>CM060124.1:30068753-30668753 GCA_030522415.1 Channallabes apus | reverse complement strand
GTTTGACGCCATTTACGCTCTAATTTCCGAGCGGTCTGTTTTAAAGTGCGCGTGTGATCGTTATACCAGGGAGCGAGTTTCTTATCTCTAATAATTTTTCTTTTAGCTGGAGCTACATTATCTAAGGTACAACGAAGTGTCGACTCTAAATATTCAGTCGCCTGATCGAGTTCTGTGGGGTCAGACGGTGACCTACTCGAAGTTGGTAACTCTGGGAGATTACTGATAAAACTCTGTGTGGTAGTTGATGTGAATGTACGTTTAATACGGTAGCGCGGTGCTGTGCGTACTGTCTTCGCTAATTTAAACACCTCTGTAAAGTTACTCTTACTAACCTCTGACTGACGAAGGCGTATATCGTTAGCTCCAGCATGTACCACTATCTTAGAGAACCTGTGCTGTCCTAGAGCCCTAAGATTACCTGCTATGTCCGGTGCTCTGGCTCCCGGGATACACCTAACCACTGCCGCTGGCGCCCCTAAAGTTCTAGCTAATGTCACGTGTCTCAGTATAGAGTCTCCTATAACCAGAGCTCTTTCAGGTTTCTCAGCGGGTGCAGCACTGAGGAGAGCAAACCTGTTGGACACGTGAAGCGCAACATTACAGTGTGTACACTCAGTTACTGGATTATACAGACACACACACACACACACACACACACACACATGATACTGTATAATATTATAAACTGTTTGATTTCATTCTGATGAAAGATTTCTAATGATTATTTACTGTAGTAAAAAGTACTGTAAGTTTCAGTTTTGTCAAATCAAACCATGAACATTAATTACAAATTAAACACAACATTAGTACTAAATAAAATGTTTTTAAATTGCTGAAGAGCACTGTTAAGATCATAGTATGACACAAGGTCATTGGTAGACATGAAGCGCTCCATGGACACAGGCACCTGTTAATCACCACGTTTTGTCTGTCGCGTGTAAATAAAATGCGCTATAAGAACTTCCCCTTTCTTAGCACACACTGTTAAAACCATTTTATATTTCCTTTTTTTCCCTTCACAGTATTTCCAAATTATGAAAAAATTATGCTTTTTTAGAGAAAAGAACATTTCAGTAAGTTAAGTGATCTCTGATCACACTCGTTTATGATTTTGTTTGTTTTTCCACATTTCTTCTGTGACGTTGAAATTGATGAAATTTTATCCTCCCAGGTTTACATTACTGTGTGGGACAGTAATGGCACCAAATTCCAATCATTTAAATGTTTTATTTTCTTGATATAGGACACTAACGACCCTTTGAATTTTTATTTTTATATTTTATTTTTGTAGACAGGATATGTACGAAGTATTTTTGGGTTACATGACCAGGAATGTTTTAAAGAGCATTTTTTATTTTAAGTGAGAAAAATTAATGAAGGTCCATTAAATCAATTATAATTGTGCTAGTTTGTGATCACAGTGTGACATGCCAATTCAGTACACATGAGTTGGAATAACACACATCTTTAAACCTATGAATCACTATAACTTTATTAGTCTCCATATATTTCTCTACACAGGTGTTCTCACTCAGGACAGTGGATGGGGTGTGAATTATCCTGATAAGTCGATCTGTGCTGTGAGAGGATTCAGTGTCTCCATTCGCTGTAGTTATTATTATCCAACATCAAATCCCAACATTCAGGTGACACAAATGCTCTGGTGCTCAATGAACAACAACAAGGATGTGTGTCCAGACCCTCCGTGTGTTTATAGCAGCTCATCAAACACCACGTCAGACTTTGAGTACGTTGGAGACGACAAATCAAACTGCACTTTGTTAATCCACAATGTACAGTTCAGTTATTCTGGAGAGTACAGATTCAGATTTATAACTGATGTGGACAGATACACAGGTGAACCTGGAGTGACTCTACAAACTGCAGGTAAAATTTTATTTTTAATTATTTCATAATTAACTTTTACTTAAATACAGGATTACATTAAATAACTTAGAATACAGGTTTAATATAATCAAGAAATCTAATTTATCTGATGTTTATTATTCAATACCACATGTTTATCTGTGTGTGAAATCCTGATTGAGTGACGTGGAGTCTTTCCTGCTCTCTGTAAAAGATTTAAAGGTGTCACTAATCAGGCTCAGTGGAAACGGAACCCTTAAACAAGGAGACTCGTTAAATCTGACGTGTGATGTGAACTGCACACACAGTTCCTCACAGTTTGTGTGGTCTAAGAACAACGAGCAGTTAAACACATCAGGACACGTTCTTCACTTTCCTGCTCTAACCGTGAGGGATTCTGGGAATTACACCTGCACTTGGAAAACCAACGAGACGTCAGGATCTAAAACGATCAGCCTTCAGGTCGAGGGTGAGTCCGTCTGCTCACAATCACTCCTGACTGTCTCGAGTGATTACTGAAGGAAATAAAGTGACTCGTGTTCAATTAAATATTTCAGTGTTAACTGCTGATGTTGTTTTCAGAAAATTCAGAAAATTCAGATGGTTGGATCTGGATGGTTGTTTTAGTGACAGCTGGACTGATGTTCATGGTGTTCTGTATCGCAGCTGTGATTTACAACAGGAGGTAAAACTCTGCATGTTTCCACACATTACAATCTACACAGTGAGAAATAAAATCACATCCTGTGTTGGACTTTAATCGAGTCTCAGGATTCAGTTTCAGTTGTAGATTTTTAGCTCCACTTGATAACAGTTGAAGTGGAGTTTACTGCAGTATTTAACACACACAGTATTGTTCCTTACTCTGTTTAAATGAGATGTATGAGATCACAGTGTGTATTCTAGGGCATGTCCATGTGCACTGTGTGTTTTCCTGCTTCTATTAGGAGGAAGTTTAAAGCTGCAGAAGAAAACAGGAGGGAAAGTGGAGAGAAAACACAGGTAGGAGCTTTTCACATAACTGCCTTTTTAAATGAACTTTTAGTACATACTTAAAGTGTATATACTGTAAAGTGTACATACTTAAAGTGTATATATACACTACAATTCATACATATAGTAATTTACATTGACAACCTATGGTTATTTAAATTGTAATTATTTTTTGTTTAAATATACGCTACATTCATTTAGTGCTTTGAGGGCTTTGGGTCTAAGATACAACTCCGAACTACACTTCTAATACTTCACTATCAACATTTTTCTATTATTGATAAAAATAAAATTCATTAATTTGATAATACAGTTGAATATACTTTAGTTTGGTGGCACAGTGGTTAGCACTGTTGCCTTGTACCTCTAGGGTCGAAGGTTTGATTTCCATGTCAGGGTCCGTGTGAGTGTTCTTCGTGTGTATGGTTGTAAAAATGTGAATAAATGGTCACCACTGGCCTTCCACGTTGCGTTCCTTCTTGGACTACAGAGGCTCCTAGATGGATGGAAATAGTAAAGGCACTAAAGGCCCTTGGCAAACATCTACTAAACATCAACAGACAAACTGGACAAATGTACAGTACTAATTAGCCATAACATTATCACCCTTGACAGGTGAGGTGAATAACATTGATTATCTTGTTAAAATGGCACACTGGAACTGGTGGGATATACATTTACACATTTGGCAGACGCTCTTATCCAGAGCGACTTACATTTTTTTTATCTCATTACACATCTGAGCAGTTGAGGGTTAAGGGCCTTGTTCAAGGGCACAACAGTGGCAACATGGTGGTTGTTGGGTTTGAACCTGGGATCTTCCGAACCGTAGACCAATGCCTTAATCACTGAGCTACCCCAAGTGAAGATTTTGTCCCTGAAGTTATGCTGTGGAAAGCAGAAAAGATGGAAGGAAAAGTGTAAAGATGTTAGCGAGTTTGGGAAGTGCCAAATTTGATTGGTAGATGAATGAGTCAGATCAGCTCCACAACTGCAGCTTTTGTGGGATGCCCATAGTCTGAACAGTGGTACAAGTGGTACAAAACCAGTAATCCAGTAACAGGGTCATGGGTGGCCAAGATTTACTGATGCATGTGGGGAGTGTAGGTGCAGACAGGTCAGGGAACCCATGCTGACCCGTGTCAATCAACAAAAGTTCCTTCAAAGTGTACCATAAGCATCAGAACTGTACCAAGGAGCAATGGAAGAAGGTGAGCTGGTCTTATGAATTAGGTTTTCTTTTACATCACATGGATGGGTGAGTGTGTGTGTGCATCACTTAATTAGAGAAGAGATGGCACCAGGATGCAGGATTGAAGGTGTGTACAGACATACTGTAGTGTGATTCTCAGGGTGATGTCCTGGGAAACCTCAGGTCCTGTCATTCATGTGGATGTTACTTTGACACACCCCCTATCTAAACAGTGTTACAGACCCAGATACATTCCTCAATGGAAATGGTGTTCCCCGATCACAATAGCCTCTTTCAACAGGCAAGAACAGTTTGAGGAACTTGACGACAAGTTTGTGGTGTTGACTGGAATTTTTGTCTACCGGATGTACCGAAAAAACAAGTCCGATCCATGGAGGCCCTACCATCTGCTACTGATGGCTTGGTCCAAGATACCACTCTGACGATACTCTTTTTAAAGATCTAATGGAGTCCAGGCTTTGACAGATCAGGGTTGTAGCACTGAGAGAAACTCAGTATTACACGATTATTACAGCTAAAGTAAAGTCTTACTGTTTTTGTTCCACACTGCTGCACATTAGAACTGGTGATGTGTGTTGTGTTGGTTGTGTTTACAGAAGAAGTCACAGTTACACCAAGTTTCTCAAGATCATGATGATGAAACGCTGAACAAGGAGGAAGTGGCTTACGCATCTGCCAGGAAAAAAGCAAAGACCAAAGGGTAAATAAACAATGCAATATACAGTGGAGCTTGCCTTTAAAATACAGTTTAATACATTGTAGAAAACTGATATGTAATGAGAGTAGAGCCGGGCGATATGATGATATAAAATTAATATTGTGATAGATTTTGCCACAGTGTGCCTTTATAAAATACATATACACCTCTGTCTCCAAGGTCACAGGTCACAGCGCAGATAAACCAAGCTCCTCCGCCAGATGATGAAGTGTAAGATGAAGAAGTGACTTATGCATCTGTGTGCGTCCAACCCAACAAACCAACCAAACAGTAAGCATGAAAACATCAAACTTTGCCAGTTAATTGATTAAATGTACCATATGATTTAATCTGTTTTGGAAAACAGTGGCAGATTAAATTGAGCCTAAATGAGAATTGTAAAAGCAATCTCTATTATCTGTGTTCTTTCTCTATTTAACAAATAAATAAGCGGAAAAAACATTCCAATTTTTTTCAATAACAGCATGTTTTATTAATTTTACACCACCACCACTGACCAGTAATAATATTTTTATTTGTTAAAGTTCTTTTTTCTGTTAATTATCATTTGTAACACACTTAAACATCTGTGAATGGAGTGTGGGGCGGTGCGGTGGTGTAGTGGTTAGCACTGTCGCCTTGCACCTCCAGGGTCCGGGTTCGATTCCCCGGCCAGGCTCGATTCCCGTCTCTGTGTGCGTGGAGTTTGCATGTTCTCCCCGTGCTTGGTGGGTTTCCTCCGGGTACTCCGGTTTCCTCCCACAGTCCAAAGATATGCAGGTTAGGCTAATTGCCGTTCCTAAATTGCCCGTAGTGTGTGATTGGGTGTGTGAGTGTGTGTATGTGTGTGTGCCCTGCGATGGATTGGCACCCTGTCCAGGGTGTACCCCGCCTAGTGCCCGAAGTCTCCTGGGATAGGCTCCAGGTCCCCCGCGACCCTGAACACAGGATTAAGCGGTATAGAAAATGAATGAATGAATGAATGGAGTGTGTTCCTGGTCTCAGTGACGTTATCGCAGCTATAAACAGTCGTTTCCTCACCAGCCTCTCTTATATCTTTAAATGTAAGTGTGTTAGTGAGAAAGCACAAAGTGTGGTGTAAAACATGCAGAATGTGTGTGTGATAAACAGGTGTGTGTGTAATTTCAGGCGTGTCCACACTGAGCAGCAGGAGGAGGACGATTCTGTAATCTACAGCTCTGTGAAAACGGCCTGATGATGCTTTCACACCTCATTCACCCACAGTGCAGATGAGTTTTATTTAGTTATCATCATAATGCCTGAGATGTTTACACACATGAAACTCATTATGGTTTAAGACTCGCTAATATCACAGGAAGTGTCTGTCCTGTCTTGAATAAAAAATTTTTGTTTTCTACACATTCTTATTTCTTTATTGTAATTTGTTGTTTAAGAGAAAATGATCCATATTCACTTCTTAGTGTAATGAAGTAACATGACGAGAGGATGCAGGTGTCAACAAGGGTACAGTATATCTAAATCAGAAACGGGAAAAAGGGGCAAAGTGGGATTCAGAGTTCAGATAGCAAATCGACATTATGTACAGTTTAGGCAGACAATAATACCTAGGCTGAGCGACGTCAGGAGAAACTCACCAGAGTGTACACTTCGCAGTGCTCATTCACAACTGAGCTCTATTTATCCTTTAGCCTAATCCGTTAGAGGTGTAATACATGCAAATGAACACGTCTGAAAAGTTTACACTGTATTTTAAAAGGTGCTGTAGAATGAACATGGAGATAATTCTGTATATTGAATTACTACCGCGCAGGTATAGTCTATATACTGTACATCTTGTTGTCATGTACTGTAACCTACTAATGCTCAATAACAAATTGAGAGGCCACGCCCCCTTACACCAAGCACTTACTGTATAATAAAGGACAAAGTGATCCGTCTGCATTAAATATATAAGATGTGTGTAAGAGGCTACTTTTAGTACAACAACCATGTGTACATCATGAAGACACGCCCATCTGTGTGATTCATACAGAGAGCCCTTATCCTGTGGGATTTTGTTCAGAATCACTACAGACGTCCTCAAACAACATTATTAAATCCAGAAAACTAATCCTGTCCGAATACGGCTTTAGAAACAAGATTTTCTGATTCTGATGTTGATCATCACCATTTAATGCAGGGAGTTTTTAATGATATAAAATCCCAGCGCTGCCGAGCCGCCATCAGCAAGTTCTTTAAACTTCATCTATCTTATATATATATATATATATATATATATATATATATATATATATATATATATATATATATAATTTATTGATTTAAAAAAAAATAATGAACACAATTTCAGTCATGTTTGAAATATGTCAGGTCTTTAATATGATGGTTCAGAAACGTATAAAGGTTGAGTGTAATTACAGAGTGTATGTTCATGTATACAAATTTAAAAAACTGTTTTCCTGTCTGCTGCAGAGAACAATATCACCATCCAGTGGTGGAAACCTGAACCTCTGTACAGTGTACACTTTTCATTTCCTCTTAATTTACTGTACTGTTATAATAAAGCTTCTGGTTAATCAGGATACTGAATCATCAGGATAAAACTCATTTAAATTCATTAATGTGTTTTCGGCATTATCATAAACATAAAAATTGCTCCTAGTGACGAAATTCTAAGAAAATTCTTAGAATTTCCCCATAAATTTATGGCTAAATCTTTGTAAAGATAAAAAATTATTCACAAAACATCTTAGCCCTAAAAATAGCTTCTAGGATAAAAAAATTTAAGAGTAGAGGAGAGGACTTTTTAAGAGGCTTAAGAGTTTCTGTAACAGAGGACAAAATAGCAGAAAGAAGAAATATTCTCCAAACACCGAACGTAAAGCTAAAAGTAAACACTAATTTGGTTTACTTGTTGTTTTACTTCTTTCCATCTCTCTTGGATTGTTGACTACATACTATCCAAAAATAATAAATAATCTGGCCTGCAATCATATAAATTGGTAAAAGCTGAGCCATTTTGCTCCCATCAATCTGAAATGTAAAAAATCAGTATGGTAAATAAATGTTAGAACTTAAATGTAACTACTGTGTGGAAATTGGTTGCTTCAAAAGTTTGACACTTTCAACGTGGCTGTTTTAATTAACTTTAAGATAGTTAGCCTATAAGAGAACCTTTGCATAAAGTAGCCTGTTGTCATGATTATACAATTTTCTCTGTGAAGTTTCCTGAATCACTTCTAGTCTAGGACTCCCAGCTAGGACTCTTTAAGCTAAGATAGGATCTTTCTGAGAGAATTCTAAGAAGCTTTGTGATTACAGGGCCTGGAGCTCTTCAAATGTTACATAGCTGGCGTAAATTCTAGAAAATTATAGACATGTTATAAAGATTTTTTTTACCAACACCAGTTCCATCTTACACTGTACAGCATAAATGGAAAACTGAGCATCTGAGTAACCTCTAAGCTGCCCTTAAACAGGCCAGTCACAGGTGGAGCTGGTTACCACTAATTACAGAGAGGCAGCTCTCTGTCTCCCTCTAGAGGTCATGGCAGGCATGTGTGTGTTTGTTTATGTTGGAGATGAGTGGATGGGAGGCTATCTCTTGTTGAGAGTAAAAAAAAAAAGATGGTGGTTCCATGGTGTAATGATTGAAGAAATGCTATAAAGGATAGAAATAAAGCTTTTAGAATAATAAGGAAATAACTGAGTCAAGAGAATTTGATTGAAAATCAAAGAAAGAGAGCTACTGTATGGCACGGAAAATAATTAAAATAACAAAGAGGAATACGTACGTATATATATATATATATATATATATATATATATATATATATATATATATATATATATATATATATATAGGGCCTTAATTCGATCCAGTATTGATTATGGATGTATGGTATATGGAGCAGCAGCAAAAAGTAATTTGGAAAAACTAGATAGAATACAGTGCAGAGCTCTCAGACTTACTATTGGTGTTATTAAAACAACTCCGACCAATGCATTACTGGTGGAATCAGAAGAATTGCCATTGCATTTACAGTAAGACGATTAAAGTTGGCATTGTCATACTGGGTTAAGCTGAAGGGATCCGGAGAGGAGCAACCCGCGACGAAGGTGATAGAAGACTGTTGGAAATATTCGCAAAAACGAAAAGGCACAGGATTTGGTTGGAGTATTAACTCGGTAGCAGAAAAATATGGGCTAAATAGGTTAAAGATTGGAGCCAATACTGTATGGGGAAATGTACCTCCATGGATATTACCAGTTCCGGATGTAGATTTGCAACTTATAGAACAAAAGAGAGAATGGACCGGAAATACTGTATTATAGATAACACTGGATATTTGGTGTGTTAAGAGGAAATATTTTAATTATTTATTAGTATTCACTGATGGGTCTAAAGATCCAGGAAACAACCATGTTGGAGCCGGAGTATATATACCTGAATTCAATATAATTATAAACAAAAGAATTAATAATAAAGTGTCAGTTTTCACAGCAGAAATAGTTGCGATAATTTTAGATTTGCAGCGAATAGAAGAAATAAGACTGAGGAGAGCAGTCATCTGTTCAGACTCTATTGCAGCTCTTAGGAGTCTGAATGCTAGTGAAACAAATTGCTAGTGACTTGTTGAAAGAAATATCAATGTCGTTACTACGGATTCAAAGAGCTGGAACTTTAATACAGTTTTGCTGGGTGCCGGCACACGTTGGCGTAGAGGGTAATGAAAAAGCAGATTCAATAGCTAAGAATGCATTAAAGTTAAAGAAGGAAGAGATAATGGAAATTCCCTTTGAGGCCAAGTCAATAATTAAAACAGCAGTTGAGAACTCATGGCAAAAGATATGGGACACAGACTGCAAAGGGAGACACTACTATAATGTACAGAAGTCAATAAAGGTGAAAACTTTTAAAGGAAATTGTAGAAGGGAAGAAGTGGTTTTTTACAAGAATTAGGCTACGTCATACTGGACTTAAATCCACACTCTTCAAAATGGGAAAATGCAGTACAGATTTATAGCACCTGGTAATTTAGCTGATAATAACTACAGAGAATGAAGACTAGAGGAGGATTTCAAATGGCCTGCAAACGGGACAGGGAGTAGGGAGCACCCTGTGAAGTACACTTTGGAATAGAACGCAGTGCGTTCCATTCTGTTTCATTCCAAAATGTACTTCACAGGGTGCTCCCTACTCCCTGCTCCGTTTGCAAGAAATGTCGGTGAAGGGAACTGCCCTCGACAAAATCTAGAGGGTTAGCACCTGTTATCACAGGACAGGAATCGCCTACAGGATACTACTGTATTTTTACTGCTTATATTTTTTACCCTAGTTTCATTTGGTTTAACGCGATTTCATGTGTTATTTGTATGTGTCTGTGTGTGTGTGAGCGCGAGAGAAAGCGTGAGAGCGCGTGCGCAAGAGAGGGCTTACATGGTGATTTGTCCAAGGTTACAAAACCTGGCTTACTATCTATAAAAATTATTTCAATGTAACTCATGGGTCTCAATCACAGATGACACGACAAATTATATACTCTGAAACGTTCATTTAAACATTTAAAAATATATACAAAAAACATAAATAGTTATGTTATCATGGTGTAAATTATTAATGTATATAACATAAAACATATTATGATCTGTTCAATAGCCCATCTGTTGTAATTTAGTTTGTATTGTTTATTATTCATAAGACAACCTTTCAGTTTTGTAAATATTTTAGTTAGTATGTTAAGTCTTACTTTAGGTGAAACGTTTTTGAGAATTTGACCATCCAGCATAGATAAATGTTATGTCATTGATTGATAAAATCTGGATTAAGGATATTTTATTTATTTAATTTAAAAAATTTTGTTTCCCCCTGAGGGATTGCCACCTTATTGCCTGTGCTGAACAGCCTTGTTCATAGGTTTCATAGGTTCAACAGTTAAAGCATTTGTGGATGGAGAGGTGTGTGTGTGTGTGTGTGTGTGTGTGTGTGTGTGCGCGCGCTGCATTTCTCCGTTGGCTTTAACACGCACACCCATACCCCAGCCAAAAACACACACACACACAGAGCAATTAACAAAATGTCATACTCAGTATTCTCCATTGAGGTTTCTCACCTTCCACTCCTAAGTTTGTCTTTGCTCTTTTGATGGAGCTCTTAAAACCCAAAACATTTCGGTAGATCGACCGGTAAATTGAGAGCTTTGCCTTTTGGCTCAGCTCCTTCTTCACCACGACGGACCGATACAGAGCCCACATCACTGCAGATGCTGCCCCTGTCAATCTCCCGTTCCATTTTACCCTCACTCATGAACAAGACCCCAAGATACTTAAACTCCTCCAATTGGGGCAGGATCTCACTCCCAATCCTGAGAGGGCACTCCACCATGGCCTCAGATTTGGAGGTGCTGATTCTCATCCCAGCCGCTTCACACTCGGCTGTGAACCGATCCAGTGAGAGCTGTAGGTCGCAGGATGATGAGTGTTACGTGCAGAAGTAATGCACGTATGTGTGTGTGGGTAGCGCGGGTATGTGCGCATGCGCGACGGCGGCGCATGCGCGATCTCTCCCCGCTTTCTCTCTCCCGCTCTCCTTTTCGCAGGAAGCCCCGCCCCGATGGAACGTGCCGTGACGTGCGCCGTGATTGGCTGACGGTGGATCTGCGTGGCTTCTTAAGCCGGCGAGTGGAAGCAGGAAGTGCGCGACTTATGCCTTGTGTGTGACTTCCGTGCTCTACTGTTGATTAGTGAATTGTTGGATTGTGAGGTTGTTGGATTGTGTGATTGATTGAGTGGTTGTATGTTGAAGTGTGACTGTGTATTTGTTTGTTATTTTGTATTTGTTTTGAGTGTGTGTGTGTTTTTGGTTTGTTTGGTTGGAGAGAGAGCCTGTGTGTCGCGCCTTGCCTCTCTCCTTCCCTTTTGTTGTTTTTGGGTTTTCTTTGTTTGTTTGTGTTAGCGTGGATGGAAGTGTTCCTCCCGCTTTTGTATATAGTTTTCTTTACTGTAAATATTGTGTATATATATTTTGTTCTTTTCTTTTTGTTTGTACATAGTTGCAAGGAAGCTGTAGGGGTTGGGTGCCATTTTTGTTGTCCCCTGTTTTCTCCTGTTTTTTTGTAAGTAGTTAGGAAGCTAGTTTAGTTTTTGTATTTTGATTTCAGTTTTCTTTTTGATAGTTTAGCTAGCTTGAGGGTGGAGATAGAGGGGGGTTTTGTTTATTGTTTTGGCCTTGGCCCAATCCTGAAGCCCAGAGCTTCCTGTATGTGTATGTGCGTGTGTGTCAAAATAAAAACCACGCACAAAATCTTGGTTGCAAGAATATTTATTTATAACCAATTTATTATTTTCTTTGTTGCGTCCCTTGACCCTAGACCGGGGGTCGTAACAATGAGGCCAACAGAACAACGTCATCTGCAAAAAGCTGTTACCCAATCCTGAGCCCACCAACCTGTACCCCCTCAATGCCCTGGCTGCACCTAGAAATCCTGTCCATAAAAATTATGAACAGGATCGGTGACAAAGGGCAGCCCTGTCGGAGTCCTACTCTCACCGGAAACAGGTCCTACTTACTACCGGCAATGCGGACCAAGCTCCGACACCGGTTGTACATGGACCGGACAGCCCTTAACAGGGAATCCGATATCCCATACTCCCGGATTACCCCCCACAGGACTCCCCGAGGGACACCGTCGAATGCCTTCTCCAAGTCCACAAAGCACATGTAGACTGGTTGAGAAAACTCCCATGCCCCCTCCAGGACCCTGCTAAGGATGTAAAGCTGGTCCACTGTTCCGGCGACCTGGACGAAAACCACACTGCTCCTCCTGAATCCGAGGTCCGACTAACCAATGGACCCTCCTTTCCAGGACCCCTGAATAGACTTTCCTGGGGAGGCTGAGGAGTCTGATCCCTCTGGAGTTGGAACACACTCTCCGGTCCCCCTTCTTGAAGAGGGGGACCACCACCCCGGTTTGCCAGTCCAGAGGCACTGTCCCCGATGTCCATGCAATGTTGCAGAGACGTGTCAACCATGACAGCCCTACAACATCCAGAGCCTTGAGGAACTCCGGGCGGATCTCATCCACACCCGGGGCCCCGCCACCACAGAGCTTTTTGATCACCTTGGCGACCTCTGCCCCAGAGATGGAAGAGTCCACCTCTATGTCCCCAGACTCTGCTTCCTCATCGGAAGCCATGTTGGTGGAATTAAGGAGGTCTTCGAAGTACTCCCCCCACCGACCCACAACGTCCCGAGTCGAGGTCAGCAGCGCACCATCCCCACTATACACTGTGTTGACCGTGCACTGCTTTCCCCTCCTGAGATGCCAGATGGTGGACCAGAATCTCTTCGAAGCCATCTGGAAGTCATTCTCCATGGCCTCCCCAAACTCCTCCCACGCCCGGGTTTTTGCCTCAGCAACCACCGAAGCCGCATTCCGCTTGGCCTGCCGGTACCCATCAGCTGCCTCCGGAGTGCCACCAGCCAAAAAGGCCCGGTAAGACTCCTTCAGCTTGATGGCATCCCTCACCGCCGGTGTCCACCAACGGGTCCTTGGGTTGCCACCGCGACAGGCACCGACCACCTTACAGCCACAGCTCAGGTCCATTCGGACTCAATATCCTCCACCTCCCCCAGGACATGGTTGAAGCTTTTCCGGAGGTGGGAGTTGAAGCTCGTCCTGACAGGGGACTCTGCCAGACGTTCCCAGCAGACCCTCACAATACGTTTGGGTCTACCAGGCCTGACCGGCATCGTACTCCGCCAACGAAGCCAACTCACCACCAGGTGTTGATCAGTTGACAGCTCAGCCCCACTCTTCACCCGAGTGTCCAAGACATGTGCCCGCAAGTCTGACGACACGACCACAAAGTCGATCATCGAACTGCGGCCTAGGGTGTCCTGGTGCCAGGTGCACATATGGACACCCTTATGCCTGAACATGGTGTTCATTATGGACAATCCGTGACGAGCACAGAAGTCCAATAACAACACACCGCTCTGGTTCAGATCGGGGGGGGCCGTTCATCCCAATCACGCCCTTCCAGGTCTCACTGTCATTGCCCACGTGATCATTGAAGTCCCCCAACAGAACGATGGAGTCCCCAGGAGGGATGCTCTCTAGCGTCCCCTCCAGAGACCCCAAAAAGGGCGGGTACTCCAAACTGCTGTTTGGCGCGTAAGCGCAAACAACAGTAAGGATCCGTCCCCCCACCCGAAGGCGGAGGGAGGCCACCCTCTCATCCAATGCGGTGAACCCCAATGTACAGGCCCCGAGCCGGGGGGCAATAAGTATGCCCACACCTGCTCATCGCCTCTCACCGGTGGCAACTCCAGAGTAGAAGAGAGTCCAGGCCCTCTCAAGGAGACTGGTTCCAGAGTCCAAGCTGTGCGTCGAGTTGAGTCCAACTATATCTAGCCGGAACTTCTCAACCTCACACACTAGCTCAGGCTCCTTCCCCGCCAGAGAGGTGACATTCCACGTCCCTAAAGCCAGCTTCTGCAGCTGAGGATCAGACCACCAAGGCCCCTGTCTTTGGCCACCGCCCAGCTCATACTGCACCCGACCTCTTTGGCCCCTCCTACAGGTGGTGAGCCCATGGGAAGGGGGACCCACGTTGCCTCTTCGGGCTGTGCCCGGCCGGGCCCCATGGGTGGAGGCCCGACCACCATGCACTCGCCATCGGGCCCCACCTCCAGGCCTGGCTCCAGAGGGAGGCCCCGGTGATCCACGTCCGGGTGAGGGAAAACGCTTTCCAATGGTTTTATTCATCATAAGAAATCTTCTGAACCACTCTTTTTCTGTTCCCTCACCTAGGACCAGATTGCCATGGGTGACCCTGCCAGGGGCATGAAGCCCCCGACAACATAGCTCCCAGGATCATTGGGACACGCAAACCCCTCCACCACGATAAGGTGGTGGTTCAAGGAGGGGACATATAGTTGTAATAAATATAAAATATATTAATAAACCTATTTACCACAGAGTGTGTAAAATACTGTTTTGGGAATTCTGGAATGTAAATAAACTGCCTGTGCTAATGTTCACCAGTGAACTTTGTTAGTGTTAACCGCGGTCTGTCTGTATTATCGTCTGCATTAAATTAACCGAGAGTTTACTTAATGCGCTTTTCATCCAAATAAGTTAAGCGATACAACACTCGTATATGAGCATTAGTTCATCCCTGAAGCCAGACACACACCATACACACACATACACACACACCTCTCCCCTCTTCCTCCTTAACTGATAAACACTTCAGGGTTTTTATCCAGCTCTTTAACTAAGCGCTTGCGCTACCGCGGAAAGTCACGGCCAAAGTGGATAAAATATAAACCCAGTTATGAGCGTTACTAGCTCCTGTACATCTATCCTCAGTCTGTGTCCCTCATGAACTGCATCACATTATATTCCAGTCACAGAAATAACCTGCAGATTAACTCTTAACCAAAGAATAAATAAATGCTGAATTTATCCAGACAACACTCGGTCAGATTCTCTCAGTATTTACAGAGAGCACAAACACTCTTCATCGGGTAGTGCAGCTTTTGTAATAGGGACATTAATAGTATTTTCGAAGCTTTAGCATCTCTTTGAGTTAAAGTGCAGTGACAGTGTGAGTTTGTGACACTGACAGTAAGCTGTAATGTTAACTCCAGACTTGGTAAACAGACCATTAAGTTATCTAAAGTCACATCTGACCGCTGCTGGTGCTGCTAGTGATATTTAAAATGGCAAATAAAAACTAAACTGAGAAATAAACTGTAAACTACCGCAAACACGTTTTACAAAATAAAAGATCACTTACTGTGAATAGTCCATTAAGCCGCCATCTTCACTGTAGTTTGGTAGCGTCAGTTCGGCAGGGGTGGGGGCGGGTTGTTAAAATCATGTGATTGCAACACAGCGCAGCTGGCTTGTTTGAATGTGTTCTTGAGAACGAAGCGCCATCTAGTGGTGGCACCAGGTAAATGAATAAATAGGGCTTGAATGGGCTTATTTACTGTGAAATCTTGACACGCCTTTCTGGCAGAAATGGGAGGGGGGCCTACGGCGTGCGTAGGGCAGTCACACGACGTTTGCAGGATGGGTTCCCTGTCGAGTCTGGTTCCTCTCAAGGTTTCTTCCTATTACCATCTCAGGGAGTTTTTCCTTGCCACTGTCGCCCTCGGGCTTGCTCACCAGGGAATATCTGAACATTTTGATTCATACACATTCACATTCCATACAACTTAAATAATTCTTTTGATTGTGTAAAGCTGTTTTGAGACAATGTCAATTGTTAAAAACGCTATACAAATAAAACTGAATTGAATAAAACTGAATTGAATTTACACGGCCACGGCTATTTGACGTGGCTCCCACTGTAAGCTACAGTAAGCTAGCAAAGCTAGCGGGCATAAATAGGTTATGTTTAGGAAAAAGAATTATTTATGTTTGTATGGAATGTGAATGTGTTTGAATCAAAATGGTCAGATTATCCCTGGTGAACAAGCTGAGGGCGACAGTGGCAAGAAAAAACTCCCTGAGATGGTAATAGGAAGAAACCTTGAGAGCAACCAGACTCAATGGGGAACCCATCAAATCATCTGCCAACATCTAACCCTATCCGCTGCATCCTCTTCTCTCGCACCAACTAACTTCATGTCCTCTCTCACTGCATCCATAAATCTCCTCTTTGGTCTTCCTCTAGACCTCCTGCCTGGCAGTTCCAACCTCAGCATCCTTCTACCGATATATTCACAATCTGTCCTCTGAACATGTCCAAACCACCTCAATCTGGCCTCTCTGACTTTATCTCCAAAACATCTAACATGGGTTGTCCTTCTGATGAACTCATTCTTGATTCTATCCATCCTTGTCATTCTTAAAGAGAACTTCAACATCTTCATCTCTGCTTGCTCCAGCTGTCTGTCCTTTCTTCAGTGCCACTGTCTCTAATCCATCTCACTGTCCTGTACACCTTTCCTTTCATTCTCACTGATACTCTTTTATTGCACAACACACCTGTCACTTTGGAACCATATTGCTGCTCACAAATGCTCACCTCTGCCCTTAACCAAGCTTCCACTACTCTTTCCCACAACTTCATTGTATGGCTCATCAGCTTTATGCCTTCGTAGGTGCCACATCTACCTTGTTTTTAAAAATCGGCACTGATACACTGCTCCTCCATTCCTCTGGAATCCTCTCACTCTCCAATATCTTGTTAAACAAATTACTCAGAAACTCTACTGCCACCTCTCCTAAGCACTTCCATACCTCCACAGGTATGTCATCAGTACCAACAGCCTTTCCACTCTTCATCCTCTTCAACGCCCTCCTCACCTCACACTAACTAATATTTTCTACTTCCTGCTCCACGACAGTCACCTCTTCTAGTCTGTGTTCTCTTTCAACCTGTACAGATCCACCTCTCCCTCCTTACTATCCAATCTAGCATACAAGTCCTCATATGCTCCTTGTTTGGCCTTTGCCACCTCTACCTTCACCTTACGTTGCATCTCCCTGCACTCCTGTCTACTACCTTCAGTCCTCTTAGTGTCCCACTTCTTCTTAGCCATCCTCTTCCTCTGTATACACTCCTGTACTTCTTTGTTCCACCACTAAGTCTCCTTGTCCACTTTGCTCTTTCCTGATGATACGCCAAGTACCCTCCTTCCTGTCTCCCTGATCACATTGGCTGTAGTTGTCCAGTCAACTGAAAGCACCTCCTGACCACCCATAGCCTGTCTCAACTCCTCTCTGAAGACTACACAACATTCTTCCTTTCTCAGCTTCCACCACTTTGACTTCTGCTCTGCCTTTGTCTTCTTCACCTTCCTCACCTTCAGGGTCATGTTACACACCACCATTCTGTGTTGTCTGACTACACTCTCCCCTACCAACATCTTTCAGCCACTGATCTCTTTCAGATTACAACATCGACGCAACATGTTGTCCAACAGAGTGCTTCTGCCTCCACTCTTATGTCACCCTATGTTCCTGCCTCTTTATGGAAGAAGGTGTTTACTACTGCCATTTCCATCCTCTTTTCCACCACAATCTGTCCTTCTACATTCCTGTCCTGAAGACCAAACGTGCCCATCACATTTTTATCACCTCTTTTTATCCCTTCCCCAACATGTCCATTGAGGTCTGCACCAATTACCACTCTCACCTCTGGGGATGCTCTGCATCACTTCATCTAACTCACTCAAGAATTTCTCCTTCTCTTCTAACTCCCATCCTACCTGTGGGGCATAACCACTAACAACATTGAACATCAGACCATCAATCTCCAGGTTCAGACTCATCACCCTATCTGATACTCTTTTTACCTCTTGAACATTCCTAAAAAACTCCTCTTTCAGAATACAGTAACTCCTACTCCATTTCTTTTCCTATCCACACCATGGTAAAACAATTTGAACCCTGATCCTAAGCTTCTGGCCTTATGTTCCATCCAATATCTCTTGCTACCTTTCCACATGGTCTCCTAGACACACAGTATATCCACCTTCCTTCTCTGCATCATATCAACCAACTCTTTTCCCTTCCCTGTCATATTCCCAACTCTCAAAGTCCCTACTGTCACTCCTAAATTCTTGCCTTTCCTCTTCTCTCTCTGCTTTCGAACATGCCTTCCTCCTCTCCTTTTTAGACCAACAGTAGCCCAATTTCCACTGGCACCCTGTAGGTCAACAGCACCGATGGCAGTCGTCGTTAATCCAGGCCGTGACTGATCTGGAGATTTGCATCAATGATTTGGCAAATGCTTTAAGTCAGATGCCCTTCCTGAGACAATTTTCCTGCATTTATCCAGACTTGGAATTGGCACAAGAAGACACTGGATTGTGTGTGTGTGTGTGTGTGTGTGTGTGTGTGTGTGTAAGTGAGAGGAGGAGGAGTGTGTGTTTGTGTGTGAAGGCGAGAGGAGAAGGGATGTGTATGTGACGGGGCACGGTGTCCAATAACGTGCTCATACTCACATAACGGCAGGCTGACACACAGAGAAAGAAAATAGATTTTTAACCTCTCTAATGAGACTTTTGCTTTACACGCACACACAGATGTGTGTTATAATAAACAGTACACTTGCGGTGTACACACGCATACAAACACAAAATATAAGATGTTTTACATGCACACATGTGGTCACAGTGTTATAGTAAACAGTACACGCGTGCTCGAATGATGATTATACCAGTGAAAGACGCGCACTAAGACCGAGGAGGGGAGCCGATTACCCAAAATTTCGCAGCGCAAGAGAGAGAAAAAAACATGAGCTCAGTTGTGATCACGTGACGAAACAAGAAGTGCATGCGTGCTACAGTACATGATACTCAGTACTCATAAACCAAGACTTATTAGTTTTTCAAGTCAAAACTCGCAAACCTCATGACTCCCAATTCGAGGTTCCTCTGTATATACGTTTAGGACCAGCCACTAGAGGGCATCAGGAACATTTTAACTTCACTTTTGACTTCTAACGAAATCCAATCACACTGTATATGCAGTCAATGGATCCAGATGAGTATATACTGTGTTTCTCAATCAAAATGTATTTTCATGTATTTTTAGTACATTTAATGTATGTTTTATTTTTATTTATCCTGTAATTTGGTTAATATTTTAACAGCTTAGGGAAAAAATAAAACCATTTTTGTTCATATAATGTTTAAACATAAGGTCTCTCTCTCTCTCTCTCTCTCTCTCTCGGTGTGTGTGTGCATGCAAAAAAACATTCACCACTCACCCTCTTCCTGTCTTACTATTTTCACATGCATGTGGTGTTTCACTTTGAAGCTATATTGGCTTTATTCTTTTCATCCAGGAAGTTCTTTTAGTTCTTACATATCATTAGTGAGACAGTGAGTTTAATATACACACAGACCCAACACTGAGTGTGTGAAGTTCTAACTGAAGAAGAGATGAAGATGCTGCACTTGGCTCTGGTTCTGCTCACGCTGTCCGGTATGAAAAATCATCTCACTCTTAGACAGAATTATTGTTCAGAGTTTTAACTGTGTGCTGATTGATGTTGAAGTGTGTACACTCAGTTACTGGATTATATGCTTTAACTAAGGTGGTATTCTGTATAGTCTTACTCTAATGATGATTCCATTAAGTTTCAGTTTTGCTTAGTCAGTTATATGAAAAATACTAAGAAAAAACACATTATTGTTATTACTATTATTATTATATTCTATTATATATAATAATATATACATTCTATATAATAATAATAATAATAATAATAATAATAATAATGTTGTGGCATGACCTTAAAAAGGCGGTTCATGCTAGAAAACCCTTAAATAAAGCTGAATTACAACAATTCTGCAAAGATGAGTGGGCCAAAATTCCTCCAGAGCGCTGTAAAAGACTCATTGCAAGTTATCGCAAACGCTTGATTGCAGTTATTGCTGCTAAGGGTGGCCCAACCAGTTATTAGGTTCAGGGGGCAATTACTTTTTCACACAGGGCCATGTAGGTTTGGATTTTTTTTCTCCCTAAATAATAAAACCCCTCATTTAAAAACTGCATTTTGTGTTTACTTGTGTTATCTTTGACTAATAGTTAAATGTGTTTGATGATCAGAAACATTTTGTGTGACAAACATGCAAAAGAATAAGAAATCAGGATGGGGGCAAATAGTTTTTCACACCACTGTAGCTGCAGCGTTACCCTTGGTAATTGGTTTGGTGAAAATGGACTGCTGTGCTGCTAACTGCCTCTTCAATTCCTGAACTTTTCGGGTGCGTAGAGATTTAGCAGGGAAATCTGCATTGTAGCTTTTGTGCACGGTTTTGAAATGGCGCTCCAAATTGTTTCAAATTTTTGATTCTGCCATCGTTCCATTTTACTTTGCTGAAGTTGCAGCTCTCTCAACTTCTCTACTTAAACAGTGAGTCCCTACTAATAACATAACGTGCCTACAGCTAAAACCCAGGCTAAATACAGATTAGCATACTAGTATACTACTCTCGCTATTTCTGCCATATAGTTCTATGAAATAGTATGAGTAGTATGCTAGTATGTGATTTCAAATTCAGCCACTAATTCCATCAGTTTAAATTTTCAGCGAAGAGCCGAACGTAATCAGTGATCTTATAATAAAGACCTGTTTTTTAAAACAAGTACAGGGTTTCTTTACTCAAGAAATACTATGTCTATAAAGGTTAATATTTTATGTATTTGAGGTCTGAGGTGTGGAAACAGTGAAGAAAGAGAAAGGACAAACCAGAAAGCAGTTTACTCTCGCGATCAACTGGAAAGCAGTCTGCGATCGACTGGTCGACCACGATCGACTGGTTGGGCACCCCTGCCATACGGGCTGGGGTGCGGTCTTAGATGGTCGTCCAGCCCAAGGGAGCTGGAGAGGTCATCTTATCGCGTGGCACATCAATTGCCTCGAAATGATGGCTCTATTTCTGGCCCTGAAGCACTTCCTCCAGCAGTTGAGAGGCTACCATGTCCTAGTGCAGGTGAACAAGCTAGTGCACCAGGTTCTTCTTTGGGCACAGGACAAGTTCCTATCCCTCAGGGCGATTTACATTCTGGGGCATATGAATGTGGGAGCAGATTTGCTGTCCAGACAAGCTGTGACACACGGGGAATGGAAACTCCACCCCGAAGTAGTCAGTCAAATCTGGAAAAGATTTTATGTAGCAGAGGTGCTCTTTGCCTCGCAAGAAACAGCAGAATGTACCCTTTACTACTCTCTGACTCCTCCAGCTCCCCTGGGTTGGGACGCGATGGCCCATACGTGGCCCAGATTACGCCTTTATGCATTTCCTCCGATAGCTCTGCTCCCAGAAGACCTGGCGAGGGTCCATCAACAGGGTTTTCGCCTGCTCATTGATAGCGCCCCGTTGGCCGACCAGAGTGTGGTTCTCAGATGTAATATCTTTCCTCAACAACTCACTGTGGGTGATTCCAGTGAGGAAGGATCTTCTGTCTCAGGCGCAGGGGACAAAATGCTCCGGCCTGAGCTCTGGAACCTTCACATCTGGACCCTGAAGGGGACCAATTGATAGATGCTGGTCTTCCAGCCAGCGTAATTGAAACTATTTTAAGTGCTAGGGCTCCCTTCACTAGAAGAACTTATGCCCTCAAATGGAGTGTATTTGAAAGTTGGTGCATGGCAAAACATGTAGACCCAGTCCACTGCCAAATTGTTTCAGTGCTGGAGTTCCTGCAAGAAAGGTTGTCCTCTGGCTTATGCCCTAGTACTCTCAGGATGTACGCAGCCGCCATCATGTTCATGTCATGTTCTGACTGATGGGGTTTCTGTGCGAAAGCACCCTTTAGTTGCCCATTTTATTCGTGGAGCTAAATGATTGAGGCCGCCCACTAGAGCGACGGTCTTAGCGATTGTGCTTGAAGGTCTGAATGACACTGTCAGTCTCCACATCCTGCCTCGACTTTGCCCCCAGGCTAGTCAAGGCCATTCTTGCGCACACACACACACAAACACAAAGGCCATTCTGCATCCTCAGAAACAAGTATCTTCCGAAAGTTCCATTCTCAACCATGCACCCAGTTGACCTCCTTGGCCTTTGTGTGCACAAGCAACACAACCCTGGGGGCCCAGACACTTGCAGCGCGGTGGCGTTGGTATTCTCGTTCCCATAGCGTTTTCACGCAGGATCGAGTGTAGCTTTTGAAAGGGAACATCTCAGGTTACTTTGCTGTAACCCTGTTCCCTGAAAAAGCGGGAATGAGATGCTGCGCTCCAATGCTGCACTGCTTCACCCGAGACGATTTCATTATACAAGGTCAGAGCATATTATTCAGACATGGTCACAGAAGGTTAGTTATCTGAAGAGTTCATAGTCTCAGGCAGGCCAGAATCAGTATCAGTAGTATGTGGTTACAGGGAGGTTATTTTTAAGTCCAATTAGATACAGTATAACTGCAGGTTACCAAGGCAGATCAGTCTCTAAGGTTTACAGACATCATTTGGATCCAAACTCGCTTAATATATCAAGAAGGCAGGAGAAGTACTTTCCAGTACCTTGTGAGCAGCTAATTCAAAGTGAAAATAATTGGAAGAATGCAGTGAGGTGAGAAGATGGCAGACATTGCTTGTTCTTTTAGCATGAATCATTCAACCATTGGCACAATTCTAAAGAACATGGAACACGTTAGTTGTATACTATGTATAGCCAATTGTGTTAGTATCCTAGTCATTGTCTGTTGGACTTATAGCAAATTATACTTGCAAACGAGCTCTTGGAAGAGAACTCATTCGTAAGTTGGAGACTTACAGTACTGTACACCATTTCTAAAATTACATTACATTATCTACAGTAGAATTACAATAGAGTAAGCAATAGGTTACTCTGAACTGATTTGAGAATTTAAATGTCTTATTTATTTCAGAAGTATTTGTATTAGTAACAGTTTGAAGTAAAATATTAATGGTATTGTGGGATGTATTTCCAGAAATTTTTTATATATATATATATATATATATATATATATATATATATATATATATATATATATATATATATTATCCTTTATTTAACCAGGAAAAGCCCATTGAGATTAAAAATCTCTTTTGCAAAGGTAAACAAAAAGAATAATCAATAAAACATAAAATTAATTTTATTCTCTATTTATTTCTCTACACAGGTGTTCTCACTCAGGACAGTGGATGGGGTGTGAATTATCTCATTAAGTCGATCTGTGCTGTGAGAGGATTCAGTGTCTCCATTTCCTGTAGTTATTATTATCCAACATCAAATCCCAAGAGTCAGGTGACACAAATGCTTTGGTGCTCAATGAATTCAAACAGAGGAAGGTGTCCAGTCCCGCCATATGTTTATAACAGCTTATCAAACACCAAGTCAGACTTTGACTACGTTGGAGACGACAAATCAAACTGCACTTTGTTAATCCACAATGTACAGTTCAGTTATTCTGGAGAGTACAGATTCAGATTTATAACTAATGAGACCGATGGCAGATGGACAGGTGAACCTGGAGTGATTTTACACGTGACAGGTAAACTTTAATAAACATCCAGCACGATTCAGTTTCTGGAATATCTGTTTCTCTGTTTGAAGTAGACACTTTCCCAGAGGTCTTACCCACACCACATCATATTACAATATTTTATAGTATTTTTAGAAAGTGGTTTAGAATTTTTGCTTTTACAGCGTACTCCTATCATGGAAAGTGCGCTAGCAATAAGCTTATATTAATATACAACACTCGTCACAGTTAGATCGTTACTCACAATAAAAGATAAGGGCTTACGTGCCTTTTCCCCATTTTGTAGTTCAAATGCTCTGAGGCTGAAGGTGATGAATTTCCTAGCTGCAATTTCCTGTTTCTGAAAAAGAAATGGTTTAAAAAGTAAAGTGTGTGCATACTGTATCTTTCAAAGTCATGGAGCCATCTTTTGCTCCTGGCCCTTTACGAGCATTTATACAATTAATAGAAACAAAAAGCAATGATTTTCAAATTTTTGCTAACAGGAAATAATTTATTGGACATCTGTTGTTTCATGAACATTACACAAGATTAATTGTTGTCACATACACTGTCTACCCTCCCACCCCCACCCCCGCCCCCCACCACAAAAAAATGCACACTCTGGACAGCCTTTAACTTTGATTATAACACACATTTTCAGTGCCAGTATTTGTTAAAATGAGACTGAGGTCTTGTACTGGTGATGAGCGTGTCAAATCACTCCATTAGGTCTTTTCTAGCACATTCCAAAGTTTCTCAATAGGATTAAGGTCAGGACTTTGTGGTGGCCAGTTCATGTGTGAGAATGATTCCTCGTGCTTCCAGAGCCGCTCTGGTCCTGGAACATGGCCGTGCCATCAGGGAAGAAAACTTCCATAGATGTGATAACCTGGTGATTCAGGACATTCAGGTCATCAGCTGACTTCATTTTATGGCCACATAACGTTTGTGAGTCTAGACCTGAGCAACTGAATCAACCCCAAATCATAACACTGTCTCCAGAGGCTTGTACAGTGGACACTATGCATGATGGGTGTATCGCGTCATGTACTTTCCTTCTTGACACGCCCATCACTCTGGAATAGGCTCAATCTAAACTCATCAGGTCACATGATCATCGCCCTTTAGTCCAGTTTTTTGCTCCCTAGCAAACGGAAGCCTTTTCTTCTGATGAGCCTTGCAAACAAGTGGCTTTCTTATGGACATACAGCTGTTTAGTCCCAATTCTGACCCTAGAATTCTCATTACATTGTGTGCCTATAGAAATGCTCTTACTCCTCTATTAAACATAACTCTCCATAGCAAAGAATCTTCACCAAGCATTTTTGATCATACTCCTTCATCATTAATTCCTGACTACATTTCTTCCATTTATTTTATGAAGTTGAAGGTTCCACAATATCCATCCATGTTTGAATAATGGACACTTTTTAACCCAGGTCTAGCCATTTCAGCTTTATCTCCATAGTTGTTGTCTTTACTTAAAGCAACACAATAATTTGACTTTTTACTCTAATAAAAATGGCCCCTTCAAAATAAACAAACATAACAAAAAAAAAAAAACATATAAATACATCACACGCACAGCAAATGGAAAACAAAACAAACTAACACCAATACACTTATAGCGCTCAAAACAGACATTAACATGGCACACTGCAATACCTCAACAACAAAAAACAAGCACAATACCACAGCAAAGCAGCAGTTAGCAGATAGTTAGCTTCCGACCAGCAGCAGTTACTGTAGCTCCAAGCAAAGCAGTAGCGTCTTCACACAGCCCCGTAGACAAAAGGTAATTGCACATGAAATGCAGCTGACCTAAGAATAGGATTCCATAGAACCAATCAATCAGGCAGGTGAACAACACATTGGAAAGCAATATATACCATGCAGAGACAGAAATGCACCTATAACATTCTAAAAAAAAGACACTCTACCATAAGCTACAGTGTACCATAAGTACCCCAGCCAACATTCCCTACCTACCTCGATGACAGACTGGTGACGCGACAGGTAAGGGGCGGGACTCGTGATGCAATATTACCTTGTCAATGAACTTATATCCCCCCCACTGCCCCATGATAGGACAACTAATGAACTAACAATCAAATATAAGCAAGAGGAGCTTTAGTAGTCTTGTCACATTTTTCTAATTTAAATCCAACAGCAGGATAGTGTACTGTACTGTATATTCTGTTTAAAATATACAGCACTATAGGTCATATAAATCCTAATATCTATCAGTCTTGATGACAGCTTTAAAACTGAATGTAAATAAGTTCGGATTTAAATTAGTGAAAAATAAAGGAACCTTGACAAATGTTTAAAAATGTGTTTTTGTTGGTAAACTCTGACTTTATTATAATTATTGACCCCCTCTCAGTCCCGATTGAGTGACGTGGAGTCTTTCCTGCTCTGTGTAAAAGATTTAAAGGTGTCACTAATCAGGCTCAGTGGAAACGGAACCCTTAAACAAGGAGACTCGTTAAATCTGACGTGTGATGTGAGCTGCACACACAGTTCCTCACAGTTTGTGTGGTCTAAGAACAATGAGCAGCTAAACACATCAGGACCCGTTCTTCACTTTCCTGCTCTAACCGTCAGGGATTCTGGGAATTACACCTGCACTTGGAAAACCAGCGAGACGTCAGGATCTAAAACGATCAGCCTTCAGGTCCAGGGTGGGTCCGTCTGCTCACAACACTCATGACTTCATTCATTCATTTTCTGTACCGCTTTATCCTTATATACAGGGGCGCGGGGGCCTGGAGCCTATCCCAGGAAACTTAGGGCACAAAGCGAGGTACACCCTGGACAGGGTGCCAATCCATCGCAGGGCACACACACATACTCACATACACACACTCATTCACACACTAGGGGCAATTTGGAATGTCAATTAACCTAACCTACATGTCTTTTGGATTGTGGGAGGAAACCGGAGTACCCGGAGGAAACCCACCAAGCACGGGGAGAACATCGAGCTTGGCCGGGGAATCGAACCCGGACCCTGGCGGTACAAGGCGACAGTGCTAACCACTACACCACCGCGCCGCCCACACTCATGACTTTTTTAATTAAATATTTACATGTTCACTTATTATAGCTTTCTTCTTAACATGTGAAAATACTGAAAACCCTGAAACACTTAAGTCACAACACTCCTGAATGTCTTGAATTGTTACTGAGGGAAATAAAGTGACTTGTGTTCAGTTAAACATTCATATGCTAGATGTTCTTGTTTGTCTTACAGGTGACAACCTTGAGAATCCTTGGCCAATCTGGATCATTGTCATGGTGACAGCTGGAGTGATTTTCATCATCTTAGTGATCACACTCTCTTGGTGCGCATCAGATTTCCCAAGTCAAAAGCTGCACTGCAAAACTGTTTAAATTATTAGCAGTTTTTGTAATTATTTAGTATTTAGGTAATTATCAGCAGTTAATGTGTAGTTTGTTGCTCATGTACAGGTTTCTGTGTAAGCGCAGGAGTGTGCAGACTGAACAGAGGAAGAATGATGCTCATATCTACGCTAATTTCAAGCAGAAGGAGGACGATTCTGAGATCTATGCTAATGTATGATCATCTACTTCTATTTTCACACCTCTCACTCATTCACCATGTGAATTTTCTTTGTGTGCTGAAAAACCCACACCATACTCACTTCCTGTGTTTTGCACTTGAACTTAATTGTAGATGTGGTCATATTATTTCACCAGTTTTGACGCGTAGCTCTGGTTTAAAGTTTCACTCACATGACAGAAGTCCGATCTCTTTGTCTCTTGTAGTTTATTTTGTCAGCATCAAAGAATCAACACTTCATACAGTCGTCTTGAGTAAATCCACTGTGATTACAAATATCAGTTGCTGCATCTTGCAAATCTCTGACTTTTACAACAACCTGTTTGCTGTATCTTGTAGATTACAAGCTTGGGTATCTAACAACACTCTTGTTGTTTCTTACATTCCCAGCTTACGTTAGCTTACGGTTACAACAACCTAGTTGCTGTATCTTACATTTTTCGCTTACGGGAGCTCACGAGCTTACGGTCAAAAGCTTGTGTTTCTAAACTGAACTCTCTATCATATGGCAGTCATACAAATGCATGTAATAGTAGAATGACATCACAGACCAACTTACGATTGTCTAAATGGATGCATAACTTAGAAATATAAAGCTTATGGCTTATGTAACAAACTTAATGCTTAATGCTTTACTAATGAATAGAACAAGGTAGAATAAATGAAATAACAACAAGTAAAATAAAATAAAATAAACACAACAAATTCGTAACAAGTACGATATGGCTCTTACATTAATAGTGTGAGAACAATGTATTAATTTCTTACATTTATTGTCCTTACAGTCATGGAGCAGTTTAGGTTTAGGATCTGTATATTTACTGTTAAACTATTAATGAATAAAGTCAGAAATCGAAAAAAAAATGTGTTTACAATATTTAAAACATTATAAAACATTATATAAAAACAATACCTTTTACATAAAATGGTCAGTCAAAACTGAAGCCAAAAAGTATCTAATGCCCCCTAGTGTTTAAGTGTGGTACAGTTTTTAACCCTGCTCATTCCTGTTAGTGAATGAACTTACAGTACAGTTTAAGTCAAATCTTCATACATTATTTTTAGGAATAATGCTCTGTCTTTTTCAGTTCTGTTTAGTTCAGTTTGTTCAGTTCTTAGTTCAGAGATTAATACCACCAAAATATTTTTATGATGAATAGAAAGGTTTAGTTGATGAGGTAATTGAAGGAGTCAGGCATTACAATCAATCCTCAGGAAAACACACACACACACAAATTTCCAACTTACACCTGAAGTTCTGGACAAATTGACTATAAACTGTTCTAACAGACCATCAGGGAGAGCTCTTTACAACCTGGTGGAGCTGGATAAAAATTATGATCTAATTTTACATCCTTTACACTAACAATATAAAGAAATAGATTTTATTGTGGGAGTTTAAAGTACAGTGAAACCTCGGATTGCGAATATTGCGGTTTGCGAGCGTTCTGGAAGACGAGCAAAGATTTTTAATATATTTTCGCTTGAAAAATGAGCATGTCTTGGTTTACGAGTAACATGTATCACGCATGCGCTTCTTGTTTTAACACCCGAGCGTCACGTGATCACGACGGAGCCAATGTTTTTTCTCTCTTTTGCGCTCGTCTCTCACAGGTATAATCAACATCCGTGCATGCGTGTACTGTTTACTATAACTCAGTGACCACGTGTGTGTGTGCGTAAAACATCTTTTATTTTGTGTTTGTTTGCATGTGTGTACACCGCGTGTGTACTGTTTATTATAATACACGTGTGTGCACACGTGTAAAACAAAAAAAATTCTCATTAGAGCGGTTAAAGATCCATTTTCTCTCCCTCAGCATCCGGTTATATTGAAATGCGTGCACACAATTTAACACCGTGCCCCTTCACACACACATTCTCGCCCTTACACGCTCCCTCCTCATCTTGCCTTCACACACACACACACACACACACACACACACACACACACACACTTTCTCTCTTCTCTATGTTACACTTTTAAGAATGAGACGGTGCTCGTCCTTGGGCAACACATTTATTTCTGTAAAATAGTTACAGGAAAACACTTTTAAATCCGGAGCACTCTCTTTCGCGTGTACACCTCCACTCACTCCGTTCATTACATGCTGAACACTTAGACTCTACTAGCATCCACGCCCAATCCTAGTGTACCAATTAGGGTGCCTCCACTGGTAGCTGATTGTTACACGAACAGCACTCTTAAAGAAACATGCACAATATGATCAGTCAGTATCACAGTAGTTCCAAAACGCCACTCAGCTTAAAAAAATTAATAGGGGCAATAATTAAATCTCTTTTTAGCTGTACATAACCTTACAGGGCTATATCTATACAGAAACACTGTTCTGTCACGATTCTTTTCAAAGGTAAAGTGCAGGTTAATGTATTTGTTTGTTTGTTTTACTTTACAGCCGTGATTCCGTTAGTATGCGCTCACACGAGTGTCATTAGCGATGTTAAACAGTCTTTCCATTAATGTGTGTGAAACAAATAAGAGAGGGGAAAGGTTTACTGTGTAAGATGAGAATGGGAGAGGGGGGAGGGGCTGATTCCTCTTACTTTTGCTTCACACACGCACACACACACGCACACACAGTGCCTGCGTGCATAAACGGAAACACTTTTTTTTTTCTTTAAAGGTAAATTGCAGGTTAATTTGTTTTATTTTTACTTTACATTTTGTATTAATTATTTTTATGTATTTATTTTTGGGGGCTGTGGAACAAATAATTAGAGTTTCCATTATTTCTTATGGGAAAATTTACTTTGATTTATGATAGTCTTGGAAAAATTTGCCCATTTACGGATTTAATTATGCTCGTAATCCGAGGTTCCACTGTAATAGATAAAAGTAACAAGATGGTAGACTCACGCTGAACTATAAAGCACTCATTTCAAATTGATAGACAATAAAACAAATCTCCTCAGTGTGTGTGTGTGTGTGTGTGTGTGTGTGTATGCACATCTTAAATGCAGATTAAGATTACCTCTGCATTTAGATCACCTTTATTTTCTATACTGTGCTGATGATGAGATCGTCTTAACTTCACTATAGCTTACATTTGTTAGCAGAACATAAAAATAACAAGTTTAGTTTAATAATAATAATAATAATTTTTATTTTTTACCCTGGTCAGTGTGTTTTGTCCTCTTTCTCCCTACTGTTTTTGCATTCAGGGTTTTATGCTGTAAATGATCACAACAGTAAACCAAGTGATATTTAATAACTGCATAATTTGTTTCATTTTTCTTCACCAGGATAGATGCAGTATCAAGTTATAAAATATTATAAATATCAGCACAGAAATAAAATTTAGTGAATATACAGCGCAGAGATTAAGTACAGCTTCAGTTTGGACCACTAGAGGCCAGTATTATCAATTTAAATGAACACACATTATAATACACAAACATTTATGCATTAACTTCCTAAAAGATCAGATGAATACATCTTTTTTAAAAACTTTTAATCACATTACAGTATCATCAAGCCATAGCAAATTCAATATTTTTTAGATAAGAAAGAACACAAAGGTATAGAGAATTTGCTACAGTCATCAGTACTGAAGTTACACATTACAGTAAGCTGGTCAAAACCTCACTAAACCCCATCATATTAAATAATTATATTGAATTGTTCTTATATTGTAATCACAAACTCTACATATCATACTGTATTTTTGCACTATACTTTCTATATCGCATGTTTCAAAATGGTGGCGCGTGCGGATGCAGCAGATCGGAGCTCTCGACATACTGCAGCGTTTTCGTTTTTTTGAATGTGTTAAGTTTACTTTCTCAGGCACTACAGACGAACTGAACTGATTAAAATTGGTAATCGGTGTCAGGATTATTCCCTTGGAAACCTAAATTCCATCCCACCGGAGATCCAGCGCCCTGTGGAGCCCAGCAGAATGATCACCATCCTTCCCATGGGGCGCCGGAGGAGGCGTAGAGAAAGGATGCAGAAGCGGGGCAAGAGAGCTGGCGTTCGGAGCTAGGCTACAGGCTAATTTACACAACGCAGATAGAATGGCTGACTCTGGTTAGAACAAAGATGGAGGAGTGAGTATATACATTAATAATGCCTGGCGTACATCTGTGGACATTATTAGGACACACTGTTCCCCTGACATTGAATACATGACTCCTAAATGCAGATCCTTTTACACACCGAGAGAGAGTTTACTGCTATTATTATCACAGCTGTTTACATTCCACCACAGGCTAATGCTAAGCTAGCCTTGGAAGAGCTGCATGAAGCTATTAACAGCCAGTAGATTGAATATCCGGAGGAAGCTGTGATTGTAGCAGGAGACTTTAATCATGTGGACTTGAAAACTGTCATGCCAAAACTACATACCAGCATACATAACATACTGTACTGGATCAAGTTTACACCAACATCCCAGGAGCTTATAAAGCTGCCCCATCTCCACACCTTGGCTTATCTGATAGAAATGATTCCATCCTACTGTCAGGGACGTGAGTAAATGGAAGTGAACCCAATTGCAGACAAACAGCTTTATTAATGGGAAAGCATAAAGGATCTTCACCATGCGGTAGGAGCAGAGGGGAGACAGGCTGCACATGTGAGTGAACAGAACGAATGGAGAAATCCCCTGTGACGAGAGAGGAGGCGGGTCCGATGACGTGCGGGGAATTCCACAACCCCGGAAGCAGAGCGTGACAGAGAATCTCCGAAAAGGGGCGTGAATCCTTGCCTAAGGCAGAGTGTGTGTGATCGCGGCGCCCGATGTTTGGAGCGAGAATTCGTTCGAGGTTGAATGCCTGTGCGTATCGGCAAAAACACTCCTGTGCGATGTCTGCGAACGCGGAAGAGCTCACAAGCACACACGGGTTGCGGGAAACAGCGTGAGTCGAGGTTGGTGAGACAGGCAGGGTCGGCAACAGTTATCCAGCAGCGAGAGAGACTAAATCCAGAAGCGTGATCCAAATTCGAAGTCGATAACAGGCGAGGTCATGCACGTAGTCAAATCCAAACGAGAAAATCCAGAGGGCAAAGACGAAATCGAAATCCAGAAACAATCGAGGTCAAAACACAGATACAGGGCACTAGATAAAATTACAGACTGACAAGACGAGAGGCACGCACGTACTGTAAGATACTTCGGCACTGAGTGAAATTCTAAGCTTCCTTTTAAAGGCAGAGGTGGATTGCTGATGGGCTACAGGTGTGCGAAGGTAATTGGTTAGGGAGGCAGGACTGTCTTAGGTGAAATTATGACCTGGATGTGCTTGGCTGATCTGGCTGGCGCATGACAGTACCCCCCCTCCTATGGACGCCACCTGGCGTTACTGATGGGGCTTCTGGGTTCTTTCGATGAAAATCGATGATGAGGGAAGGATCTAAGATAAATCTGGATGGCACCCAGCTTCTTTCCTCGGGTCCATAACCTTCCCAATCCACTAAGTATTGGAGCCCTTTACCGCATCGTCGTGCCTTCAAAAGTCTGCGAACGGTGAAAGCCTCACCACCATCAATGAGTCGGGGAGGAGGAGGAGGGCGGGTGGGTGGATTTAATGGGCATGAAACTATTGGTCTTATCTGGGAGACGTGGAATGAAGGATTGATGCGACGCATTGTGGATGGCAAGAGTAGCCGGACTGTGCAAGGGTTGATAATCTTGGAGATGGTGAAAGGCCCAATGAACCTTGGAGATATCTTGTGGGAAATTGTTTTAATGGGGACATTACGGGTGGAGAGCATGACTCTATGACCAACGCGGTAGGTTGGGGCGGTTGAGCGACGGCGATCTGCTTGGCGCTTAAATAGGGTTATGGCATGGCGAAGCCTCACTCTTGCACGTTGCCAGGTCCTTCTACAGCGACGTATGAAAGCTTGGGCTGAGGGAACCGCCACCTCCTCCTCTTGGGACGGAAACAAAGGAGGTTGGTAGCCGAGACAACACTGGAATGGTGAGAGGCCCGTGGATGATGTGGGTAGTGAATTATGTGCATATTCAATCCATGGTATACATCGAATCGCTGTTTCGAGGTCCTGATTGGCTCTCTCAGTCTGGCCGTTGGTTTGAGGGTGATAACCAGAAGAGAGGCTGGGGGTAGCACCGATGAGTCTACAAAATGCTGTCCAGTATTGGGCGGAGAATTGGGGTCCGCGGTCAGAAACAATGTCTACAGGGATACCGTGAAGGCGAAATACATGCAGGATGAGTAACTCTGCCGTTTCCTTGGCCGAGGGGAGTTTAGACAGGGGAACAAAGTGAACCACTTTGGAGAAACGATCGACGATGGTTAAGATGCTTGTGTAGCCATTTGAGTCTGGGAGTCCAGTAACAAAGTCTAGGGCTATGTGGGACCATGGTCTGTGGGGAATTGGGAGTGGTCTCAGGAGGCCTGCTGGGGGTTTATTGATGGCTTTGTTGCGAGTGCAGACATCGCAGGCAGACACGAATTGTCGGGTATCTTGTCTGATGGAGGGCCACCAGAAGCGCTGTTGGACTAGTGCGAGAGTACAGGCTCCTCCGGGATGACAGGCCAATCTTGAACTATGTCCCCATTCTAGGACTCGTGGACGTGCTAGTGGTGGCATGAATAGCCTACCAGGTGGTGTTTCTGGTGGGCCGGGTTCCCGGTCTAATACTTGCTTTACCAGAGCTTCGACATCTAGCAGGGTTGCGCCTATGAGACATTGTGGTGGCAGAATAGTCGGTGGAGGAAAATCACCCGTGACTGAAGTGAACTGGCGAGAGAGCACGTGACTTACTGAATACCTGCTTGAGGCCTGAGTAATCAGGCGGAACAGCTGAGAGGTCAGGGAACTCCTCAGTGGCAGGAGATGTTACTGTGAAACGGTGAGCAGACTTCAGACAGGATGCTAGACACAAGGGACTCCATTCTCGGATCGTGTTCTTAGTCCAATCAATGTGTGGGTTATGACGGATCAGCCAAGGTCGACCAAGAACCAAGGAGGAGTGGGCATCATGCATAACAAGAAAAGAGAGTTCCTCAGAATGGTTGCCAGATACTCGAAGGATTACTGGCTCTGTACGCCGAGTAATGGAAGACAGAGAAGTGCCGTCGAGGGCTCGAACGGCTAATGGTGACTCAAGAGCTTGAGTTGAGAGGTTAAGATCCTTGACTTTGGAGGCGGACATCAGATTTTGGTCTGAGCCAGAGTCAATTAGTGCAGGGACCACATGAGGTCTGCCTTGTGCGACAATGATGGTAGGTAGAAGTGGGCGTGAGCTAGGGGATTGGTTCATGGCTGACCCTTCCAGGGTCCCTAGATTCACTGGAGGAGTTCTTGCTTTCAGAGGGCACTGGGGAACATAGTGACCCTTCTGGCCACAATAAAGACAAGAACCAGATTGGAGTCTCCGCTGACGCTCGTCAAAGGAGATCCGGGTCCTGTTTACCTGCATAGACTCTGCGTATGAACTGGGGCCCATCCCGGGTACTGTGTGCCGGCTGGAAGAAGACAGTGGTGGTGCTGAGGGTCCAGAACTGGAAGAGAACTTGGGTCGAAAACAGCGTCTTTGAGTTAGCCGAGCATCTACACGACCCGCTAATTCCATCAGACCATTGAAATCACAGGGGAGCTCTTGCCTCATTAACTGATCCTTGACATCTTCAGAGAGACCGTGAAGAAAGACATCGTAGAGTGCTTGGGTGTCCCAGTCTGCCGATGCAGCCAGCGTGCGGAACTCTATAGCATAATCATATGCAGAACGGGGTCCTTGGCGGAGCTCCAGTAATTGTCTGGCTGCATCTTTGCCGGAGTGGGAGCGGTCAAAAACCCTCTTCATCTCCTCAGTAAATGTTCTGAAGGTCGCGCAGCAAGGATCATTGACATCCCAAACAGCAGTTCCCCATTCACGTGCACGATCGGTGATGAGAGTGATAACATAAGCCACCCTAGAGCGTTCAGTAGGGAAGTAGGATGCCTGGAGCTCCAAAAGCAAGGAGCATTGGGACAAAAAGGGGCGACAGGTTCCAGGTTCCCTGTTGTACGGTTGTGGGTTTGGGAGCTGGGGTTCATGATGTGAGGTGTGCACTGGAGCTGGTATTGGATTATCTAGGAGTTGCTGAAGGTGAATGGAAATAGAGGAAAGAGTCTGATTTACCTGTTGGATATTTTGTTGGTGAGAGCTCAGCATCGCCCCCTGGTGTGAAAGTGCCTGCCTTAATTGATCCAAGTCTACTGGGTCCGTCATGGCCGACGTATACTGTCAGGGACGTGAGTAAATGGAAGTGAACCCAATTGCAGACAAACAGCTTTATTAATGGGAAAGCATAAAGGATCTTCACCATACGGCAGGAGCAGAGGGGAGACAGGCTGCACATGTGAGAGAACAGAACGAATGGAGAAATCCCCTGTGACGAGAGAGGAGGCGGGTCGATGACGTGCGGGGAATTCCACAACCCCGGAAGCAGAGTGTGACAGAGAATCTCCGAAAAGGGGCGTGAATCCTTGCCTAAGGCAGAGTGTGTGTGATCGCGGCGCCCGATGTTTGGAGCGAGAATTCGTTCGAGGTTGAATGCCTGTGCGTATCGGCAAAAACACTCCTGTGCGATGTCCGCGAACGCGGAAGAGCTCACAAGCACACACGGGTTGCGGGAAACAGCGCGAGTCGAGGTCGGTGAGACAGGCAGGGTCGGCAACAGTTATCCAGCAGCGAGAGAGACGAAATCCAGAAGCGTGATCCAAATTCGAAGTCGATAACAGGCAAGGTCATGCACGTAGTCAAATCCAAACGAGAAAATCCAGAGGGCAAAGATGTAATCGAAATCAAGAAACAATCGAGGTCAAAACACAAGGCACTAGAGAAAATTACAGACTGACAAGACGAGAGGCACGCACGTAAGATACTTCGGCACTGAGTGAAATTCTAAGCTTCCTTTTAAAGGCAGAGGTGGATTGCTGATGGGCTACAGGTGTGCGAAGGTAATTGGTTAGGGAGGCAGGACTTTCTTAGGTGAAATTATGACCTGGATGTGCTTGGCTGATCTGGCTGGCGCATGACACCTACAGACCTCTCATCTGTAGAAGACGACCTGTCCAAGACTGGAGCTTTACTTCATGGCTGTAGGACTGTTTTGAAAATACAGACTGGGAGTTGTTTGCTACAAAGGATCTGAATGAATATAGTTCATATGTTTTGGCCTACATAGCCTTCTACACTAATATCGTGCTGACCACCAAGACCAACAAGGTGTTTCCAAATCAAAAACCATGGCTTGACAGGAATGTGTGTTCTCTGCTTAGGAAAAGGAAAGCTGCCTAAAGGTCAGGTGACAGGCTGGCTTACAGTAATGCCTGGCAAGAACTGAAGAAGGGCACTAATGAAGCCAAGCACAGATATTAGCAGCGCATAGAGGGCTACTTCGAAAATAACAACCCCCGCAGCATGTGAAGAAGGATTAATGCTCTGACAGAATATAAGAACAGTACCTCACTGACCAGCCATGACACCATGCTTCCTGATGCCCTGAAACAGTTCTTCGCTTGCTTCGACAATCACACCAGTAGAGCAGAAACTCAGACAGCACCGCCACCCACAGAAGAGACGGTACTTGTCCTCGAATGCCATCAGGTGAGATCCACTCTAAGAAGGATTGACATCAACAAAGCAGCAGGACCAGACAGGGTGCCAGGCTGCACACTGAGTCATGTGCTGACCAACTAGTGGAAGTGTTCACCATCATCTTCAACTTGTCCCTGCAGCAGGTTGTAGTCCCTACATGTCTCAAATCCACAACCATTGTTCCTGTGCCCAAAAACCAAACAATAAGGTGTCTGAATGACTATGGCCCAGTTGCTCTAACACCAGTTATCATTAAGTGCTTTGAGGCTTGTCCTTTCCCACATCAAAGCCAACAGTCCCACTGAGCTGGACAGCCACCAGTTTGCCTACTGTAGGAACAGATCAACGGAGGATGCATTAACGGAGGAGCACCCGAACACATATGTTAGGATGTTATTTGATTTTAGCTCTGCATTTAATACAACAGTACTCCGCAAACTAGTCGACAAGCTGAGCAACTTGGGACTAACCACCACACTCTGTTCATGGATACTGGACTTTCTCACTAACAGACCACAGAATGTCAGGGTGGGTAACCACACATCCTCCATTCTCTCCCTGAATACAGGAGCCCTGTGCCCTCAGTCCAGCCCTTTTCACCCTAGTCACACATGACTGCAAACCATCTAACACAATAGTGAAGTTTTCTGATTACATCACAATAGTGGGACTGATATTAGAAAATGACGAGACTCACTACAGAGAGGAGGTTGAGTGGTGTGTGGATGGTGACCTGGTTCTGAACACCACTAAAACAAAGGATATCGTTTTGGACAACAGGAGAACAAAGAAAATGACACCAACCCCACTCCACATAAATGGTGAGGAGGTTGAGAGGGTTAACAATGTCAAATTCCTGGGTCTGCACATAACAAAGGACTTTTCATGGACCATCAACACTTCTCACTTAGTGTAGAAAGCTCAGCAGAGACTTTTCTTCCTAAGAAAGCGGATCCAGGACGCGGACTGTTTGTGCCCCTCCCATCGGGCAAAAGATACAGGACAATCAGGACACACACTAACAGACTAAGGAACAGCTTCTTCCCAAAGCTGCAGCCTGTATTACCCCCCTGTGTTACCCTGAAGGAGGTTATAACAAACTCAGCTGTTTGCCCCTCTTTCCCACGCTGCTGCTAATGCACCCGTGGAATACTGTTACTCCAGTATAACTTGTGCAATATTTTCTTACCTCGGACAATCATGTTTACACGAAGATCCAGGTCCCACTTCACATACATTCCATTGTATATATTGTTATATTTATACATTTTAGTGCAATTAGTGTTTATTCCTTATTCGTTATCTTTTGTTTATTCTTTAGTTTATTCTTATGTTTATTATTGCTGCTGGTCTCTGAGAGCAACCAAACATCACTACAATGTGTATCACTACAATGACAATAAAGTCTATTTATCTTTATCTCTATACAATAATTTCTGAACAATTTATGTTGAATACTTAAATCAATATTAAAATACATTTGATGTATTAAATATCCAACTTATTGTCATTTATGCATTTGACAATAAATTTCTTGAATCTAGAATAATCAGTAACATCACATCTGCTGTTTTATTTCCAGTTTAATTAAAGTGATACATGATAAAGGGGGCTGTATGACTTACATGATTTAGTCATCATCCCCTCATTTCATTCAATGGCTTGTAATAATAATCATAAGGTATCAAAAAAGTACCTAAAGACTAGTTTAGACTAGTTTAGGAAAATGCCACCAGATGCCAGCACAAGGCTGCATGCACAGTCACAGGGTGCCACAACCTGTATAAGGCAGTGTGCCAAAAGACATCATCCTGTGTACACATTAGAGCAAAGAGTGAATGGTAAATTCTGCATGAAACTGGGAAAATCTGCCACAGAAACATTTCTGTCCCAAGGGCTACACCTTCAATAACAAATTATACTTCCAGGTTTTAAGGAGTCAGATGGAGGACGTACAGTATGGCAAAACACAGAGCTTGTAAACAGAGATAATCTCCAAACTTTTTGATACCACTTGTATAACAAAACACACACACATGCACGCGTACACACACCAAGAAAAGCATGAAAAACTATAAATGTTAACTTACATCTGCAAAGATTCTGTAAAACAGTGAATGATGAAACCAAGCTAATTATCAGCAGCACTGATTGTTGCATAAAAAATAACTATTTATATAGTGAAGGTTTCTATAATGAAATGTTTGTGTAACATTTACAAAAGATCTCAAAGATCTGTGCCTGAAATCTAAAATGTTAAATAAAACTTGACCTTAAATTAAAGCATTTTAAACCGAGTTGTTCTCCAGTACAAAACTATTAGCACATTACGTTGGTGTAAGTGGAATATAACACTTGAGAATGTGCTGTTATAGAAATACTGTAAAATCAATTGAGGGGATTAACTGCAGTTGGTGTTTGGTTGATCGGCCTTCCCAGATGTCCTTTAAGTTGACCTTTGATACCCCCCCTTATGCCTCAGACAGACGTTACATGTCCGGATTAATGCCAGGCATCCTAGCGAATGGTGGGCCACCAGGGAACGTCGAGGAGCCTCAACAGGGTATTCAGCCCATCGGGTGGTTATGGAAGTGTTGCAAGAACTTCTGGGTTAAGGATTGGGGGACCACCAGTTGGAATTTTTATACCCTACGGTATAACACCTGGTGGTGTTCAAAGGTGATCAGTGGGTTATGCACCTCCCTCAGTTGCATATGAGTTTACATATGCATGAGTTTTTTTGTGGTTGTTTTTGCATTTTGTTTTTGCATTTTGCATGTGAAGACATACTGTAGCACCATGGGTCCCAAGAATGTCCCAGTTTGGGTTTTAAAGCAGCCGCTGCCAAGAGGAATCATACATTAAGGTTAACTTAATTTCAATGTATATTTATTTCATATTTTACTATATTTATTTACATACATTTACATGTATTTTATACATTTTTTATTGTTTTTATATATATGATTCTGTAAGTGTGCCACAGGCAGGGGGGGGGGGGCAGTGTCTAAATGTATAAATACATAGTTCATGTGGATGGGCAAGAAAAGCAAGTCAAGGGTCCATCCTTTCCATGACAATCTTCAACAGAGAAGAAATAAATACCTGATGTTAATATGAGCGTCTGGTGTAAAGACTATTCAGTAAGATACGCACAAAGTGTGTGAGTCTTTCTTTGGCATGTGAGCATGCTCTCTCCTGTGTGTGAGCACTTCCTCTCTTCCCTGTGTGCGAGTGCGCACTTTCCCCTGTGTGCGAGTGTGCTCTTTCTCCTGTATGTGAACACGCTTTCTCTGCTGTGTGAGCTGTCTCTCCCCTGCATGTCAGCTGGACATGTGTACACTCTTTCCCCTGCATGTAAGTGCACTCCTTCCCTTGCATGTGAGCGCACTCTCCTGTGTGAATGCGCTCTATCCCCTGTGTGTCAGCTGCATGTGTGCGCCCCCTCCCCTGTGTCTTAGCGTGATCCCTCCCCTGCGTGTGAGCGCACTACTTCCTGCTTGTGCTCTCCTGTGTATTGATGCGCTCCTTTACCTGTGTGTGAGCGCACTCTATCTCCTGTCTGTGCTACTGTATGCTGACCTTCTTGGGTCTCTCATCATAGAAAAAGACAGGCCGCTGTACTTGTACAAATCATACACTGTACAACTTATTCCGTTAAATTAAGAAAACCTAAAAAGACATTGTAGTATTTAAGATTGCGAAAGTCAATGATGCAGATCTGAGTAGCTACAGCATCTCCAGAATCATCATGTGCAACAAAGGTCCTGTAACGCGCTAACATACGCCTTGTAACGCTTCGCTTCTTGCACCATATGATCCCATATAGTGTCGTTCCTGCATGTCAGTGTCCGATAGTACTTCATATGTTCTAAAACCTTATGTACCGAGTCCTTGTGAGACTCGAGTTGCTGCTCTAGAGACAGAGGTGTGGGGAATGAAGGTAGGAGTGGAGGGTGATATGCCTGTGTATTGCGTGAGACAGGATAGAGTGGAGGAGCAGAGTAACATGCAGCGATGCGATTAATAGTTGCGACCCATGATTTCTGCTGTACTTTACTCTCAGCCTGGAGGTAGAAGACTCTGGATTCGGCGGTCCTGAGGCACAATACATGGGGCCTCTTTCGGCAAATCAGAGGGTACGCCACGGCGTGATGTAGTCCAATGTTCTCTCTATCTGGCTCACAGATAACGTTTTGTAAGTGAAGAACCATGCCTTTTAAAACTGCAGTACAAGGCTTCCATGCTCTCTGGGGTGTTCTGGTTCTTCTCCCATTCTTCTCCATAACTTTTTTGCAGCTGAGATATCCTGTTTTTTGTCCAGAGTTAGTAGGGTTGCTTTCAGCCCCAAATGTTGAGTTACAGCTGGTTTCACTTTGGCTTTTGGGTTGACATTTATTTCTTACGCTGAATGCATTTAGTGGCATCATTTTGATCCTTTCATACACAATCTCCAAGTCTTTCTGAGGATACAGACACCTGCATGCGCAACCCACATTATTTAGGTTGGCTATAAATTCTTTACAGGTCATTTTCTGACCTTGGTTTCCACCATTAAGATCAGCATTCAGCAAGATTATGGCCCAGCTCAGGTAGTAAGTTGCAATTTGTAACTGGGGTGATAGTTTTTTACACTTGATGTACTGCTCAGAGAATTGAGCAATAAATAGATGCTGCAGTTCAAGTTCATCCTCTGGCCAGAGCACTTCGAGGAACATTTGAAGAGCACTGCTCATAGACATAGAATCAAAATTAAAGAACATCACATACGCTTTCAAAGTTTCCTTGGCTAATTCCAGATCCTCACTCAGCTGCTGGATGACCTCCGGACATCTGAACTCCTCCTGTTCGTAGAGCTGCTTGGCGAGGCTTTCCGCTTTCAACTGGATTTGTTTGTCCTTCCCAACATCTCCCTGCTCATTACTAACAGAAACAACATGTCTCTTATTAGTCCTGCCTGGCTTTGTTAAGTTTCTATTAACCAATGATAGCAGAGAACCATACACCATAGTTATTAATTTGTTAATATGTCTTTGTGTAGCAAAAAAATCTGCCATAAATTAAGCTGTGATGAGAAATCTCATACAGCGTGTGGATGCCTTTCTATTCATACATCATTACTTCAATCCCCAAACCAATCTGCTGGATGACGTAATAGAGAGACATGTCATCATAGAGAGAGTCATGTGATCCCAACATGGAGGTGTTGACTTTGGAATGGAAGGTTTGTTAATGCCTTTGTTACCCTCCATACACTTGGGGATACCACAGACACATGGACATGAGGTGAGGTCTTAGGAAAAAGATTAATTTTATTAAAAAAAAAAAATGGGGAAAGAGAGGGTTTAAAGAGGGAGTAAGGGCAAGTAGGGGAGCAAAGTGGTCTGTGTGTGCATGTGGGCACGAGGCAGGCAAGCGATGGCGGCAGGCAGAGTGGCAGAGTGAGCCCATGTGTTGGCAGCGGCTCCTGCATGCTCCCTAAGTGACTCCTCCCTTTACCTTGGCCACCGGCCTCTCCCAGCTCTCCTTTGGGTGCAGCCTCAGACAGGAGTTCCCTCTGACATGTGTATATACAGCAACCTTTTTTTTCCTCAACAGCCATGCCATTTTCCAACAGCCTCCCCCCATCACACATCTGCACCTACTTAGTGAGCCTACAGATTGGACAGTGGTGGTGCACGCCATGCCAAAGTTTAAAATGGATTCCTAATGGCTGTGATCAAAATGATGTGTTCAAACCTGTAAACAAGTTAATTTGTGCTATATTTATTTTTACCGTGGTTTTGTTGAACTGTCCACTCATTTATTTTTATTGTCTAGCTGAATTAAAATGTCCCAAACCAAAATGAGCAGCATTATTTTCTAAGGCCAGTCAGGCAGATCTTTAGGTAATGAACTCATCACCAGGCCAGCTTGTCACTCCTCCCACCACAATTTGCAAATTATAGTACTGCTGAACTTCTACAATCAACACCCTCTGCTAAAACCTAAGATTATTGGTTCCTTCTTGCAATAAAATTGTTTACTTCATTCGTCCAGTTGGAACTTTGAGTAGATACTGTAAGGTCTTGCTTCCTTAATCACTTTTTGACTCACAATAGTGGTCCACTCGGCACAGCTCTTGCTTGTGCATAACCTGATGTTCTTGAAGCTAAAGGGTGCTGTATGACTAGAACAGAACTGGCATGGCTCAGGGTAAGCACGGCAAGATTCAGGCAGAACAGCCTGCAATTTAGACCAAAAAGAACACAATTCAAGCTGAACAGGGTTTAACATGAAGAAAGCAGGACCTCCAGTAATATGAACATGAACTTGGTAGGGACACTTTCTCATTAGCCTCTGCAGAGCACTGAGTGGTGGAGCTCGTCAGATTTGCTTCCACAGGTCACTGGTTAGGGATCCAGGCCTGAAGCTGGGTTTATGTGGCAGTAACGTGTGCTGATTGCTGCTGTACGTCACACAGTAATGATGCTACACCTCTGCTTGCTTGTCGTCCACCTGTAGGCTTTGCAGTGAGCACAGGTGGAACAGTGGCAGGCAACTGGATGGCAAGCTGCACCATACATTGCTGCAACTCTCACAGATCATGAAGGTGAGCTCTCCATACTTTGCATGCCTTGGATTCCTCTGCTACTGTACCTTTTCTTCAACCCTGGCTGATGGAGCACCCGTGGAATTCACTGAACAAAAAACTTTTTATCACTGTCGGGGATTATATGATGACTTTCTCACACACACACACACACACACACACACACACACACACACACACACACACACACTGAGTACTTTAATAGCGGACCTAGAGCATTTGATTACTCATAACATCAAAAAAGTAATTCAAGTACTTTACAAAGTAACAAAGTAACGCGTTATAACCAACACTGGATATAATCATAACTCTTTGGAAGATTTTAATTTTATTTAAATACAAATTTTATTATGATGTTATAAGATGGATTATATTTGTTAAAGTATAACCAAAAACAGTATGTGGGGAATTTTCTTTTTTGTGAGTGTGAGAGTGAGAGAGAGAGAGAGAGAGAGAAAGTGTGAATGTTGCATGAGGTCGTGGTCCATCTTCCCGTTATAGCAGCTTGTGGCCATGTACTGTGTAACCTTTAGTGGTGGTGCTAAAGCCATACTGGGTGTTCTCTTCCTCTAAATGAGGTGTGTGTGTGTGGGGGGGGTGTATGTAGATTTGGATGTGTGTGTCTCTGACTGTAAAAATATACATTCATGACTCACTTCCTTCCTGTTTTAATAGTTTGACACTCTTGTGATATCAATAAACATCTTTTCAAGATCATGTTTTAATTCTCATTTTAACTCTTTTTAAAATCCCACACACACACACACATACATACACACACACACACACACACACACACACACACACACACACACACACACACACACAACACTGAGTGTGTGAAGTTCAATTCAATTCAATTTCATTTATGTATCGCTTTTAATAATGGTCATTGTCTCAAAGCAGCTTTACAAAAATTGTTCAAAAATAGACGTTCTTACTGAAGAAGAGATGAAGATGCTGCACTTGACACTTGATTCGGCTCACGCTGTCCGGTATGAAACATCATCTCACTCTCATCTCAGACAGAATTATTGTTCAGAATTTTAACTGTGTGCTAACTGATGTTGCAGTGTGTACACTCAGTTACTGGATTACACACACACACACACACACACACACACACACACACACACACACACACACACATTATAATATATAATATTAGTGAATGTTTTACTTTGATCTCTGATACTTTGATTAAAGATTGTACTCGTGGAGTGGAGTTTCATGAGCACATGATGATTAATAAGTAATGAAAAACAATATTGTTCAATGTCATAACACAATGTTGTTCTGTATTATACAGCAGTGGATGACTATACACAAATATATATTAAAAGAATGACGGAACCATAATATTGCATCCCTGTTTTGTACGTAGATGGATGATTGCATTGACCACACGGGCACCACCGACAAAGAGCATGTGTTTGTATGCACGCGGATGTATTGACCTCCCTCCCTATTAATTAGTTTGGTCTATTCCATACATGTCCTGAAACACGCCCGAAACACGCCCCCACCCATAGGGAGGCGATATTTATCCTTTTTCAATACAGCAAATTTCTCTGAGCAAATAGTTAATAATAATTTCCATGGATGAAAAGGAGGAAAAAAGAAAAGGTGGAGCTGAAAAGTTATCCGAAAAGAATATAGATATAATATATAGATGCTGTAAAATGCTTCAGACTAACAGATTCTGCCTTTTGCGTGAAGGGAAGTTCCGACAGCTCTATCCTTACAGCCAAGGATAGCGAGGCTGGATCCAGCAGCAGGGTTAGGGATGATGAACCAGCATTAGCTTGCACTAGTAAACTTAAATGAGTAAAGTTATTCATTTTAATTATTATGGTAGTCAATATTAATTCAAAATAATGCTGAAAAACATTATTTTTAAATAATATTGACTACCATAATAATTACTAATCCAGCTTACCTGTTCAGTTTGATTGGCATCCTTTTCACTCTGGTAAAGAAGGGGAGAGGTGTTGGTGATCATCAATAAGCACTGGTTCATCATCACTGACACTGCATCAAGATGAAACCCGCTGACTTGCTAAAAGATTATCTTTATAGTTGTATACAGTGTTTGTCAAAATGTTCTTTCCTTTTTTTTTCTTTGTTTTCAGTGATAATTCAAATAATATGTTTGAATTGCATTTAATTCTGTATTGCGCTATATTTTTATACTAGTACGCGTTGTTAAAAATTAGTCTACACATTAATGAGCCAATGTATTATGTGTGATGTGGTGGGCTGCTGTGGGCCAGCTCCAGCTAACTGGTTAATTAGGTCTCCAAGTTAGCTAGTGATTGTTTTTAATTTATGTTGTTAATTTATGTTGTATGTAGCACCTTGGTCCTGGAGGAACGTTGTTTCGTTTCACTGTGTACTAACTGTATATGGTTGAAGTGACAATAACTTGATTTGACTATTGTTTTAATACATCCATCTAGTAAAGCTCAGATGCAAATATATATATTTTGCAAATGCAAATATATATATACACAGTGGTTTGCAAAAATATTCGGCCCCTTGAACTTTTCCACATTTTGTCAAATTACAGCCACAAACATGAATCAATTTCATTGGAATTCCAGGTGAAAGACCAATACAAAGTGGTGTACACGTGAGAAGTGGAACGAAAATCATACATGATTCCAAACATTTTTTACAAATAAATAACTGCAAAGTGGGGTGTGCGTAATTATTCAGCCCCCTTTGGTCTGAGTGCAGTCAGTTACCCATAGACATTGCCTGATGAGTACTAATGACTAAATAGAGTATACCTGTGTGTAATCTAATGTCAGTACAAATACAGCTGCTCTGTGACGGCCTCAGAGGTTGTCTAAGAGAATATTGGGAGCAACAACACCATGAAATCCAAAGAACACACCAGACAGGTCAGGGATAAAGTTATTGAGAAATTTAAAGCAGGCTTAGGCTACAAAAAGATTTCCAAAGCCTTGAACATCCCACGGAGCCACTGTTCAAGCGATCATTCAGAAATGGAAGGAGTATGGCACAACTGTAAACCTACCAAGACAAGGCTGTCCACCTAAACTCACAGGCTGAACAAGGAGAGCGCTGATCAGAAATGCAGCCAAGAGGCCCATGGTGACTCTGGACGAGCTACAGAGATCTACAGCTCAGGTGGGGGAATCTGTCCATAGGACAACTATTAGTCGTGCACTGCACAAAGTTGGCCTTTATGGAAGAGTGGCAAGAAGAATGCCATTGTTAACAGAAAACCATAAGAAGTCCCATTTGCAGTTTGCCACAAGCCATGTGGGGGACACAGCAAACATGTGGAAGAAGGTGCTCTGGTCAGATGAGACCAAAATGGAACTTTTTGGCCAAAATGCAAAACGCTATGTGTGGTGGAAAACTAACACTGCACATCCCTCTGAACACACCATCCCCACTGTCAAATATGGTGGTGGCAGCATCATGCTCTGGGGGTGCTTCTCTTCAGCAGGGACAGGGAAGCTGGTCAGAGTTGATGGGAAGATGAATACAGCCAAATACAGGGCAATCTTGGACGAAAACCTCTTGGAGTCTGCAAAAGACTTGAGACTGGGGCGGAGGTTCACCTTCCAGCAGGACAACGACCCTAAACATAAAGCCAGGGCCACAATGGAATGGTTTAAAACAAAACATATCCATGTGTTAGTCAGTGATCTCGATCTCAGTCCAGATCTAAATCCAATCGAGAATCTGTGGTAAGATCTGAAAACTGCTGTTCACAAACGCTGTCCATCTAATCTGACTGAGCTGGAGCTGTTTTGCAAAGAAGAATGGGGAAGGATTTGAGTCTCTAGGTGTGCAAAGCTGGTAGAGACATACCCTAAAATACTGGCAGCTGTAATTGCAGCAAAAGGTGGTTCTACAAAGGAGGCTGAATAATTATGCACACCCCACTTTGCAGTTATTTATTTGTAAAAAAAAATGTTTGGAATCATGTATTATTTTCGTTCCACTTCTCACGTGTACACCATTTTGTATTGGTCTTTCACGTGGAATTCCAATAAAATTGATTCATGTTTGTGGCTGTAATGTGACAAAATGTGGAAAAGTTCAAGGGGGCCGAATACTTTTGCAAGCCACTGTATGTATACAATCACCTAAAGGATTATTAGGAACACCTGTTCAAGTTCTCATTAATGCAATTATCTAATCAACCAATCACATGGCAGTTGCTTCAATGGATTTAGGGGTGTGGCCCTGGTCAAGACAATCTCCTGAACTCCAAACTGAATGTCAGAATGCGAAAGAAAGGTGATTTAAGCAATTTTGAGCGTGGCATGGTTGTTGGTGCCAGACGGTCTGAGTATTTCGCAATCTACTCAGTTACTGGGATTTTCACGCACAACCTTTTCTAGGGTTTACAAAGAATGGTGCGAAAAGGGATAAACATCCAGTATGCATCAGTCCTGTGAGCCTTGTTGATGCTAGAGGTCAGAGGAGAATGGGCAGACTGATTCAAGCTCATAGAAGAGCAACTTTGACTGAAATAACCACTCGTTACAACCGAAGTATGCAGCAAAGCATTTGTGAAGCCACAACACGCACAACCTTGAGGCGGATGGGCTACAACAGCAGAAGACCCCACCGGGTACCACTCATCTCCACTACATATAGGAAAAAGAGGCTACAATTTGCACAAGCTCACCAAAATTGGTCAGTTGAAGACTGGAAAAATGTTGCCTGGTCTGATGAGTCTCGATTTCTGTTGAGACATTCAAATGGTAGAGTCAGAATTTGGCGTAAACAGAATGAGAACATGGATCCATCATGCCTTGTTACCAATGTGCAGGCTGGTGGTGGTTGTGTAATGGTGTGGGGGATGTTTTCATGGCACACTTTAGGCCCCTTAGTGCCAATTGGGCATCGTTTACATGCCACAGGCTACCTGAGCATTGTTTCTGACCATGTCCATCCCTTTATGACCACCATGTACCCATCCTCTGATGGCTACTTCCATCAGGATAATGCACCATGTCACAAAGCTCGAATCATTTCAAATTGGTTCCTTGAACATGACAATGAGTTCACTGTACTAAAATGGCCCCCACAGTCACCAGATCTCAACCCAATAGAGCATGTTTGGGATGTGTTGGAACTGGAGCTTCGTGCCCTGGATGTGCATCCCACCAATCTCCATCAACTGCAAGATGCTATCCTATCAATATAGGCCAACATTTCTAAATAATGCTTTCAGCACCTTGTTGAATTAATGCCACATAGAATTAAGGCAGTTCTGAAGGCGAAAGGGGGTCAAACACCGTATTAGTATGGTGTTCCTAATAATCCTTTAGGTGAGTGTATATGTGTGTCAGCAAAATTAACTTTTCTCACCTATAGAAATATATTCAATTATTTGGTATATTTTTTCTCTTTTTATTTAAATGTGAATGCAGAAAGAAGTCCAGCTATGATTTGATCAGGAAATCTAGTTCATCAGATGTTTATTATTATTCAATACCACATGTTTATCTGTGCAAAAAATCCTGATTGAGTGATGTGGAGTCTTTCCTGCTCTCTGTAAAAGATTTAAAGGTGTCACTAATCAGGCTCAGTGGAAACGGAACCCTTAAACAAGGAGACTCGTTAAATCTGACGTGTGATGTGAACTGCACACACAGTTCCTCACAGTTTGTGTGGTCTAAGAACAACGAGCAGTTAAACACATCAGGACACGTTCTTCACTTTCCTGCTCTAACCCTCAGGGATTCTGGGAATTACACCTGCACTTGGAAAATCAAGGAGACGTCAGGATCTAACACGATCAGCCTTCAGGTCGAGGGTGGGTCCGTCTGCTCACAACACTCCTGAATGTCTCGAGTGATTACTGAAGGAAATAAAGTTAATGTTCACATGTTAAGGCTGAATCCCATTTCTACCCCTTACCCCTTCACATAGCCCTACCCCTCCGTTTGGCGCGTTCACGTGAAGGGGTAGGGGTGTCTCATTTCTCTTTTGGTTGGAGGGGTAGGGGGAAGGGGAAGGGCCAGATAGCCCTCCAAACGAAGATTTTTCAGGACCTCACTTCAAACGAAGGGCTAAGCGAAATTTTCAACATGGCTGCTCACTCGAGCAAACAGACCCATAAATGTAAATTTTTGCCATAAATAAAGATTTTTATGACAAGTTTTCATTATATGTATATTACCTCTAGTCTTGTGTTTGTGTTTATGGTGATGTTCTGTAAAGAAATGTTTGCAAAAAAATCGCTAAAGTTTGCTAGCGGCTAGCACCGATTGCACGATATTACAAATATATACAGTGGTGTGAAAAACTATTTGCCCCCCTCCTGATTTCTTATTCTTTTGCATGTTTGTCACACAAAATGTTTCTGATCATCAAACACATTTAACTATTAGTCAAAGATAACACAAGTAAACACAAAATGCAGTTTTTAAATGAGGGGTTTTATTATTTAGGGAGAAAAAAAATCCAAACCTACATGGCCCTGTGTGAAAAAGTAATTGCCCCCTGAACCTAATAACTGGTTGGGCCACCCTTAGCAGCAATAACTGCAATCAAGCGTTTGCGATAACTTGCAACGAGTCTTTTACAGCGCTCTGGAGGAATTTTGGCCCACTCATCTTTGCAGAATTGTTGTAATTCAGCTTTATTTGAGGGTTTTCTAGCATGAACCGCCTTTTTAAGGTCATGTCACAACATCTCAGTAGGATTCAGGTCAGGACTTTGACTAGGCCACTCCAAAGTCTTCATTTTGTTTTTCTTCAGCCATTCAGAGGTGGATTTGCTGGTGTGTTTTGGGTCATTGTCCTGCTGCAGCACCAAAGATCGCTTCAGCTTGAGTTGACGAACAGATGGCCGGACATTCTCCTTCAGGATTTTTTGGTAGACAGTAGAATTCATGGTTCCATCTATCACAGCAAGCCTTCCAGGTCCTGAAGCAGCAAAACAACCCCAGACCATCACACTACCACCACCATATTTTACTGTTGGTATGATGTTCTTTTTCTGAAATGCTGTGTTACTTTTACGCCAGATGTAACGGGACACGCACCTTCCAAAAAGTTCAACTTTTGTCTCGTCGGTCCACAAGGTATTTTCCCAAAAGTCTTGGCAATCATTGAGATGTTTTTTAGCAAAACTGAGACGAGCCTTAATGTTCTTTTTGCTTAAAAGTGGTTTGCGCCTTGGAAATCTGCCATGCAGTCCGTTTTTGCCCAGTCTCTTTCTTATGGTGGAGTCGTGAACACTGACCTTAATTGAGGCAAGTGAGGCCTGCAGTTCTTTAGATGTTGTCCTGGGGTCTTTTGTGGCCTCTCGGATGAGTTGTCTCTGCGCTCTTGGGGTAATTTTGGTCGGCCGGCCACTCCTGGGAAGGTTCACCACTGTTCCATGTTTTTGCCATTTGTGGATAATGGCTCTCACTGTGGTTCGCTGGAGTCCCAAAGCTTTAGAAATGGCTTTATAACCTTTACCAGACTGATAGATCTCAATTACTTTTGTTCTCATTTGTTCCTGAATTTCTTTGGATCTTGGCATGATGTCTAGCTTTTGAGGTGCTTTTGGTCTACTTCTCTGTGTCAGGTAGCTCCTATTTAAGTGATTTCTTGATTGAAACAGGTGTGGCAGTAATCAGGCCTGGGGGTGACTACAGAAATTGAACTCAGGTGTGATAAACCACAGTTAAGTTATTTTTTAACAAGGGGGGCAATCACTTTTTCACACAGGTCCATGTAGATTTGGAGTTTTTTTTTCTCACTTAATAACGTAAACCTTCATTTAAAAACTGCATTTTGTGTTCAATTATGTTATCTTTGACTAATAGTTAACGGTTTTTGATGAGCAGAAACATTTAACTGTGACAAACATGCAAAAGAATAAGAAATCAGGAAGGGGGCAAATAGTTTTTCACACCACTGTATTTTATTTTTATATATTTTTATAATTTATATTATGTATAGGGATGAAATACGGCGCGAAAAAACTTTGGGAGTGAGTAATCTCTCTCTTATTGCAATGTGTGATAAACATCGGCGCATGTCCTTTAACGTAACATTAGGAACTAGTGACAACGTATGATGACGTATAACTGTTGTAGTGGTGTCCCATTTCTTAGGGGAAAAATTTAAACCCTTCCCCTTTCCACTTCGTTTCAAGGGACAAGGGGAAGGGGTAGGGGAAGGGGAAGGGGTAGAAAATAGAAATGGGATTCAGCCTTAATAATGGTACTTTTAGGTGACAGCTCTGAAGATCAGGAAAATCCTGATGGTTGGATCTGGATGGTTGTTTTAGTGACAGCTGGACTGATGTTCATGGTATTCGCTATCGCAGCTGTGATTTACAACAGGAGGTAAAACTCTGCATGTTTCCACACATTACAATCTACACAGTGAGAAATAAAATCACATCCTGTGTTGGCCTTTAATCGAGTCTCAGGATTCAGTTTCAGTTGTAGATTTTTAGGTCCACTTGATAACAGTTGAAGTGGAGTTTACTGCAGTATTGTTCCTTACTCTGTATGAGATGTATGAGATCACAGTGTGTATTCTAGGGCATGTCAATGTGCACTGTGTGTTTTTCTGCTTCTATTAGGAGGAAATGTATACTGTAGCTGTAGAAGAAAATAGGGGGGAAAGTGGAGAGAAAACAGGTATGAGCTTTTCACATAACTGACTTTTTAAGTGTATCATTTGATTCTCAACATGATTTTTAGATGATCTTTATCTTACTTTTAACACTAAAATTGGATCAGCTGCTAAATAATGGCGCTTTTCCACTGCATTGTACGGCACAGCAGGTTCAGTACAGCTCACTTTGGCTCGGCTCAGTTCGTCTCGGTTTGCGCTTCCACTGCAGTTTAGTACCGCTTTAGAGTCGGCGGGATTATTCACGTGTCGTTATAGTTGCGGCGCCTCTACTGCCGTGACATCATCGTAAGCGCGCCACAAACAACCACACAACAATAGAGCATATCGACGGAATGGTGTTCTTCATTCTCTGCGTGTGGATGTTTTTAACAGCAAGACGAAGGAGTTTGTTTCAAAAGAGGCTGATGGCAGCCAAAGAAAATTTTTGGTTAATACAAAAAGATGCGTCCGATCATTCGCTGGCTGTTCTAAATATAGCGGTTCTGTTGTGTCTCGTGTCGCAAGCTCAGTGACGCAGTAATGACGATTTTCTCCGGCCAATCAGTGACCAGCAGAGTTTACACTTCACGTTTTGGTAACGGTTCGGCGTGCTTGGAACCTCGGCTGAGGTTGTACTAAAAAAAGGACCAGGTACCAGGTACCGTTCCCAGTGTAAAACCCCGCAAACGTGAGCTGAACTGAACCGTGTCGTACTATGCAGTGGAAAAGCTCCATAAAAAGACAAATACAGTCTTACTCTATACAGTGCTGCACATTAGAACTGGTGATGTGTGTGTTGTGTTTTTACAGACAAAGCCAAAGTTACACCAAGTTTCTCAAGATCCTGATGAAGAAACACTGAACAAGGAGGAAATGCCTTATGCATATGTCCAAAAGAAAAAAGCACAAAGTGTGGTGTAAAAGCGGTTTAGCATGTAGAATGTGTGTGTGATAAACAGGTGCGTGTGTAATTTCAGGCGTGTCCACACTGAGCAGCAGGAGGATGATGATTCTGTAGTCTACAGCACTGTGAAAATGGCTAATGATGTTTTCACACCTCATTCACCCACAGTGCAGATGAGTTTTATTTAGTTATCATCATAATTCCTGAATGTTCCCTTTCAAAGGCTACACTCGATGCTTTGTGAAAACGCTATGGGAAACATCTTGTCTTGTTGCCAGTTGTGAAGCATGTGTGTATCAAACACGCCAAATTTTTAATTTTGGCTTATATAACCTCGGTCAGGTGACGTCATCTGATTAGATGCACCTGCAGGTTATAAATAGTAGTGAGCCGGAAACATTCTTCAGATCATTTGTCTTCAACCGACATTGTGATTGCGTGTGTGCAGCAAGCATAAAACTACATTTAAAACAGAAAAAAAAAACCCCATAAAACCCACCAGACAAAATGGCAGAGTTAGATGCCCGTGTGATAACTATCTTTCCGAAGGCGATACTCATATCCTCTGTTTTGAATGTTTGAGTGAGAGCCACGATCTCCTTGGACTTAAAGGAGAGTGTGAGCATTGTGATGATCTCCCGATGAAAATACTCCTCACGCGCCTCGCGTTCTTTAGGGAACCACGAGCCGCACTACACTCTTGGGGATCACAAATTGATCTGGCCGAGGCACGAGAGACGGAGTCCCTCCTTTCTCTCGCCCTCTCCCTCGATCACGAAATCTCTCCCTCCACTTCACGAACGCATTTCAGTGAGTGCTCGGAAGAGATTTGTTCTCCCGCTTCTGTGGAAATGGAAGTAGCTACCTCAGAACGATGCTCTAGAGATGATAAAGAGTATGAGGAGTTACTTGAAGTTCTAACGCGTGCAGTCGAATCACTACACATTGATTGGCCACAGGAGCAAGCTCACCCTAAACGATCAAAATTAGACGACAGTTTCCTGTCGGGTGGCCAGGAGATGGCGCCACAACGCCCCTCTCTCCCCTTTTTTGATGATCTCCACAACGAATTATCGCGTTCATGGAATAAACCTTTTTCTTCTCGTATCCTTGTACCATCGACTTCGTTCTATTCGAACATCGTTGATGCAAAGGCACAGGGTTATGTGGTGATGCCCCAGATTGAGGAGACGCTTGCAGGCTATCTCACTCCTGGAACATCATCCTCACTAAAGAAGCCGACCCTTCCCTCCAAGCCGTGTAGAACTTCTTCTACCCAAACTTGACCGTTCTATGGCCTCCCTGGTGTCCGCAGAGAGGCACCTGTGGCTAAATCTGACAGACATTAAGGAATAAAGATCGAGCATTCCTCCTTGATGCTCCTGTCTCACCCTCAGGGCTATTTGGCGACGCTGTTAATTCCGTCGCCACCAGGTTTCGAGAGGCCAGGCTTTATGAACAGGCTTTTGGGAAATTTCTCCCACGCCGTGACCAGGAGTCGAGGCCGTCGGCCACCCAGCCTCGACCTGATCTGATTCTCGCCAGGCGAGAATTTGGCCACCCCCAAAAGAACAGATCGCCGCACCGTCTTCTTTTCAAAGAAGAAATCCTGAGAGCAGAGCCCAGGACCGTGGGGATGAAGCTCATATAAGAGCATGCCCCCCCAGACACCCCTCCAATGACACGTTAGTCTTTCAGTCAGATCCTGCCAAATTCCAGGACACCCCCCAGCCCAGTAGAAGTACTCGTACCCCTTTCGGAGAAGCTGGCAGTGTGGAAGCTACTGCCAAGAATATCTCCCTGGGTCTTAAGGACTGTAGAGAAAGGATACAGAATTCAGTTTACATATCGCCCTCCGCGTTTCAACGGCGTGGTCTCCACTTCCGTGATACCGGAAAGGGCGCATCTTCTGAGTTCCGAACTCCAGACATTAATGCAGAAGGGAGCCTCCTCCAGATATGGAGTCAGGTTACTACACTCGTTACTTCCTGGTCCCCAAGAAAGATGGGGGACTGCGTCCAATTTTGGATCTTCACGGTTTGAACCGCTATCTCAAAAAGTACAGCTTCAAAATGTTGACTATAAAAATAATTGTCTCACAAATCCAACCAGAGGATTGGTTTGTGACAGTAGATTTGAAGGACGCATACTTTCACATAGAAATTTTGCCACAGCACAGGAAGTTCGAATTCGGGTCCTTCCATAGGTCTAGCCCTATCACCCCGCACATACACGAAATGCATGGATGCAGTTCTGGCTACCTTGAGACTCCAGGGCATCGGCATTCTGAATTACATAGATGAATGGCTAATCCTGGCCCAGTCTCAGCAGCTAGCACTTCGACATCGGGATGTCTTCCTAGCTCATCTTCATTCGCTAGGATTGAGTCTCAACACCACGAAAAGCATTCTCTTTCCGGCGCAGAGGACAACATACTTGGGCGTCAGGTGGAATTTGATCACTATGTAGGCACAATTGTCTCCTGCTCGTGTCGAATCCATAAACAACGCTCTGAAGGAAATCAGGCTAGATCAGGAAGTGACTGTGTAGCGCGGCCACATAAAGGGGCGGTTAAACAGCAGGGGAAAAAAGAAGGAGCTAATGTTGCTCACCTGCACCAACAAACTGACCCCTTTCGGTTATTTTCGTCCCCATGGCAACGGTGCCTTCGTTCCGTGGTTAAGCTCACGCGCGCATGCGCAGCTGTGCCGCGAGGGAACCCCGATGACCTATCAGGTCACGTGTGCTGGTATAAAGCCGGAACCGACATGACGTTCGACACGGAGAGATGATGAAAGCAGCGCTGTGTTTGGATAGAGAGAGAGAGCTAGTAAGCGATTTCCATTGGATTATTCTTTTCCAGGACGGCAACTATACCCCTCTCATTCCGTTTCTCGAGCTCCCGGACTTACCATCTTTCACCGGTGAGATCGAGCCGTCTCTCCATTCCATGTTTACTTATTCTCACTATAACCTGGACTTGGACATTCATACATACGCACTCACACACTCGCACACACTACTGACATTGTATATATTTGTTTATAGTTTGTATATATTGTTTTTTTCGTTGCACTTCATTTGTTTGTCTTTTGTCAATAATACACTTTGGTTTGGTTTTGGAAGTTGTTGTTGTCACCGTCTTTCCTTGCTCCGCGAAGGTTGCGCAATACCGGAAGTGAGTGTAATCAACCCGTTTATAGATCTTAGACCCTGATTTAGTGTAATTAGCTCTAATAATAATTCTGAGCGTTACATATTGGTGGCCCGTACGGGGAGTCTATTTGTTTGGGTGTTTTTCCGGTGTTGGGTGAATTTGTGGAGCAAAATAGACGCTAACATGGCTAGTGCTAAGGCTAACATTCTTGCTAATGCTAGTAGGACCGGGAGGGCCAACTCTGTTGCCGGTAGTAAAACTCAGGATGAGGAATGTGCATTTGTGACAAGACGTAATCCTAGTTCATTGATTAGTTCATTGTATATATCAGATAGACATGTTGATGCTAATACTGTGAGTCAGATGTCTAACATGGCTGATAAAATACAAACAATGCGGACTGAACTTAATCAGTGTATGATGGATGTACTGTAGAGGCTATGACTGAAAAGGTGGGTGTGTTGGAGAGGAATTTCAGAGACTCCATGGACAGCAGCTTAAACTGCGAACTCAGTTTTCGACAGGCAGTAGACACCAAGCTAGATGAGCTGGAGCGCTACTGCCAAGAGTCGCTAGGGAAACTGGAGAAAGCCGTGGCTGACTGTTTCATGCGCCGTGATATCGTCTGGGAGAAACAGATGAAGAAGCCGCGCCTCTTTAACCCGACCACCGTCCTCAGATTGGAAGCACACGCCTCGGCCTCTTCACCACCTCCATCTCTACATTCAGCCGATCGTCCAACCGCTGCAACACCAGAGAAGGACAGCCAGGAGAAAGGGAAGAAAGGGGCACCACTGCCCTCTGCTACTCTGGCCCTGGCCGGACCATCCAACGCCCAGCCCCTCTCTGCACCCTCTCAGCTCTACTACGCCGTGCCAACAAAGGCAGAACCTCCTCAACCTACCTCGGAGTGGTCAGCCGCCCCACCCAGAGCCCTCGCAGAGGTGGAACCGCCACAGCGGGAAGGTCTCCAGGTGGCGCTACTAGCCACTGTGGTGGATGTCGGAGCGACCCAGAACCAGGGCGTCTCCTTTGAGCACCACCAGGGAGCGTTACACCATAGAGTTCCGAGAGTTCCGAGGAAGAAGGGAGGAGCACTCCAGCTGGTAGTCCCACCTACAAACGTCCAGACGTTCCTACAAGACTTTCACCAAAAGCCGTCGGGTGGCCTCCGGGGGGGGCTAAAAACCCTACTAAGCCTCCTAGACGTCGCCTGGTGGCCCACCATCCGCAAGGACGTCTGGCGGTACATGGAAGCGTGCGAGGTCTGCCAGAACACCCGGAGTGAGGCTAAGCGAACCAGGGGCCGCTGGAGCAGCCTACCACCCAACAACACTCCACAGACCCAGCCACTGATACAGAACCGACCGACATCAAGATCACAGCGGAGGAAGAGACACCACCACCAACAGGTCAGTCTGCCAAAGAAACCAGCTACCACAGTTCCCGGCAGCTCGAGGTGCCAGAGCTACCGGGCGGGCTGGTTTGGCAATGGACTCCATCTCTTTCCTCTGCCCATCAAAGACTTGTCAGGTGAGCTAGTGCCCAGTGGGAGGGTCCTGCTAAAAGACTCAAAAAAGAACCAATGGACTGACACTAGGTCTGGGGGCAACCCACAAAGCCGAGTAAGTGGATCAAAGAAAGCGCTAGTGCGGTCCTCTCCTCACACGCCGGAGGCTGGGGGGGGGGGGTCTATGTAGCGCGGCCACATAAAGGGGCGGTTAAACAGCAGGGGAAAAAAGAAGGAGCTAATGTTGCTCACCTGCACCAACAAACTGACCCCTTTCGGTTATTTTCGTCCCCATGGCAACGGTGCCTTCGTTCCGGGGTTAAGCTCACGCGCGCATGCGCAGCTGTGCCGCGAGGGAACCCCGATGACCTATCAGGTCACGTGTGCCGGTATAAAGCCGGAACCGGCATGACGTTCGACACGGAGAGATGATGAAAGCAGCGCTGTTTTTGGATAGAGAGAGAGAGCTAGTTAGCGATTTCCATTGGATTATTCTTTTCCTTTACGGCAACTATACCCCTCTCATTCCGTTTCTCGAGCTCCCGGACTTACCATCTTTCACCGGTGAGATCGAGCCGTCTCTCCATTCCATGTTTACTTATTCTCACTATAACCTGGACTTGGACATTCATACATACGCACTCACACACTCGCACACACTACTGACATTGTATATATTTGTTTATAGTTTGTATATATTGTTTTTTTCGTTGCACTTCATTTGTTTGTCTTTTGTAAATAATACACTTTGGTTTGGTTTTGGAAGTTGTTGTTGTCACCGTCTTTCCTTGCTCCGCGAAGGTTGCGCAATACCGGAAGTGAGTGTAATCAACCCGTTTATAGATCTTAGACCCCGATTTAGTGTAATTAGCTCTAATAATAATTCTGAGCGTTACAACTGTACATCACTTAAAAAAATGTTTAGGCCTCATGGCAGCTGCATCCATGGTGATACCTCTGGGTCTCTTGCACATGAGAGCTTTTCAGTTGTAGCTAAGAGCCAGGGGAGTTCATACGAGAACCAATCCCCGAAGGCGAATAATGGTTACGCGCAAAGGACTTCGTACCCTTTCTATGTGGTTCAGACCCTGGTTCCTGACCTTGGGTTCCACTCTAGGTCCGTCTTGTTGTCGCAAGATGCTAACGACAGACGCTTCCCTTACCAGCTGGGGCGCGGTCTTGGATGGCCGTCCAGCACAGGGGAGCTGGAGAGGCCATCTTCTCGCATGGCACATCAATTACCTTGAAATGATGGCTCTAATTTTAGCTCTACAGCATTTCCTCCAGCAGCTGATAGGCTTCTATGTTCTATTGCGGGTGGACAGCACATTGGTAGTCTCCTACATAAATCGCCAGGGCGGCCTGCATTGACGCCGCTTGAACGAGTTAGCGCATCAGGTTCTGCTCTGTGCTCAGGACAAGTTCCTTTCCCTCAGGGCAATTCACATTCCAGTATACATGAATGTGGGAGCAGAGTTACTGTCCAGACAAGCTGTGAACCACGGGGAATGGAAACTCCAACCCGAAGTAGTCAGTCGAATCTGGGAGAGATTCTTTACAGCAGAGGTGGACCTCTTTGCCTCCCAGGAGACTGCACAATGTCCCCTCTACTACTCTCTGACTCATCCAGCTCCCCTGGGTCTGGACGCGATGGCCCATACGTGGCCCAATTTATGCCTTTATGCATTCCCTCAATTAGCTCTGCTCCCGGGAGTCCTGGCGAAGGTCTGTCAACACGGTTTGCGCCTCTTGGCCAGCCCGAGTATGGTTCTTGGATCTAATATCTCTCCTTGACGGCTCACCTTGGATGATTCCAGTGAGGAGGGATCTTCTATCTCAGGCACAGGGGACAATATTTCATCTCCGGCCCGAGCTCTGGAACCTCCACGTTTGGCCCCTGAACCAATTAAGTCAAGCTGGTCTTTCAACCAGCGTAATTGACGCCATCCTAAGTACTAGGGCTCCCTCCACTAGAAGAATTTATGCTTTTAAATGGAATGTTTTCGAAAGTTGGTGCATGGCAAAGCAGGTGGACCCAGTCCACTGCCAAATTGTTACATAAAAACTGATTATTTGTTTTCGAGTTTAATTGGTAAATGTAAAAGTAGACAATTCAAGCTTTCTATAGATATATTTCTCATGTCTGTCTGTGCAGTATTCGCGGAGTTTCAGTTCATTTTAGTGACGTGTTTCAAAAAGATTTTCGCGGAGACTGAGACGGCTGAAAGTGCACCCAGCTTGTTTTCTTTATTTTATTAATGCACAAACTTTTATTTTTAACATGTGTGCATACAAAAAAAGTAGACACTTTACAGATTCGATTAATATATAGATCTTGTCTGTACGATCAAAACTGAAAGTGTAATTTAAGTTCTTATTGGCGTCATCAGGGGAAAACGCCTCAAAACGCATATATGCGTTCGCAGACCTCAGAGGGTTAAACACTTTCTTATTTTGCTGGCTTACATGGTGTGGAAATCGTGCTCTGAAAGAGCGGAGGTACGGATCTCCTAACAAACTCCACCATATCGGTTGAGTTAATACTTTTAAATTCGCTTGCACACATCACACGAAATCACAATATGGTCCTGAAGTCAAAAAGATCTGAGGAATGTTTCCGGTTCACTCCTAAACAAATTGTGAATAAAAACTGAATGCAATGATGTGGAGATGGCAAATGTCAATATTTTATTCAGAATAGAATATAAATCACGGAACAAAAGTTTAAACTGAGAAAATGTATCATTTTAAGGGGAAAAAATGGTGAATCAAAATGTCACGGTGTCAACAAATCCCAAAAAAGTTGGGATAAATAGCAATAAGAGGCTGGAAAAAGTAAATATGAGCATAACGAAGAGCTGGAAGACCAATTAACAGTAATTAGGTTAATTGGCAACATGATTGGGTATAAAAAGAGCTTCTCAGAGTGGCAGTGTCTCTCAGAAGCCAAGATGTATAGAGGATCACCAATTCCCACAATGTTGCGCAGAAAGATAGTGGAGCAATATCAGAAAGGTGTTACCCAGTGAAAAATTGCAAAGACTTTGCAGTTATCATCATCAACTGTGCCATTTTTTCCCCTTAAAATGATACATTTTCTCGGATTAAACTTTTGATCTGTCATCTATGTTCTATTCTGAATAAAATATTGACATTTGCCATCTCCACATCATTGCATTCAGTTTTTATTCACAATTTGTTTAGTGTCCCAACTTTTTTGGAAAACCCGGTTTGTGCTTAATATTGAAAGTTTCTTATCTTAGTGTAAACTGGTGCTGCACAAATAATCGTATGAAAATCTAAATTGTAATGTCGACCGCAATTATTTAATCACAAAAATTTGCAGTTTATTACTAAATAATCACCATGTGAATTGTGAATAGCAAAACATCTTGCAGATCTTCATTCACATTTTATACCTATAATATGAAAATGTAATATTGTAATAGTGTTTTAAAGGAGGAAAGAGAAAACGTGAAGAAAGCGTTGTTCCCATCAGGGTGTCAAAGTTAAAACAAGTTAGGCTTCTTGAAAATGACTTGGTAACTAATAATAAGCAGCAAACATATGATGTCCTAAGTAGCTTTACCCATTACCTACAAATGGGGTGTTTGGTCAACACACTGCCGCTTCTCACGCTACTCCAATGTTTCATCAGACCTTAATTCTGTCTGTCGTCTACGCCTCCTACTGTTACATTCAGTGAGGAATTCCTGTGACATGCTCAAAGTATGGCATTCCTACAAGTGTGATAGGTGATGATTTGAATTAAACATGTGATAGTCTTTGGTCTTCCCTTGATTTGTAGTTGTAGCTTTGAGTGCCCTAATGATGGGTGGAAGTTGGCTACTACTAAATTAGGGAGAAAGTCTGGAAAAAACATAAAAATAAAATGATGTGCAAAGTTTTATTTGGTTTAACTTCTTCATTTGTGTGACGAGGTAATTTTTTTAACAAGAATTTGGATGAATAAAAAAAACTGTTACTGTCACTGTAAATCTTTATTTCCTAATGTGAAAAAAGAACCACCATAATGACTGGTATAAACACAAGCTGTTAAATTTCAATTGCGTATAAATCTTGGGCTAAATTTAAGAAAAAGAGCATTTTTAATTCACACCAAACTGAAAATGATTCCTCTTATACAAATAATGATGATTCTTTTACAAATGTCATGTAAAAACATAATGAAATTAATAAAATGCTGATTAAAGAAATAAGCATCTGCCTTTAATGCATGAAGTAAACTTTTCATTAAAAATTTAAACAAACAGTTGAAAAGTTGACAACATTTACCAAAGGGTCTATTACTCTGAACACACACATCTAAACAAATCTTACACATAGAAAAGGTGCACAAGAGGTTTCCTAGTTTGGAGTTTAGTCACTGTGTGAGACATTGCTAATTATTGTTTTTAGAGAAGACTAGACAAGACTGAATATTTGGATAATGAGACATCAAGAGACTGAAAGAGACTGAATTATGATCAGATATACTGTTATACATTAGCATAGATGTTAGAATCGTCCTCCGTCTGCTGGACATTAGCATAGATCTGAGAATCGTCCTCCTTCTGCTGTACAGTGTAGACACTCCTGCTCTCACGCAGAGACCTGTTTCTGAGGCACAAACTGCACGTTAATTGCTGTGAACTGATAATGACAGCATTGCAATTTGTGACATGTCAAAATCCTATGCTTTAAGCTTTAGGTTTTACCTCCTGATATAAATCACAGCTCCTAAAATAACTGAAATGATGACAATCACTCCAGCTGTCACACCAACAATCATCCAGATTGACCAACGATCAAGATTCTCAAGATCCTTAGGATTTTTAGGATTTTGAGGGTCTTCCAGATTGTTAAGTTTTTCTGGGGTGTAAAAAAAAAAAGTATTTAATGTGTGAATATTTAACTGAATACAAGTCACTTTATTTCATTCAGTAATCACTCGAGACATTCAGGAGTGTTGTGAGCAGACGGACACACCCTCGACCTCAGTCCTGATGTGTTTAGCTGCTCATTGTTCTTAGACCACACAAACTGTGAGGAACTGTGTGTGCAGTTCACATCACACGTCAGATTTAACGAGTCTCCTTGTTTAAGGGTTCCGTTTCCACTGAGCCTGATTAGTGACACCTTTAAATCTTTTTCAGAGAGCAAGAAAGACTCCACGTCACTCAATCAGGATTTCTCACACTGAAAAGTATATATTATTGAATAAATAATTAAAATTAAATAATTGCCATTCCCAAATTGGCTGTAGTATATGAATGAGCTTCTGAGTATGCAGTGGGGGTTCTACACAGAATTGCTCCCCGGGCGAGACTCCCTCACCCCCGCCCCCCTGGCATCACCTCTCTTCCGCCCCTCCCTTCCGTGGCTGCCCAGTTCGCCCATGCCTAAAACTGCCACTGTGAGTATGTGTACGTGTGTGCCCTAGGATAGATTGGCACCCCATCCATGGTGTACTACACCTCATGCCCTAAGTCTCCTTGGACACGCTGCAGATCCCTCGCAACCCTGTACACAGGTTAAAGCGATATAGTTGATGAGTAAATGGAAGAGTGAGTGGATGATATTTCTATAGTTGAGGAAAGTAAATTATGCTAATAATTTATAATTTTGGTCATTTTATTAAAAATAATAAATTACCTGTAACTTGTAGCTTCACTCCAGGTTTACCTGTCCATCTGCCATTGGGTGCATCAGTTATAAATCTGAATCTGTACTCTCCAGAATGATTGGACTGTACATTGTGGATTAACAAACTGCAGTTTGATTTGTTGTCTCCACTGTACTCAAAGTCTGACGTGGGGTTTGATGAGCCGTTATAAACATATGGAGGGACATGACACAAATCTGTGTTTGAGTTCATCGAGCACCAAAGCGTTTGTGTCACCTGAATGTTTGGTTTTGGATAATAATAACTACAGGGAATGGAGACACTGGATCCTCTCACAGCAGAGATCCGATTATCTGTATAATGCACACCCCATCCACTGTTCTGAGTGAGAACACCTGTGTAAAAAAATAAAGAGTGAGAAATAAAGTATGATTGAGGAAGACTAATAAAGCTATAATGATATACAGTGGAACCTCGGGTTATGAGCATAATTCATTCAGGAAGCGCGCTCGTATTCCAAAACACTCGTAAACCAAATTTGGGTTTCCCATAGGAAATAATGGAAACTCAAATTATTTGTTCTACAGCGACAAAAAATAAATACATAAAAATAATTAACACAAAATATAAAGTAAAAATAAAACAAATTAACCTGCACTTTACCTTTAAAAAAATGTTAAAATAATCCGACAGATAAGTGTTTCCGTTTGTGCATGCAGGCGCTGTGTGTGTGTGTGTGTGTGTGTGTGTGTGTGTGTGTGTGTGTGTGTGTGTGTGTGTGTGTGCAATTTGCGTGCACACACTCACACACACACACACATTAACGGAGAGACCGTTTTTAATACCGTTTAAAAATAAGCAAGGAACATCGCTAGTCACACTCGCGTGAGCGCATACTAACGGAATCACTGCTGTAAAGTAAAACAACAACACAAACAAATTAACCAGCTCCTTACTTTTGAAAAAGAATCGCAACAGAGCAGTTTGTTTGGGAATCTGAGAGGAGGGGCCCTGCAAAGCCGAGAGAGATTGTGTGTGTGTGTTGGTGTAAGTGAATGAGCGCACACACACACACACACACACACACACTCGCCTTTACAGCCCTACTCCTCTCAGGCACACACACACACACACACACACACACACACACACACACACACACACACACACACGCGTACTCAGAAACTCTGCAAGCACTAAGACCCAGCAGGGGAGACGATAATCGTTGGCTCAGTTGTGATGACATGACGCTCGGTGTCAAAACAAGAAACGCATACGTGATACATGATACTTGGTGCTCGTAAACCAAGACAATGGTTTCAACCCGGTTTTCAAGTTAAAATCTATAAAAAAATCTTTGCTCGTCTTGCGGAACACTCGTAAACCGCGTTACTCGTAATTTGAGGTTCCACTGTATTGTTTTATATGTTGTGTGTTTATCTGCTAATTTCATTATGGGAGTCGCGCAATACACCTGTATTACTTGTATACATTTAGTCATCTAGAAGTTTACAGAGATGAACTAATTTTAAATAATTTAAAATAAACAGGTGAATCAGTATAAGGTCTATTTATTTACAAACTATATTGTATATCATTGTAAAACGCTTTTAGCACATACTAAATAACTTTAGACGGTTACACAAATTATCAGATAAATGTTTGAACACTTGAACTTTCTAATTATTGTGATCTGACTGATTATTTTTTAAAACTTCAAACACAAGTTTTTATATCCGCAAATGCAAAGAGCTGCTCATTAGTTTGGATTTACTCACTAATTTCCTGCAAGAAAATAAAGTTTTATAGCTTTCGCCTTGCACCTCCAGGGTCCGGGTTCGATTCCCGGCCAGGCTCGATTCCCGTCTCTGTGTGCATGGAGTTTGCATGTTCTCCCCGTGCTTGGTGGGTTTCCTCCGGATACTCTGGTTTCCTCCCACAGTCCAAAGACATGCAGATTAGGCTAATTGGCGTTCCCAAATTGACCACCGTGCTCCTACTTCTCTTCTCTTTCATTTCCTCCACCTACAGTGGTGTGAAAAACTATTTGCCCCTTCCTGATTTCTTATTCTTTTGCATGTTTGTCACACTTAAATGTTTCTGCTCATCAAAAACCGTTAACTATTAGTCAAAGATAACATAATTGAACACAAAATGCAGTTTTTAAATGAAGGTTTATGTTATTAAGGGAGAAAAAAAACTCCAAATCTACATGGCCCTGTGTGAAAAAGTGATTGCCCCCCTTGTTAAAAAATAACTTAACTGTAGTTTATCACACCTGAGTTCAATTTCTGTAGTCACCCCCAGGCCTGATTACTGCCACACCTGTTTCAATCAAGAAATCACTTAAATACGAGCTACCTGACACAGAGAAGTAGACCAAAAGCACCTCAAAAGCTAGACATCATGCCAAGATCCAAAGAAATTCAGGAACAAATGAGAACAAAAGTAATTGAGATCTATCAGTTTGGTAAAGGTTATAAAGCCATTTCTAAAGCTTTGGGACTCCAGCGAACCACAGTGAGAGCCATTATCCACAAATGGCAAAAACATGGAACAGTGGTGAACCTTCCCAGGAGTGGCCGGCCGACCAAAATTACCCCAAGAGCGCAGAGACCACTCATCCGAGAGGCCACAAAAGACCCCAGGACAACATCTAAAGAACTGCAGGCCTCACTTGCCTCAATTAAGGTCAGTGTTCACGACTCCACCATAAGAAAGAGACTGGGCAAAAACGGCCTGCATGGCAGATTTCCAAGGCGCAAACCACTTTTAAGCAAAAAGAACATTAAGGCTCGTCTCAATTTTGCTAAAAAACATCTCAATGATTGCCAAGACTTTTGGGAAAATACCTTGTGGACCGACGAGACAAAAGTTGAACTTTTTGGAAGGTGCGTGTCCCGTTACATCTGGCGTAAAAGTAACACAGCATTTCAGAAAAAGAACATCATACCAACAGTAAAATATGGTGGTGGTAGTGTGATGGTCTGGGGTTGTTTTGCTGCTTCAGGACCTGGAAGGCTTGCTGTGATAGATGGAACCATGAATTCTACTGTCTACCAAAAAATCCTGAAGGAGAATGTCCGGCCATTTGTTCGTCAACTCAAGCTGAAGCGATCTTGGGTGCTGCAGCAGGACAATGACCCAAAACACACCAGCAAATCCACCTCTGAATGGCTGAAGAAAAACAAAATGAAGACTTTGGAGTGGCCTAGTCAAAATCCTGACCTGAATCCTATTGAGATGTTGTGGCATGACCTTAAAAAGGCGGTTCATGCTAGAAAACCCTCAAATAAAGCTGAATTACAACAATTCTGCAAAGATGAGTGGGTCAAAATTCCTCCAGAGCGCTGTAAAAGACTCGTTGCAAGTTATCGCAAACGCTTGATTGCAGTTATTGCTGCTAAGGGTGGCCCAACCAGTTATTAGGTTCAGGGGGGAAATACTTTTTCACACAGGGCCATGTAGGTTTGGATTTTTTTTCTCCCTAAATAATAAAACCCCTCATTTAAAAACTGCATTTTGTGTTTACTTGTGTTATCTTTGACTAATAGTTAAATGTGTTTGATGATCAGAAACATTTTGTGTGACAAACATGCAAAAGAATAAGAAATCAGCAGGGGGGCAAATAGTTTTTCACACCACTGTATTTCTCATTTAACGCATCTCTTACCTCTGCTTCTTTTCCTCTGCCACTAAAACTGTGCTCAAGAAACCCAACCTTGACTCCTCACTTTTATCTAACTATCGTCCCATCTCTAATTTACCTTTCATATCCAAATTACTAGAAAGTACTGTTGCTGCCCAACATATAATCTCTTTGACCCTTTTCAGTCTGGTTTTCGCCCCCTTCATAGTACTGAAACTGCACTTGTAAAGGTAGTGAATGATTTACTGCTTTCTGCTGATTCTGGCTCATTGTCTATACTCCTGCTACTTGATCTCCTACTCCATCTGCCCAAATCGACAAAATCTCTGCTTGTGTGAAGGACATTAGAGACTGGCTTAGCTTAAACTTTCTGAAACTCAACCTGGACAAAACTGAGATAATTTTCATTGGAACCCCAGCACTCACCAGCAACATTTCCACCGACTACACCTGCGAGAGATGTGAGAGATTGCTGGCTCTCACATCAAATGGGCAGCAGATCATTCAGTGTCATTGCACCTAAACTCTGGAACTCTCTACCACACTCTCTCCGTTCTGTTAACAACGTCTCAGCATTTAAATCTTTACTCAAAACTCACTTGTTTTCTGAATGTTACACCTGAATCCATCTGTTCTCTGCATTTTTCGTTGTTGTCTTCTACTTTAGTGCTTAAATATCTGTTTGTTTTATTCTTTTTTTGTTTGTTTTTGTTTTCACTCATTGTAAAGTGTCCTTGAGCTCTGGAAAGGCGCTATATAAATAAAAATTATTATTATTATTATTATTATTATTATTATTATTACTATAGTGTGTGAATGAGTGTGTGTGTGTGCTCTGCGATGGATTGGCACGCTGTCCAGTGTGTACCCTGCCTCGTGCCCAGAGTCTCCTGGGGTAGGCTCCAGGTCCCCCGCGACCCTAAATACAGGATAAAACTGTATAGAAGATGAATGAATGAGCTCAACTGGACCTACAGTACTGTGCAAATGTCTTGGCCTCCTTCATTTCATCATATTTAGTCTCTAAAGACATACTTGTATTTTTCTTTTGTATCTTTTGGCTCTCTTTTTCACTCCAGTCGCTGTACCTGAGCAGTTTCAGAGGAATGTTTTTTGTTTGTTACAGTGACCTATGAATCATTCAAGCATGAAATACATCTAACTTAAGTCCTGACTCAGGGTGAAACAGGTGCAGATGTTGACAGATGATCAGGTGGTGATTAGTTTACTGCTGTTGCTGAATGCTGAGGGGTTGGAACAGACGAGAGTGGAGATGAGGTTGCTGCTGAGGCTGTTAAAAAAATACTGAAATAATCTATTTTTAAATTGTATCTATAGCCACGTTGCAGCCTAAAATATGTCTTCACATTTCTTTATTTTAACTTTATTAACATAAAATTATTATTTACTATATTTAGATATAATTTATTAACATACTTTTATCTAATTTCATATGAAGAAATCAAGGCCTGAAGACTTTTGCACAGTACTGCGTATAAAACCTTAAATGAGTCGTGTAATATACTTTTATCAACAATGTGGTAAATGTTCCTTTTATAATAAGATTATTTATGAATGTTAGATTGACTCTGATAAACACAACGTTGCAAGTACAACCACAAAACTATGTGACTGTAACCAGTATTTGGAGCATTTATGCCGATTAACCTTCATTCACACAACATCCAAACACATCCTTGGTTTCACCCTGAAGTTTCTAACAGGATTTAGAATTCCAATCAACACAACAGCTTCCGACACACAACATGTGTATCTCATGTCACATATCTCTTAGTGTTGTAATGTTTCCTCTGTTTCTTTCAGGAATATTACTGGGTGGTGCGTCTTAGCCCCCAATTCACTCTACTGTAATATCGGGTTTGTACCACTCATTATTTTTCATGCACAATTACTAGCATCAAGAGGCATGCCCCCTAGTGGTCCAGTTCTCTCGCCTCAGTGAATGGAGTTGGAGTCCTGCTCAGGCCACTGGTTTGGTATTTTTATTGTTTTGAAGATTTGTGTTGAAGGCATTTGTTCAATGTCATTCCTTCATCATGCAGTCCAGGTTGTTAAAGTCATCTCATCAGTGTCCTTCTAACTTTAAAAAACAACCCAGTACCAACATTGTCCCAATATTCATTCATTCATTCATCTTCTATACCGCTTTATCCTGTATTAGGGTCGCGGGGACCTGGAGCCTATCCCAGGAGGCTCTGGGCACAAGGCAGGGTACACCCTGGACAGCGTGTCAATCCATCGCAGAGCACACACACACACACACACACTCATTCACACACTATGGTCAATTTGGGAACGCCAATTTGCCTAATCTGTATATCTTTGGACTGTGGGAGGAAACCGGAGAACCCGGAGGAAACCCACCAAGCACGGGGAGAACATGCAAACTCCATGCACACAGAGACGGGAATTGAACCCGGACCCTGGAGGTGCAAGGCGACAGTGCTACCCACTACACCACCGCGCTCCCAACATTCAGAAAGTTGCCAAATTTATGTCACTACAACATTTTGACAACCAAAAATTCCTGTTGGGATCCACCACACAATGTTAATTTTACACAATGATCAACCCCAGACGTTGTCAGTCAGCTTCCCACAGAGGTTGAAGCCGAGCTTGGTACAGATAGACCAAGAGGTGCGCTGCTAAGCTAAGTTAGCAAGTCTGAGAGAGAGAGAGAGAGAGAGAGAGAGAGATGCACATCACCTTATAGTGTTTTGTGTGTGTGTGGAGAGAAAAAAAAAAAGATCCATTTCGTTCTCTCACAAAATTTGTCTATAATGACACTATAGTTGTCTATACACAAAATAAAATCTGCCCTGCTCTGTGTGACACCTGATCGTGCGATTAAAGATTTCTTTAAATGGTATTTCTGTTGGCAATAAAATACACACAGAGGGGAAAATAATTATTTGATGCTCTGCATATTTTGTAAGTTCGCCCACTTGCAAGAAAATTAAGGCAAGAGCCAGCAAGGGCCATCCAGCTCTGGTTATAATTTTTGGTTAATATTCTGTCTCTATCCTTTAAAATGAACCTATGATAAGAATTATAGACCCTTCATTTTCTTAATTTTCCCACTATGTTTATTCTTACTTATAGCAGGATTTTATTACCAGCAGAAATACCATTTAAAGAAACAAACAAAAGTCAAAAACTTATTGCTTTCAATATTATTTCTGGAGAAGAACACATGAATATTCCTTACTCTATAATATAAAAGCATTTAGCAGCACATGATTAGGTCAGTAGGAGTTCAGTGTGCACTCTTATGTTCTTTATGTAATCTGGCTTTGATCTTTAATCACACGATCAGGTGGCACACAGAGCAGGGCAGATTTTATTTGAGTTTTTACATTTTAAGCTTTGTTCCTCATTTCATCACAGTGAGTTCTTTCCTCCCACCATCACATCTATACAGTATATATTTATTATATAGGGATATCATTTTACATTTCAAATACATTTCTGTACGAGTCTTTAATATGCCTGTAAAGCTGCTTTGCCACAATGTCCATTGTAAAAAATATACAACATAAAAAAAGCTAACAGTGCGCTGAAAGCCCAGGAGCTGAATCATTATTGATTGTTACTTACTAATATTTCTTTCCTTTTTTACTCAAACATACTTTCTTAACACCAATACAATACCAAAAACCAATAGCTTGTATCAATCAAAATATATTTTTGATACCATACTGTATACTATTTTATTTTTGTGACTTTATAATCCAGTAAGTGAGTGTACACACTGCAACATCAATCAGCACACAGTTAAAACTCTGAACAATAATTCTGTGTAAGAGTGAGATGATGTTTCATACCGGACAGCGTGAGCAGAATCAGAGCCAAGTGCAGCATCTTCATCTCTTCTTCAGTAAGAACTTCACACACTCACTGTTGGGTCTGTGTGTGTGTGTGTGTGCTGATCTCACTGAAGCTGTGATGATATGAGGAAATAGAAACACTTCCTTATTTTAATTGGAAACTGAATATCGCTACCAACGTAAACAGAAGAAAAGTGTCAAACCATTAAGACAGGAAGGTGAACAGAGGCCTCATGCAATCTCATGCACACAGCACACAAGGAGCTGTTCCTCATCTGCAGTAGAGCTAAAACTTTATGTACAACGGAGTACAATATTGTGTGTTTTAAGCTCTAATTACAAACTGTCATTCATGAGTGCTGTACAGTACAACTTGCTGCTACAGTAGATGTCCATGTAAGATCTCTTTATTGAGAGCAATAAATGTCTCCCACTTACAGTAACAATAAACATAAATATTGTTATTTTCTTATAAAATCAGGTCCAATTAAAATAAATAAAATAGATTATGACTAATTTTTATAAAAATTAAAATAAAGTATAGCAGCAACTTCAGTTTACCCTTTTCTTAAAATGTTTTAAATCTTGAATGAACATTCAGAAAAATAAACGTAAACACATTGTAACAGTAATATAATTATAAGTATAGATGTCAGTGTTTCTCTGCCTGACTGTTGCTCACTCGTCTCCGTGTATCGCTCTGTCACTTGCCTCTTTCTCATCTGTCTGTAGTGTTATTGCCACCTTTTACTAAATCATCTCCTAAACATTCATCTTTCCCCAGTGAAATGCAAAATCTTTTAAACTCATTAAATCTAATAGAAAATCATAAATCTCCTCTGCTGTTGTCTCGACAATCTGGATTAGTCAATGAAAAAGAGTGATTTTTTTCCTCTGCTATTTACTATTATTTATTTTCTTTTTCTTCCATATTTCAGTTTTTTTCCCTGTTTATTTGTTGCATTACTCTGTCTACTGCTATTTATTTATTGGGATTTTAAAAATTTGCTTAACTTGTATAACAACTATTTAACTGTGAATAGTTATTCGTATAATTGAATATTTTATAGTAGAAGTAAAAAATACTGAAATTTAATAAAACTGTATTATAGGGATATTTGGGAAAATACAGTATAGGAAATTCTTGGAGTGCAAATTAATACATAAAAAAAAACAAAAAAAACTGGTGAACCCATTAACATATTTGACCTTTTACCTAAAAAGTTTTAAGGTTTTTGTATTATGATTAGGATAAGTTTTGCTACCTGCATTAAGTGACGTTATACCGCATAACCAAAGCCATTTAACATTCCCTCAAATTAAATATTAGTAATATATTATATAAATATATATATATATTATATTATATAAAGATTCTGAGTTTCTCTAACTATATACAGGGCAGAAAAGTAAGTGTTATACTTCACTCACTCCCCTATTCAAGGATGCTTAGGGCACAAGGCAGGGTACACCCTTGATGCAGATACACACATTTTCATTCACACACTATCTGGAATTTGGTAAGACCAATTAACCTAATCTGCATGTCTTTAAACTGTGGGAGGAAACCGGAGTTCCGAGAGGAAACCCCCCAAGAAGCAGGAATCAAACCCAGTCCCTAGAAGTGCAAGGCAACAGTGCTAACCACAAAGCCACCTTACCATTGTTTAACTGTATCTGTCAGTCAGACAGAGGTGTCAAGTAACGAAGTACAAATACTTCGTTACCTTACTTAAGTAGAAATTTTGGGTATCTATACTTTACTGGAGTAACTATTTTTCAGCCGACTTTTTACTTCTACTCCTTACATTTTTAAGCAATTATCTGTACTTTCTACTCCTTACATTTTAAAAATAGCCTCGTTACTCTATTTTTATGATCAGAACGCGCAACCCCCCCCCCCCTCGCATGATAAGAACGCGCACAACGCAAACCCCCCATGCCCCCCCCCCCTCGCATGATCAAAAAGTGAGACCTTAATGCTTTGGTCGCCCCTCACGGTACTTTTACTTTTATACTTTAAGTAGTTTTTAAAACAAGTACTTTTATACTTTTACTTAAGTAAAAAGCTTGGGTTGATACTTCAACTTCTAAAGAAGTATTTTTGAACCCTAGGATCTATACTTCTACTCAAGTAATGAATGTGAATACTTTTGACACCACTGCAGTCAGATTTAATCAAGCCAAGATATCTCGGATTTCCACTTGTGGCTGTCTGAAGTACAGTTTGTAGTAACTCATATCCCATCTTGTATTTCCAGTGGAGCCATTATACTGGGAATATACAGAGTCAGACAATATTATAATAATATATTATCATAATAATATCATAATATTATTGTATTATCATATAGCAATAAATTTAGTATTAAAATATTTATACAAGCTTTTCTTTTTCTGTGTGTGTGTGTGTGTGTGTGTGTGTGTGCATGGTGTGTGTAATATATCTGCATGTGGCTACAGTCCACAAAGCTAGAGGGCAGTATTCATCATTAAACAACTTCAAGTATAAGATACATTTAATCTGTCTAAATAAAGATTTTGTCTTGTACGTACATTGGTCAAAACTCTCTCTTTTAATTATATCTTTATATTGTATAATTACTATTTAACTGTCAATAGTTATTTGTATAATAATAATTTTTTGTACCTGAATCTTGTTCTTTCATACTTTTCATGCAGAAATTGACATTTTTGTATGATTAAAAATAGTGTTTTGATGCCTGGAATGCACAGATTTGATTGGCTGTGTGGCATCATGTGAGCTTAACCCGCATTCAATTGGTAAAAAAATTGTTTAATAAGAAGTTGTGATCCTGATGTTCATCCCAAATACCTGAAATAACAGGTTTAAAGTGATTCTGCAGACAGCCACTAGAGGGCCTCAGAGACACTGGAAGACCCAAAACCTGTCTAAAAACTTCATCTTCTAAGCAGAATCAGCACAGCTGGTTAACACATCCAAGAAGAGAATGTACTTCCTGAGCAGACTTAGGAAATTCCGCACTGTGTTGACCTGCTGCAATGCTGTGTGGATGGGGAACAGTACAGCACATGGCTTATCAAAAGGTGATAAGGCTAGCTCAGACAATCATAGGGACAAGTCTTCCATCACTACAGGACATTTTCAGCAGCAGGACACACAAGCGGGCCAGCAACATCTGGCAAACGTACTGGAGCATTACAGCTAGAACATCCAGACTCTGAGACAGTGTGTATCCGCAGGCCATCAGTGTCACCCACTTTCACGTCCAGTCATGTAACATGCCTAAGGCTACTCCTCCTGCTCAAACGCACCCTGAACTTTACAGTGGACTATCTTGCACAACTCCATGTTATCTGGATTAGGAAACAGTGACACTTTACATATTATACATTATGTCACTTTACCCCCATTTTAATTGTTTACTTGTACCACAGTGTACTAGCAAACAGTTGTTAAACCATATTACGGGTTCTTTATACTGTAAATGTTAAATTTTATTCTACTTGTTTGTTTATTTATTTTGTATTTATTTATTATTATTTTATTTAATTTTTTTACTGCAATTTTATTGTTCACTGCCCTTCTATCTCCTTGTTCTCGATAGGCTAAGACAAAATAAGAATGTAATTGTACCTACAGTAGGTATATATGACAATAAAAATCTTGAATCTTTATCTGATCGACTTTTTCCATTTCTCATCTGTGATTCTCTCTCCGATTACCGAACAGGGAGTGTATTTGTCTGAGCACCAAAGAAGGACAACTTAGTGTAAACAAGGCGTCAGATACTCAACCTTACAGAATGTCATTTCTGTCTATTAATAAGTTAGACAGAGAGTTCTGCTGTACAGAAACACACACGGACATGTACAGAAGAAAAAATATGTACGTCTTTAGTATGATCGTTGCCAGAGACTCAGCTGTATGGACATCTAGAGGACATTCATACCACCACATATGTGCCAAAACCGAAAAGAGTTGTACAGTACTGTATGTCTTCCTTGATCTCTGGGAGATGGTGGGACCAGCCGAGCAGTGCTGGAGGATCAGACATGGTGCGGTGCGGTGCGGGGTGTGATGAGATAAGTGGGTGTTGGGCTGTTTTTAGTTTTGTAAGCTTTAGGGGGGGGACTTCCTTAAAATCAGCATCATGTCTGTCTGTGTGTGTGTGTGTGTGTGTGTGTGTGTGTGTGTGTGTGTGTGTGTGTGTGTGTGTGTAACTGAAAAATCCAGTAACTGAGCGACTTAGTGCTTGATTGATCACTGGATTGATATTTACACTGGGTTACTCAGTTACTAACTAAGTGCCATCAGTCAAACAGAAGAGTATATTTTTTGTTGTTTTTTGGGTGGGTTAGTCCAAGTATTGAAGAAACAGATACTGTATACTTTTTATACTATATTTGTAGATTTATATAGAGTATTTTACATTCTTTTTCTAGTGCAATTCACCTCTTCTTACCCTCTTATTCCATTTCATCATTACTTTATTACAGTAGGTAAGGAATAAACAATAATAATAAAAATAATAATAATAATTGATAAACAGTATAATAGAATTTCACTGTGCATGTCATACTGTGTATGTTTGTGTATGTGACAAATAAAATTTGAATACAAAACACTAAAGAATTTCACGCTGTGCGTCTGGTAGAACAGTTTACAGGAGAACATCACATTCCTTTCCTACAGAACTCCTCAGGTGAGCTTTGGAAAGTGCAGACAACTTATGAGACTCTCTGTTATGACCTGCGTTAAATTGTATATTTATTTCAAAAAGTATTTTAAAAATTGTGGCGGCGCGGTGGTGTAGTGGTTAGCATTGTCGCCTTGCACCTCCAGGGTCTGGGTTCGATTCCCCGGCCAGGCTCGATTCCCGTCTCTGTGTGCATGGAGTTTGCATGTTCTCCCCGTGCTTGGTGGGTTTCCTCCGGGTACTCCGGTTTCCTCCCACAGTCCAAAGACATGCAGGTTAGGCTAATTGGCGTTCCCAAATTGCCCGTAGTGTGTGTGTGTGTGTGTGTGTGTGTGTGTGCCCTGCAATGGATTGGCACCCTATCCAGGGTGTACCCCGCCTAGTGCCCGAAGTCTCCTGGGATAAGCTCCAGGTCCCCCGCGACCCTGAACACAGGATTAAGCGGTATAGAAAATGAATGAATGAATGAATGAATGAATTTTAAAAATTTCTTTAAGTATTTAAAATGTAATAGTAGTTTTTCAATATTTTTTTTTTCAAGTAGAGCCACGCAGTGGTCAGATCATTTTGGAATAAAAAAAAACTGCTGGTTGAAGATCCTCATGAAGCTGGGAAGGAAATGTACGGTTATATGGTTATAGCTATTGTGTAATGTTTGGATACAGGATGTGTGTGTGTGTGTGTGTGTGTGTGTGTGTGTGTGTGTGTGTGTGTGTGTGTGTAAGAACACTTCCCTATCTTATTTCTATGTCACTGCTTGTGGTGTTAATAGTTCTCAGACATCATGACTGAGTCAGTGAGATCAGTATACACAATCAGCCATAACATCATGACCACTGGGAGATGGACTTCCTCTGATCACCAAATATTGACCAGTAATCATGGGCACACAGGGCTCACCCATGCCCACAGGGCCCAAATGCCAGCTTGTCCAATCTGAACTCTGAACAGAAATGCCAATACAGCACAAATCGTGTCGCATGAGGTCTCTGCCCATCTTCTTCTTATAATGGTTTGTGGCGGTTTAAATACCACCGTGGTGGTGGTGCTGTAGCCATACTGCATGTTATTCTCCCCATAAACAAGCTGTGTGTGTGTGTGTGTGTGTGTGTGTGTGTGTGTGTGTGTGTGTGTGTGTGTGTGTGTGTGTGTACGTGCACAAATATTTGTGTGTGTCTGTTTGCAAAAATATTCATGACTCACTCTCTTCCTGTTAGTTTGACACTCTTATGGTGTCAGTGTTCAATTATACCGGAGCATGTTTTAATTCTCATTTATCCCAGATCAAGTCAGTGAGCTCAGTACACACACAAACACACACACACACACACACACACACACACACACACACACACACACACATTGAGACCCAACACAGAGTGTGTGAAGTTCTTACTGAAGAAGAGATGAAGATGCTGCACTTGGCTCTGATTCTGCTCACGCTGTCCGGTATGAAACATCATCTCACTCTTACACAGAATTATTGTTCAGAGTTTGAACTGTGTGCTGATTGATGTTGCAGTGTGTACACTCAGTTAATGGATTAGTTCTCTCTCTCTCTCTCTCTCTCTCTCTCACACACACACACACACACACACACACACACACACACACACACTATACTGTATGATATTATGGTTAATAAACAATGCAATACAACATGTTCTTTATTGTACAGTAATGGAATAAAGAGATGATCTAATGTGAAATATTTCGTTCAAATTATACATTTGCTTCTCGTACAGAAGATTAGCTAAATACAGGTCTGTGGCCTCAGCAAGAGATATACAGTACAGTATATGTGTGTGTTTGCTTAAGTAAACAGCTTCTCACATTACTTTACAGATTTAGTTTTTGGGATTAAAAAAAAACAACCAACAAACCAATGCCAGTAGGGTCAGTACCATTGAGCTGCATTGTGTCTGTTGTGTGTGACCTGTATAATAATATCATTGACATTAACGTGTAAAGGTATATAAAAAGCCGTGAACTGCAGCTTCCTCTGACAGAACATGCTGTAATGTATACATGACAAATAATCACTTCTTCCTCTGCCTGCTGCTTCTTAAAATGGTTCTAAACATTTAAAATAACAAATGCTGTACAGTATTTAAAGACATAATCAGTGTTGGGGGACGTTACTTTTTAAAGTAACTAATTACATTACAAAATTACTGTCAGTAAAAAGTAATCAGTTACATTACAGAGTTACTTTCTGATAAAAGTAACTAGTTCGAGTACTTTTCCATTACAGAAAATGAAAACTCCTTTGTGATTCCTCATGCATGTTGTTTTAGTCAAGATCTTTATAATTCATCATCAAATTCATCATCAAATTTATTTATAAAGCACATTTAAAATAACTTTCGCTGACCAAAGTGCTGTACAAGTATAAAACAATAAATCAGCAGGTACTATACCGCATATCTACTTAAAATTTATCGCTCACAATTACAAACCATGAAACAGAAATCCATAGGATAAAATAAAATAAAAATAATCATAATAGTAATGAATAAAATAAAACTAGCTTAATAAATCAAAAGGAAAATGCACATGAAAACAGATGTCTTTTAAGCATGGTTTTAAAATGATTAAGATTTTGGGTGGCTCTCAACTGCACAGGGAGGCCGTTCCACAGGCTGGGGGCTACCGCCGAAAAGGCTCTGCCACCTCGGGTTTTGAGCTTTGTTCTGGGGATGTGCAGTAAACGATGATCAGAGGATCGCAAGTCTCTGGAAGGGGAGTACGGGACAAGAAGCTCCGACAGGCAGGTGGCAAATTATTTAGGCTTTTAAAAACAAGAAGTAATATTTTAAACTGGATCCTGAAATGTACAGTAAGCCAGTGAAGGGAAGCCAGTATGGGTGTAATATGATCACGTTTTCTCTTCCCAGTCAAAAGGCGAGCTGCTGCATTTTGAGCGGCTTGTAGCCGTTGAAGTTGTGACTGACTGAGACCTATATATAACGAGTTACAGTAGTCAAGGCGTGACGTGATGAAAGCATGAATTACTGTCTCAAACTGTTCAGGGGGGATATAGTGTTTAACTTTACTAAGAAGTAGAAGTTGGAAAAAGCTGGACCTTACAACTTACAAATTACCCCAAGATTTCTGGCAGACTGATGAGAAAAAGTTTCCAGCGATCTAATGACACTGTCATAACCACTGAGGAGATTAGACTCTCCAAAAACAATCATTTCTGTTTTATTTTTGTTCAGAGTGAGAAAGTTTCTCCCCATCCATGTTCGAACATCTCTGAGACAGTTCAACAAGGTCTGAATAGATGGATGACTATTTGTTGGGATAGACAGATGAATTTGAATATCATCAGCAAAACAGTGGAAGGCAATTTTATGCTTCCTGAAAATGGACCCCAATGGAAGCATATACAGTAAGAAGAGAATTGGACCTAAAATGGAGCCTTGTGGTACCCCACAGCCAAGAGAAGACACTGAAGATGAATACTTCCATAGATGGACTGAGAAACTCCTGTCTGACAGATAATATTGGAACCATTTAAGAACAGAACCTTTAATTCCAACGCATGTCTCGAGGCGTGATAAAAGGATGTTATGGTCTACTGTGTCAAAAGCTGCAGTCAGGTCCAATAAAACCAAAATGGCAGAATCACCAGAGTCTGCAGCTAAAAGCAAATCGTTAAACACTCTTATGAGACCAGTTTCAGTGCTATGTCGTGCCTTAAAACCAGACTGAATTTTTTCAGAGATCCCATTAAAATCAAGGTGTGCCTGTAACTGATTATAAACAACCTTTTCTAAAACTTTTGATAAAAAGGGCTTAGAAATGGGCCTGAAGTTAGAAAGAACAGAGTGATCCAGATTGCTCTTTTTGATCAACGTTTGTACTACAGCATGTTTAAAAGCAGCTGGAACACAACTGGACATCAAAGATGAATTAATTAAGTCCACAATGTATGGTCCGATGGAATTCAATACATCCTTGCAAAGGCGTGGTGGAATTGTGTCAAAGGGACAAAAAGATGGCCGCAGATGCTTAATTATTTCACTTAGGGTAGAGAGAGAAACTGGTTCAAACTGATGAAAAACAGCTTGGCAAGTAGAAGAAATGGAGGGGTCTAAAACAGAGGTAAATGGTACACATCTGGCATTTGCAATTTTATCTTCAAAAAAAGTGAAGAAATTGTTCACAAAGTGCAGGTGAAGGTTCAATAGCAGCAGAATCAGAAGGATTTATTAAAGTTTTCAGAGTATTAAAAAGAACATGCGGTTTTTGACTATTGTTTGACACAACCTCTGAGAAGTAATGTGATTTCGCTGTTTTAACTGCTCTCTGATATTCCTGAAGGCTGTTTTTGAAGATGTCCAGTGAGACCTGAAGATTGTCCTTTTTCCACTTTTTCTCAGCCCGCCTACAGTACATGAGTGTCTGAGAGCGCGTGTGGTCTCATTCAGCCACGGTTCAGTCACTGGTTTAGAGCGTTTAATCCTGATAGGAGCTACTGAGTCCAGAATATTAGAACATGTGGAGTTGAACAGTTCAAGCAGTTCATCCTTGTTGAGATTACCACAATCTGCACTGGTAAAGTGCACAGAGTCGTTAAAAGCAAGAGAGAAATGAGCGGCAGTCGAAGAGTTGATGGTGCGCACTCGTAGAGCCGGAGCGCGAGGTTTAACGCAGGTGGATGGCTGCGTGACAGTGAATAAAACTGCAAAATATATACCCGATATACCCGTGTTGTATATCTCAATGTCGGACAGATCTAAACCATATGACAGAACAAGATCTAATGTGTACCCCTTTACATGTGTTGGGACATTCACCAATTGAGTTAAATTGAAAGAATCAACAAGACTGAGAAACTCCTTGACTAAAGGTTTAGATTCACAGCAGACATGGATGTTAAAATCCCCAAGAATAAGAAATCTGTCATAATTCAATGCTACATCCGTTAATAAGTCAGTAAAATCATTAATAATATCCTTGTTAAATTTTGGTGGGCGATAAATCAGAGCACAGAGAACAGGAAATTTAAAATGAACCACAAATGTCTGAAGCTCGAAGCTGGAGAAGAAGTCTGCAGGTAGTAATTTGCAGTGATAGTCCAATTTAAAGACTGTGGCTAATCCACCACCATGGCCTGAGGTTCGAGGGGAATTAAAAAATAAATAATCGGGGGGCAGAAGTTCAGTAAATGCAGTCAACTCACTTGGTTTCACCCACGTCTCCGAGAGAAAGATTAAATCCAACTCACGCGATTTCATGAAATTGTTTAGAATGAACGTTTTGTTCGCTATTGATCTAGCGTTTTAAAGAGCCAAATGAAGCGGCTGTTCCTCATAAGCCAGTGGAGAGGCCCGCTGTAGTGATCAGAGGTTTGCATGATTCACGCCGCCGGGTCGGACCTGATTCCGCCATGGATGACTCAGTTCCTCGGGAAACGAGCACGAGTTGCCGGTCGACAGAATTCAACTTTAACTTTCAATTCAACTTTATTTATATAGCGCTTTTAACAATGGTCATTGTCTCAAAGCAGCTTCACAAAAATGAAAGAAATTTAACAAAAAAATAAAATAAAATAAGATAAAAATAATAATTATAGAAAATAAAATAAATGGAAGTGTGTATGTGCGAGAAAAATGTGCAGATAATAATAATGAGACGAATGAATGAAATTTCTCTGATGAGCAAGCCAAGGGTGACGGCGACGGTGGCAAGGAAAAACTCCCTGAGATGGCATTAGGAAGAAACGTTGAGAGGAACCAGACTCAACAGGGAACCCATCCTCATTTGGGTGATAACAGATAGAAATTATATAACATCATGTGTGTTGTGCAGGTGAAAGTTCAATATGAAAGAAGTTCTTTAAATTAACATGAAGTCCAGTTCAGCATAGACGAGTCAGTAGGTGCAGAGGGCAGATGAGGTCTGGATCACTGGAAGCACAGGAGCAGCATGTGTAGCTCCAACCATCATAAAGCTGAATCCAGCTGGAGCTGGTCCTTCTCTGGATGCCTCAGGAACCTCGCAGGCTCGGCCTTTGTCTACTGAAGCTGGCAAAATCTCCAGATGCCTCGGGATGGGTAGAGAAATACAGAACAGATGGGGAGAACTAGCGCAGTTGCCATTCGGGATAGGTGTACTGGAATATGAGTTATGTGTATGCCAGATTAAAAAGATGCGTCTTGAGTCTACTTTTGAACTGAGAAACCGTGTCTGCTCCCCGAACACTGTCTGGAAGGCTATTCCAAAGCTTTGGAGCTAAATATGAAAAAGCCCTACCCCCTTTTGTAGATTTTGAAATTCTGGGAACTACCAGAAGTCCGGAGCTTTGTGATCTTAAGGCGCGTGGTGGATTGTAGCGCATCAGAAGACTGGTTAGGTATGTGGGAGCTAAACCATTTAAGGCCTTGTATGTAAGTAATACTATTTTGTAATTTATTCTAAACTGAACAGGTAGCCAGTGCAGGGATGATAATATTGGGGTTATATGATCATATTTTCTGGATCTAGTGAGAACCCTGGCAGCTGCATTTTGGATTAACTGAAGCTTGTTTATTGAGGATGCAGGACAACCATCTAGTAATGCATTACAATAGTCCAGTCTGGAGGTCATGAATGCATGAACTAGCTTTTCTGCATCAGATACGGATAAGATGTTCCTCAGTTTAGCAATATTTCGAAGATGGAAAAAGGCTGTTTTTGTGATATTTGAAATGTGATTTTCAAAAGACAAGTTACTGTCTAATATTACGCCCAGGTCTTTTACTGTCAAGCTGGTAGTAACAGTACATCCTTCTAAGCGCAGGCTGAATTGTGAAAGCTGTTGTGTGCTGGTTTTTGGGCCAATAAGTAATATCTCTGTCTTATCTGAATTTAATAAAAGAAAGTTATTGGTCATCCAATCTTTTATATCCTGGACACATCCAGTTAATCTAGACAACTTAGGTATTTCGTCTGGTTTAGTTGAGATATATAATTAGGTATCATCAGCATAACAATGGAAACTAATCCCATGTCTTCTAATGATGTTACCCAAGGGAAGCATGTATATTGAGAACAACAGAGGTCCTAAAACTGACCCTTGTGGGACCCCATATTTCACTGGCATTACACCAGACGGTTCTCCATTTAGATCTACAAAATGGTAGCGATCAGACAGGTAAGATCTAAACCATTTTAATGCCTGTCCCTGAATACCTATATAATTTTGTAAGCGATTGTGGTGGAAATTCTGAAAATATTATTAAGACAAGTAATCCATACACTGGGTAAGAGCAAAGTAACAAAGGTTTTATTTTAAACTTCTGCAGAAGGACCAGTCTCATACAGCAAACAGTTGCAGCATAGAGAAAGGTGATCTCTTTCTCCAGCTGACCTATTTTATACACAAACATCTCTGTTAACATAATCAACGCCCCGTACATGAAGTTCCTACATTCAAACTCATGACTCTTTATCTGCCCCAGACCAGATGTCCATACCTTATCATTTATTCAGGGACAACTACAATCAGGTTGTTTCTATTCTGTTCTTGGCCTTGTCTCTAAGCTTCGACAACCAAGTTCAAACTTCTAACGTCTACGTTACACACTTACTTCAAGGATCAGAATTAATACATAATTAAAATATGATTTTTCCATTACATTTCTTGTCTATCTGGATGATCCCAAAGACAGGACCAGTGTTAAAATTTAACTCTTCTCAGCCTAGTGATGCATACTATAGTGTACATTTATTATTTTATTTAACGTTTATGAAAATGTAGCATTAATAAACATTAAAACATTCTCCTGACTAACTCTTTTATACTTTTAGTTTAAAAAGTTACTGTGCTTTACTTAAGCATATACCCAACTGTAATGCCTGATTATTCATTGTACAAATTATCCATTTCTTGTTTCACAGCCCAAACTCTGTATGATATTTTAACTCAGATAAGTTTGTAGTAAGTTTATTGAATCTTTAATTGAGAAACAAATGTGTTTAAATCACATCACTCTGCGTTCTCTCAAAGAGCAACAACACCTAACCAGTGTATGAGGTTTTGTAGAGCATTTGACATTTTGCTCTCCCTTTAATTATCCAAGTATCTCAAAACCCTCTCTAAACATGGTCCCAAACATTTGATTTTTAAAATACTAACATACTAACAAATAGTTTAGTTAATCATGAATGTCGTGTTTTGATTCTTATACTCATATTATTGACTGAAAACCATAACAACCATAACAACCATATCAACATTCTAGAACTTTTTTTTATTTAGGCAGTAATAAAATTATTCATGGTGAAGAGGTTTGTGTGCCCTTATGAACCTGGGAGCTGTGTTGTCTATATGGAAAAGAAAAGAGGGGGAGAGGTGACCTTGTGTGTGTGAAAGAAGTCCTACACAATAACCCCCCTATTTGTCCTCCTCTCCTGTCGGAGGTGATTATTTCCAAAGGTAAAGTGCAGGTTAATTAGTTTTATTTTTACATTCTATTTTCTATTAATCATTTTTATATTAATAATTTTTAGAATGTAGTTGTAGAATGAATCATTTGAGTTTCCATTATTCCAGTTTCAATTATTCCATTATTTCTTATGGGGAAATTGTCATCCGGGAGTCCCCTTGTGATTTAAAGACGCAGAGACAACAATTCACTGTGAGATTCATTTCCTTAGGTGCGGATAGCCTTAGGGGACAGATTTAATCAAGCAGATTACACTTTTTTTATATTGTATATTCGTGTCAAAAGCATATAAGACATGTAATATAAGCATGAAGGTGCTCCTGGAATAAAACTCGTTTGTAAGTAGGGGACAACTTGTATAATGAATTTGTGTGAGTGTATAATCCAATAACTGAGTTTAAACACAGCAACATCAATCAGCACACAGGTAAAACTTTGAACAATAATTCTGTCTAAGAGTGAGATGATTTTTCATACCGGACAGCGTGAGTAGAATCAGAGCCAAGTGCGGCATCTTCATCTCTTCTTCAGTAAGAACTTCACACACTCAGTGTTGGTTCTGTGTGTGTGTGTACAGAGCTCACCGACTTCTTGATGAAGCATGAAAACTAAAAGTAGATAGACTTGAAATTCAATAATTAACTAAAATTAAATAAAAGGAATAAACAAATAATAAAAACAATATAGCTACAAACTGCAAATGTGATAACCACTGGTTAACTGACCTGGGTTACCTGACCTGGGTTAACTGACCTGGGTTACTGTTAACAAGGGAGGGCAAAGGATATGATGCTTTCTGATAAAATACAGATTAATTCTGTAAAATGGAGCAAAGGATGCTAATGCTTGAAGAAGGAGATAGTGATCTAAAAGTGCAGTGAAACTGATGCTCTAAACGAGGCTGAGACTTGATGATACTTGGTGTTCGTAAATCAAGATTTGCTCGTTTAGTAAGCCAAAATTCATTTAAAAATTTTTGCTCATCTTGTGGAACACTCACAAACCGGGTTACTAGCAAGCCTAGGTGCAATTAGAGAAAATATGTAAAAAAACATTAAATACATGTTTAATTTTTCATTTATATTATGAAAAATGTTTGAAAAAACACCCCTACTAGTGAGTGCACAAACATACAGTGAGATTATCTACAAATATATATAAAGAGCCAAGCAACCAAACCAAAGGGTCAACGCAATAATCAAAGTCAATCGGAGGCAAAAAGTCAAAATCAGAATACACAATAAGGCAATCAAAACAAATAAAAAAACACCAAAATAACAAAACCACTCTCTCCAACACAACCAACACCTCGACTACATGTCTCTCTCCGGTTTTTAGATGGTCAAGCTGGTTGTTGATGTCACTTTCAGGGCGAAAGCGACCGTGTGGAAGGTCAGGTAAATGCTGATGTAGGGACAGTCTGGAGTGATGCACGACCTGGACACAATACACACACACGAGAGCAACAAAGCACAGCAACACAGACAAATGCAAACACATACAGCGGCCACCATCTTGCGGGTCATTACAGTGGCCAGGGGTTTGATCATAAGAATTTGATGGCATTCCGTTCTTGTGAATTTAGCGCGTTTGTTCTCCCCGTCCATCAATCAATCAGTGCAGTGGTTTCCGGGATGCAATGTTTTTCCTTCCCCATTGCATTATTTTTATTATTTTTCATTTTCATTCATTTTTGTTTTACTCAGTAGCAAATATGATTTCAAATGTAGTGAAGTACAATACTTCAAACAAAACATACTTAAGAAAAATTACAGATTTAAAAAATTTTAAAATGTAGAAGGTCACAAAAAATCTACTCAATTACAATAACACGAGTAAATCTAATTTGTTACTTTTCACCTCTGCATTTCTAATAATATAGAGGTTATCTGTCAAATGTAAAAACTAAAAAATGTTTGTTTGTAAGGGGAAAAATATAATGTGAAATTATAACCACCAAAAAAATCATATAAATCATTGAGGCACCAGGAAATAACGGGATAAATGCTATAAAAAGTTAGAGCAGCAGGGGGCGCGCTTAATGAACTCATCACTCTAGTTTTTATGGATTAGGAGCTACTCAATTATTAAATATGAAAAAGTCTTGTAAAAAAACAGTATTTTCTCAACTCAAAAGAAAAAAAGGAATGTAATAAGAGGACTTACAGTAAATAAGAAGGACAAGGAATGCAATAAGGTCAGTAGGGGGCGCTCTGCATGCTGGTCAGAGGTGTCAAGTAACGAAGTACAAATACTTAGTTACCTTACTTAAGTAGAAATTTTGGGTATCTATACTTTACTGGAGTAATTATTTTTCAGCCGACTTTTTACTTCTACTCCTTAAATTTTTAAGCAATTATCTGTACTTTCTACTCCTTACATTTTAAAAATAGCCTCGTTACTCTATTTTTATGATCAGAACGCGCAACCCCCCTGGTCGCATGATAAGAACACGCACAAAAAACTGTGACCACATTTTTAATTTAAACTAAAACTATTCAAATAATGACAATTATTTTTCCAATCTCATAAAGAAACAAAATGAAGTCACTGACCTGCTGGTAAAACAATATGAAGTGGGTCACAGTGAAATAAAATTTTCATTAAGTTTGTAAAGTTACGGAATAGTCTTCCAATTAATGTTCGGGACTCAATGTTTAAGTCTAGGCTAAAACCCTACAGTATTTATTTAGCCAAGCATTTTTGTAATTAGATTTGCCTCAGTTAAAGGAGCAGATGTGGGGGACTCATGGAGGACTCTCTCCTCTTCTCTCTCTTCTCCTCTCTCTCTCTTTCCCTCTCCCTGTCTCTCTGCATACCGAACTTTCAGCCTCCTAACACACAGGATGACTGTGGATCAATCCCTGTTATCCGTTATCACCCAAATGAGGAAATAAAAACTGACAACATGCATCAAAGTGTCTGTTTTTAGGGCTGCAAAGATATGCAAGAGGTTTTGTAGTTTGGAGTTGTATACCGTTGGTTGTTGGATAATGAGACGTCAACACTTAGAGATTTGTGGTCAGATATACCTAAATGAAATACAGCAAAGCCAAAAAGTGCAAAAAGTTCTCCCACACCACCCCAGTTCTCCGCTCGCTGCAGTGGCTTCCTGTAGCTGCCCACATCAAATTAAAAACAATGATGTAAAAAAAAAAAAAAAAAAGCTAAAAACGGCCCAACACCTATTTACCTCTCAGCTCTAATCACACCCTGCACCGTACCACATTCCCTCTGATCCTCCAGCACTGATTGGGTGGTCTCACCGTTTCTGTCCTGGGATGGTGGAATGAACTTCCTCTAGATGTCCATATATCTGAGTCTTAGGAAATCTTTAAATGACGACTAAAGACCTATCTGTGTCTTCAATATTTGGGCCATAGCCTCCTCCCCCCCAGTGCCAGTACACTGTAAAAAATAAATAGTCCATTTTACAGTAAAAAAAAACCAGCAGCTGTGGTTGCCAGAATTCTACCGTAAAAAATATGGTAGCACCGTTATTGCACTGCAAAAAAAATAATAAACCGTAAATTTTACGGTAAAAAATGGCAGCTGTGCACTGTAAAGAACATACTGTAGAATTTACAATAATTTACTGGCAAAAAAGTTGCCAATAAAATCCTGTAAAATAGCCGTTAATTGCTGTAAAATGGATTACAGTATAATACTGCTTAGCAATTTACAGTAAATTGATGTTTGCAGAATACAGTATTTTATTATAAAATTAAACTTGTAAAAAGGCATTACAGGTTTTTTTTGTAATTACACTAAATTACAGTACTTACCTGGCAACAAAAGTTGCCAATAAAATCCTGTGAATTCAACAAAAGCCAAGATGTACAGTAGCTGTAACATTTTTACTATGAAATTCCTGTAAATAACTATTTTAACTGTGAACTGTACTGTGCTGTAACCTGTAACTGTACTTTACTATTATACTGATGTAAATGCATTAAAACAAAGATTTTGAAAAATAATCACTCAAATTCAAAGCTGTTGTAAGTAAACTGTTTATTAACGCTGACACCTGACAACACTTCAGCACCGTCACTGGTAACATCATTTTACTTTTTCAACTACAGAAAAACTTATAAAAAATCAGCTGTTACAAAACAACTACAAACAACTCAAGATTAAAGCATAAAGCCATAGTTAAATAAAAGTTAAAGGAACTGTTTGCCTAAAAATAAAAATGGTCAGCATTTCAGTCTGTTGTGTCTGTTTATATGCAATTATTTCAAAAATACTCTATCGAGAGCTAGGTGAATAAATCGGTAACAAAAAGCAGCATTCATCGGCATGACATTACGTTTTTAACTTTTAGCTCCGTTATGTTTCGGCTTGCCTGACAAAACAATTAATTAAAAAAAAGAAATTAACGACACATTCCTTTACAAAATGTACTCCAGGTTTCAGAGAAACTCATCCAACGATGTTAATATTTACATTTTTCAACAGCAAAGACGGAGCACTTCATGTAACGTTAATTTTGTCTCACACACACTTCCATAGCAATGCTGTTCCTGCAAAACTACAAATACTCTCTAGAAAATAAAGGCAAATAAAGCTAACAAACTGCAGCATATATCAACATTAACATGACGATAACAATTTACCTTTTAGTTTAGGCTGCTTTCTGAAATGATGCGCATCGTATTTCTCCTCCTCACCTGAAGCAACAGATAAATAAAGTTAACTAAACATCCCATTACAAAGCAGCTAAACATAATGCTTAGAGGAAATATCCTGATAAAATGTATATAACGTTATATAAGTTTTATCAGGATATTCCCCATATATATGAATTACTTTACATTAAAAGAAATAATTAATACTTATGGAAGTAAATTTAATTGAACTTCTTCAGCTGTTGTCGCTGTGCTTCAGTCCACCAGATTTCAAACCATATCAGCCAGCGCAATCCCATAATGCAACAGCACAGGAAACTCTTGTAAAAATATTTAAGATACAGTGAAAGCACCTCCTACCTCTAAATTAATTACAGCTAACAGTGAAATATACAGTTAACACTTGTAAAACCCTGTATAACCCATAATGCATTGCAAATTACAGCAATAAATTGTAAAATGGCAAAACGGTAAGTTTCTGTATAATTTTGCTGTAAAAAATACAGCAATTTGTTACAGTGTGGTTGTCAGAAGTTTACCGTGAATTTTTTTACAGATTTTCTATTTTTTTACGGTTTATAACTGTCTAATTAACATGTTTATGTTGTTATAAAAACAGTTTATTCCCGCCAAATTCCAGGGTTTACATTGTAACAAATCCGGATCATAACCATGTTTTTTACAGCTCAGAACTCACACACTCTCACCCATCATCAATACAACTTTATCCTATATACAGGGGGGGGGGGGGGGGTGACGAGTACCTGGAGGAAACCCACTAAGCACGAGGAGAACATACAAACTCCATGCACACAGAGATGGGAATCGAGCCTGGCCGGGAATCGAACCCGGACCCTGGTGGTGGAAGGCGACAGTGCTAAACGCTACACTACCGTGCTGGCTACACGATTGCTGTCGTTGTTGTTGTAAAACTATTTGTTTTATTATGAATAACCACAGTGAATTCATTCAGCAATTCTGTGAAAGCATCATTTTATCACACTAGCTGGAGCGAAAAGAGATAGAAGTTACATTTCAAAGCATTCGGATTTTACTGTTAATAAACTATTAAGAGGACTTTTATACTAATTGATGAATACAAACATAAATCAAATCATCAAAACCCATCAAAAGTTATTCAAGACTCGGACATCAGCACGGCCCCATGTATTTTTTAATAAAGACATTCATTCATTCATTCATTCATTTTCTGTACCGCTTTATCCTTATATACAGGGTCGCGGGGGCCTGGAGCCTATCCCAGGAAACTTAGGGCACTAGGCGGGGTACACCCTGGACAGGGTGCCAATCCATCGCAGGGCACACACACACACTCACACACTCATTCACACACTACGGGCAATTTGGAATGTCAATTAACCTAACCTGCATGTCTTTGGATTGTGGGAGGAAACCGGAGTACCCGGAGCAAACCCACCAGTGACGTGCGGTGAGGGTTGGGGTTGGTGAGGCACTGACTCAGAGTCAGATTTACAAACGTACTGTATGACGCTAAGGCACTGACTCACAAGTCAGATTTACAAGCACACATGGTTGTTATCCCATTCTTGATTAAATTTAATAACATTTTAAACACACCACTGTACATTTAAACACACCACTGCAGTATTCTTACCTTTACTTGGAAATGAAGTCCATTCTCCTGTCCTTCTGGACGAAGATCTCGATGACTTTGTTGTAGAAGTCCTCCTTTTTGTCCTTTTCTTTGAGTTTTACAAGTCTCTCTTTCTCAATTGAGATAATTGCCAAGTCAAGTTTAGAAAAATTTCTTATCTTCGAGATTATATCCTCCATTTTCAGGGAAAATAAAGCCAAATAGCAACGCATTAGCACCGAATGTTGTTGGTTGTTTTTCTTTTCTTTTTTTTCTTCTTAATTTACTCTCGCATTTACTCGTGTCGTGAACTATTAGCCGCAGGCTCACTATCGCCCCCATCTTTGAGGCAAAGGTACTGGCTGCCTCAAGGCCTGTATTTTCCCGCTGACTGCAAGCACGCGCCGTTTGCACGCGCTCAGTACAGTGTGTGAGTGGTGCACGCGCTGAGAGGCACTACCTGTCACTGCCTCAGCCTCCATGATTCTCGTCTCCCGTTGTTATTTGAACAAGAAATACAGCTATTTTGACTATGAAAATGATCCAAATGTATAGGAAACACACCAAAATTGCATTAAAAACATAGACAGGACAGATATTATATTTTATTATATTGTTCATTTTTTAACAACTTATGGTGACAGCTGAGGAAACCATGTTGAGCCCTTTACCGCCCCTGGTGGCAAGGTGAGGCACTGCCTCACCTGCCTCCTATGAGTGCACGTCCCTGAAACCCACCAAGCACGGGGAGAACATGCAAACTCCATGCACACAGAGACGGGAATCGAGCCTGGCCGGGGAATCGAACCCGGACCCTGGCGGTGCAAGGTGACAGTGCTAACCACTACACCACCGCGCCGCCTCTTAATAAAGACAGCAAAACAATATTTAAATTCTCAAAATCAAATATACAAATGTCAGGGTGGACATTTTTTTGGGCAGACAATCTACTGTAAGTACGGCGGTGGCGGCAGGCAAAGTGGCGCGTGCTAGCGGCTGTCCTCGCCACAGTCATCAAAGGGCGGAATACCATTCACAAATTTGAAGTTGGTTAATGTAAATTAGACGGTTATAAACCGTAGAAAAAACTATTAATATCCGTAAAATATACAGTATAATGAGTGCAGTCCTGTACAAACAATAGTGTTGCTCCCGTATTTTTTACGGTAAATTTCTGGCAACCACAGCTGCCAGTTTTTTACCGTAAAATGTACGGTAAAACATTAAAATCCGTAAAATATACAGTATAATGAGTGCAGTCCTGTACAACCAATAACGTTACTGCCGTATTTTTTATGGTACATTTCTGTCAATCACAGCTGCCAGTTTTTTACCATAAAATTTTAAAGTTTATTTTTTACAGAGCAGATATTTTTCTGATTTTTAAACTCTATCAACAAAGGTTTAGTAAAATATAAACTGATGCTTCATGATATTAATAACAAATACCTTCTCTGAGAGTTTACTTTTTATAAATACAGTATACAGTATCATAAATTTTACTGCAATAAACCATATTTTCATATGTTTTAACTGTTAAATTTAAGGTCTTACTCTGTAAAACTAATTACAGTTTTTCACTGTAAATTCTACGGTTATACCAAGTTTTGTGAAATACGGTTTTATTCTGTAGCATTTATACGGTATTTTACTGTTAGAATTACGAAAATTTTTTACAGTGTAGATGTAAGAATTGTAACACCTGAGAAACAAACAAGATCGAGGTTTGTTATCTTATACATTAGCATAGAGTTCAGAATCGTCCTCCATCTGCTGGACATTCGCGTAGATCTGAGAGTCGACCTCCTTCTGCTGCTCAGTGTCAGTGCTCCGGCTCTCACGCAGAGACCTGTTTCTGAAGCACAAACTGCACATTAATTGTTGTTAATTGATGAAGGAATAATTAGCAATGCAATTTGTCAAAATCCTATACTGTAGGTGAGACAGTGTTTATGTATGTTATAAAATCCTGTGATGTTTTACCTCCTGCTGTAAATCACAGCTCCTAAGAAGACTGAGACGATGACACTCACTCCAGCTGTCACACCAACAATCATCCAGTCTGACCAACGATCAAGATCAGGATTGTACCCTGTTAAAAACACCAGTATTTATCGTGTGAATATTTAACTTTTCCTTCAGTAATCACTCGAGACATTGATGAGTGTTGTGAGGAGACGGACTCACCCTCGACCTGAAGGCTGATCGTTTTAGATCCTGACGTCTCGTTGGTTTTCCAACTGCAGGTGTAATTCCCAGAATCCCTCACAGTTAGAGCAGGAAAGTGAAGAACGGGTCCTGATGTGTTTAACTGCTCGTTGTTCTTAGACCACACAAACTGTGAGGAACTGTGTGTGCAGTTCACATCACACGTCAGATTTAACGAGTCTCCTTGTTTAAGGGTTCCGTTTCCACTGAGCCTGATTAGTGACACCTTTAAATCTTTTAAAGAGAGCAGGTAGGAATACCTGTCAATCAACCAGCATTGAGAGGAGGCCAATAATTATAATACAGTTGAATGATTAATCATAATCTGTTTTTGTTTTGATTTTAAACCTTTTCTTAAACTCAGTTTACTGACTGACAGCAGCAGGGCTAATAACACACAGACGAGTGGAGTAACTGAGTCAGTATCAGGTGTTAGTGAGTAAGACATGATGACATTAACACTGTGTGTGTGTGTGTGTGTGTGTGTGTGTGTGTGTGTGAGTACTGTACTGCACTTCTTACTGATTCATTACAATACAATCACAGAAAACATCTGCACTAAACTGCACCGTTCCTCATCACTGAACTGAACACCTTCTGTATCTTACAGAACAGCACATTGTCAAAGATGAACTAACCTGAGGTGACCAGAAGACGTAGCTTTAGCGGTTAGCCCAATGTAGCGTGGATGGTAAACCCAAATGCGGAAAGAAGCGAGTAGGAAGGATAACCACGCGATTTAGTCTAAGGACTCTCACAAAAGCGGAGCAAGGGAAAAAAACTAATTTAACCCGCGTCCTATAAATACACACACAATAGCAAAAGACAGATGAACCAAATGGTGAGTACTCACGGTTTGCTGAAACGACAACCAAAACCGACATGGGCCGAACTCAATGACTTAGCGGTAAGCCATCGTTTGTTTACCTCTTTTATACTTCCTGGTTTGGCGCCCATCTTACTTCCGGGTCCTAGTGCCGGGCGCAGATTGAGTGTGCATGACAGTACCCCCCTGTCCAGGACTGGCTCCTGACGGTCCTGGGGTGGAGGATACCCTGTGACGGTAGTCCTGAATTAGCTCGGGTCGAGAATGAACCAGGCCGGGATCCAAGATCGCTCCTCGGGGCCATAGCCTTCCCAGTCCACCAGGTATTGAGTACCTTTGCCCCGAGGGCGCGAGTCGAGGATTCGGCGAACGGTGTAGGTGGGACCGCCGTCGATGATCCGGGAAGGAGGAGCTGGGGGGGGTGGGTGGAATCATGGGTGAGGTGATGAAGGGCTTGAACTGGGATAGATGAAATACTGGGTGGATCCGGAGCGTCGCAGGCAGCTGGAGCCGGTAGGTGACAGGATTAATTCTGTGGGAAATGCGGTATGGTCCGATGAACCTGGGTGAAAGCTTCTTTGACTCGGTGTGGAGGTGGAGGTTTTTCGTGGAAAGCCATACCTTGTCACCTACATGGTACAGTCGTCCCGGGGGATGTCGGCGGCGATGTTGGTGAGTATAGCGGGCATTGGCACGTTGGATGGCCTGGTTGGTCGTGATCCAGAGCTGCCGACATCTGCGGACCAACTGTTGGGCCGACGGTACATCAACCTCCGGTTCTGGGTGGTTGAACACAGAAGGTTGGAAACCGTGACATACCTCAAATGGGCTTAGGTTGATGGCAGAGGAGATGTGGAGGTTATGTGACAGCTCAGCCCAGATGAGGTAACGTGCCCAGGAGCGCTGACGGTCTGCTACGAAACATCTCAGATAGCGCTCCAGTTGTTGGTTGGTCCGCTCCATCTGACAGTTTGTGGGTGGTATCCGGAGGACAGACTGCAGGTGGAGTCGATCAGACGGCAGAAGGCCTTCTAGAACCGGGCTGTGAACTGGGGCCCTCTGTCCGAGACGATGTCCTTGGGGAACCCATGCAGACGGACTACGTGCTCTAATATCAGCTCTGCTGTCTCCTTTGCTGACGGGAGTCCGGCGAGAGCCACCAGATGCACGGTTTTAGAGAACCGATCCACGATTGTGAGGATGGTGTCCTTTCCTTCGGAGGCCGGCAGGCCCGTGATGAAGTCGACGGCAATGTCCAGGGCCGTCGAGGAACTGGGAGTGGTTGCAGTTCTGCTGGGGTTGGTTGGTTGGTGCTTTTGGCCCTGGCGCACACTGGGCATGCCTGAACGAACTCTTGGACGTCCCTCGTCATGGATGGCCACCAGAAATCCCGCTGAAGAAATTGGAGGGATCGTCGGGTGCCCTGATGTCCTGAAATTGGTGATGAGTGTCCCCATTGGAAGACCTCTGGTCTCATCACCTCGGGCACGAAGAGTCGTCCAGGTGGCACACCTGCCGGTTCGGTCTCTGTACCTTGTGCCTGGCGAACTCTCGTTTCCAGGTTTAGTTGAAGGGGGCGATGATCCTGGAAGATGGAAGGACAGACGCGGGGTCCGCCCGGGGAAGGTCTACCTCCAGCTGTCGTGAGAGGGCGTCCGCTTTGGTGTTCTTGGACCCCGGGCGGTATGAGAGGTGAAAGTTGTAATTCTCAAAAAAGAGAGCCCACCGCGCCTGTCGTGGGTTTAGCTGCTTGATGGTCTTGATTGTGATGAGATTTTGATGGTCTGTCCAGATTATGAATGGCTCGCTGACGCCCTGGAGCCAGTGACGCCATTCCTCCAGAGCCCACTTTATGGCCAGCAGTTCGCGGTCCCCTATCCCGTATCGCTGCTGAGTGGAATCAAATTTTCTGGAGAAAAAGCTACATGGGTGTAGCTTTTGATCTGGACCTCGTTGTGAGAGGATAGCTCCAGCGCCCACATCTGAAGCATCCACCTCTACAACGAATGGTTTACTGGCATCTGGATGGTGGAGAATCGGTGCAGTGGTGAAACGGTGACAAAGTGACCGGAAGGCGAATACGGCTGCCGGGTTGAGGTGAAAAGGGAGAGGTGAAGGACGGGTCAGAGCGGTTAGGGGGGCGGCAACTGTACTGTAGTCCCGGATAAAGCGACGATAGAAGTTCGCAAACCCGAGAAACCGTTGAAGCTGCTTGAGGGTCTAGGTAGGGGCCAATGACGCACAACCTCTAGTTTCTGCGGGTCCATGGCCACACCCTGGGGCAAGATGACAAAACCCAGGAACGTGGTGGAGCGCTCGTGAAAAGCGCACTTTTCCAACTTACAGTACAGTTGGTGGGCGAGTAATCTCTTGAGAACCACCCTGACGTGCTGGGTGTGTTCTTCCATGGTGCGTGAATATATTAGGATATCGTCCAGGTAAGCAAATGCCCACCGACCGAGCATGTCACGAAGGACATCATTGATAAGGTGTTGAAATGCGGCGGGGGCATTGCACAGTCCAAACGGAATGACGAGGGTTTCGTAGTGTCCGGTGGGTGTGATGAATGCCGTCTTCCACTCATCACCCTCTCTGATGCGCACCAAGTTGTAGGCGCTCCGGAGGTCCAACTTCGTAAAGACGGTGGCGCCAGAGAGAGCGTCCAGGGCTGAGTTGGTAAGAGGCAGTGGATGTCGGTTTTTGATGGTGATGTTGTTGAGCCCCCGATAGTCGACACAAGGGTGAAGTTCACCGCCTCTTTTCTTCACGAAGAAGAACCCCGCGGCGGCAGGTGAGGAGGATGGCCTGATGGTGCCTTGGCGCAGGGCGTTGTTCACATATTCCTCCATCACCTGAGTCTCGGTGGATGTGAGCGAATAGAGGTGGCCGCGGGGTGGGACCGTGCCAGGTTGGAGGTCAATGGCGAGGTCGTAGGGACGATGTGGAGAAAGATGGGTGGCTCGCCGTTTGCAGAAGACCTCCGCCAGGTCCCGATACGGTTCGGGGATGGAGTTGGTGTCGACGTCGGGGGCCTCGGACTCCCTAGAGCATGTCCCAGCCGCTGCCCTTAGGCATAGTTCGTTACAGGTCGCGCCCCATTGGAGGATCCGATTCTGGGTCCAGGAAATTAGAGGGTCATGTTGGAGCAGCCAGGGATGCCCAAGGATGATGGGAGGTGACGAGATGGAGGTGACGAAGAATTTTAATTGTTCGTGGTGTTGGTCGATGGAGATGGTGATGAATTCGGTTCGGGTACTGATTGGGCTGGTGGATAGGGGGCGACCGTTGACAGATGTAATACGAACGGGCTGGGATAACGCCTCGAGTTTTACCCCCAGTTTTTTGGCGTATGAGGAGTCAATGAAGTTACCTGCTGCCCTGGAATCGATGAACGCAGCACTTCGGACTCGTTTGTGGCCAACCTGGAGGTGTACCTGAACCGTGAGATGGGAGGAGTTGGTGGTGATGGCGGAGAGACGAAGGTGACCCGGCGAGTGTCTCTCCCTTCTCACCGGGCCTGTGCGTTTCCCCGCCTGAGGGGACAGGCTGCCCGGTGGTGTGTGGCTGACCCGCAATAGGCCTTATAGCGATCTCTCCGGTTAGCTTTAAGCTTCAGAGTCCCTCGCGGAAGCGTCTCTCCCGTTCTGCAGCGGTCAAGGAGGCGCGTCCTAATTGCATGGGTTCCCCAGCTCCTGTGTCAACCACGGCAGGAGGTGGAGAACCGACATGTCCAGGGGTGGAGTAGGTGACGGAGTCTGCGGGTCGTGGAGCGGTGACGGTGAAGGTAGGTGCAGGCGGCAGGGTGCGAGGGGCTGGCCTCGGACGAGAGAGAAGGCGCTGGTCGATCCGGAGGGCGAGTTGGATCAAACCCTCCAAGGTCGCAGGAAGCTCTCGCCCGGCTAGTTCATCCTTGATCCGAGAAGCCAGGCCCTCGTAGTAGGACGTTCGGAGCGCTGCATCGCCCCACGTGGTCTGTACGGCGAGGGTGCGAAACTCAGCTGTGTAGCGGCTCACGGGCGATCCTCCCTGCCTCAGGTGGTAGAGTCTGGTGTCGGTCTCCACCTCGCTCGCTGGGTGTTCGAAGGTGAGTCTGAGTTGGTGGGTGAACTAATTGTATGAGTGGGCGGCGTCCATGTCTGCTTGGAGAACTGCCATGGCCCACTCAGCTGCATGCCCTTTGAGCAACGAGATGAGAAGAGCAATGCGGAGGCGATTGGTGGAGTACTTGGTGGCATTGAACTCAAACACCAGATCGAGCGCTGTCAGAAATATACTGCACTTCCCATCCGTGCCGTTCCACTTCTCTGGTAACGATAAAAAGACATCAGTGGAGGGGGGGGGGGGGGGGTTCGACGGGAGGCCCGCTAGCCGCGCCAGCGACAGCCGCCCGGAGATCCACGTTCTCCCGCCTGAGCTCGGCGACCTCGCGGCGCAATGCCGCAACGTCTTGGAGGCCCTGGCGCAGAGTAGCGATCTCTCCGGTTAGCTTGTCGATTAGCACGGCATGCTGATCTACCACGTCGCAGAGGTGCGCATGATCTGCTGGGTTTACCGCGGACGGCTCAGTCATTCTGTCAAAGATGAACTAACCTGAGGTGACCAGAGGACGTAGCTTTAGCGGTTAGCCCAATGTAGCGTGGATGGTAAACCCAAACGCGGAAAGAAGCGAGTAGGCAGGATAACCACGCGATTTAGTCTAAGGACTCTCACAAAAGCGGAGCAAGGAAAAAACACAAATTTAACCCGCGTCCTATAAATACACACACAATAGCAAAAGACAGATGAACCAAATGGTGAGTACTCACGGTTTGCTGAAACGACAACCGAAACCGACATGGGCCGAACTCAATGACTGAGCGGTAAGCCATCGTTTGTTTACCTCTTTTATACTTCCTGGTTTGGCGCCCGTCTTACTTCCGGGTCCTAGTGCCGGGCGCAGATTGAGTGTGCATGACACACATAGTGTATCTTTAAACTTCAGTCGAAAAGATCAGTAAAAGCTTCAGCCATTTTAAAGGGACACTATATTCAACTTTCCAGCTGAAATATTTATGTTAAAGGTACAAAAGATCAGAGTATCGCTCCAGGATCTGTACAGTTTAGTACTGTTGGTTCTGAGAGTGTGTGTTAGTTTAGATTTCAGTTACACACGAGGATTTCTCACACAGATAAGCATGTATTATTGAATAATAAACATAATATAAACATTGACTTCCTGATCTAATTAAAGCTGGACTCCAATTTACTGTTACAGTTCATGAATAACGCAAAATGATTTAAAGTTAATGATTAAAATTTTTCATTGTAATCATTACATTTTACCTGCAGTTTGTAGAGTCACTCCAGGAGCACCAGTCCAACTGCCACCGGGCTCATTAGTTATAAATCTGAATCTGTACTGTCCAGAATAGCTGAACTGTACATTGTGGATTAACAAAGTGCAGTTTGATTTGTCGTCTCCAACGTACTCAAAGTCTGACTTGGTGTTTGATGAGCTGTTATAAACATACGGAGGGTCTGGACACCAATAATCTGTGTTTGAGTTCATTGAGCACCAAAGCATTTGTGTCACCTGAATGTTGGGATTTGATGTTGGATAATAATAACTACAGGGAATGGAGACACTGAATCCTCTCACAGCACAGATCGACTTATCAGGATAATTCACACCCCATCCACTGTCCTGAGTGAGAACACCTGTGTAGAGAAATACATGGAGAATAAAAAACACTAATAAGGTTAAACTGATATATTGTTCATGTTCCAATTTTTATTACCTCACAGTATATAATACACATTTATACCTGTATATCTGTATATATATTCATGCGTATATAAATATACAACATAATACTGAATATTTAATAACAGGTATACACCTATACTGTAGGTCTCTCACACACACACACACACACACACTGCACTGGCTAATTCTGAAACATTAAATGATAAATAATATAGAGTAAATGAGTAAATTCATCAATAAGAAGTAAATATATAATAATATTATAATATATAATATATTAATCTCTATTAACTTTGTGTTTTGAATATTATAATAAAGACAGTAGTCTAGACCTGAACTACAGTAGTGAAGTGTTGTATTCATTATGACACTCCTGTGATCACTGATTCAGACGGGAAGATCAGATCCTGAATCAGACGAATATTATGTTGTGAATGAAAAGAGAGACACTACGACTCATTACTAATGATGGAGACCTGACTGACTCGAGTTATTTATAATCTACAAAATCTCTAAAAGCACAGTGATCACCTGTGAACCTTTCAAAAGATACAAAATGACATGAACACGACGACTCCTCATTAAATACTTTCATCTTAATATCACCTCTGAGGAAAAGTCTGACATACACCCATCAGCCGTAACATTAACACCACATAACATTAGCACATTACCAAAAGCGGCCCGTCTGGTCAGAAAAGCCAATGCAGCACAACTCACTGAAAAGTGTCAATGCTGGCCATGACATAATGGCACCAGAACACTCAGTACACCACAGTCTGCTGCACACGGGGCCAAGCAGGCAAAGAGCCCAAGGCCCCTGACCCCAATCCGATCAAACACCCACTGGTTGCACCAGACAAACAAGCCCAATCTAAAGAGACCAATGTCCTGGTGCCAGACACTACAGTACAGAGGTCTTGTGGAGTCATGCTCTGAGGGCCTGGAGCCACCCAAGTGGCACAAGGGGAACCCAAAACCTAGTTGGTTTCAATGTTGATGGTTTTCAAGTTGTGGTGATCTGTGTTTTACTTACATGATGATAGCAGTGTTTAAGTACAACTACCTGGGGCTCGACCTTTACTGTCTTTTAGTAAACTAAAGGTCAGAGGTCAGATGAATACCAGACGTCTAGTGTGGAGTTTTTTTTAAATAACCTGCTTGTGCGAGCATTGCCTTTGTGTTATCTTTGTGTGTTGCAGTTACAGTAAAAGTACAATAAAAATCTCAAGTTTAACTTTACTGGTGGCCTTCAAACATTGTTACATATGTTCATCTTTATACTCACTAGTGCTTTTCCTATTTGCTCTGAATTTGAATGAAATAAGTAAAAGTTCCCTTTGATATTACTAATAATGTATGAGAAGAAACACCATCTTCATTAGCTTAATATTTATTACCCCAAAAAATTTCACAATAACAGGGATAGCCCCAAATAACAAAAATTGACAATGTCAGTAGCGGGTGTTTCCACCATTTGCCACAATGACAGCTTGAGAGTGACATCTCATGCTCCTCACTAGCCTCATGATGTTGTTCTGAGGCAATGTGTTCAACTCTTCCACAAGTGCTACACGTAGTTCTGCCAGGTCATGGGGGGGTGGGGTACGATCATCCAGTCTCTGCTTCAACTTGTCCCATACGTGGTCTATGGGGTTCAGGTCAGGGGACATTGATGGCCATACCATATGAGGCACGCCAACTCCCTGAAGTCGAGCTGTGACAATTCTGCCACGATGTGGTGGAGCATTATCATCCATGAACAGAAAGTTGGGGGTGTGTTAGCGGAATTGGTGGATGATGATGGTTCTATGATGTCTCTGAGGTAAGAACGTGCAGTGACCGAGCAATGTACAATAACCAAATCTGTTTTGGGCCGACTGGTGATGCCTGCCCAGACTGTTGCAACTCCTCCACCAAAGCAAATCCTGGGGACCATGTTGACCTCAGTGTATCGCTCACCTCGCCTTCTCCAGAAACGCTGACCCGACACTCATCAGGAACAGGACGGGAGACCACTACTGCATTGTCCAGGTCACATGGTCTTGTGCCCATGGTCACCTTCATGGCGGTGTTTTGGTGTCAGTGGAGTCACCTGCAACAGTCGTCTGGCATTCAAGCCAAAGTGGTGGAGTCAGTTGCGAATGGTTTGTCTGGTAATCCTAGTACCACTCGCAAATGGGCCTGCAGCTGTGTGGCAGTTGCATAATGATGTCTGAATGCATAGGTCATCGTTGCGGTCTGTCACTCGTGGGGCTCCACTCCTGGATCTGTCATGAACACTGCCAGTAGTTCTGTGTCTTGATGCAAGTCTGCTGATGACACTGGTGTGGGACACACCAAGTTCAAGAGCAACATCTGACTGCCTGCCACCGACCCGAAGGCGCCATGGCCAGGTGGCGCTGCTCATCCATTAAGTGATGTTGTGTGTTCATGGCTGTTTGAATGCTTGGAATGACTTACTGACAATACCAGCTTGTTGAAATTGATGCCACATTGAAAAGGGTTGTCTTTTGGGATTGGCCCCAACATAAGGCACACCTGTACACAATGAGACCATTACATGGAAAACACAAAATGACATGTGTCTATCACCCTAATACAATTGCCTCCCTATGCCAAAAATGTCTGAAGTGAAACAAACACCATATGTACTGTATGGCATCCCCAGCCTGAACCTGGTAGCTGTTTGGCTGTGGTGCTCTTCCTATTATTGTTGCCAATCTGTCATATCAAATTCAAATTTTATTTGTCACATACACAGTCATACACAGTACGATATGCAGTGAAATTGTCACGAACTAACCTGGGATGATCAGAAGACGTAGCTTAGCGGTTAGCCCTTTGTTGCGTGAATGGTAAACCCAAACGCGGAAGAACACGAGTAGGCAGGATAATCACGCTGTTTGTTTTAAGGACTCTCATAAAAGGAGAGCAAGGGAAAGACACAATCTAACCCGCGTCCTATAAACACACACTCAATCAGAAAGTAATACCAAGATAGTGAGTACTCACGGTTTGGTGAACGATTCCGAAACGACATCGGGCGAACTCAATGACTGAGCGTTGTACTCTCGTTTGTTTACCTCTTTTATACTTCCTGGTTTGACGCCCGTCTTACTTCCGGGTCCTAGTGCCGGGCGCAGGTTGAGTGTGCATGACAGTACCCCCCTGTCCAGGATCGGCTCCAGACGGTCCTGGGGTGGAGGATACCCTACGACGGTAGTCCCGAATGAGCTCAGGATCGAGGATGAACCGTGCTGGAACCCAAGACCGCTCCTCGGGGCCGTAGCCCTCCCAATCGACCAGGTACTGGGTACCTCTGCCCCGAGGGCGCGAATCGAGGATCTGTCGCACGGTGTAGGCGGGACCGCCGTCAATGATTCGGGGGGGAGGAGCAGGGGGGGTGGGTGGAATCATGGGTGAAGTGATGAAAGGTTTTAGCTGAGATGTGTGAAATACAGGGTGGATCCGGAGCGCCGCAGGCAGCTGGAGCCGGTAGGTGACAGGGTTAATCTGTAGAGTGATGCGGTATGGTCCGATGAATCTGGGTGATAGTTTTCGTGATTCAGTGTGCAGATGAAGGTTCCTGGTGGAAAGCCATACCTTGTCACCTACGTGGTACAAGCGTCCCGGGGGGTGTCGACGGCGATGTTGGGTGGCGTAGCTGATGTTAGCCCGTTGAATGGCGAGATTGGCCTGGTGCCACAGCCGCCGACACCTACGGACCAACTGTTGGGCCGATGGTACGTCAACCTCCGGTTCCTGGTGATTGAACATCGGAGGTTGGAAACCATGACAAACCTCAAATGGGCTTAGGTTGGTGGCTGAGGAGACGTGGAGGTTGTGGGAGAGTTCGGCCCATTTGAGGTAGCGGGCCCAGGAGCGCTGACGATCCGAAACAAAGCACCTCAGGTAGCGCTCCAGTTGTTGGTTGGTCCGTTCCGTCTGACCATTAGTCTGGGGATGGTACCCAGATGAGAGACTACAGGTGGAATTGATCAGACGGCAGAAAGCCTTCCAGAACCGGGCGGTGAACTGGGGCCCTCTGTCCGAGACGATGTCCTTTGGGAACCCATGCAGTCGGACTACGTGTTCCAGTATCAGCTCGGCTGTGTTCTTTGCTGATGGGAGTCCGGTTAGGGCCACCAGGTGCACGGCTTTGGAGAACCGATCTACGATGGTTAGTATGGTATTCTTTCCTTCTGATGCCGGCAGGCCCGTGATGAAATCCAGGGCGATGTGCGTCCAGGGCCGACGGGGAACTGGGAGTGGTTGGAGCTCTCCGGGTGCAGGTTGGTTTGTGTCTTTGGCCCTGGCGCACACCGGGCACGCCTGAACGAACTCCATGGTGTCCTTGCGGATGGAGGGCCACCAGAAGGCCCGTCGGATGAACGAGAGAGTTCTTAGCGTTCCTGGGTGTCCGGCAATGGTGGATGAGTGGCCCCACTGGAGAACCTCCGTCCTTAGGCGTTGTGGCACGTAGAGTCGCCCAGGCGGCACGCCTGCCGGTTCGGTCTCCGTAGCCTGTGCCTGGCGGACCCTGGTTTCCAAATCCCAGTGGAGGGGTGCGATGATGCGTGATGGGGGAATGACAGGCACGGGGTCCACCCGGGGGAGGTCGTCCTCATGTTGACGTGATAGGGCGTCGGCCTTGATGTTCTTCGACCCCGGGCGGTATGACAGATGAAAGTTATACTGTTCGAAAAACAGAGCCCACCGTGCCTGTCGTGGATTGAGCTGCTTCAGGTTCTTGATGGTGATTAGGTTTTGGTGATCGGTCCAGACGATGAACGGCTCACTGACGCCCTGGAGCCAGTGACGCCATTCCTCCAAAGCCCACTTTATGCCCAACAGCTCGCGGTCCCCTACCCCGTATCGCTGCTGAGTGGGATCAAATTTTTTGGAGAAGAAACTGCAGGGGTGCAGTTTCTGGTCTGGACCTCGCTGAGAGAGAACGGCGCCGGCGCCCACATCCGACGCGTCCACCTCTACAACGAAGGGTTTGTTGGCATCCGGGTGTAGAAGGATGGGAGCGGTGGTGAATCGATGACAGAGTTCTTTGAAGGCGGCGATGGCAGATGGGGTGAGTAGAAACTGATGAGATGGGAGCCTGGTCAATGTGGTTAATGGAGCGGCAACTGTACTGTAGCCCCGGATAAAGCGACGATAGAAATTCGCAAACCCGAGAAACCGTTGAAGTTGCTTGAGTGTCCTGGGTAGGGGCCAGTGACGTACAACCTCTAGCTTCTGCGGGTCCATGGCCACACCCTGGGACGAGATGATAAAACCCAGGAACGTGGTGGAGTGCTCGTGAAAAGCACATTTCTCCAGCTTGCAGTACAGTTGGTGAGCGAGCAATCTCTTTAAAACGGCACGTACATGTTGGATATGTTCTTCGGTGTTGTGGGAGTAGATTAGAATATCGTCCAGGTAGACGAACACCCATCGGCCCAGCATGTCCCGAAGGACGTCATTTATGAACTGCTGGAAGGCCGAGGGTGCATTGCAGAGTCCAAATGGTATGACCAGGCTCTCGTAATGTCCGGTAGGTGTGATGAAAGCAGTCTTCCACTCATCACCCTCTCTGATGCGCACCAAGTTGTAGGCGCTCCGGAGGTCCAACTTCGTAAACATGGTGGCACCAGAGAGGGCGTCCAGGGCTGAGTTGGTGAGTGGTAGCGGGTGTCGGTTTTTGATTGTGATGTTGTTTAGCCCCCGATAGTCGACACATGGGCGAAGTTCGCCCCCTTTCTTCTTTACGAAGAAGAACCCCGCGGCGGCAGGCGAGGTGGACGGCCGAATGGTTCCATGGCGAAGGGCCTTGGTGACATATTCTTCCATCGCCTGCGTCTCTGAGGTGGATAGAGAGTAGAGATGGCCGCGGGGGGGTACGGAACCCGGCTGGAGCTCTATGGCCAGGTCACAAGGACGATGAGGTGGGAGGTAGGCGGCCCGTCTTTTGCAGAAAACTTCAGCCAGATCCCGATAGGCGACGGGGATGGCGTTGGTGTCGACGTCGGGGGCCTCGGACTCCTTGGAACACGTCCCAGCCGATGCCTGTAGGCAAAGTTCGCTGCAGGTCGGGCCCCACTGGAGGATCCGGTTTTGAGTCCACGAGATGAGCGGGTCATGTCGGATCAGCCATGGATAGCCTAGGATGATGGGAGGTGAGGAGATGGGGGTGAGGTGTAGCTGGAGCTGTTCCTTGTGCTGGTTGATTTCGAGGGTGATGAGCTGGGTTTGGTGAGTGATGGGGCTGGACGAAAGGGGCCGACCGTCGACTGATGTGATGCGAATCGGCTGGGATAACGCCTCGATTTTTACCCCCACTTCTTTGGCATAGGTAGAGTCAATGAAGTTACCTGCGGCACCGGAATCGATAAACGCGGCACTTCTGACCCGTTTGTGGCCAATTTGGAGGATTACCTGAACCGTTAGTTGCGAGGTGGTGGAGTTGATGGTGGTGGAGAGTTGGATCTGGCCCGGTGAATCTCTCCTCCGGTTCACCGGGGCTGGGCGTTTCCCGGGCGCAGTGGGCAGATCGCCCGGTGATGTGACGCTGACCCACAATAGGCACATAGCCCTTCTCGGAACCGGCGTTCGCGTTCGGCTACGGTCAGGGAGGCGCGTCCTAATTGCATGGGTTCCCCGGCTCCCGTGTCAACCACGGCAGGAGGTGGAGATCCGACTGGTTTCATACTGGTATTAATGAAGACAGCAGGTGGTCGTGGGGTGGTGTAGGCGAAGGTGGGTGCAGGCGGCAGGGTCCTTGGGGCTGGCTTCGGGCGAGACAGGAGGCGCTGATCGATGCGCAGAGCTAGCTGGATCAGTCCTTCGAGGGTGGCGGGGAGTTCTCGCCCGCTGAGCTCATCCTTGATTCGTGAAGCCAGTCCCTCGTAGAAGGATGTCCGGAGCGCGGCGTCTCCCCAGCTGGTCTGCACGGCGAGGGTTCGGAACTCCGCGCTATACCGGCTCACGGACGATCCCCCCTGCCGCAGATGGTAGAGTTTGGAGTCGGTCTCCACCTCGCCCGCTGGGTGTTCAAAAGTCAATCGGAGTTGGCGGGTGAATTCATTATAAGAATGGGCGGTATCAGAGTCCGATTTGAGAACTGCCGTGGCCCACTCAGCTGCCTGCCCTGTTAACAAGGAGACCAGGAGAGCGATGCGTAGCCGATCGGTGGAGTACTTGGTGGAATTAAACTCGAACACCAGATCGAGCGCTGTTAAGAACACATCACATCTCCCGTCTATGCCATTCCATTTGTCTGGTAGAGAAATAAACACATCAGAAGAAGGGGGGGGGGGGGATGCGGAGCCGCGGCCGCCGCGACGGGAGGCCCGCTAGCCGCGTTAGCGACAGCCGCGCGGAGATCCGCGTTCTCCTGCCGGAGCTCCGCCACCTCGCGGCGCAAGGCCGCGAGGTCTTGGAGGCCCCGGCTCAGATTAGCGATCTCTCCGGTTAGCTTATCGATAAGCGTGGCATGCTGATCTACCACATCGCAGAGGTGCGCATAGTCCGCTGGGTTTACCGCGGTCGGCTCAGTCATTCTGTCACGAACTAACCTGGGATGATCAGAAGACGTAGCTTAGCGGTTAGCCCTTTGTTGCGTGAATGGTAAACCCAAACGCGGAAGAACACGAGTAGGCAGGATAATCACGCTGTTTGTTTTAAGGACTCTCATAAAAGGAGAGCAAGGGAAAGACACAATCTAACCCGCGTCCTATAAACACACACTCAATCAGAAAGTAATACCAAGATAGTGAGTACTCACGGTTTGGTGAACGATTCCGAAACGACATCGGGCGAACTCAATGACTGAGCGTTGTACTCTCGTTTGTTTACCTCTTTTATACTTCCTGGTTTGACGCCCGTCTTACTTCCGGGTCCTAGTGCCGGGCGCAGGTTGAGTGTGCATGACAGAAATGCTTATACGACTGCCAGTGACCTTAAAAAATAAAAGCTTATACATAAGAAATAAATATGAATAAAATAAACTCAATATAATAAAATAAATATAAATAAAATTAACTAGTAACATATACTGTACAAAGTAAAATATACTGTAATAAAAGAAATACATTAGAAAATAAAATCAACAAGTAAAATATACTGTACGAATAAGAAGTTAATATCTATATAGCAAATATAGAAATATAAAAGAAGAAAATAGAAATTTGTCCAAATCAGAAATGTAGAAATGACTGGGGTGTGCAAATATGCATAAAAAGTGACTTCTTAAAGTGTCTTATTAAAGTGATTTGTGCAGTGGTCCATAAATTAAAGTATAAATATATAGTGCATGAATGTGTCCATAGTGGCCATGAATGCCCAGTCAGTGTTGGATGTTAAAAAGATCATATTAATCCTGTGTTGTGTTCCCCAGTCCTCTGTGTTGGCCTTCAGGGAGTGGAATCGCTTCCCAGACCGCAACAGAGAGAACAGTCCATTGTTGGGATGGCTGAGGTCCTTCACGATCTTCCTGGCCTTGGTCCAGCACCGCTTACTGTTGATCGAGTGCAGGTCAGGGAGCTCGGTGCGGATGATGCGCTCAGCTGAACGCACCACTCTCTGTAGAGCTTGTCGGTCCTGCATGGTGATGTTTCCAAACCAGGTAATGATGTTTCCCATCAGGATGCTCTCTATGGTAATTCCTGAGCACCTTGGAGGGCAGTCTGAAGTCTCTCAAGTGTCTGAGGTGGTAGAGATGCTGCCAGGCCTCTTTCACCACGGTGTTGATGTGATAGGACCATGACAGGTCCTGCATGATGTGAACACAGAGGTATCAAAAGCTGTCCACTCTCTCCACTGGGCTCCTGTTGATGATGGGGGTCTGGTAGTTCCTCTCCTGCTTTGTACAAAAGTCCACAATCAGCTCCTTTGTCTTGCTGACGTTCAGGAGGAGATTTTTCCTCTGGCACCATTTCTCTAGATTTCCAATCTCCTCTAGATAGGCCGACTCATCGCTGTTCGTGATCAGGCCCACCACGACAGTGTCGTCAGCAAACTTGATGATGGCAGTAAAGCTGGTAGTGGCCACGCAGTCATAGGTGTACAAAGAGTACAGCAGGGGGCTCAGAACACAACCCTGGGGGGCTCCAGTGCTGAGAGTGATGGAGGCTGAGACATGTCCACCCATCCTTACTGCCTGTGGTCTGCCAGGTAGGAAGTTGGAGATCCACTGACACATAGATGAGCTGAGTCCCAGGTGCTCCAGCTTGGTGGTGAGTGTTGAGGGAGTTATGGTATTAAATACAGAGCTGTAGTCAATGAAGAGCATTTTAACATAATTCCCCCTCCGAGTGTGCAGGTGAGTGAGTGATGTGTGGAGGAGATGAGAGATGGCATCATCTGTGGAGCGGTTTGGGCGGTATGCAAACTGTAGAGGGTCCAGTGTGTCGGGTAGAGAAGAAATGATGAAGTCTCTGACCAGGTACTCAAATCACTTCTTAGGTGAGGGCTACAGGGCGATAGTCATTGAGAGAAACATGATGGGGTTTCTTTGGGACAGGAACAATGATGGACTCTTTGAAGCATGTGGGGATCGCCGATTGAGATAAAGAGAGTTTGAATATCTCAGTGAACACAGGTGCTAGCTGGTCTGCGCAGGCTCTGAGGATATGGCCTGAGATGCCGTCTGGTCCTGCTGCGTTCCACTCTCTTGAAGGCTCTCCTCACATCGTGCTCGGAGATGACGAACATGCTTCCGGTGCTGGCAGTGCCTTCCTGTCTGCAGCCGTTAGCGCCGCTAGCATTATCATCGCTAGCGTCTTTAGCTGGAGCCTCGAAGAGAGCATAGAAAGTGTTCAGCTCGTCTGCCAGAGACACGTCCGCGTTCATCATACCGGTTGTTGGTGTTTTATAGTCCGTTATTGTCCTTAGTCCCTGCCACAGGCTCCTACTTGATGATGGCTCCTAGAGTCACTCTGTTGGAGTTGTGACTCTAGATTCCTTCCATAGTTGGGATGGTTTTATCCACCCACGCCTTCTGGTTGGGAAACGTTCTGATAGTCTTGTTCACCACGGTATAATCCGCTAGTTTCCCGATGAATCCCACAACCGCTTCCGTAAACACGCTGACATCATCTGAGCTGTTATGGAACATGCCACAATAAGCGCAGGGAGGCGGGATATAAACGGTGCTGATTATGACCGATGTGAACTCACGAGGGAGATAAAAAGGACGACACATGATGGACAGTAGTTCCAGGTTTGGTGTGCAGGAGCGTGTACGAGGAACAATGCTCACGCTGTTGCACCAGCTGTTGTTCACCATTAAGTGAACCGCCTCCCCTTGACTTCCCCGAGTCCCGTGTCCTGTCCATGCGATGAACCAAGAAGAACTCGGCCGGCTGGATGGCATGGTCCGGCACCGCAGAGGAGATTGCAGTCCCGAAGGTCTCTCTGGAACTTTACCCGGGCCCTGAGGTCATCGAGTTTGTTCTCCAGCACCTGGACGTTGCCGAGAAGGATGCTAATAAAGAATGGACTGCATCCGTCTTGGAGCGCACATTGTTGGATGAACTGATGCACGCATATGATAAACTACAGGCTGTTTGCCTACAGTGCTGCAATGAAAGAGGTCTTTGTACTCTGCAAGTTCAGGCCCCCCCTCCTGGAGAGCATGCACATTTGTGCCCAAATGCACAAAGCCTAGTTTAATACTGTCCCGCATGTAACACCCAAAGTTCCTATAATCTGACCTCCATAAGCTACACGGTTCATTCCATGGCTGTGGTCTACCTGTGCACCCGGGTCGATGTGTTGGAGAAATCTCTGGACAGAACATTGCACCGGGTTTCAGTGTTGATCTTCACCTTGAGCTGCTTCCTTGTGTTAGACGTGGGCAGGATGGTAAATATATCTCCTCTGTCAGCTGGTACCGCTATACTTTCACAGTAAAATAAGTCTGCTGCATCATGGTCACTTATTCTATGTATCTGCCCTCACCCATGTATGGTATTGGGTGCTCTGTTTGAATGAGATGTACTGTACCGTGTCCTTGTCTGTTGTATGTGTGTGTTCTACTTGATCTGCAGCATTTATGCCTCTTTTCCACTGCATAGAACGGCACGACATGGTTCAGTTCAACTCACTTCAGTTCGGCGCAGTTTGGCTCGGTTTGCGCTTCCACTGCAGTGTTAGCGTGGGCGGGATTACTCACGTGTGCGGCGCCGCTACTGCTGTGACATCATCGTAAACGCGCCACAAACAAACACACAACAATGGAGCATATAGACGGCATGGTGTTCTTCATTCTTGGCATGTGGATGTTTTTAACAGCGAGACGAAGGAGTTTGTTTCAAAAGAGGCCGACGGTTAATACAAAAAGGTGCGTGCGATCCTTCTCTGACTGTTCTAAATATAGCGGTTCTGTTGTGTCTCGTGTCGCAAGTTCGGTGACGCAGTAATGACGATTTTCTCCGGCTAATCAGTGACCAGCCGTGTTTACACGTCACGTTTTGGTAACGGTTCGGCGCGCTTGGAACCTCGGCTGAGGTGGTACTAAAAAAAGGACCAAGTACTATGTACTGTTCCCAGTGGAAAACCCCCCAAAAGAGTAGAACTGAACCGTGTCGTGTCGTACTATGCAGTGGAGAAGCGGTGGTTCCATTTTCCACATGCATTGCAGCGTTTGTTTGCGTTTGATGCATTCATCATGTAATGTGCCAAATTTGCATTTTGCACCTAGCGTTTTTTACGTGGCTACATACGACTGTACTGTTTCATGTGGCTTCTGGTTTGTTGTATTAAATGCATGTCTGTCCATAATTACAGTACATCCTTTACAGGCAAGCAGATTTCCTCAAATTTCTTTAACAGTATGTCTGCATCCTCAGGATCTTCCCCCTCAATGAAAGTGAATGTGTCATATTTATCTTGGGCATCGGGCCTGGCAAGGTTGAGAAATGTGTACGCTTGCACATTTTTCGTTGCAGCAGAAAGACCGGCGTTGCAGTATATGCGTCATTAACACTTAAACTTCAACCAGTTGTCCGTGATATTCTAATTATAAATGAGGGAGTCAGTCTTGCGAAGTCCTTGTGCCATCAGTACAGGCTACTTCTGACACCATGTAGACATTTGTAGACATATGACCAACACTTTTGTACCACCGAGCTCTCTCTTTTTATTTATTTTACACACCGCTTGTAACTTCCTTTTTGTTTCTTTTTCATGTACCCACAACCACCGGGACCTTCCATATAATTTATTGTAAACAACCATCAACATGATATACAGGGAATTCGCTCAAGATGCCATACACACTAGTCTGGCGCAGCAACAGAACAAATATTACAGCAAAAGTCAAAACACAGAACAGATCTTATACAAAGTGATTATTTTTACTGCAGAATTAGTGTATAACAACTTAACATGTTTAGATGCTGTCTTCCTCACTCTCATTTGATCATTCAGGTTTTTTGACGGTGAGGTGATTGTTTGCTTTACAAACAAGGGAGCCCTCATGTTTGTGTTTCCTTCTGGTTCTCCCTTTTAGTTGTGCTGTCATAGTTAGTCCTGCCGGAGTCTCTGCTTGCACTCTACAGTAAATATACATTCACATTATACATTATGTGACTGTGACCATACCTAACTGCCATCTCTCCTCTTCTTCTCTTTCTCCCCCTCTTTCTCTTTCCTCTCTCCCCCTGTCTCCCCCTTTCACTCTTTCTCTCTCTCTCTGTCGAGCTACACATGTCATCCCTGAGCTGCCAGTGATCCAGACTCCCTCTGCCCTCCGGACCTGTCTGACCCATCCTGGTGCCCCGCCTCTGGTTGGAGATCTCGTCGCATGGATGCCCCATGTGTCTCTTTGGGATGCGTCTGGTGTCTGGGGATGATTCTCTCTACTTAGAAGATGGTTCTGGCCTCGACTGGTGTTGGTAGTTGTTTCTCTGGGGACATGACAATTCGATAGTCCAGGACTGGAACTTTCTACAAGTCTACCTGAGTCTCCAATAACTACTGGACTCCATTTTAACATCAATTAACATCAACTATTATAGCTGAACTGCCTGCCATCTAACACTGCTATCTGTTTAACCCAGATGAGGATGGGTTCCCTGTTGAGTCTGGTTCCTCTCAAGGTTTCTTCCTATTACCATCTCAGGGAGTTTTTCCTTGCCACTGTCGCCCTCGGGCTTGCTCACCAGGGACTATCTGAACATTTTGATTCATACACATTCACATTCCATACAAACTTAATTCTTTTGATTGTGTAAAGCTGTTTTGAGACAATGTCTGCCATGCACACTCGGTCCGCGAGTAATAATGAAATAATGCGGTCGTGAATCAGGAAGTATAAACGGAGTAAACAAACCACAGTACAACGCTCAGTCATTGTCGTTTCGGAATCGTTCGTCAAACCGTGAGTACTCACTTTCTTGGTCTTGCTTCCTGATTGTGTGTGTTTTTATAGGACGCTGGTTAGATTTGTGTCTTTCCCTTGCTCTTCTTTCGTGAGAGTCCTTAGACTAAATAGCGTGATTATCCTGCCTATTTGTGTTTACCATTCACGCAACAAAGGGCTAACCGCTAAGCTACGTCTTCTAGTCATCTCCGGTTAGTTCGTGACAATGTCAATTGTTAATAGCGCTATACAAATAAAATTTTATTGAATTGAACAGCAAATGATATACTGTATGAATAACTGTCTAATACTAATAAATATATACAAACATACTGTAAAAACCTTTACAAATGTAAAGTTTATTTGTTAAATAAACTAGAATGAGAAAATAATATAACGAGGACTTGGAGTAAAATTTGGAGCTGCCCCACCTCGCATGCACACGCGCGCACACACACACACACAAAATAGGAACTAGCTGTACATCAGAAAAAAACTTTAAACAAACAAACAAACAAACAAACAAAAAACACAAATGTTTCATAAAAACCCTGTCAGGTTCAAATATAACAGTGAAACTATAGACACAAAGAAATTACCAAAATGTTTATTACTACAACTAGAGATTCAGAGACTTTGAGTTCTATAATATTTTGCAGAGTTTATCCTGATATGTACAGTAAGTAATCAGAGGAAGACAATCGATGATACTGTAAAAACACTCAGTGACACATAGATATACTGTATCTCTTAATCTTATCTGTGCACTGAGAGCCATGAGGAAATTATGCTGTGTTTTATTTATTATTACCATCTTATTGATTCAACAAAACTGAAACTTACTTAAAACCAGCATCAGTAGAACAGTAGAAACCTTTTATTAGACATTAATTAATAGTTCCCTAATATTACATAATATAATGTGTGTGTGTGTGTGTGTGTGTGTGTGTGTGTGTGTGTGTGTGTGTGTGTTTATAATCCAGTAACTGAGTGTACACACTGTAACATCAATCAGCACACAGTTAAAACTCTGAACAATAATTCTGTGTAAGAGTGAGATGATGTTTCATACCGGACAGCGTGAGCAGAATCAGAGCCAAGTGCAGCATCTTCATCTCTTCTTCAGTAAGAACTTCACACACTCAGTGTTGGGTCTCAATGTGTGTGTGTGTGTGTATGTATGTGTATACTGTGCTCATTGACTCATGATGTGTGAGAATTCAAAATAATGTGTCCAGTGCAGATACAGATGTGTCAAACACACACACACACACACACTATATATATATATATTACATGAGGCCTCTGTTTATCTTCCTCTTATAATGTCTCACAGTCTTGTGGTGTTGTGGCATTTAGTTGTGTAGAAACAGCTTTTAGTTCTCACACCAAAGTGTGTGAAGTTCTTACTGAAGAAGAGATGAAGATGCTGCACTTGGCTCTGATTCTGCTCACGCTGTCCGGTATGAAACATCATCTCACTCTTACACAGAATTATTGTTCAGAGTTTTAACTGTGTGTTGATTGATGTTGCAGTGTGTACAGTGTATGTATACAGTGTGAGTAGTGTGTGTAGTGTGTGTGCAGCGTGTATACAGTGTGTACTGTACCACACTGTGTTGTTTCAGTGGGTTGAATTACCATTTAGTTGCTGTTTGTAGGAAGTGGTGATGGTGCAAGTGAAGGAGGGTATCATTGGGCTAAAAATTATATATATATATATATATATATATATATATATATATATATATATATATATATATATATATATATATATATGTGTGCTTGTGTGTGTGTGTGTGTGTGTGTGTGTGTGTGTGTGTGTGTGTATATATAGGGGTGCGGTATGAATGGAACGTGAATTATCCTGATAAGTCAATCTGTGCTGTGAGAGGATTCAGTGTCTCCATTCCCTGTAGTTATTATTATCCAACATCAAATCCTAAGATTCAGGTGACACAAATGCTTTGGTGCTCAAAGAACTCAAACACAGATTATTGGTGTTTATTATTACCGTATCACATAAACCTTTGACAGAATATTGGATGTACTTACTAAAAAAGGTTACATTTACTGTAAGTATTTGAAATGCATTTTTAATAAAATTGTATGTCGCTGATTATCAATCAAATTAAACAATAAATCAGGTTTAAAGATTTCAGGGCCCGGTTTCTCGATAACGCACACTATTCGCGCGCTAAGAAGACTCTTAAGATATAGCTTACGTTAAGTGATAACTTTTCTAAGTGTATTTCTCGAACTGTCTCTTAGGAGTCTTCTTAAGTCGCTGCCTCTTACGTCCGACGTTACGCGGCGCTGTCTACAGTGAAGGTCCTGAATTAGCGGACATCGGTTGCTCAGGAATCGATTTTTCACTCCTTTTGCATGACAGCGTTAAGAAAGACGGCACTTTCTATGCAAATTAAAAATTGCACTAAATTCTTTTAATAGCGTTTATTTCGACATGGGTTAACTTAACAATAACATGCCATAATAGACAAATATATAAATTAATATTAAATAATAAATGAATTTCGCTAATATTTTCATGTAACATGTGGCCGTGAAACGAACCGGGTTTACAATCATAGTTGATGGACAAACAGCTGATAACACTCTTCACCAGCTTCAGAAACAATGTGAAGTGTCAGTTGTTGGGGTTGTATAGCGCACTTATGGAATGAATACGATGAGATGACAGAGTGGAGGTTTAATACCTCTATCTCACACGCGGGGCCGTAAGTGCGGTTCATTATGATTCAGCGCGAGTTTTAGTGCTGTTATTACGTTTCCATTTTACCACGCAAAAAAAATAAACATGTTTAACATGCGGAAGCTCGCGGACCTTGCAGATCTTCGCGGACCGTCGGGCGCCGGTCACTCGAGGCGGATCGCGGTGCCTAATACCCCTCTCTCACCTGTGTGGCCTGACTCAGCTCCGTGAGCTGCCGCGATTGCCCGCGACGTTCCTTTAACGTTCCGCGAAGTTCCGCGAAGTTCTGCAAGCTTCCGCGAGGACCAGCAAAAAATTAAACGTTGAATTTTTCACGCGGAAAGATGGAAACGTAATCACAGCGCAAAAACTCGGCGTGAATCATGATCAAGCCTACGGCCACAGCGCGAGACCGTGCAGGTGAGATAGGGGTATAACACACCGCATCTCACAGCGAGTCAAACCGCATAAGTGAATACTGTAGGGGTATTAAACATTACAATCACCCAGAAAAATGAATGGATGCGGGGTTTGAAACTCCCAATGTTATTCTCTCATTTAACGAAATCAAATTTCATAAAAATAAAACGTGTCAAAAGAAAAACCCATAAAGTCATGGATAATGGCTAATGATCAATGAAACATATTTTAAACAAAAAGCAGCGAGCAGCTGGACATCGGGACGGGGAGTGTACAGTAAGTACGACGCGTTGGTCTGGCACGCGCAGGTCTGAGCAGCTCAAGAAGCTCCATAATCTGTTGCCTTAGGAAGGCAAAACTTTTATTTAAATATTTTTTTTAATAACGACCACGGGGAAAATATGAAAAGGGCTGAAGTTTTGTCTAAAGGAAAAATGTACATGACCCAGATGGCTCCACGGACGGCGCCGTCTTCAGTTTAACACAACACCACGCTGTATCGCTGCCTAATTGTTCGCCACCTGTTTAATATTAATTGTGATTGGCAATTTTAATGCATTAGTCACATTATGAAATAGGCTAATTAAAAGTCACTCTATTAGTTATGATATCAAATAAAATAAAAAACTTAAACAGGTCTACAGTATATTCCATCATTAATACGGCTTTGATAACGTGCCATAATGTGTTTGCATACACCGCTGATTTATAAAGACTGCTGCTCAGTGGCGGCGATTAGCGTCTTGAGCTGAAACTACGCTAAGTATGAGTTAAGGTTGGTCCAGACCAACCTTACGAACGTGTGACTTAGCTAAGAGATACGTAGCGTAAGAACGTTTCGGGAAATGCGCCATTAAGTTAAGAGAGAGGTTAAGGTACAACTTAAGAACTACTTAGCGATAAGAAGCTTTCGAGAAACCGGGCCCAGATCAGTTAATTTGAAAGTCTTTAGGACAAAAGTATTACTTCAGACACTTTGCTCACTGTGGAAGTAACTGGAATTACAAGCCAAGTCTGTTTAACTGAGCTACGAGTCAAATTGACGACGCAATAAAATAGTCACTGGAGTCAGAGATCCCAAAATAGGCAAGAAAATTCTGTATGTATGAATACTTCAATCTAGAATATTTTAAGTTTTGATGAGGTCGAGTCAACACCCCAGTCTTGCCAGTGTGTCTGGGAGCATTATCTGGCAGAAAGAGGCCACTAACACCAGGGAACAGGGTGTCGGCCACAACGTTTAGGAAGTTTGGCAGACACTCTTATCCAGAGTGGTATAAGTGCTTTGAAGTGTATATTATTCCATAGATCCTTACACAAGGATTTACTAGGTTACTAATTAGAAGTACCATCAGTCAAACACTGTTGGAAATAGTAGTTTTTGGTGGGGCAGGTAACCCAAAATTCTGAAAAACAGATAGGCCTTTAGTTCTCACTTACAGATTGTCAGTGAGTCGGCTGTATGGACATCTAGCAGAAGTTCATTCCACCACCTAGGAGCCAGGACAGAAAACAGTCTAGATGCATGTCTTCCTGGATCACTGAGAGATGGTGCGTGAGTGCTGGGTCTGTGTGTATTAGTCACTGACTCGCTCCTAATGTGAATACTTTCTGATTTAAAGATTATACCCGCATTTAGTAACAGTACAAACTCACAGCTCAAGAGTGTGAAGAGTAACAGGATGTAGAGCAGAGGCCCCATGTCCTCTTTTGCGCATGTATATTTGTGCACATGCACACAGACAATTTTAAAAATGCTTTTGAAACGTGCTGTGTGAATGTACGGTTAAATAAAATTTGCTTTTAATGAATATGAATTCTTTCTTCAAATTTAGAAACTTGGAGAATCTGAAAAAAAATCTAAAGCTAAGCACAAAATTTATGTTATACATATAAATTAAGTGCTCTCTCTCTCTCCCACACCCCAGTTTTTCTTTCTCCTATGAAGATTTGACACTCTTGTAGTGTGATAGCTATACTGGGTGACATTTTAGTTCTCATGTGTCATGACCAAAATTCAACAGATGTTGCTGTACATGTTTTTAATACAGGCTTATCTTCATTCCGGGCACTTCATGGCAACACTTCAACACATGGCTGTGTACATTTAAAAAAAAATGCGCACATGTGCAGTTGTGTTTTCAAATGAACTGGTCAGTTAAAGTATGTCTGAAGATTTGTTATAACTATACAGTGGTGTGAAAAACTATTTGCCCCCTTCCTGATTTCTTGTTCTTTTGCATGTTTGTCACACTTAAATGTTTCTGCTCATCAAAAACCGTTAACTATTAGTCAAAGATAACATAATTGAACACAAAATGCAGTTTTTAAATCAAGGTTTACATTATTAAGGGAGAAAAAAAACTCCAAATCTACATGGCCCTGTGTGAAAAAGTGATTGCCCCCCTTGTTAAAAAATAACTTAACTGTGGTTTATCACACCTGAGTTCAATTTCTGTAGTCACCCCCAGGCCTGATTACTGCCACACCTGTTTCAATCAAGAAATCACTTAAATAGGAGCTACCTGACACAGAGAAGTAGACCAAAAGCACCTCAAAAGCTAGACATCACGCCAAGATCCAAAGAAATTCAGGAACAAATGAGAACAAAAGTAATTGAGATCTATCAGTCTGGTAAAGGTTATAAAGCCATTTCTAAAGCTTTGGGACTCCAGCGAACCACAGTGAGAGCCATTATCCACAAATGGCAAAAACATGGAACAGTGGTGAACCTTCCCAGGAGTGGCCGGTCGACCAAAATTACCCCAAGAGCGCAGAGACAACTCATCCTAGAGGCCACAAAAGACCCCAGGACAACATCTAAAGAACTGCAGGCCTCACTTGCCTCAATTAAGGTCAGTGTTCACGACTCCACCACTTTTAAGCAAAAAGAACATTAAGGCTCGTCTCAATTTTGCTAAAAGCCATTTCAATGATTGCCAAGACTTTTGGGAAAATACCTTGTGGACAGACGAGACAAAAGATGAACTTTTTGGAAGGTGCGTGTCCCGTTACATCTGGCGTAAAAGTAACACAACATTTCAGAAAAAGAACATCATACCAACAGTAAAATATGGTGGTGGTAGTGTGATGGTCTGGGGTTGTTTTGCTGCTTCAGGACCTGGAAGGCTTGCTGTGATAGATGGAACCATGAATTCTACTGTCTACCAAAAAATCCTGAAGGAGAATGTCCGGCCATCTGTTTGTCAACTCAAGTTGAAGCGATCTTGGGTGCTGCGGCAGGACAATGACCCAAAACACACCAGCAAATCCACCTCTGAATGGCTGAAGAAAAACAAAATGAAGACTTTGGAGTGGCCTAGTCAAAGTCCTGACCTGAATCCTATTGAGATGTTGTGGCATGACCTTAAAAAGGCGGTTCATGCTAGAAAACCCTCAAATAAAGCTGAATTACAACAATTCTGCAAAGATGAGTGGGCCAAAATTCCTCCAGAGCGCTGTAAAAGACTCGTTGCAAGTTATCGCAAACGCTTGATTGCAGTTATTGCTGCTAAGGGTGGACCAACCAGTTATTAGGTTCAAGGGGCAATTACTTTTTCACACAGGGCCATATAGATTTGGATTTTTTTTCTCCCTAAATCATAAAACCCCTCATTTAAAAACTGCATTTTGTGTTTACTTGTGTTATCTTTGACTAATAGTTAAATGTGTTTGATGATCAGAAATATTTTGTGTGACAAACATGCAAAAGAATAAGAAATCAGGAGTGGGGCAAATAGTTTTTCACATCACTGTACAATTCCAAAATTCCATGTGAACAAAATCACGAGCACAAATAGTAAATTAATAAAAGAACACAGCAATACAGCAATATTTTAGAAACATACAGTGTGTTATCAGTGCTTCTCTCTCTCCAAGGTCACAGGTCACAGCAAAGCTAAACCGTGTTCCTTGGCCTGATGAAGAAGTGTTAGCTGAAGGAGGAGTGACTTATTTGTCTGTGTGCGCCAAACCCAACAAACAAACAACCAAACAGAGTAAGCATAAAAACATGAAACTTTACTAATTAATTGCTTTAGAAGTGCCATGTGTTAGGCTGAAACAATAACAGATTCAATTAACATAGAACTGTAAAAGTGTACTTTCTCCATTTAGCAAATAAATATGGAATATATTACTTTTTTCATTCATTCATTCATTCATCTTCTATACCGCTTAATCCTGTGTTCAGGGTGGCGGGGGACCTGGAGCCTATCCCAGGAGACTTCGGGTACTAGGCGGGGTACACCATGGACAGGGTGCCAATCCATTGCAGGGCACACACACATACACACACTCACACCCAATCACACACTACGGGCAATTTAGGAACGCCAATTAGCCTAACCTGCATATCTTTGGACTGTGGGAGGAAACCGGAGTACCCGGAGGAAACCCACCAAGCACGGGGAGAACATGCAAACTCCATGCACACAGAGACGGGAATCGAGCCTGGCCGGGGAATCGAACCCGGACCCTGGAGGTGCAAGGCGACAATGCTAACCACTACACCACCGCGCCGCCATATATTATCATATTAAGTAAATATAATTTTATGAATACGACGTTCTTCTGGCTTTTTATAATAATCATCATATTTGCTGTTTGTGTCCAGCATTGAATAATTATTTCATCCATTATTTACCCACGGTTGGAAATAATAGCAGGAATGTGATGTGATTGTGAATTTATAACTGAAATAAAGCTGTTCGTCTTTTGTAAAGTACTTTCACTTTACAAAAGGCAGTGTTTTTATCAAAAGGTTGATAAACATGTGTTGTACAGTATATACAACGCACTCAGTAATCCCACTTCTCACCTTTCATGTATCGGCTCGGACTTATTAATTAGTTTTAAACCCCTCAAAAAAGCGTGTGTATACAGCTCAAAACCTCCATCAGTTATTAAAGATAGCGTCTATTTAAAAATATTGCCCCAGCGATTTCGGAGCTTCAGGAAATCTAAGGGCGCTCTGGGCATAACACCGGACCAACTCATGTCCAACTCAAATAATTTATAAACCGTTTCTGAACGTGGGCTATTGTTTTTTTACTTATAATACTTGTTTAAATGAGGTTTGGGCTCAGGACTGCGAATCGGCATCGTGATTCTCCTCTTTAATTTACTACATAGTTTTAATCAGCGCTCAGTGCTATTCCTATTAATCCTGGTAGCTCAGTGGTAGGTGATTCGCCTTCCATGCAGAAGACCCGGGTTCGATTCTCAGCCAGGGAATCACAATCAAATATTATATTAGAACATAAATTCAATGGTTTATTATTATCATCAAATATGATATTACTATTATAATGAACCCTTGGCACGTGACAGCCGTCAAGAGCATTAATACAAAATCTTATATAATGTTTATTTTGTTGCACATTTGCAAATATGCAATGTGCAAATAAACATTTATATATAATACAAATAAATATTGTTTATGATGAAAAATTTGAGGAAACTAATTTCATTATAAAATAAACAATATAAAATTTTACATGTTAAAAAATATATTTCTATTATATGATCTCGGGCTTGCTCCACATTATAAAAGCAAGGCGCGGAGTTTAGTCCGTGGTCCGGGAAGTACGTGATGTGGTGGAGAATAGGCAGGGGCGGACTGGGACCAAAAAGTGGCATAAAAAGTAGTATAAACATTACGGAAATCAATGCTATTTAAACATATTATTTGAAGTATCACTGAACATATATTGGGTCATATTAATAAAACAAAGAAACCCAAAGGAAAGAACATCAAGACAAACATATAAATCTATAAAGACAATATTTTACAAAGAATGGCAATAAAACTGAACAGGTAAGCTGAAATAAAATCAGTAGCAGCATTAACTCACGCTAGTAAACTAGTTACTTATTTTAATTATTATGGTAGTCAATATTAATTCGAAATAAGGCTGAGAAACATTATTTTTAATTAATATTGCCTACCATAATAATTACTAACACAAGGTAATGATGCTACTGATTTTATTCCAGCTTACCTGTTCAGTTTGATTGTGATTCTTTTTACTTGGCTCTGGTAGATCAGGGGAGACGTGTTCCGCTGCACTTACAGTTTACACTGATGAGTGGTAGATCTTACACTGCATCACGATGATACCCCCTGCGAAATGTTCATGATATCTCACAAACAAAAAGGCAAATTTGCAGCATCTCTAGCTGCAGATCTGGATGAAGTCCGTCCCTGAACCTGGCGAGTAAGCTTTTGTTGCACCAGCCACTCTCCGCGGCAAGGATCCGGAACTTCACGGCGTAGTCCGCGACGGTTGACCTTCCTTGCTTCAGCCTCAGCAGTTGTTGTTCCCCCGTCCTCCCGTGATCGCGGTGGTCAAAGACAGCGCGAAACGCGTGTAGGAGCCTTTCATAGTTGGTCTTGGTGCTTCCACCCACTCTCCACACAGCCGAGGCCCAGTCCATCGCCGGCCCGGTTAGCTGCTGGATAATGAACCCGACTTTCTTTTGTTCGGGTAGCTCTGGAAAGTCGTTCAGGTAGAGTTCGCATGCGAGGAGGAACTTCTTGCATCCCTCCATATCTTTTAGGGGCGGCGGGGGGCGGCCTGAGGTGGTGATCATGAGGGGCGCTGTCGAGGAGAGGACAGTGACAACTGGCGCCAGATCGTTTACGGCTCTTGCCAGCCCGTCAATTTGCCCCTGTTGTCTTCGGATGTAGTTGAGGTATGGGGGTTCTTCTTCTGGAAGGGGCGTCCCTGCTGCGTTCAATAGGGTCTGTTCATCTGTCATGTCGTCCATAATGAGAGGAACGCAGATGCAGGGTGCAATATAACAATTTATTGCAAGTTCAAGTCCAGAAACAAAAAACACGAGAGAAATAACCAAAATAACTCGACTCCGGTCGCTTTCCCGGACTGGGTCTGCAGGTGGGGTGTCCTTAATGTTCTTTTTGTGATATGTTAAATGAATCTCTGATTCATTTGTTTGTTGAGTGTGAGAAAACAAAAAAATTCTTAACTCTTTTAAAAGACCACAACTATAAAAAATAAACAACTTACTGTACGTAAGATATATCTTAAGAGTCTTCTTAGCGCGCGAAGAGTGTGCATTATCGGGAAACTGGGCCCAGAGCGTTTCGGGGGTGAGCAGCATACTAGTGATGGGTCGTTCATGAACGATTCGTTCTTTTTGAACTAATCTTTAATGAATCATCTCGGAGAGTGATTTGTTCATTTTCTATTGGACGCGCATGCGCAAATCATCGCAAAACCTCTGTAGAAAAAGTACAAAACCTTATGTACAGGAAACAGAACTGAGCGATTCTTTCGCAATGACTCTTCTGCTCCGAGTTGTTTGTCACATGACTCCCATAGAAACTATGCAATGCAGTACACAGGAAACAGAATTGAATGGTTATCAATAAATCTTCAAGTCCAGAGTCATTTGTTCCTTTGTCACGTGACTCCCATAGACGCTATGCGGTGCAATAGATTCAAAAGAACGAACGACTCAGACTGGAAGATATAAGAGGTGAGCTACTCATTCTGTTTATTATAATACGTCCTTAACTGCATTGAAATATTTTCATTACTGAAACTATAGCCAATGTAGACACGTTGGGGTTTTTTTTATTGATTTTTTTTCTGATCAAAAGAATAAAATTAACTAAATGACTCAAAAAAAGATTTGTTCATTTTGATGAATGAGATTCAAAGAACTGAGTCACTAACATGATTAAAACTTCCCATCATTACAGCACACCTGAGCTCCTACTTCGTACTTCACACACTGTGTTGTGTGTGTGTGTGTATAGGGAGCTCACTGACTTGATCATGTAATGAGGAAATAGAAGTACTTTCTTAATTTTAAAAATAAACACAATTTATCTAAGAACTCAACAACAGAACAAGAATGTTAAGACAGGAAGATGAGCAGAGGCCTTATGCACACACACACACACAGCAGTTCCTCATCTGCAGTAGAGGTAAATGATAAGTGCAAACAGAGAAGTACGATATTGTGTGATAATCACTAAATTAAAATAATCATCCTGAATGCGATGCAACTTGCAACTAAATGTCCATGTTAATTACGAAGGATTTAATTTGCAACGTTAGGATCTGTTTGCTACACAAAATTAGTCCACTAAATGTCAGTAATCTGAAGTAATCTGTGAGCAAGGCCAATCACAGGTGGAGCAGAATAATGCTAATTATAGTGGGTCAGCTCTCCCTCTGGTGGCAGGCTTGGGCCATAGCAGTCTACTGCTAACACCAAAGCTTTTCTTCCTGATAATTCGTCTTTGGATAATAACTAGATGGAATGGAGACACTCGGTCGTCTCTCACAGCACACCAGGTTCTCGGGGACGGGGCTTGTAGGACGACTTTCACACACTGTCTGGCTCACATACAGTATTACATAAATTGTCTGAACAACGGATTACATTTTTGAAAATATAACTAAATAACTGAGTACATAAATGGCGGAGGTAACATGTTAGATTACTCGTTACATCAAAAACATAATCCTATTTACCTTATAAATGAGCAAACAATCTGGAAAAACTACTGCATTAACTTAAAAATGTAAAGATTCTTTAGAGCAGTAAATGATAAATCCAAAGCTCAGTATCAGTAGCCCTTGTTTCAAATCCAACCTTACAGTACACCACAGCGCTGTCGAATTCTGGATCCTGATTGGTCAGAAGGTGACCAATCAGTATACGGTAGTATACTTTTTGAGCAAGTCAAAATAATTCAGTAACTGAGCATACAAACTGCAACATCAATCAGCATACAATTAAAACTCTGAACAATAATTCTGTGTAAGAGTGAGATGATGTTTCATACCGGACAGCGTGAGCAGAATCAGAGCCAAGTGCAGCATCTTCATCTCTTCTTCAGTAAGAACTTCACACCGAGGCCGGCTCTACGGCAAGAGCGGGCAGCGCCGCCTCAAATAAATGTCTTGCCCCTTCAAATCAAAATTTGAAAATGTTGAGAAAGCACATGTTAATATCCTCACAAAATGAATATATTACAAGTTGATAAAATGATCTGCGGTAGCGGAAAAATCCGCAGAAAAAGGGACACTACACAATACGGTATTAGATTTCCCTCATGAGAGTCTCTGTCTCTCCGCTGTGTGTATTCATTCACAGGCTGCAGCGCATGCACACACACACTCACACACACACACACACTCTTCCCCTGAGCCCTCGGTAAACATCCAATCACCATCCGTATGCAAAGTCAAGACGTAGCAAGAGTGGATTGGAGAGAAGAGAGCTGCTCTTTTACTATACAAAAAAATATATGGTCTGTTCTATAGCCATCTGCTTTAACTTATCATTCATTCATCTTCTATACCGCTTTATCCTGTATTTATGGTCGCGGGGGACCTGGAGCCTATCCCAGGAGACTCAGGGCACGAGGCAGGGTACACCCTGGACAGCGTGCCAATCCATCGCAGAGCACACACACACACTATGGTCAATTTGGGAATGCCAATTAGCCTAACCTGCATGTCTTTGGACTGTGGGAGGGAACCGGAGTACCCGGAGGAAACCCACCAAGCACGGGGAGAACATGCAAACTCCATGCACGCAGAGATGGGAATCGAGCCTGGCCGGGGAATCGAACAAGGACCCTAGAGGTGCAAGGCAACAGCGCTAACCACTACACCACCGTGCCGCCTGCTTTGACTTATTTTTTTTTTAATTATTCATAAAACAACCTTTCAGTTTTGTAAATATTCTAGTTATAGTGTGTTAAGTCTTACTTTAGGTTAAACGTTTTTGAGAATTTTACCATCCAGCTAAGATAAATGTTGATTGATAAAATCTGGATTAAGGATATTTTATTTTATTTTGTTTTATTTATTTAATTTATTTTTTCCGTTTCCCCCCTGAGGGATTGCCACCTTATTGTGGTCAGGGGGTTTACATGCCTCAGTGACATTAAGATCTACACCAGCAGGAGCCTAGTCTTCAAGTGGGACACCCAAGTTGGACAGGTCTGAAGGTAGAGGCCTGAAAAAGTGCATTCCACTTCTCCTTCTGATGCAGCTAACAACACAATTCAGCGAGAACAATACTGTTACTATAAGCACAGGGGAAAACCAGTGCTCGAACATGATGTGTACACATGATGCCCCCTTCACATTTCTCACTGCCCCCCCCCCCCATATGTTCCTGTCTAGAACCAGCCCTGCTTCACACACTAAGCATTGGGTCTGAGTGCGCATACGGACCTCACTCACTAGACTATGATGTAAGAACTAAAAGTATCCAACATGGCTACAAACTCAAACCACAAGAGTGTTAAAAAGAACAAAAAGAAGAGCAGTGGTAATGTGCATGCATGCTCTCCCTCTCTCCACACTTTTGTGGTTTCTGAGTTTGGAGCTAAATTGAGTGTGTTATTTTTATACAGGAAGTGGTTGTAGTTCTTACATAAAGTATCATGCCCAAGTTAGTGAGCTCAGTACACACACCCAGACTACAGACACTGCACTTGGCTCTGATTCTGCTCACGCTGTACGGTAAGTCCAGTAAGTCCTTTTAACTGAGCTAGGAGTCCAATTTAAGACACAATAAAATAGACACTTCAAACTGGACATTGTAGCACGGAGTAAGAAGAGAAGACAAAATCTCACTGATGCCCCCTAGTGGTTGGCTGCAGTACAGTTATTGACCCCACTCAGTCCTGTGTTTAATGGTGCTGTTTAATATAGCTTACATTGTTAGCATAAAAATTTATATATCTATATTTTCTGATTAGTTTTTGCTCAGTTGTGAACATGTTAAAGATTAATTTGTAAAGTGATTAATTGATTGATATTTAATTTTACCAGAATAAATGTCTTAGTTTCCTTTTACAAACCGGATTCCAAAAAAGTTGGGACACTAAACAAATTGTGAATAAAAACTGAATGCAATGATGTGGAGATGGCAAATGTCAATATTTTATTCAGAATAGAACATAGATGACAGATCAAAAGTTTAATCCGAGAAAATTTATAATTTTAAAGGAAAAATATGTTGATTCCAAATTTCACGGTGTCAACAAATCCCAAAAAAGTTGGGACAAGTAGCAATAAGAGGCTGGAAAAAGTACATTTGAGCATAACGAAGAGCTGGAAGACATAATTGGCAACATGATTGGGTATAAAAAGAGCTTCTCAGAGTGGCAGTGTCTCTCAGAAGCCAAGATGGGTAGAGGATCACCAATTCCCACAATGTTGCGCAGAAAGATAGTGGAGCAATATCAGAAAGGTGTTACCCAGCGAAAAATTACAAACACTTTGCAGTTATCATCATCAACTGTGCATAATATCATCCGAAGATTCAGAGAATCTGGAACAATCTCCGTGCGTAAGGGTCAAGGGCGTAAAACCATACTGGATGCCCGTGATCTCCGGGCCCTTAAACGACACTGCACCACAAACAGGAATGCTACTGTAAAGGAAATCACAGAATGGGCTCAGGAATACTTCCAGAAACCATCGTCAGTGAACACAATCCACCGTGCCATCCGCCGTCGCCAGCTGAAACTCTACAGTGCAAAGAAGAAGCCATTTCTAAGCAAGATCCACAAGCACAGGCGTTTTCATTGGGCCAGGGATCATTTAAAATGGAGTGTGGCAAAATGGAAGACTGTTCTGTGGTCAGACGAGTCACGATTCGAAGTTCTTGTTGGAAATGTGGGACGCCATGTCATCCGGACCAAAGAGGACAAGGACAACCCAAGTTGTTATCCACGCTCAGTTCAGAAGCCTGCATCTCTGATGGTATGGGGTTGCATGAGTGCGTGTGGCATGGGCAGCTTGCATGTCTGGAAAGGCGCCATCAATGCAGAACAATATATTCAGCTTCTAGAACAACATATGCTCCCATCCAGACGTCATCTCTTTCAGGGAAGACCCTGCATTTTTCAACAAGATAATGCCAGACCACATTCTGCATCAATCACAACATCATGGCTGCGTAGGAGAAGGATCCGTGTACTGAAATGGCCAGTCTGCAGTCCAGATCTTTCCCCTATAGAGAACATTTGGCGCATCATAAAGAGGAAGGTGCGACAAAGAAGGCCCAAGACGATTGAACAGTTAGAGGCCTGTATTAGACAAGAATGGGAGAGCATTCCTATTTCTAAACTTGAGAAACTGGTCTCCTCGGTCCCCAGACGTCTGTTGAGTGTTGTAAGAAGAAGGGGAGACGCCACACAGTGGTGAAAATGGCCTTGTCACAACTTTTTTGGGATTTGTTGATATTTTGATTCACCATATTTTTCCCTTAAAATGATACATTTTCTCAGTTTAAACTTTTGTTCCGTGATTTATGTTCTATTCTGAATAAAATATTGACATTTGCCATCTCCACATCATTGCATTCAGTTTTTATTCACAATTTGTTTAGTGTCCCAACTTTTTTGGAATCCGGTTTGTACATTTTTAAGTAACTATTCTAAGAGAAGTAATTTTACCCAAGTCAGTGTGTTTTGTAATCTTTACAGCATTTTCTCTTTATACAGGGGTTTATGCCAAAATAATCACAACAATAAACAAGACAGTAAACAGTTAAAATACCTGTTTTAAGTAGAAAACACTTGACATGGTGCATCTCAAATGTGAGTTTATTAAGAGCAGAACAACATGTTTACCTTCATTTACTTCATCAGGAGACACGCAGGATCAGATTCCAAATTATTAAAATATATCAGTGCAGAAATTCTGCATTGAGTGAATATACAGCACCACTAGAGCTTCAGTTTCACCGCTATAAATGCAGAGTCATGTGACATCTCACACATTCATACATCAATTTCCACATCAAAGGTCAGACAAATTAAGTGTCAGTTTAATAAAACACGGGAATATCAATTAACAAATCAAACTGAGTTGAAAGCAAGCGTAAAAAGATGTGTTTTAAGTGATGACTTAAAAACCATAAAAGATTCAATCTGTCTAAGATGCAACAGCAGATCATTCCATAGTTTAGGACCCGCGACAGAAAAGGAACGGTCCCCCCTGAGTTTTCTCAGTGTTTTGGAGACAACCAAACGAGACTGAGCAGCTGATCTGAGAGAGCGAGCAGGGAAGTAGGGCTGGAGCATGTCTGACACATACTGAGGGGTGAGACCATGTAAGGATTTACAAACAAATAAGAGAATTTTAAAATCAATACGAAAACGAATCAGGAGCCAGTGCAATGACTTTAAAATCGGAGTAATGTGCTCTCGTTTTTTAGTACCAGTTAAAAGCCATGCAGCAGCATTCTGTACGAGCTGTAATCATGCAAGTGACGCCTGGCTGAGCCCATAATAAAGTACATTGCAATAATCTAAACGATTCGTAATAAAAGCATGAATTAAAATCTCAAAATGATGGCGAGAAAGGAATGGTTTAGCTTTGGCCAGTTGTCTTGGTTGAAAAAAAAACTTGTTTTAACAACTGCACTAATCTGTGCATCAAGTTTCAAGTTTGAGTCCAATTTTACACCGAGATTTGTTACAATGGACTTTTGATATTGTGTCAGAGCACCCAAGTCTACATCAGCAACAGAGGCATCACTAGGCCCAAACAGTATCACCTCTGTCTTTGTATCATTAAAACGTAACAAATTTGCTGACAGCCAGTATTTAATTTCCTCAACACAGTCTAAAAGTTGATGAACAGAATGACTTTGCTTTTGTTTAAAGGGCATGTAAATTTGTGAATCGTCCGCATAAAAATGGAAAGAGACACCGTGTTTGCGAAGAATAGCCCCGAGAGGAAGGAGGTATAGGGAGAAGAGGAGTGGGCCCAAAATAGAGCCTTGGGCCACTCCACAAGTGAGAGGGGCAGCAGAGGACTCAGCAGACCCCACACGGACACTAAAGCCTGTCAGATATGATCTAAACCACTCTAATCCACTGCCCTGGATTCCCACACAATCTTTTAGTCGAGACAGGAGAATGTCGTGGTCCACTGTGTCAAAGGACGCAGTTAGGTCGAGCAGAACCAGGATGACACAGTGGCCAGAGTCTGTGGCTAAAAGAATGTCGTTAAAAACTTTTAATAGTGCAGTTTCCGTACTGTGTTTGGTTTTAGAACCTGACTGGAACACCTGGAAAATGTTATGTTCATCTAAGAACACATTCAGCTGAGTAAACACAACTTTTTCTAAAATCTTTGAAATAAAAGGAAGTTTTGAGATTGGCCTAAAATTTGAGAGGACAGAAATGTCAAGACCAGGCTTCTTAATCAATGGCTGTACCACAGCATGCTTAAAACCATCTGGGACAGTACCATTTATCAAACTGCTGTTAATAATATTGAGTACATCTGGAGCTATGGTTGGAAAGACCTCTTTAAAGAGACGAGGTGGAAGAAAATCATTAGATGAACCAGAGGGCTTCATGTGACCAACAATTGTTTTTAACAGAAGCAGACCAACAGGCTGAAATTGGTCTAATATAGCAGGGGGTGTAGTTGGGGTTCATGGCTTAGGCAAAGAAAGGTGTATGAGGACTCTAGTGCTCACAACCTTATCTATAAAAAAGTGCAAAAAATTTTCCGCATAATTCATCTGAAGCTTCCAAGCAAGCTGTTTGTGGAGAATTAATCACAGTGTTAATGGTTGTAAATAAAACACGGGGATTATTACAATTGGAAACAATAATATCAGAGAAACATTTAGTTCTTTCAATTTTTACAGTTTACAGCAGAACATCTTATTCTTTAACTACAGAACTCTCAAGAGCTTCAGGTGTGTTTCGGAAACTTATAAGACTCACCTATCCAAAGCTGTCAATCACCTCTGTAACCACACCCTTTCATCATACACGATAACTCAAATGATATAAAGCAATAACACAGCGAGACACTAGAGGGTGTCAGAGACATAATTACTGTAACTTCCTGTTATGAAATCCACCTGCATTATACTGTACATGAACAATATTGTGTGTGACAGTTTAATCTTGTAATATGGGATTCAATTATATGTTATGTTTGCAGACAAGATGTGTGTGTGTGTGTGTGCACGCGCAAAAAATACTTCTTGTCTTGTCTTATTTGTATGTTACTGCTTGTGGTGTTTGAGGCTATATTGGGTTTATACTTTTGACCCAGGAAGTGTCTTTAGTTATCGCGCATCATAACCGAGTCAGTGAGATCAGTATACACAATCAGCCATAACATTATGACTAGTGAGAGATGAACTGAACATCAGTGATAACAAACACCAGTAATCTGGTGACAGGATCCTGGGCACACAGGACTCACTCATGCCCACAGGGACCAAAGGCCAACTCGTCCGGTCTGATCTCACAGTAATACCACTGCAGCACAAATCAGTGAAAAACATCAACCCTGGCTGATGGAGCACCCGTGGAATTCAATTTCAATTAAATTTTATTTTATTTGTATAGCACTTTTAACAATTTACATTGTTGCAAAGCAGCTTTACACAATCAAAAGAATTATTTATCAAGACTAAGACTAAGAATAAAACTCTCCCTGATAAACAAGCCGAGGACGACGGCGACAATGGCAAGAAAAACTTAACGTTATTAATATAAACATATAAAGATAAATCCATGATGTTACATGATGTGGGGGAAATTATTTCTGTGTGTATGTTGGAGCAGGAGAGTGGAAAAGTGTGAACATTGCATGAGGTCTCCTTCCTGTTATAGCAGCTTGTGGCCATTTATAACCTTTAGTGGTGGTGCTAAAGCCATACTGGCAGTTCTCTCCGCCAGAATGATCTGTGTGTGTGTGTGTGTGTGTGTGTGTGTGTGTCTTTCAGTGTGAAAATATATATTCATGACTCACTCTCTTCCTGTTTTAATAGTTTGACACTCTTGTGGTGTCAGTAAAAGATCTTTTCAAGAACATCTTTTAATTATCAATTTTAACTCTTTCATACACACACACACACACACACACACACACACACACACACACACACACACACACACACACACACACACCCAACACTGAGTGTGTGAAGTTCTTACTGAAGAAGAGATGAAGATGCTGCACTTGGCTCTGATTCTGCTCACGCTGTCCGGTATGAAACATCATCTCACTCTTACACAGAATTATTGTTCAGAGTTTTAACTGTGTGCTGATTGACGTTGCAGAGTGTACACTCAGTTATACACACACACACACACACACACACACACACACACACATTATACAGTATAATATTAGTAAATGTTTTACTTTGATCTGATTAAAGATTGTAATTGTGGAGTTTCATGAACACATGATGATTCTGTATTGTACAGTAATGAAATAAAAAGAGGCTTCAATGTGAAATGTTTAGTTCAAATTATACATTTTGTACATATACTGTACATCTCATAAACAGCTATGCAGATGATCTAAATACAGGACTGTGGACTCAGTTGTGTTTGTTTGGTTGTTTAAGATTAAGTCAGTAAGATCCGCACTTTGCTCTACAGGTCTAAAATCTGATTTTAAACAAACAAACACATAAAGCCCAGTAGGATAGGTAGTGAGCTGTATTGTGTACAGTATGTTGTGTTAAGCCTTTATTTTGTCACATATATATTACAGCACAGTCAAATTCTTTGTTCACTATCCCAGTGTAACTGGGGTCAGAGTGCAGGGACAGCCATGATACAGCACCCCTGGAGCAGATACTGGAGGGTTAAGGGCCTCGCTCAAGGGCCCAACAGTAGCAACTTGGTGGAGATGAACTGCTGGTGTTACAATCAGTAACTCAGTGCCTTAGTCCTCTGAGCTACCACTGCCGATGAAATGTGTGATTTGTATAATAATAGTATTTACTTCTTGCTTCTTCTTCTTCTTCCGAAACTGGCTCTAAAGATTTAAAATGATAAATACTGTACATCAATATGAGCCATAACATTAAAACCATGTACTGTAGATTTTGGGCTCCCCTTTTGACACAGGGGCAGCTCTGGCCCCTTGGGCGTGGCACTGCAGGCTCTCTTGGGTGCTGTGGTGATTGTCACCTGGACTTAGACAACAGACCCATTAGGTGCAGTGGGTTGTGGATGGGGTTTCTGTAGATCAGACTTTATCTGGTGCATCTCATGGGGTTTGATCGGATTGGGATCTGTGGATTTGGACGCCTTGCCTGATGTGCAGTGGGCTGTAGTGCACTGGGCTAACATCAGCAGCATTGGCTTTTCTGTGGGATTAGACTAGACAGGCTATGTAAAAAATCCACATCCACATCCTCTTTTTGTTTTTTTCATATTTGTCACAATTAAATGATTCAGATCATCAAACAACTTTCAGTATTAAACAAGGATAATATGAGTAAATACAAAATGCAGTTCTTAAAAGATGTTTTTCATTTATTAAGGAAAAAAGTGGTCAAAGCTGCCTGGATTCTACTGTATGTAAAAAAGTAATTGCCCCCTAAACCTAATAACTGGTTGTGCCACCAATGGAGGTAACAACTGCAATCAAGCGTTGGTGATAACTGGCACTGAGACTTTCACATCGCTTTGAGGAATTTTGAGCCACTCTTCTGCAGGATTGTTTTATTGCATCCACAGTGTTTAACCTGTTGAGGGTCCTTTGCTTTTTTTTAGCCACATAGAGGTGGATTTGCTGGTGTGTTTCAGTTCATTGTCCTCCTATAATAATTCAAGGGCGCTTGAGCTTGAGGTCACAAACTGATGACCGGACATTGTTCTTTAGGATTTTCTGGTAGAATGCAGAATTAAAGGTTCCATCTATTATGGCAAGTTGTCCAGGTCCTGAAACTATAAAGCCCCAGATTACGCTACAACCAAAATGTGTGACTGTTGGTATGATTATATTTTTTTGAAATCTTAGTATTACGCCAAATGTCACTTTCCGAAAAATTAAACTTTTGTCTCATCAGTCCAAAGAATATTTACCCAACACTGATGATTACACTTTTTTTCTCAAATGTGAAACAGGCCTTTGTGTTCTCTTTGGTCAGAAGTGGCTTTCTCCTTGAAAATCTCCCATGGATGCCAATTTTGATCCCAGTCTCTTTTTTTTTTTTTTACTGTTGAATCATAAAACCTTAACTGAGTCAAGTGAGACCTGCAGTTCTTTAGATGCTGTTCTGGGTTCTTTCATGAGCTTGTGAAAGAGGTGTAATGGTGCTCTTGGAGTAATTTTGGCAGACCGGCCACACATGGGAAAGTTAATATTTGTTCCAAGTTTTCTCCATTTGTGGATAACGGTTCTCACCATGGTTCTCTGTAGTCCAAAAGCCTGTAAAGCCTATAGAACCCTGTAACAGGTAAATGTCAATTACTTTGTTTTTCATCATGGGGCGAATACTTTATCACAGAACTGTATATTATGTAAAGTGCAGTAATAGAAAAATTTTAAATGATCACACAAGACATAAAGCAATAAATCCCTAGAACTGTTTTCATCCCCTTTATTCTCCATGTATTCCTCTACACAGGTGTTCTCACTCAGGTCAGTGGATGGGGTGTGAATTATCCTCATAAGTCGATCTGTGCTGTGAGAGGATTCAGTGTCTCCATTCCCTGTAGTTATTATTATCCAACATCAAATTATCAGGTGACACAAATGCTTTGGTGCTCAATGAACAACAACAAGGATGTGTGTACAGACCCTCCATATGTTTATGACAGCTCATCAAACACCAAGTCAGACTTTGAGTACGTTGGAGACGACAAATCAAACTGCACTTTGTTAATCCACAATGTACAGTTCAGTTATTCTGGAGAGTACAGATTCAGATTTATAACTGATGTGACCAATGGCATGTGGACAGGTGATCCTGGAGTGACTCTACAAACTGCAGGTAAAATGTTTTGATTGAAAAAAATCTAAAATAATTAACTGAATAAATGACTTTTTCTTAACTACAGGAAAGCATTGGAAAACTTTGCAGTCCTTTTCTCTTCATGAATTGTTAGAGTGAATTTGAGTGCAGCTTTAATTTAATCAAGAAATCAAATTTATCTGATGTTTATTATTCAATACCACATGTTTATCTGTGTGTGAAATCCTGATTGAGTGACGTGGAGTCTTTCCTGCTCTCTGTAAAAGATTTAAAGGTGTCACTAATCAGGCTCAGTGGAAACGGAACCCTTAAACAAGGAGACTCGTTAAATCTGACGTGTGATGTGAACTGCACACACAGTTCCTCACAGTTTGTGTGGTCTAAGAACAACGAGCAGTTAAACACATCAGGACCCGTTCTTCACTTTCCTGCTCTAACCGTGAGGGATTCTGGGAATTACACCTGCACTTGGAAAACCAACGAGACGTCAGGATCTAAAACGATCAGCCTTCAGGTCGAGGGTGAGTCCGTCTGCTCACAATCACTCCTGACTGTCTCGAGTGATTACTGAAGGAAATAAAGTGACTCGTGTTCAATTAAATATTCACATGAGAAATACACTTGTTGCTTACAGGTGACAGCTTACAACCTGACGAAAATGTGAGTGAAAACCCTGATGGTTGGATCTGGATGATTGTTTTGGTGACAGCTGGACTGATGTTCATGGTGTTCGCTATCGCAGCTGTGATTTACAACAGGAGGTAAAACTCTGCATGTTTCCACACATTACAATCTACACAGTGAGAAATAAAATCACATCCTGTGTTGGACTTTAATCGAGTCTCAGGATTCAGTTTCAGTTGTAGATTTTTAGCTCCACTTGGTAAGAGTTGAAGTGGAGTTTACTGCAGTATTTAACACACACAGTATTGTTCCTTACTCTGTTTAAATGAGATGTATGAGATCACAGTGTGTATTCTAGGGCATGTCCATGTGCACTGTGTGTTTTCCTGCTTCTATTAGGAGGAAGTTTAAAGCTGCAGAAGAAAGCAGGAGGGAAAGTGGAGAGAAAACACAGGTAGGAGCTTTTCACATAAATTACTTTTTAAACTACACACTTAAAATGTTAAATCGTTATTTTTTCAACCGTTAGTTCTGACTGAGCAATCTGATTGGACAAGAGGCGTTCCACAAATAGTGATAATAGACGGTAATAGCACTGGGACCAAATGTATCGCTCATATACTGTATTTTTGTGGCTAGTTCAGGGAAGATTGCCCGAAGATGCAAAGATCACTCTGGAGACCAGGAGTGTTGAGGCCAATAGACTTTATTCTTTTCAGATTATAGCCGAGCAGGTTCTCTGCAGAGGAAAAGCTCTCGTCTCTTCTACGATGCATGCTTATATACGTTTACATGACACTTCAACATCCTGTTCCCACCAACACAATACTCCCATACATGTGCTCTGTTTCTAACAAGATACAATGCTTCAATACATACGTTTACTTATTCCCACTAGACACAATGCTCTCATACAGTACATGTTCATCTTATGGCTAAAGGAAACATCACTCACTTAATTGAACAGTTTGTCCATTCGCTAATGTCCTACAGCGGGAACCATCTGATCTGTTGAGTCATACTGAGGCCTTGGTGGCCCAGCACACAGTTTTAAGTCATTAGCCTCTTTACTGGGTACAATGATACATTTTGCACTATATTGGTACTACTATTATATAATAACATTATCTGTTTAGGTACACAATTCGTGATTAATATTTTGTGATTAAGTCACTACAGTATCAGGTGTCAGTAATTACACTAACTGTTTATGCCGCTCTTAGTCACAACGCTGAGGTTCTTTTGCAGATGTTTATGCTCATTGACACCGTAGCACAAAATAAACAGGACAATATAAAAGACATCAGTTAAACATTCAATTTCACAGAAAACATGCATACAACATTAAACTCAGAAATTAACAACAATATCTTTACATACCACTTTTGTCTGCTTGTGAGCTAAGAGAGGAGGTTTATCTTAAAGTTCCTTGGTTGGATGACTTACATTCATCAAGAGAAAATTCTCGACCCCTGCAACACCAATCTCCAATCTCTCGTCTCCTCATGCTGATGACAAAACAGGAAGTTGCATACAAAATGCAAGATGGGAATAAATTAAAACATGACCAAAGTTCTTGTATATTATTCAAACAAACAATAACTGAATAATAAAATCACAAGTGACATTATAAAATAATCAAAATATAATATTACGCTAATTAAACTAATCAACATTTATTGAAACAAACACCCTTGTTATCCAGTGTTGCATCACTAACAAGAACTTTAAGTCTTCTCACCTTTCAGTCAGTTCCTGGGAAGACTTCTACAACCTACAGTAGGCTAGCTTCCAGTGATTTTGTGGTAAGTCATCTTGAAGCAGAACAATATAATTTATTTGAGCATTTCTCCTGCTCTTATTCCACTTATTTTTCTGCTGCAAACTCAATAGATATTCCTTCCTCCATCATTGGCAAGAAATTGAACTCTCTTCCATCTCTTCTGAAGATAGAGATCTTCCCATACAAGCTCTCCAGGGGGTGGTGCAATGATAGTTAACTTCATCGTTAGTATATGATTCGGTGTTAGCGGTTTTGGTCCCACCGGATCATTGATACTGTATGTTCTGCGGTCAATGGTCAACTATTGATAATTGCCATGACCTCATACATGAACGTTCTTAAGGAAGAAGTGTCCAGTCTTGCTGCAGACTGGTCTACAATGGACATCAATACACTCCTTACACTCCGGATCTGTCTCTCCCAGACACCACCCATATGACTGGAAGCAGGTGGGTTCATGACGTAGGTACAACCTAACTCCTTCAGATGTTCTTTGTTCATTCCCTTCATCAATTCCTGGCACTCACCCTTTGCACCAATAAAGTTGGTACCTTGATCACTATGCAGCTGACTTACTGTACATTGCCTCGTATTGCAATGAAACAATGCAGAGCATTAAGAAAAGCATCAGTGCTAAGATCGTCCAATACCTCAAGATGAACAGCTCGTGAGCACATGCAGGTGAACAAGAGTCCGTTTCTCTTCAACTCTTTCCTTCACTCTTTAACATAAAATGGGCTGAAACAATCCATGCCATTATAGGTAAAAGGAGGAGTAGTTTGCATCCTATCCGTTGGCAGATCTGCCATCTTTTGCTCCTGATTACATTTCCTTCACTTTCTACATTTTACGCATTTGTAGATAAGAGATGAAACACTACTGCATCCTAAAATCCAAATACCATTGGAACGAATTTCATTCAAAGTCATCCCTCAGCCATGATGCTGCACTTTCACATGGAAATGTTTTATGAGTCAGATGAGATACATGTTGACCTTTTGGTAGAATGGCCGGATACTTAACATGAAGGTGGAGCTCAGACTGCATCAATCTGCCTCCTACACGTAAGACATCATGATCATCAATAAAGGGACCAACTTGTACAGCTTACTGGATTGATTTGAATGAACTTCCTTTCCTTGTGTTAGAGCTTTAATTTCATCACTGAACACTTCCTGTTGTACTGCAAGAATTATGAACTGCTCAGTATCCTTTCAAGTGTTGTGGCATCAGTGGATCTTTCTACCAGAGGTGGAAAGAGTAATAAAATTTGGTACCCAAGTACAAGTACTGTTACTTCAGTGAAAAAAATATGTAAAAAGTAGCTCATGAAAAAAATTACTCAGAGTAAAAGTTACTGAGGTACTTTTCTTTTTAACAGCGGGGGTGGGATGAGGCATTCTAGCGTAGTTCAAAAAAGATGAGCAGATATAAATCTCAAACTAGTTGTTTTTAACTGAAGGAACACCTTTGCATAATAAAGCTGTTGTCTTTCTTGTGCTTGAAAATCAAAGTGGTCACTTAAATATGGTGTTACGTCCCAGTCTAGGACCAAACAGCAAAAGAATGGTTCAGGGTTCTATTTTAAACTGTACGGAAATGGTGGTATATGGCAGAAAGAACTAGATCCAATCATTAACTGATGAAGTAATGAGGTTTGTACTGCACACACACACACACACACACACACACACACACACACACACAAACAGGAGGAGGAGGATCAGATTCAGGGTGGACCCAGGCCAAAATAATAAACTAAACGGTATCTATATTTAGTAGCTAGATTACCTGCTAAAAAAGAAACAAAAGTACAGGTACCTTCCCGGACTCCATAAACCAAAAACAGTGAATAAATTCCCTCTTGCCAAAATAAATGGCAGCCACGCCCCTACTACTAGTGAGTGCACAAACATACAGTGAAATTATCTACAAATATATATATACAAAGACCAACCAAACCAAAGGGACAAAGCAATAATCAAAGTCAATGGGAGGCAAAAAGTCAAAACCAGAATACACAACCAAATATCAAAACGCCCCCCCAATAGGGAAAGGCACCCAGAATTCCTTTTTAACGAATAAGTGTTCTCCCTGGCACCCCCAGGAGGTCGGTGTTTTGGTCCGCCACCACTGGTGTTCGGGCAACACCAGTCTCCAATAGGCTGTTAGTTCTTCGGTTTTTCCTGCCATGCTTCAGGATGCCGAACATCTAACATCCCCCCCCCCCCGTTTAACCAAGCTGCCGAAACTTTTGCCCTTTTATGAGAAACTGGCAGCGTGGAAGCTACTGCCAAGTATATCTCCTTGGGTACTAAGCACTGGAGAGAGGAACTACAGGATTCAGTTCTCACTTCACCTTCTGTGTTTTCAATGGCGTGGCCTCCACTTCCATGAAACCAGAAAGTGCGCATCTGCTGACAGGCTGCCGGGGAAGGGGGCCATGGAACATGTTCCCCCACCAGACAGTGAGTCAGGCTACTACAAAGACCAGTATTCTTATTCATTCTTAATCAGTATTCTTAATCAGTATTCGGTATTCTTGGTTCCCAAGAGGAACGGGGGCTTCGTCCAATATTTCAGATTCTGCGGGCTCTCCCGCTACCTGAAAATCAATGAATACAGTTCAGTTCTTGACTGTAAAGGTGATTGCTACCCTACCAAGCGATTGTTTCTGACAATCGATTGAAGGACGCTTACTTTCATACAGAAACATTGCCACAACACAGGGAGATCCTGAGATTCGCTTTCGGGGGCGAAGCTTACCAGTATCGGGTCCTTCCATTGGTCTAGCTCACCCGCACACATACAAAATGCACGGATTTAGCCCTGGTTCTTATGGGAGTCCCAGGGCATCCGGTGGCTAGTGCTTCGACATCAGCATGTCGTCCTAGCTCATCTCTGTTCTCAGGACTGGGACCCAACGCCACAAAAGCGTGCTCTTTCCTGTGCAGAGGACAACACATTGGGTGCTCTATGGGATTCGGTCGTAAGCAGGCACAGCTGTCTCCCGCTCGTATCAAACCCACTCTCAACACCCTCAAGGAAAACAAGCTAGACCAGAAAGTGACCAACACTTTCAGACATCCTAGCTCTCATGGCAGCTGTATCCACGGTGACACCTTTGGACCTTCTGCACATGAGAGCATTCTAAGTTGTGGCTAAGAACCAGGGGATATCACTAGGGCCAATCCCCAATATGGGTTACACGCCAGGTGCTTACCCTTTCTACGTGGTTCAGACCCCGGTCTCTACTCTGGGTCCCACTCTAAGTTCATCTTGTCGTCGCTGAGGCTAACGACAGATGCTTCCCTCATAGGCTGGGGTGCGGTCTCTGATGACTGTCCAGCCCAAGGGAGCTGGAGAGGCTATCTTCTCGCATGGCACAGCAATTGCCTCGAAATGATGGCTCTATTTCTGGCCCTAAAGCACTTCCTCCAGCAGTTGAGAGGCTGCCATGTCCTAGTGCGGTGGACAACACTATGGCAGTCTCATATATTATCGCCAGGGCGGACTGTGCTCGCGCCGCTAACAGCTAGCGCACCAGGTTCCTGTCCCTCAGAGCGATTTACATTCCAGCATGGATGCGGGAGCAGTAGTACTGTCCAGTCTATCTCTGACACACGGGGAATGGTAACCCCACTCCGAAGTAGTCAGGGAGAGATTTTCATGTAGCAAGGCGGACCTCTTGCCTTCTAAGATATGCTTCGCCTTTTACTGCTCTTCAGATTTACGTCCACCGCATCAGCTAGTGGCGTAGGTCAGAGCAGTTTCTACATGTTCTGGATGAGACATGCTATTGCCCTCTCCTATGAGGCGCGTGGCCTCACTTCGCCTCTAGGAATCAGGGCTCTTTCAGCCAAAGGGGATTGCCTCATCTATTGCACTAGCAAGAGGTATTCCCCTGCAGCAAGTGTCTGCTAAGCAGGTAAACCCAGTCCACTGCCGAATTGTTTCAGTGCTGGAGTTTCCGTCCTCGGGTCTATGCCCTAGCACTTTCAGGATGTGCGTAACTGCATCCTCTCTCAACTATCTTCCAAAAGCTAACTATAAACCCAACAGGCACCCTATTGCTTTTGAAGCCTTCTGTCCTCCGCGCTTACAGCTTCGGAGCAGGAGAGACTTCACTTGCTGTGTCCAGCTTGTGCTCTTCAGATCTACGTCCACCGCATCAGCTAGTGGCGTAGGTCAGAGCAACTTCTTCATGCTCTGGATGAGAGATGCTATTGCCCTCTCCTATGAGGCGCGTGGGCTCACTTCGCCTCTAGGAATCAGGGCTCATTCAACCAGGGGATCGCCTCAGCTATTGGATTAGCAAGAGGTATTCCCTGTATTCCCAAGTGTGTGCCAAGCAGGTAGACCCAGTCCACTGCCAAAATGTTTCAGTGCTGGAGCTTCTGCAGTGAAAGCTTGTCCTTGGGCTTGTGCCCTAGTACCCTCAGGATTTTCTTAGCTGCATTGTTTGAAGCCTTCTGTCCTCCGCCTTTTACAGCTTCGGAGCAGGAGAAACTTCACTTACTATCCAGTATGTGCTCTTCAGATTCACGTCCACCGCATCAGCTAGTGGCGTAAGTCAGAGCGCCACTATACTGGGTGAGAGATGCATATTGCCCTCTCCTATGAGGCGCGTGGGTTCACTTCGCCTCTGGGAAGCAGGGCTCACCCAACCAGGGTGATCATCCCAGTCTCACCAGCAGGAGGTATCCCCTGCAGTAATTGTGTGGCGCGAAGGGTTGGTTCCTCCCCGCACACATTTCTTACATTTATAAATCTGGATGTTCATGCTACTCCGGGCTCACTGCCCCCGAGTTAGCTGCCCAGGCATAGCTCTGAGACCTTCTTGGCTTTGTGCGCACACGCTACACAACCTTGGGGTCCAGACACCTGTAGTGCGGCGGCGTTGGTATTCTCATTCCCATAGCGTTTTCACGCAGCATCGAGTGTAGCCTTGCTAGGGAACGTCTCAGGTTACATTTCTGTAACCCTGTTCCCTGAAAGGCGGGAACGAGATGCTGCGTCGCAATGCCGCACTACCACGTGACCGGACGGCTGTTCAGACAAATTAATCTGAGGTCGTTGCCGGCTCACCTGTTTTTATAACCTCCACCTACATCTAATCAGATGACGTCACCTGTCGAGGTTATACATAGCCAAAAACTTTGGCGTGTTTTCACAGCATGCTTCAACGACCGGCAACGCGACAAACTGGTTCCCATAGCGTTTTCACGCAGCATCTCGTTCCCGCCTTTCAGGGAACAGGGTTACAGAAATATAACCCGAGACGTTTTCATCATCAATGCTTTCAGCATAGACTTGTAGGCTTGCTTGTGCTGCGTTATGCTTTTTTAGTTCTTCCAAAGATCCCACTTCCTTTCTGTTTTCTTCTAACCTTGTTTTCCTGGTAGTACTTTCAGAGATAAACTAAGCTGCTCTTCTTTCAGACAAAGCCACAGTTACACCAGGTTTCTCAAGATCCGGATCAAGAAATGCTGAACAAGGAGGAAGTGACATCTGCATCTGTCCAAAAGAAAGCAAAGACCAAAGGGTCAATAAATATTGTGTCTCATTGAAATGTCTTTGAAGATCACAATATGATATTTTGTCACCCAGCTCTTAGTGAGATTATTTTCTCTCTCTCCAGGTTCCTAAAACGAGTTCCTCAGACTGATGATGAAGCGTTAGATGAAGGAGGAGTGACTTATGCGGCTGTGTGCGTCAAACCCAACAAACCAACCAAACAGTGAGCATGAAAACATACAAACTTTACTAATTAATTGCTTTAGAAATGCCATGTATTTGGCTGAAACAGTAACAGATTAAATAAACATAGAACTGTAAAAGTGTACTTTCTCCATTTAGCAAATAAATATGCAATATATAACTTTTTATTACATTTATAATTTGTTTAAACACACTTAAACATCTGTGAATGGAGTGTGTTCCTGGTCTCAGTGACGTTATCGCAGCTATAAACAGTCATTTCCTCACCAGCCTCTCTTATGTCTTTAAATGTAAGTGTGTTAGTGAGAAAGCACAAAGTGTGCTGTAAAAGCAGTCTAACATGCAGAATGTGTGTGTGATAAACAGGTGTGTGTGTAATTTCAGGCGTGTCCACACTGAGCAGCAGGAGGAGGACGATTCTGTAATCTACAGCTCTGTGAAAACGGCCTGATGATGCTTTCACACCTCATTAACCCACAGTGCAGATGAGTTTTATTTAGTTATCATCATAATGCCTGGGATGTTTACACACATGAAACTCATTATGGTTTAAGACTCGCTAATATCACAGGAAGTGTCAGTTTATTTAGTGTAAACATCCTGTCTGGTGGTTGTGAGGCCACGCCCCCTTACACCAAGCGCTTACTGTATAATAAAGGACAAAGTGATCCGTCTGCAATAAATATATAAGATGTGTGTAAGAGGCTACTTTTAGTACAACAACCATGTGTACATCATGAAGACACGCCCATCTGTGTGATTCATACAGAGAGCCCTTATCCTGTGGGATTTTCTTCAGAATCACTACAGACGTCCTCAAACAACATTTTTAAATCCAGAAAACTAATCCTGTCCGAATACGGCTTTGGAAACAAGATTTTCTGATTCTGATGTTGATCATCACCATTTAATGCAGGGAGTTTTTAATGATGTAAAATCCCGGCACTGCCGAGCCGCCACTGATGGATTCATCAGCAAGTTCTTTAAACTTCATCTACTCGCTCAGCTGTAAGTCTCTTTAGATATAAGTGTCTATCATAATTAGACAATTATTGTTAACCATAATAAACAATTATGCATGTGCAGTGTAAAGCATTTTTTCTATTTTTATATTCTTTTGCTTTATACTCTATATAATGATAACGATGACGCCCACTGCTGTGTTAATGTTTTTCCTTTGTATTTTTTTCTTGCTTTTATACCAGATCAACATGTCTCTAGTTTGATTCAGAAAATAAATGTATAATGGTTGAGTGTAATTGCAGAGTGAATGTTCATGTCTTCAAATACAGAAAATGTATTCGGATCTGCTGCACAGAACAATATCGCCATCTAGTGGTGGAAAACCAGACTTTTGTTCAATGTACAGTTTCCATTTTCATCTCCTGAGCTGTTATAATAAATGTTCTGGTTAATCAGGATACTCTGAAATAAAACCCCATCATTCTGCAGATGAAGTAACTGTAAAAGATGTGGTTTAACAACAAAGAGACTAAAAGTGTGTACTAAATATGTCGTGTGTACAGACACGTGTGTGTTGGTTGCTGTTTCAGGTTGTGTAGGTTTTATTTGTTTATCAGTTGCAGTAAAATTATACAGGATAGGTAATAATATAATCCAGTATAAATGTGATGTACTTATGGCTTGTTACGTTATGAGGACTTCAGTGTAAAAGCAGTGTGTACTGCGTCCTGGTGAGCAGCGACTCACTTCAAGCGCTGCTTACAGAAGACATGAGGAGAGACTATTACTCTACTGTAGATACAAAAGATCATGAATACTAAATGATCCTAAATCAGGAAATCTTCAAATGTTAAATAGCTGGTCAAGAAAATTGTAGAAAATCCTAGAATCTTAAACAAATCTTACAGAAAGTTATAGAAATGTCATCAATTATTTCAAATGGCCTTCTGGACAGCAGTCAGGTCACTTACCCATGATTGCGGTTTTGAGTAATGAACCAGGCTGGGAGTTTTTAAAAGCCTCAGGAATCTTTTGCAGGTGTTTAGAGTTAATTAGTTGATTCAGATGATTAGGTTAATAGCTCGTTTAGAGAACCTTTTCATGATATGCTAATTTTTTGAGATAGGGATTTTGGGTTTTCATGAGCTGTATGCCACAATCATCAATATTAAAACAATAAAAGGCTTGAACTACTTCAGTTGTGTGTAATGAATCTAAAATATATGAAAGTCTAATGTTTATCAGTACATTACAGAAAATAATGAACTTTATCACAATATGCTAATTTTTTGAGAAGGACCTGTATATACATAAAATCAATGATTCCTTACTATTACATAGGCTAAGCAAGTAACCTTTAAACAAAAAAATATCTGAGCATCATGTAAACGAATCAATTAATTTATTCACAATTCAATGGATATGCTTTGTAATATTTTCAGATTTTGGCTCAATAAATATGAAAATTCACTTTAAGTAGTTGTTAATGTTCCAGTGCAACAACAGCAACAGGTATCCCAGCTGCTTACGTTACTGTAGTAATGAGATTTAGTTCCCTTAACCAGCATTCCCTGTACAGGGAGCAGGAATCACACTTTAAAATACACTGTGGAGTGGATACTGTACATGTGCGTGTGTGTACAACAGCTCACCTGTTCCCTTTCAAGGCTTCACTCGATGCTGCGTGAAAACGCTATGGGAACCATTTTGTCCAGTTGCCGGTCGTGAAGCATTGTGTGAAAACACGCCAAGATTTGGCTATGTATATAACCTCGGTCAAGTGACGTCATCTGATTAGATGCAGGTGGAGGTTATAAATACAGGTGAGCCGGCAACAACCTCAGATCATTTGTCTTCACTTTGACCTTGTTGTGAGCGTGTGTGTTTAAACCAGCAAAATAAGAAGTGTTTAACTCACCGATATCGGAGTTTTAAACAAGATGTCCCTCCGTGTGTGATAATCCATATCGGAGGGGGATCCTTACTGCTACAATTAAAAAAAAAAAAAAAAGTGGTCATGCGCCTCGCATTCTCCGAGCCGCGGCGCATTTTGGTGCTTAAAACTCACTTCCTCGTTGGATCAGGAAATCCCTCTGTCGGCTCTCAAGCGCGCCATGGGCTTCCTGTGAATGGGTAAGGATAAACATCCTATCTTGCTTAAACCGCTGAGATAATCTCCGAGTACTAGGAAAACAACAACAACAAAAAAACCCGAATCGGGTGGCCGAGGGGGTCGGAGCCTCAATGACGCGCTCCCCCAGCTTTCTCCATAGGAGTTAACCCTTTCATGGAGTAGGCTGTATTAATCCTGTGTTTTCCTGCCATTGACAGATTTAGTTGTTTAAATATAGTTAATGTGGAATCACAGAGTTATATGATGTAGACCAGATAGAAGAGACGCTTCAAAGCTATCTCTCTCTTGGGACATCATCCTTCCTGAAAAGCTAATACTTCCTTTCAAGCTGTGTAGACTTTCATCTTCCCTGAAGGGAAAAGCTTTTCAGGCAGCAGGTCAGGTTGGTGCTCCTTTTCACACCATGGCGGTTTTGCAGGCCTACCACGCTACCTGCTGAGAGACTTGAGCACTGGTGGGGCTCTCCAGATAGGGCATATTGGAATTACGCCGGGCCACAGACTTGTCTCTGCGTGCAACAAAAGCAGACGGCTCGTGCTATCGGCCGTTTTATGGCTGCGATGGGTTTCGCGTGGAGGCACTTGTGGTTGAATCTTAGGCGCATCAAGGATAAGAATCTTGCATTCCTCCTGGATGCCCCTATCTCACCTTTCAGCCTGTTTGGCGATATCGTTAACTCGGTCGCCACTAGGTTCATGAGGCGAAGTTATATGAACAAGCCTTCAGGAAATTCCTTCCCCACCGTACTCAAAAGTCGGGACTGTCGGCCACCCAGTCTCCACCGGGTCTGACACTTGCGAGGCGTGAAACACAAGGGATGTGTTTTTGAGCCTGCCACCCATTTTTGGGGTACGACGTGCCTCACTATCAGCCTCAAAAGGTCAGACTGGCATATTGTCTTCTTGTGCCCAGGCCATGGGGGTGGCCCCCCCAATGGGGAGATGCACGCAGAATTTCTTTCTAGAATGAAGTGGTCTCCCTGACACCCCCAGGAGGTCGGTGTTTTGCTCCGCCACCGCTGGTGTTTCGGGCAACACCAGTCTCCAATAAAGTGTTAGGTCTTAGGTTTTTCCTGCCATGTTTCAGGATGCCAAACATCTAACACACCACCCCACCCCCCTCCGTTTAACCAAGTCTCCCTGGGTACTAAGCAGTGTAGAGGAACTACAGGACTCAGTTCACATCACCTTCCGTGTTTTAAAATGGCGTGATCTCCACTTCCATGAAACCGGAAGGTGCACATCTCCTGACAGAAGTTGCTGGGTATGGGGTCATGGAACATGTTCCCCTACCAGACAGTGAGTCAGACTACTATAATCAGTATTCCTTGGCAGAGGAACAGGGGGCTGCGTCCAAATTTTTAGATCTCGCGGGCTGTACCGCTATCTAAAATAAACAATACAGTTCAATGTTGACTGTTAAAGTGATTACTCTCAATCCTACCAAGCGATTGATTTGTGACAATCGATTGAAGGACGCTTACTTTTATATAGAAATACTCCCACAACACAGGAAAGACCTGAGGTTCACTTTTGGGGGCCAAGCTTACCAGTATCGGGTCCTTTCAGTCGGTCTAGCTTTCTCACCAGCACGTATTAAAATGCATGGATGTAGTTCTGGCTCTTACGACTACCAGGGCATCCATATTTGAATTACATAGACGACTGGCTGGCCCAGTCTCATTAGCTAGCGCTTCGACATCAGCATGTCGTCCTAGCTCATCTTGTCTCTTAGGATTGAGACCCAACGCCATGAAAGCGTGCTCTTTCCTGTTCTGAGGATTGGGTGTCACATGAGATTCGATCCTAAGCGGGCACAGCTGTCTCCCGCTCGTGTCGAATCCATTAACAACACCCTCAAGGAAATCAAGCTAGACCAAGAAAGTGACCATCACATTCAGAGATCTTAGCTCTTATGGCAGCCATATCCACGGTGACCCTTGGGCCTGCCCATGAGAGCATTTCAGTTGTGGCTAAGACAGAGGATTTCACTCTAGGGCCAATCCCCAACAGGGGTTACGCGCCAGGTGCTTCGTACCCGTCCTATGTGGTTCAGACCCCGGGTTCTGACTCTGGGTCCCACTCTAAGTTCGTCTTGTCGTCGCAGATGCTAACGACAGATGCTTCCCTCACGGGCTGGGGGGTGTGGTCTTAGGTGACCGTCCCAGCCCAAGGGTGCTAGAGAGGCCTTCTTCTCGCACGGCACATCAATTGCCTCGAAATGATGGCTCTATTTCTCGCCCTAAAGCACTTCCTCCAGCGGTTGAGAGTGCCATGTCCCATTGCGGTGGACATCACTATGGCAAGTCTCATATATTAATCGCCAGGGCGGACTGTGCTTGCGCCGCTGAATAGCTAGCGCACCAGGTTCCTGTCCCTCATCGCGATTTACGGTCCAGGGCATATGAATGTGAGAGCAGTTGTAACTGCCCAGTCAATCTCTAACACACGGGGAATGGAAACCCCACCCCGAAGTGGTCAGTCAATCTCGGTGAGATTTCATGCAGCAGAGGTGGACCGCTTTGCCTCGCAAGATCAGCAAATGTCCCCTTTGCTACTCCCTGACTCTGGATCTAGTATCCCTCCTCAAGAGCTTATGCCCTCAAATTGAATGTTTTTTTTTTAAGTGGAGAGGCCTTCTTCTCGTACGGCACATCAATTGCCTCGAAATGATGGCTCTATTTCTCGACCTAAAGCACTTCCTCCAGCGGTTGAGAGTGCCATGTCCCATTGTGGGTGGACATCACTATGGCAAGTCTCATATATTAATCGCCAGGGCGGACTGTGCTCGCGCCGCTGAATAGCTAGCGCACCAGGTTCCTGTCCCTCAGCGCGATTTACGTTCCAGGGCATATGAATGTGAGAGCAGTTGTAACTGTCCAGTCAATTTCTGACACACGGGGAATGGAAACCCCACCCCGAAGTAGTCAGTCAATCTCGGTGAGATTTCATGCAGCAGAGATGGACCGCTTTGCCTCGCAAGATCAGCAAATGTCCCCTTTGCTACTCCCTGACTCTGGATCTAGTATCCCTCTTCAAGAGCTTACTGTCCAGTACGTGCTCTTCAGATTTACAGTACGTCCACCGCATGAGCCAGTGGCGTAAGTCAGAGCGCCACTATACTGGGTGAGAGATGCCATTTCCCTCTCCTATGAGGCGCGTGGGCTCACTTCGCCTCTAGGAAGCAGGGTTCATTCAACCTGGGGGATCGCCTCATCTATTGCACTAGCAAGAGGTATTCCCCTGCAGCAAGTGTGTGCGAAGCAGGTAGACCCAGTCCACTCCTGAATTGTTTCAGTGCTGGAGCCCCTGCAGGAAAGTTGTCCTCGGGCCTTGCCCAAGTACTCTCAGGACCCACATAACTGCATCCTCACTGAGCTATCAGCCTAAGTCCATAAACAACATCACCCTATTGTGTTGAAGCATTCCATCCTCCGCCTTTACAGCTTCGGAGCAGGAGAGACTTCACTTACTGTGTCCAGCAGGTGATCTTCAGATTTACGTCCACCGCATCAGCCGGTGGTGTAGGTCAGAGCAGCCTTTACATGCCTTGGGGCCGCTGGAGCGACCACCACTACACTGGGTGAGAGATGCATATTGCCCTCTCCTATGAGGCGCGTGGGTTCACTTCGCCTCTAGGAAGCAGGGCTCATTCAACCAGGGAGATCGCCTCCTTTTGCACCAGCAAGAGGTATTCCCCTGCAGCAAATTGTGTTACACGGATGGTTGCTCCTCCCCGCACACATTTGTTTCATTATAGTCTGGATGTTCATGCTACTCCGGGCTCAGCCAACCCCCGAGTTAGCTGCCCAGGCATGGTTCTGAGACCTTCTCGGCTTTGTGCCACACGCTACACAACCTTGGGGTCCAGACACCTGTAGTGCGGCGGCGTTGGTATTCTCGTTCCCATAGCGTTTTCACGCAGCATCGAGTGAAGCCTTGAAAGGGAACGTCTCGGGTTACATTGCTGTAACCCTGTTCCCTGAAAGGCGGGAACGAGATGCTGCGTCCGAATGCCGCACTACCACGTGACCGGACGTCCGTTCAGACAAATTAATCTGAGGTTGTTGCCGGCTCACCTGTATTTTATAACCTCCACCTGCATCTAATTAGATGACGTCACTTGACCGAGGTTATATACATAGCCAAATCTTGGCGTGTTTTCACACAATGCTTCACGACCGGCAACTGGACAAAATGGTTCCCATAGCGTTTTCACGCAGCATCTCGTTCCCGCCTTTCAGGGAACAGGGTTACAGCAATGTAACCCGAGACGTTTTCAGCAGTAAAGGATTTAGGCTACACAACACTGCCCCCTGCTGTCAGTTGGTTAATAGCTCCACTTTACTTTTTATGTGAAAAAGTGCCTGTTTCACGAACAAAAACAAAAAACCCATAACGGACCTCTAATGCAGTGTTTTTCAACCACTCTGCCGCGGTACACTAGTGTGCCATGAGAGGTCGTCAGGTGTGCCGTGGGAATTTATAAAATTTCACCTAATTGGCCTAAAATATTTTTTGTTGCGAATAATATGCCATTGCAGCTGCCGCGATTGCCCACCGACGTTCTGCGAAGTTCTGCATGGTCCGCAAACTTCCGCGAGAAGCGTCTAAAAAATGAAACATGTTTAATTTTTCGCGCGGAAAGATGCAAACATACTCACAGCGCCAAAAACTCGCGGTGAATCATAATGAACCGTACTTACGGCCACCGCGCGAAACCGCATACAGTACGTGAGATAGGGGTATTAGTGATTGAGCTTCTCAACCCTGACTGCTATAAAAACTAAAAACAGAGAGAGACTAAGAGCTGTGGAGGAAGAGCTTCGTGTGTGTCTTTCTTCAATTCCTGCCAGGATATCAGCTCTGTGTTCATCCAAACAGGTCCAGGTTTCAGACTGAGTAGGTAGAAATGTGAAAGATCAAAAAATACTTTTTCTTTGTGTTTATTTGATTCCTGTTCAAAGCACTTCGATAAGAATGGCTGTATATTGTTAATATAGGCTACAGAGTTTCATTTTTTTACATTTTCGATTGTTGGTGTGCCTTGTGATTTTTTTCAATTAAAAATGTACCTTGGCTCAAAAATGGTTGAAAAACACTGCTCCAATGTAATCTGAAAAAGACAACACACACACACACACACACACACACACACACACACACACACACACACACACACACACACACAACAACAACCTTCAGTAGGTAAATTTAATGTGGCATCAGTATTGAAACAAATGTCGAGTTATAAGCATCAGACAAACGTTCTCAATATACAGTATGTAAAGGATTTACTCAATTACAAAAAAAACAACAACAACTTTGAAATATGTCAAAGAAAAAAAGTTGAAGTAATTTATTAAATATTTATTGTCTGGATGTCTGATTACACGTCCCTTTCTGTATTTAAGTTTTATTAAAGTGATGATTAGTTCACTGTTAATCTAGTGAGAATTAGATCATTAAATTTGTGCAGGTTAAACTTGTCTTTATCTAGTTATACCATAAACATTTGTTCGATAAAGATAAATAAAGAAATATTCAATGTTTTTGGTTTATTAATCCGTGCACATACTTACTTTTTCACAGATGAGACGTCTCATACAAGCAAAATTGGAACCGTACACACACACACACACACACACACACACACACACACACACACACACACACAGTGGTGTAACCTTGGCTCCAACATGAGGGCACTTTATCATGTTTTGTAAGGGTTAGTCATTTTAATTCATGGTATTTGGGGGTGAACTGGCCAGTTTTGATGATTGTGAGGGTTACAGTGTCGTCATGCTGTACAGACAATGAGCACTATAAGCGTTAAATCCCTTAGGAGTCCAGTACCGCCAGCGGGTCCACTTGCATTTTTTTAGTAAGCATGTTAACTCAAATTGGCTAAAATACTGCCTTATGTAGCTAAGAGATGTTCACGAATATTAGCTGTGTGTACTGTCATATAGATGCTGTCATATTATTTAACTGGTTTTGACGCGTATCTTTGGTTTGCCTTTTTTACTCACACAGTGAAGTCCGATGATCTCTTTGTCTCTTGTATTTTTTTTTTCAGCATCAAAGAATCAACACTTCATACAGTCGTCTTGAGTAAATCCACTGTGGTTACAACACCAATTGCTGTATCAAACGGTTCAAGATTTTCTTACGCATATACTGTAACAACACATTTGCTGTATACAGTATATCTGATTACGGTTAGCTTAAGGTCAAAAGCTTGTGTTTCCGTAGCCTTCCGCATCTAAACTGAAATTTCTATCATATGATAGTCATACAAAATACAGTACATGTAATAGTGGAATGACATCACAGACCAACTTACGATTGTCAAAATGGATGCTTAACTGACAAATTCAAAGCTTATGGCTTATGTAGTAAACTTAATGCTTAATGCTTTACTAATGAATAGAATAAGATAGAATAACATGAAATAAAACAATTAAACACAACGACAAATTCATAACAGATACGATATGGCTCTTAAAGTCAGTTCAGGGTGGAATGATGCAGCTCTTATGGCTGCGTATATTGAAGGGCTCTCCGAGCGACTAGCCATACGTGATTCTCCACAGGATCTGGAGGAGTTTTATAGGTTAGACATCCGGGTGGATAACCACCTTCATGACCGTCAGGCTGGACGGGGAACATCTCCTCGACCCAACAAATACCGCTCCAAGCCCCTTGCCAGTTGCTCCCCCGGCTAAAGCGCAAGAGCCTCATCTCCACTCATGTAGACAGAGTCTGAGACTTCATATCCTGTCCCTGATACTAAGCCTGAGTTAGACCTTGAGCTGGATTACATCAGAGCGCCGACATCAGTAATTCTGTCAGTGTGTGCGGACGCGAGTGTCATTAGATATGTTCCTTGTTAAAGAAGTTTTCCTATAAAACAGTGTTTCCGTTAGTGTGTGTGTGTGTGTGTGTGTGTGTGTGTGTGTGTGTGTGTGTGTGTGTGTGTGTGTGTGTGTGTGTATGAATGTCATCCCATACAGTAGAGAGTCATTCCTCTTCTCATTTTACTTTGGCTTCACACACACAAGCACAAAAACAAACACATACTGTACACAGCACATACAGGAACAAACACACACTAACGGAAACACTGTTCTGTCTGGATTTATTTTTACTTTTTTCAAAGGTAAAGTGCAGTTTAATTTGTTTTATTTTCATATTTTGAATTATTTTTATATGAATATTTTTGTGTTGTGGAACAAATTTCCGTTGTTTCTTATGGGGGGGGAACTTTACTTTGAAAAAGTGTTTTGACATACAAGCATCCGGAATGGATTATGCTCGCAATCCAAGGTTTAACTGTACACACTTTGACAGGTGTTATTTATGACCTTTTTTAAAACTCGACTTGAATTATGGCAGCAGTGTGTAGTATCATGTTTCCTTTAAAGATGTCAGTAGTTGCATCATTATTGATGCTGTCATGTGACCTACAGGAGAGATGTGTATATTTTTTATGTTGAAGTGTTTAACACCTCATGTCCTCTAATCTACATCGGCTCTCATTTCATCTCAGTCCTGCACTGATCACTTTTTACATCTCAGTCTTTGCACTAGTCTGAATATTTATCCTCATTTGTCTGTATTTTGCAGATATTCATCTCATTCTTTAATATATATTTACAGAGTCGATTAAATGTTTTCACACATTATATTTATTCATTTCACATTCGTCTTAAAATGGATTCAAATCCTTTATTTCTTTTATCATTATATAATAATACAAAATAATGAACACAGTGTTGTAACACATGGTGTAAAAGAAATAAAACACTTACGCACACACACACACACACACACACACACACACACACAGGTTTATTCATTCATTATAAATGTGTTTATGAGCTATGAACAGTTTATGAACTAGCTCTAGAGAGATAAGGAGGTGTCTTTCTGCTCTCAGGTGAAATTCACATACAGAAATCTGTAATGAAGTAACTGAGGTGTGAAAGTGGGATCAGTTCATGGTGAATGTATTGTACTGTACTGTGGTGTAGATGTCTGAATCGTCCTCCTTCAGCTGCTCATTGAGAACACATCTGCAATCACACACACACACACACACACACACACACACACACACACACACACACACACACACACACACACACACACATTTAGGAGACATAAAAAAAGGAATAATTAGTAAGAATGGGCTTTGATATATTAAGATATTTGTTGTCTATAAAAATATGCAGAGTTTTACCTTCTGTTGTAAATCACAGCTGCGATAACGAACACCATGAACATCAGTCCAGCTGTCACTAAAACAATCATCCAGATCCAACCATCAGGGTTTTCACTCACATTTTCGTCAGGGCTGTCACCTGTAAGCAACAAGTGTATTTCTCATGTGAATATTTAATTGAACACAAGTCACTTTATTTCCTTCAGTAATCACTCGAGACAGTCAGGAGTGATTGTGAGCAGACGGACCCACCCTCGACCTGAAGGCTGATCGTTTTAGATCCTGACGTCTCGTTGGTTTTCCAAGTGCAGGTGTAATTCCCAGAATCCCTCACGGTTAGAGCAGGAAAGTGAAGAACGGGTCCTGATGTGTTTAACTGCTCGTTGTTCTTAGACCACACAAACTGTGAGGAACTGTGTGTGCAGCTCACATCACACGTCAGATTTAACGAGTCTCCTTGTTTAAGGGTTCCGCTTCCACTGAGCCTGATTAGTGACACCTTTAAATCTTTTACAGAGAGCAGGAAAGACTCCACGTCACTCAATCAGGACTGAGAGGGGGTCAATAATTATAATACAGTTGAATGATTAATCATAATCTGTTTTTGTTTTGATTTTAAACCTTTTCTTAAACTCAGTTTACTGACTGACAGCAGCAGGGATAATAACACACAGACGAGTGGAGTAACTGGGTCAGTATCAGGTGTTAGTGAGTAAGACATGATGACATTAACACTGTGTGTGTGTGTGTGTGTGTGTGAGTACTGTACTGCACTTCTTACTGATTCATTACAATACAATCACAGAAAACATCTGCACTAAACTGCAGCGTTCCTCATCACTGAACTGAACACCTTCTGTATCTTACAGAACAGCACATAGTGTATCTTTAAACTTCAGTCGAAAAGATCAGTAAAAGCTTCAGTCATTTTAAAGGGACACTATATTCAACTTTCCAGCTGAAATATTTATGTTAAAGGTACAAAAGATCAGAGTATCGCTCCAGGATCTGTACAGTTTAGTACTGTTGGTTCTGAGACTGTGTGTTAGTTTAGATTTCAGTTACACACGACGATTTCTCACACATATATAAACATGTATTATTGAATAATAATCATCGACTTCCTGATATAATTAAAGCTGGACTCCAATTTACTGTTACAGTTCATGAATAACGCAAAATGATTTAAAGTTAATCAGGAAAGTAATAAATAATTTTGTGTTTTCATTGTAATCATTAAATTTTACCTGCAGTTTGTAGAGTCACTCCAGGAGCACCAGTCCATTTGTTCACATCAGTTATAAATTTGAATTGGTACTCTCCAGAATAACTGAACTGTACATTGTGGATTAACAAAGTGCAGTTTGATTTGTCGTCTCCAACGTACTCAAAGTCTGACTTGGTGTTTGATGAGCTGTCATAAACATACGGAGGGGCTGCACACCTTCCTGTGTTCGAGTTCATTGAGCACCAGAGCATTTGTGTCACCTGAATGTTGGGATGTGATGTTGGATAATAATAACTACAGCGAATGGAGACACTGAATCCTCTCACAGCACAGATCGACTTATCAGGATAATTCACACCCCATATACCACTGACCTGAGTGAGAACACCTGTGTAGAGAAATACATGGAGAATAAAAAACACTAATAAGGTTAAACTGATATATTGTTCATGTTCCAATTCTTATTACCTCACTGTATATAATACACATTTATACCTGTATATCTGTATATATATGCATGCGTATATAAATTTCATCATCTATACAGGTAAATAAAAAGATTATATAAGTATTTGTTTATATATTTTCACATTTTAATACACAATTGTGTTAATACATATACAACATAATACTGAATATTTAATAACAAGTATACACCTATAGGTCTCTCTCTCTCTCACACACACACACACACACACACACACACACACACACACACACACACACACACACACACACACACACACACACACACACACTGCACAGCACTGGCTAAATCTGCAGAAACATTAAATGATAAATAATAAAGAGTAAATGAGTAAATTCATCAATAAGAAGTAAATAATCATATCTGCCAAATTTTAAAGGAAATATATTAATTTCTATTAACTTTCTGTGTTCTGAATATTATAATAAAGACAGTAGTCTAGACCTGAACTACAGTAGTGAAGGGTTTTATTCATTAGGACACTCCTGTGATCACTGATTCAGACGGGAAGATCAGATCCTGAATCAGACAAATATTATGTTGTGAATGAAAAGAGAGACACTACAACTCATTTCTAACTATAGATGTAAATAACCATTAAACCCCCCAAGCACAGAAGTGGGACGTCATCTTTACCTCCAGCAATAGAGGGCAGTGTTGCCATAAATGACTTATAAAAGTTTTACAAGGAAGGTCTTCTATTTAAGAAAACGAATAAGAGAAACTCTTTAATGCTTGTGGTTTGTTTCCTCCTTGATGTTAACTCTAATATGGACACTTTATTCTTATTTGTTTTACATTTGCATTTTATATCACAAACTTTTATTTTGAAGTTCATATAGAGAAGTGCATTGGCGCTGTTTATGAATGTTTGCGCACTTTATACAGTACGTACTTTACATGTGACGACACTTTACTTCGGCACAATTCTATAGAACGAGGACTAGACCATGAGTCATAGTTTTATTTACTGTGTAGATCCAATAGTGTTAGTATCCTAGTACTTAGACAATGTTTGTTGAACTTGTGAACAAAATCGTCTTATGAATGTATGTTGGGGACTTACTGTAATTCACATAATGAATATTTTGGAATTTTATTTCACTCCAGGTTCACCTGTCCAATCGCCACCATTAGTTATAAATCTGAATCTCTACTCTCCAGAGTAAGGCTTTGTTTACTCTGCAGGTCTCGATGCCTAATTCTGATTTGTTGCCTATATTTGATTTTTTTGAGCGTCTGTTTACACGTTCTTTTAACTATGACTCATATCCGATACACGTGTTTACACTTTCACTCGCCATACCATCTGAAAAATTGTGCATACTTAAAGGGAGGTTCTTGCACTACACACTAGCCAAGATAGTCGAAAGTGAAATATGCTTAACGCTAGCTCTGCAATATATGCAAAGTTCGCGAAACGTCTCCATGGTTTTAAAACGGATGTCCACATGCTTCATTCACCATCATTCATTCATTCATTCCAAATAAGCATTAATGTGTTTGTGTGTGTGTTTGGGGGGGTGGGGGGGGGGGCTCTTTTCCTCTTCCATGTCACCTGCGATGTTATCATTCCACACCCGCTTCCACCGGAGAATAACATTACGTCATTAAACTGCAAAGAAATCGCTGTTTTGATGACGTACAGAACACAATGACTCAGGAAATCCGATCTACCGGACAATCACATCAGCACATATCTGATTTATATCTGATTTATTTCCACATAAGAAGGAGACCTGAAACCGATCTCGAAATATTGGAATGCATGCGTTTTTCTCCTGTTTACACGGACATAGAACATATCCGATATGTCACATATGAGCAAAAAATCAGAATTGGGTCACATTTACCTGACAGTGTAAACGTAGCCTAACTGAACTGTACATTATGAATTAACAAACTGCAGTTTGATTTGTCGTCTCCAGCGTACACAAAGTCTGACTTGGTGTTTAATGAACTGTTATAAACATATGGAGAGACACTACAACAATAATCTGTGTTTGAGTTCATTGAGCACCAAAGCATTTGTGTCACCTGAATGTCTTTCATTCACAACATAATATTCGTCTGATTCAGGATCTGATCTTCCCGTCTGAATCAGTGAACACAGGAGTGTCATAATGAATAAAACACTTCACTAGTTCAGGTCTAGATTACTGTCTTTATTATAATATTCAATACACAGAAAGGCTTTCTCCTACTGTACCTCTCAGCTCCTGGCTGATAAATGGCACAAGGTACAGTTTTGGCTGTTATATTGTTTACAGTAGTTCATGATTTATTTTGTCATTGGTATATTTTATGTTTCTTAATTGCACTCTAAAGGAGAGGTTGTCAATGTTTAAAATATTTTGGTTTGGTTGTTGCAAATGCTTTATATACATTTAAAAATACATTATCAGTGTTAAAATACGTCTATTTAAAATATTGTAAGGCAAGGATATAATTTAATGTATATTAAAAAGGATGACATTGTCATGTAATTTATAGTAAATATGTATACATTATTGTACTGTACTGTATATGTTTATTGTTAACATTGGTCATACAATTCATACTGATTCATACCATTTACAGGCAATGTCTATTGTTTGATTGTTTTTAATGCCGCTCTTACCGTGTTTTGGATATTAAAACCCTTTTTAAACATCAGTCTAGAGTGTAAAGTGCTTATGTTCAGCTGGGAATGCTACAATAGAGACCCGTCTGACTTGAGTTATTTATAATCTACAAAATCTGTAAAAGCACAGTGATGAGCTGTGAACCTTTCAAAAGATACAAAATGACATTAGCACAACTCACTGAAAAGCGTCAATGCTGGCCATGACAGAAAGGCACCAGAACACCCAGTACACCACAGTCTGCTGCACACGGGGCCAAGCAGGCAAAGAGCCCAAGGCCCCTGACCCCAATCTGATCAAACACCCACTGCTTGCACCAGACAAACAAGTCCAATCTAAAGAGATCAAAGTCCTGGTGCCAGACACTCAGAGTCATGCTCTGAGGGCCCGGAGCCACCCAAGTGGCACAAGGGGAACCCAAAACCTAGATGGTTTCAATGTTGCTGGTTTTAAAGTTGTGGGTGATCTGTGTTTTACTTGCATGATGATAGCAGTGTTTAAGTACAACTACCTGGGGCTCGACTTTTACTGTCTTTTAGTAAACTAAAGGTCAGAGGTCAGATGAATAGCAGAAGTCTAGTGTGGAGTTTTAATTGTTACACATGTTCAGCTTTGTGTTTGTGCCATTAACAGAAAATATTTGCAGGGTGCTCAAGGGTAGTGAAATTCCCTAAACTAATAATCTATAACTATAAGAACAACACTCATGAAAATCTTGTCATTACTTTTTAAAATACTGTATCTTGCACTTATACAATAGTTTAAAGAGTTAATGTGCTTTATTAAAGGTGAATTTGATTAATCAGTATCTCCTCTTCTCACAGTATCTGCTCTGCTGGTGTTCTCCTGGTGTTGTAATTATTGCTTTAAATCCAGTTCAGCTTCTTCTCTGTGTTCTTGTGTTAGATTTAGCCATAGCATTAGCATATAGCCTAGCCATAGCCATAGTTTTTATGTTTCTCTTTGTGTTTTATTATCTTAAATCTTCACTTTATTAAAGAACAGTCAGCACTGCATCCTGCCCCAGCTCTCCTCATGACAGAGGAAGTCGTCACTATTATACATTTCTTTATTCCAGCTCACAGGCAACCTTAGAAATCTAAATCAAATGTGTTTGTAATAAGTTTAGTGATTCTTTGTCTGAGAAACAACTGAAAAACTACAGAAAAAAGGAGCCGCTCAGAGATATTTTCAAACATCATTATGTCGTCTCTCATAGAGCAACAACACCCAACCTGTGAATGAGGTTTCCTTCTGTTCTGATAACATGTCTGCTGTACATTAGAGTTGCAACTGTCACATAAAATAATGAATTATTCAGTATTTGGAAACTAAAAGTCCTGTTGTGTACAGAGGTTGTCAAGTAACGAAGTACAAATACTTCGTTACCTTACTTAGTAGAAATTTTGGGTATCTATACTTTACTGGAGTAATTATTTTTCAGCCGACTTTTTACTTCTACTCCTTACATTTTAAAAATAGCCTCCTTACTCTATTTTTATGATCAGAACGCGCAAACCCCCCCCCCCACCTCGGTCGCATGTTAAGAACGTCCCCCCCCCCCCCCGGTCGCATGAAATGAACGCGCGCAATGCTAAACCAACCCCCCCCCCCCCCCGGCGCCTTATCATCAGACCTTAATGCTTTTGTCGCCCCTCACAGTACTTTTACTTTTATACTTTAAGTAGTTTTAAAACCAGTACTTTTAAACTTTTACTTAAGTAAAAAGCTTGGGTTGATACTTAAACTTCTAAAAAAGTATTTTTGAACCCTAGTATCTATACTTCTACTCAAGTAATGAATGTGAATACTTTTGACACCACTGGTTATGTACTAAACCGATAAGGTGACGCTACTGTATTTGTTCCGTATGTTTAAGAATCAAAGTGAAATCTATGGGATAGAAGTATTACAGGTTAGACACCTTGATTTGTGTGAGATGCAAACAGTCAGTAGACAGAATAAAAACCCTCCTCTCCCTCAGCCTGCCTGTACCATCTTACTGATTCAACAAAACTGAAACTTACTTAAAAATCAGCATCAGTAGAAACCTTTTATTAGACACTAATTAATAGTTCACTAATATTACACATTATAATGTGTGTGTGTGTGTGTGTGTGTGTGTGTGTGTGTGTGTGTGTGTGTGTGTGTGTGAAAGAGTTAAAATTGATATTTAGAAGATGTTCTTGAAAAGATCTTTTACTGACACCACAAGAGTGTCAAACTATTAAAACAGGAAGAGAGTGAGTCATGAATATATATTTTCACACTGAAAGACACACACACACACACACACACACACACACAATAGGAACTAGCTGTACTGCAGAATAAAAAACTTTAAAAAAAAAAAAAGACATACAGTAAATGTTTCATAAAAACCTGTCAGGTGTAAATATACATACAGGGAAATCACCTTAAAAGAGCAACATGTTTATTACTACAATTAGAGATTCAGAGTCTTTGAGTTCCATAATATTTTGCAGAGTTTATCCTGATATGTACAGTAAGTAATAAGAGGAAGACAATCGATGATACTGTAAAAACACTCAGTGACACATAGATATACTGTATCTCTTAATCTTATCTGTGCACTGAGAGCCATGAGGAAGTTATGCTGTGTTTTATTTATTATTACCATCTTATTGATTCAACAAAACTGAAACTTACGTAAAAACAGTGTGTGTGTGTGTGTGTGTGTGTGTGTGTGTACAGTATGTGTGTGTATATAATCCAGTAACTGAGTGTACACACTGCAACATCACTCAGCACACAGTTAAAACTCTGAACAATAATTCTGTGTAAGAGTGAGATGATGTTTCATACCGGACAGCGTGAGCAGAATCAGAGCCAAGTGCAGCATCTTCATCTCTTCTTCAGTAAGAACTTCACTTACTCGGTTTTGGGTCTGTGTGTGTGTGTGTGTGTGTGTGTGTGTGTGTGTGTGTGTGTGTGTGTACTGAGCTCACTGACTCATGATGCATGATAATTTAAAGTACTTCCTAAAAATAATGTGCCCAGTGCAGCTACAACATCACAGTGTCAAACCATTAGAACAGAGGCCTCACGCAACATTTAACACACACACACACACACACACACACACAGACCCAAAACCAAGTAAGTGAAGTTCTTACTGAAGAATATATATATATATATATATATATATATATATATATATATATATATATATATATGACTTATCGTATAAAGGCCTTGGCCCAAACCTTTAATTACATTTAGTTTAAATACTCCACCTGCTCAAAGAGTTTTACTTGCTATTTTCTCCTACATAGTGTATAGGGGGGGGGGGGGGGGGGGGTATTACATGAGGCCTCTGTTTATCTTCCTCTTATAATGTCTCACAGTCTTGTGGTGTTGTGCATTAAGTTGTGCAGGAACAGCGTTTAGTTTTCACACCAAACACTGAGTGTGAAGTTCTTACTGAAGAAGAGATGAAGATGCTGCACTTGGCTCTGATTCTGCTCACGCTGTCCGGTATGAAACATCATCTCACTCTTACACAGAATTATTGAGTTTTAACTGTGTGCTGATTGACGTTGCAGTGTGTACAGTGTATGTATACAGTGTGAGTAGTGTGTGTACAGTGTGTGTGCAGCGTGTATACAGTGTGTACTGTACACTGTGATGTTTCAGTGTGTTGAATTAGCATTTAGTTTCTGTTTGTAGGAACTCTTAATATGTAGTCTAAAGAGGTGATTTTGCAAGTGAAGTACAGTAGGGTATCATTGGGCTAAATATATATATATATATATATATATATATATATATATATATATATATAGTGGTTACAAAATTGGAATGGCGATCTCGCCGCGTATACCGCCGTTTAAAGGCAACAGCGGCCAAAATAAATCAGTTGCATTTCAAAGTCATTCGTAAAATGGCCGCCAGGTGGCGCAAAGTGACATTTTCATTCATCGCAGTAAATACAACAGTGATGGTAATTTCCACAACAAACATGAAAAATCTGAACCAGAGCTATTAATGTGTACTGTATAATAATGAGTAAAAAAAAAAATTATAGTAGATTTATTAACTGAAATAAATGACCATATTTTTCAAGAGAATTTTCAAGCCCCACTCATCAAACAAAATTATAACGAAATCGGCCAAGTTTACTATTTATTTAAATATAAATTTATAAACCAATAAGATCAAATAACACCAAGTTATTACTGTATTATAACAGGCTTACTTCGTCACTTATCTAGAGCTTGCTTTATTAACCTCGCCTTATTTAACGTTACTTGGGTGCATTGTCTTTAAGTGCTCGCTTGGTGTAGCGGTTAGAGCCCATGGTCAGTGATACATAAAGTGCTGGTTCGAATCCCGAGGGATGATGTTTTAAATTTTTTTATTTTAATTATAGCAAAATTAAAATAAAAAAAATTGTTGTATTTTGATTTTGCTTCAGCATACTATAGAAAAAACAGCAAACTCGCACGCAACCAGTTTGTATTCTTTAAATTTAGGGGAGTGACGGCTCGGTCTGCTGCTGCTGCTGTGTGTGTGTGTGTGTGTCATTATACTGATGAAAAGTGGTGGCCATCTGCCGTACCGGGAGTTTTGATTTACGACAGCTGTTTACGGCAGTGTAGTCCAGTGCGGGAGATGCATTGTGGGTAATGAGGTCCGGTGTTACATCTGTTACATTTTTGATAACAATAGTTTTTTACAAACATTTCTAAACTAATAAGATCAAATGACACCAAGTTTAAAACAGATAAAATACACGTGCAAATAGTATAATTGTATAACAGGCTTACTTCGTTACTTATTTAACGCTTGCTTTCAAAGAAGTCGAGTGGCTTATTAACGCCACGGAGGTGTGTTGTCTCTTAGTGCCTGGTTGGTGTAGCGGTTAGAGCGCTCGGTCAGGGATTTACAAAGCATCGGTTTGAATCCTGGATAATGCTGTTTTAAAAAATTGTTCTATTTTAATTTTACTCAGCAAACAAACAGCAAACAAAAAAATGTATTATTCAGAGCACGATATACAACCGTAATGAGTCCCGTAACCGGCTTATACAGCTGGCATGTGACCAACGTATTTAACCGTGATGAGTCCATAAAATCAGTAGCAGCTAATAATTACTAATTACTTTAGTTAATGCTGCTACTGATTTTATTCCAGCTTACCTGTTCAGGTTGATTGCGATTCTTTTTAAAATATTGTCTCAGTTTTATATGTTGTTCGTCTTGATGTTTGTCTTCTTTTCACTTGGCAACACTCAAATGCAAATTATTCACCGTGAATCAGCTGTTCTCACCTATCCATTCAGAGAAACTGAATGAGCTGAAATGAGCCTTTGTTTCACGACCGCGACACCCCTCTCTCTCACGCACATACAGTACAGAGTAGACCAAATCATTACAGTACATACTTTATCCAACGAACATGAAAAATATCCACATAATGATGAGTTAAGAAGCATTGCTTAATTTTCGTTTAGACAGACTGTTTGTATCTGATTATTGGTATTATTAAAGAACAGCAGCACAAACAACAACGCAAGGGCTTGTACAGCAAGACACATTTTTATTATTTTGCAAAGAGTTAAATTTGTAACAGTAAAAGGCATCCGAATTTAAATATATAAATTACTAGAAACAAATTGAGCACACTATCAGAATAAAAAATAGAACTAATCAAATGTATTTTACACATACACAAGGAGGATAATGATACCGAGTTTATATTAAAATATCAAATATTGTAATATTGTTTTTGTGTTATTATAAATAATGAAATGCAATAGGCTGTTATGGTCATCATCAAAAGAAAATATATTAAGTAACAGATAATATTAGGTTTATATTTCAAATTAGATAAAATGCTGATTTTCCAGCAGTAAAATTATTGTATCTCTACAGTTTACAAAACCTCCGCTGCGTGTATTCATTCACAGTCTCCAGAGCACGCACAGAGAAATAGGAGACTGTGGTTTAGGAGTGGATTGGAGAGAAGAGAGCTGTTCAGTTACTATAAAAAAAAATCTAAAAAAATATATAAAAACATAATATGATCTTTTTGAGTTATGAGGTTTTTTTATTATACATAAGACAACCTTTCAGTTTTGTAAATATTCTAGTTATAGTGTGTTAAGTTTTTCTTTAGGTTAAACGGTTTTGAGAATTAGACCATCCAGCTAAGATCAATATTATGTCGTTGATTGATAAAATCTGGATTAAGGATATTTTATTTTGTTTTATTTATTTAATTTGTATTTTTCATCTTCCCCCCTGAGGGATTGCCACCTTATTGTGTTCAGGGGATTTGCGTGCCTCAGTGCTTGGATGTTTACCGAGGGCTCAAGGGAGGTGTGTCTGTGTGTGTGTGTGTCTGTGTGTGTGTGCGCGTGCGCTGTAGCCTCTCCTTTTTTCAGTGGATTTTTCCGCTACCGCAGATCAGTTTATCAACTTGTAATATATAAATTTTAGGAATATATTAACATGTGGAGACATCATTATATGTTGAATGGAACTTGTAAGCCTTTGAATGGTGTTAAAAATACTTGCAAAACAAGTATTGCAGCCATACATTGGAGGGAACTTCTGAGGTGGTCAGTGATTGATGGCACGGTCGGTCGGAGGGGGTTGTGATCACACCTATAGATCTTTTGTTCTAGGCTATCGGTCAAATATCTCTCCACTTGGAAGCAAAAACATGCAAGGGATTTCAGCATCTCGACGCACATACTAAGCTGTTTATAAAGTAGACACTGTTTGTTTTTTCATTTTGTAATCTTTCCCGTGTTTACCGTGTACTGTACAATGTATATTCATTTTTTAATGAATTACTGTAAATAAACTACACATTCCGTTGATTTACCAGAAATGACTTTTCTGTTTTTTCTGTGTGCTAAACTAAACTTCAGGGTCAAAGTAATAGCGATTTTATTTGAAAAGTATTATATATTTACAATGCTGATAAGTTCAAGCTTAGATTCATATATAAACTGCTTCAAAGTCTTTCCGTGACCGCTGAAATCCGACAGACGCAGGGCTCAAGGGAGGTGTGTCTGTGTGTGTGTGTGTCTATGTGTGTGCGTGTGCGCGCGTACTTCTTCTACTGTTATAAAAACTCTAAATATAAACAAACTAAATACAGCTTTTTTTTCAGAGGTAAACGGAAAAGTGAAGATGTTCAGTGTCACTATGCAGATGTTACACTCAGTGGAGTTACCGAAATCATTGGTTTAGTCCTCATTGAGTTGCCAAACATCATTTCCACATTTCCCTCGCTTTTATTCCTCTTATGTGAACATAAACAGTGAAACATTCCACAGGTTTATAATACACCGCGGCCAAGTGAACCACGTTCCTGTCAAACGAAACGAGGCATAATCGTGGTGTTTGCTTCGGTTATGACACACCATAGTTTATTACCTGCTGTGGTAGATCTGATTATTTATCCAAACACAATAATAAAGCTTTATATCCTCAGGAGGGCTCAGTACATTGTTTTAGCGATAGTTTCACGGAAGCGAGTTCAGAACTAATCTAACCAAACCAAAAAAAAAAAAAAACATCCGAAGCTTCAAATAGAATGAACGAACTAATGAAATTGATATATATGTAATTGATATACTGTATATACAGACGTGTGTGTGTCATTTTAATTCAAATGAACATTTTAATGCTTTCTGATACACTTATCAACTTATCCACATACACTTATCAACACAAACTCTCCGTGCACGCACACACACAATCTCTAAAAAATTAATATTAATAACATACATATACAAATAAACAAAAATATAAACGTCTATATTGAAGTTTACGGTGAACGCAGAGTCGGCTAAGCAGACGTGATGACGAGCGCGCCCTCACCTCTTGTTACGACTGCCTACAGTATTTGGCCAAAAGAATTATAATAATTGAACGATATGCCTGGTCCTGGAAAGAGACATCAACAGTCCGGCGCTGAGAAACGAAAGAACCGAAAGAAAAAAAAGCCTAAGATGAAGCCCGTGCATCAATTCCAGAAATAAAACTTTACTTTATTCTGTCAACGTTAATAATGTAATAACGTAACATTAACGTAAAATAACGCAAATTTCATTTAACAGCAGGGGGGACAATAAATATATATTTTTATAAATTTATTGCATTGTTTATGTTGTTTACAGTCAAGCCATCAACATACAATAAAATGTAAACATGAGATCTAAACTAAAAACTGTGCTCCCTGTGCTGGTGCTGGCAATATCATCTCTTTGTTCTGCTGTCTCCGGCTCCCTCCCTGGTCCTGAATCTGCCCCTTCCTCTACTCTCACTGTCTCAGAACAGACTGACTCCTGAAGCAGAAAAAAAATGCAGGAAATTATGTTTTCTAACATGCGTTAGATAGTTTTTTTTATCACTCTATACACAATACTTTGCTATTTTTATAGATGTTGAGCATCGTGACCAAGCCCGAGATCATATTAACGTTAATTATCACCAGCCGGCATTAATAGCACACGAGTAACGTGAGTTGGACGCACACCAATCGATTCGACTATGGTTAATCGCTCACTCCGTAGGCTCCCTGAATAGGCGGGAAAGGGATGGAACCGCGCATTCGTCCCGGCAGGAAAAAAAAAACTAAACAGATCTAACAGATGAGGACTCAGATTAATGTGCAAAAAATATATAATAAAACTATATAAGTCTACATAGCCTTTATAAGACTCTACCTTAAGCGCACTTAAAACATTTTATTTAGTTTTAAAATAAAACAATTTTAAAACATCACTCAGGATTCGAACCAGCGCTTTGTAGATCACTGGTCGAGCATTCTAACCGCTACACCAAGTGGCCACTTAGAGACAATGCACCCCAGAGATGTTAATAAGCCACTCGACTTCTTTGAAAGCAAGTGTACGTCTTTGATAAGTGACGAAGTAAGCCTGTTATAATAATAACTTGGTGTTATTTGATCTTATTGGTTTAGAAATTTATATTTAAATAAAACCCTACACACTTCTTTTCTAATTACACGTGATAAAATCTAAAAGCTCACTGTGTTAATATTTATTGTGCTTAAATTTGATCTTAATAAGATTTGATTTAATTAGAATTCTACATTTGTACTGTAATTATAGTACTGTGATTATGAATTCGGTCAACTACAGTGTTTCACTTGATGTTATCGGCTATTACGTGTATTATTGAGGCAGAGAATGAACTAAGGCATGAGGCGTCAGTCTGTAGTTATATAGCGCCACTCAGTGGTAAAAGCCAGCAAATGCACAGCAAATGCACATCCCGTAATGCGGCGGCGACGTTACATACGACGCTCCGATTTTGTAACCACTGTATATATATATATATATATATATATTCATTCATTCATTGATTCATTCATTTTCTATACCGCTTAATCCTGTGTTCAGGGTCGCGGGGACCTGGAGCCTATCCCAGGAGACTTCGGGCACTAGGCGGGGTACACCCTGGACAGGGTGCCAATCCATCGTAGGGCACACACACATACACACACTCACACACCCAATCACACACTACGGGCAATTTTAGGAACGCCAATTAGCCTAACCTGCACATCTTTGGACTGTGGGAGGAAACCGGAGTACCCGGAGGAAACCCACCAAGCACGGGGAGAACATGCAAACTCCATGCACACAGAGACGGGAATCGAGCCTGACCAGTGAATCGACCCCAGACCCTGGAGGTGCAAGGCGTGCAAGTGCTAACCACTACACCACCGCCCCGCTCTATATATATATATATATATATATATATATATATATATATATATATATATATATATATATATGTGTGTGTGTGTGTGTGTTTATGTGTGTGTGTGTGTGTATAGGGGCGCGGTGTGGATGGGGTGTGAATTATCCTGATAATCCGATCTGTGCTGTGAGAGGATTCAGTGTCTCCATTCCCTGTAGTTATTATTATCCAACATCAAATCCCAACATTCAGGTGACACAAATGCTTTGTGAGAGGGTCCCAGTCTACCACAACAAGAAGGAAGTGCCGGCTTGTAACGGTATGTGGTATTACCGTGTAGCCACATTAATAAACCTTGACCGAATATTGGATGGTATTAGATAAAAAAATTATAAGGAACATAAACAACTTGTGCATATCTATACTTACTAATAAAGGTTACATTTGAGTATTTGAAATGCATTTTTAAAGAAATTGTATGTTTATGATTAACAATCAAATTAAGCAATAAATCAGATTTAAATATTACAGATCAGTTAATTTGAAAGTCTTTAGGACAAAAGTATTAGTTCAGGCACTTTTCTCACTGTGGAAGTAACTGGAATTACAAGCCTAGTCCATTTAACTGAACTAGGAGTCAAATTTAAGACACAATAAAATAGACACTTCAAACTGAACATCATAACACAGAGTCAGAGATCCCTGGCAAAAGATCCCAAAGTAGGCATGAAAATTCTGTATGTACGAATAATGAATGCAAAAAAAGAGAACAAAATAAATAAATAAATAAATAATGTAAACTAAAATAAAATAGTTGGTATAAATATACAGCCATTAAAATTTAAACCATCTCCATGGAATCCTAATATTTTGTCCGTTCTCTGTGTGACAGCTCTGAGTGGGAATTCATGAAGTGCAGTGTGTCATTTGGCAGATGCCCTTATCCAGAGTGACTTACAGTTTATCTCATTATAGATCTGTACAATTAAAGGTTATGGGCCTTGCTCAAGGGCAATGTGGTGGTGCTTGGGCTTGAACCTGGTCCCTTATGAATGAACTGTAGTCCAATTCCTTAACCACTGAGCTACCCCCGCTATGATATTGTGTTGGTTTCCTATGTGATGTCAAAATTCAAATTCAAATTTTGTCATATACACAGTCATACACAGTACGATATGCAGTGAAATGCTTAAACGACCGCTCCTGACCTTAAAAATGTAAAAAATAAATAAATAAATTAACAAGAAATAAATAGAACAAAATATAAAAAAATTATAAGAAATATAAAAACTTATCTATACAATGAGAGAAAAATATAAAGATGAATTTAAATGGAAATAACTGGAAATGAAGTGGAAGTGTGTATGCTTGTGTGTGTAGATGTGTGTATATGTCCATGGTCCATAAATGTCCATAATCTGTGCAAAAGTGCAAATGTGTATGAATGTGCAATGTACCATGAATGTCCTGTGCATGTGTCCATTTCTATATATTGTGCAAAAATGCAGAGAGGTTTAGTCCTGTAAAATGTCCATAACTGTGAATTGTGTAATGTGCAAAGATGCAGAGAATGTTTAGTCCTGAGTATTGATCTGATTGAGAGACTATATCGCCTGCGGGAAGAAGCTCCTCCTCAGTCTCTCAGTATTGGTCTTCAGGGAGCTGAATCACTTTCCTGATCTCAACAGAAAGAACAGTCCATTGCTGGGGTGACTGAGGTCCTTCATGATCTTCCTGGCCTTGGTCCAGCACCGCTTGCTGTAGATCGAGTGCAGGTCAGGGAGTTAGGTGCGGATGGTGCGCTCAGCTGATCTCACCACCTGCTGTAGAGTTCATCTGTCCTGCATGGTGCTGTTCCCGAACCAGGTTAAGATGTTTCCCATCAGGATGCTCTCTATGGTGCAGGAGTAAAAGTTCCTGAGCACCTTGGAGGGTAGTCTGAAGTCTCTCCAGTGCGTGGGCCCTTTTCACCACAGTGTTGATGTGGCAGGACCATGGCAGGTCCTGCGTGATGTGAACACCAACAGTTCTCTACTGTGGTATCTGGAACCAAGATATTAGCAGTTGATGCTTTAAGTGCGGTAAGTTGAGCCTGTATGGATCAGATATTTGTGTCAAGCACATTCCAGATGCTTGATCAGGTCGAGGGAGGGTATTGATGAGGTCGAGTCAAAACCCCAGTGTTGACAGTGTGTCTGGGAGCATTATCGGGCTGAAAGAGGCCTCATCAGTGAACAGGGTGTCAGAAACAATGTTTAGGAAGTTGGTACATGTCAAAGTAGCACAATTACATTTTGGACAATGTGAAATTCAACACAACATTAGTAATTATGAAAAATGCTTTGGAGAGAGAGAGAGAGAGAGAGAGATAGAGATCGAGAGAAAACTGTATTTGCTTTAGTGGAATAACTTTGAGGAATAATGGGTAAATATCCCCTCCTTGAACCAACACCTTATCGTGGTGGAGGGGTTTGCGTGTACCAATGATCCTGAGAGCTATGTTGTCGGGGGCTTCATGCCCCTGGCAGGGTCACCCATGGCAATCTGGTCCTAGGTGAGGGAACAGACAAAGAGTGGTTCAAAAGACCTCTTATGATGAATACAAACATTGGAAAACGTTTTCCCTCGCCCGGACGTGGGTCACCAGGGCCTCCCTCTGGAGCCAGGCCTGGAGGTGGGGCCCGATGGCGAGCGCCTGCTGGTCGGGCCCTCACCCAAGGGGCCCGGCCGGGCACAGCCCGAAGAGGCAACGTGGGTTCCCCTTCCCATGGGCTCACCACCTGTAGGAGGGGCCAAAGAGGTCGGGTGCACTGTGAGATGGGCGGTGGCCGAGGACGGTCTGATCCTTGACTGCAGAAGCTGTCTCTAGGGACGTGGAATGTCACCTCTCTGGCAGGGAAGGAGCCTGAGCTAGTGCGTGAGGTTGAGAAGTTCCGGCTAGATATAGTTGGACCCACTTCAATGCACAGCTTGGACTCTGGAACCAGTCTCCTTGAGAGGGGCTGGACTCTCTTCTACTCTGGAGTTGCCACCGGTGAGAGGCGACGAGCAGGTGTTGGCATACTTATTGCACCCCGGCTCAGGGCCTGTACATTGGGGTTCACCGCAGTGGACGAGAGGGTGGCCTCCCTCCGTCTTCGGGTGGGGGGACGGATCCTTACTGTTATTTGCGCTTATGCACCGAACAGCAGTTTGGAGTACCTGCCCTTTTTGGGGTCTCTGGAGGGGGCGCTAGAGAACGTCCCTCCTGGGGACTCCATCGTTCTGTTGGGGGACTTCAATGCTCACGTGGGCAATGACAGTGAGATCTGGAAGGGCGTGATTGGGATGAACGGCCCCCCCCGATCTGAACCAGAGCGGTGTTTTGTTATTGGACTTCTGTGCTCGTCACGGATTGTCCATAACGAACACCATGTTCAGGCATAAGGGTGTCCATATGTGCACCTGGCACCAGGACACCCTAGGCCACAGTTCGATGATCGACTTTGTGGTCGTGTGGTCCACATGTCTTGGATACTCGGGTGAAGAGAGGGGCGGAGCTGTCAACTGATCACCACCTGGTGGTGAGTTGGATTCGTTGGCGGGGTAGGATGCCGCTCAGGCCTGGTACACCCAAATGTATTGTGAGGGTCTGCTGGGAACATCTGGCAGAGTCCCCTGTCAGGACGAGCTTCAACTCCCACCTCCGGCAAAGCTTCAACCACGTCCTGGGGGAGGTGGGGGACATTGAGTCCGAATGGACTATGTTCCGTGCCTCCATTGTCGAGGCGGCCGACCGGAGCTGTGGCCATAAAGGTGGTCGGTGCCTGTCGCGGTGGCAACCCAAGAACCCGTTGGTGGACACCGGCGGTGAGGGATGCCATCAAGCTGAAGAAGGAGTCTTACCGGGCCTTTTTGGCTGGTGGCAGCTGATAGGTACGGGCAGGCCAAGCGGAATGCAGCTTCGGTGGTTGCTGAGGCAAAAACCCGGGCGTGGGAGGAGTTTGGAGAGGCCATGGAGAATGACTTCCAGATGGCTTCGAAGAGATTCTGGTCCACCATCCCCTCTCAGGAGGGGAAAGCAGTGCACGGTCAACACAGTGTATAGTGGGGATGGTGCGCTGCTGACCTCGACTCGGGACGTTGTGGGTCGGTGGGGGAAGTCCTTTGAAGACCTCCTTAATTCCACCAACATGCCTTCCGATGAGGAAGCAGGGTCTGGGGACATAGAGGTGGACTCTTCCATCTCTGGGGCCGAGGTCGCCGAGGTGATCAAAAAGCTCCGTGGTGGCGGGGCCCCGGTGGTGGATGAGATCCGCCCGGAGTTCCTCAAGGCTCTGGATGTTGTAGGGCTGTCATGGTTGACACGTCTCTGCAACATTGCATGGATATCGGGGACAGTGCCTCTGGACTGTCAAACCGGGGTGGTGGTCCCCCTCTTCAAGAAGGGGGACCGGAAAGTGTGTTCCAACTACAGAGGGATCACACTCCTCAGCCTCCCCGGGAAAGTCTATTCAGGGGTCCTGGAAAGGAGGGTCCGTCGGATAGTTGAACCTCGGATTCAGGAGGAGCAATGTGGTTTTCGTCCAGGTCGGAACAGTGGACCAGCTCTACACCCTTAGCAGGGTCCTGGAGGGGCATGGGAGTTTGCCCAACCAGTCTACATGTGCTTTGTGGACTTGGAGAAGGCATTCGACTGTGTCCCTCGGGGAGTCCTGTGGGGGGTACTCCGGGAGTATGGGATATCAGATTCCCTGTTAAGGGCTGTCCGGTCCCTGTACAACCGGTGTCGGAGCTTGGTCTGCATTGCCGGTAGTAAGTCGGACCTGTTTCCGGTGAGAGTAGGACTCCGACAGGGCTGCCCTTTGTCACCGATCCTGTTCATAATTTTTATGGACAGGATTTCTAGGCGCAGCCAGGGCATTGAGGGGGTACAGTTTGGTGGGCTCAGGATTGGGTCACTGCTTTTTGCAGATGACGTTGTTCTGTTGGCCTCATCATCCTGCGACCTACAGCTCTGGATCGGTTCGCAGCCGAGTGTGAAGCGGCTGGGATGAGAATCAGCATCTCCAAATCTGAGGCCATGGTCTTCAGCCGGAAAAGGGTGGAGTGCCCTCTCAGGGTTGGGAGTGAGATCCTGCCCCAAGTGGAGGAGTTTAAGTATCTCGGGGTCTTGTTCACGAGTGAGGGTAAAAAGGAGGGGGAGATCGTCAGCCGGATCGGGGCAGCGTCTGCAGTGATGCGGGCTCTGTATCGGTCCGTCGTGGTGAAGAAGGAGCTGAGCTAAAAGTCAAAGCTCTCAATTTACCGGTCGATCTAAGTTCCTACCCTCACCTATGGTCATGAGCTGTGGGTAGTTACCGAAAGAACAAGATCGCGAATACAAGCGGGCGAAATGAGTTTCCTCCGCAGGGTGTCTGGGCTCTCCCTTAGAGATAGGGTGAGAAGCTCAGTCATCCGGGAGGGGCTGAGAGTAGAGCTGCTGCTCCTCCGCATCGAGAGGAGCCAGATGAGGTGGCTTGGGCATCAATTCAAGATGACCCCTGGACGCCTCCCTTGTGAGGTGTTCCGGACACGCCCCACCGGAAAGAGACCCCGGGGAAGACCCAGGACACGCTGGAGGGACTATGTCTCTCAGCGGGCCTGGGAACGCATTGAGATCCCCCCGGAAGAGCTGGAAGAAGTGGCCAGGGAGAGGGAAGTCTGGGCATCCCTGCTGAAGCTGCTGCCCCCGCGACCCGACCTCGGATAAGCGGAAGAAAATGGATGGATGGATGGGTAAATATGCATAAACTGCACTAAAACTTCTGTAATATGTCATTTTTGTGAAATATTTGAAGTAAGTTAAAACTAGTTTTATTTTTAAAATGTAAAGATTTTGTACAGAAAATGTACAAAATGTACATTTTCATCCACTTGAACATCTCTCATGGCCTGCACAGTCACCAGATCTAAATATTATTGAGCCACTCCACTACGGGATGTTTTGGAGGACTGAGTCAGGAAATGTTTTCATCCACCAGCATCAAGTCGTGACCTGGCGTTTCAAAAACCAGGCGTTTCAGTTTGATCGTCCAACCCCTGTATGTATACAGATGTCGCCATTAAAAACGCACGTTTCGAGAAAAGGGATTCCGTGACTTGCTGCGGCTTTCCGCGGCTGCCTGCGGGAAGCTGTGAACATGCCCTTCATTACCTGTAGGGGGCAGTCGTGTTTCAGTCTGAAGTATTGTGTGTCTACTGAAGCCGAAAATGTGTCCAAATTAAACCGCGCATGCGTGTTTGGAGACGCTGTGCCCGCGCTGTGGATCAGTCGGTTGAGAATCATCATGGAGGTACAACATGGCGTGGCTGGAGCTGGAGTTTGTCGTGATCGAGGTAAGTTTAGCTTTCTTTTTTGGATGTGATTCTCGCTTTCATGACTCCCAATTAATGTTCATCTTAATCTCAGGACGTACAATTAGCAATATTTCAGTTTTTAATGGTGTGGAGATTCACAAAACACCGTTTTCGTGTATAAACCTGAACCTACGGAGCGCCCCAGGGGTCCTGTGGTAAATAAATAAATAAATAAAATAAGAACGTACCGAGCGCGCGGATTAATAAACCGAGATGTGTGTTTCTTACCCCCACCCCGAGTGAGAACGGCGTGTTCAGACAAAGGCTCGCCAGTGAGATGCCATTTCTGAACAAACTGAGTCGTGTGTTAAAGCATTAAATGGTAAAAGAGCACTAGCAATAAACGTTTTTTTCTGAATCCGAATTTTATTAATAAGTTACAAGTTAAATTTCAACTGTAAAGTACCTGTACATATGTTCATACAGTATTGACAGCAGCTCTAATTTGTCTAAATCGCATTGCAGACAAGAAAAAGAAGTAGAGTCATCCTGTGACCTTGCATGCTTAATCTTTCCACACATGATTCTTGCTTCTCACTTTTTCCTTAATCTCCGGTTCGGTTCTGGTTTCGGTCTGTTCTCATGAGTTGTGAAGCGAGAGGAACAGAGTATAAATACTGTTCATTTGCTAAATTAAGTGTCATGAATTTTAATTGAATATCTATCTCTGTATTTTTTCACAGCAGTTTGTGACTGAAAGTGTGTCTGCAACTGACTTCAGGAGTTTCCTGACCAACGGATCTAACGGTCATATTTAAAAATCATAAAGTACAAAACGTTTCTGTTGGTGTTTAATTTTGTAAGTTACTGTATTCTCGTTTTTGTATAAATTAATCAAATGTTTGCTTGTTATTAAATGTATTTTTTATTTTAAAAAATAAATAAATGAATCTGTTTTATTATTAGCTGAGTGTGGTTTATTTATTTATCATATTTGGTCATTGTAACATGCATTAGGGAGCATTATCTCTGCGACGTGTGTGTGCTATCTGGGAATTAATTACCTTTACTTGATTATTTTAAATAAATCTAATTTGTGCATTAAATATAATTATGTAACTTTTACTTGATTTCTTTGATTGTTAATTTAATTAAGTAGATTTTACCTGACAATTACGGGTGAGTTTTACTTAATATTGGAGCAATAAAATGTACTTAAAATCTATGTGTGCAAATTGTTAAGAGGATTTTATCAAGTAAATCTTACAAGTTCTTTTTTTCAGTGCATGGGTGAACACGATGATTTAAGAATTTAATTAAGCATATATATATATATATATATATATATATATATATATATATATATATGTGTGTGTGTGTGTGTGTTTACCGTATAAACTTTTTTCTATGTACAGGTACAATCAGACAAATGTAACCAGAAAACAGCATATAACTTTAAACTTACATTGATTAGCAATATAAACCACACACCTATGAGGCTGGACAATGGAATAAACTGTGTGGGTGCCAATAATATTAAATATTTATCTGTTGATTCTTTGACAATACTGCTGCTTTTTGTTGGAAACTGGCAGACATGAAAAATACTTTAAATAAATTTAAAGGGGACGATGGGCTAAAGCTCCCTAAAAATGTCCTAGCGATGCCCGTGTATATATAATGAAAATATGTGTATAGAAAATGTAATTTATATATTCGTGTTTAATTAAAAAAAAACATTTTAATGGTTAGTGATTGTTGCAGACATTCACATTTTTTTGGGGGGAAGAGAGGCTACTCATCCGCAGTCAGCGCCCCGCTGTAACCAGAAGATCAAAGGAGCAGTTATCGGCTGACACGTAGCCTTCTGAGTTTGGAGACCCACAGAACCCCCACTGTATTATAATGCCTCTTCTCACCTTTCATTCATGATTTCGCTGATGGGGGAATTCGTAGAATTGGGGGTTTTAAAAACAATTAACAAGGCCGAGTAGACGTCTCTGCCTAAAATGTTTTTCGCCAGCAAAACACCTCTCTCTCTCTCTCTATATATATATATTCATTCATTCATTCATTCATTTTCTATACCGCTTAATCCTGTGTTCAGGGTCGCGGGGGACCTGGAGCCTATCCCAGGAGACTTCGGGCACTAGGCGGGGTACACCCTGGACAGGGTGCCAATCCATCGCAGGGCACACACACATACACACACTCACACACCCAATCACACACTACGGGCAATTTAGGAACGCCAATTAGCCTAACCTGCATATCTTTGGACTGTGGGAGGAAACCGGAGTACCCGGAGGAAACCCACCAAGCACGGGGAGAACATGCAAACTCCATGCACACAGAGATGGGAATCGAGCCTGGCCGGGGAATCGAACCCAGACCCTGGAGGTGCAAGGCGACAGTGCTAACCACTACACCACCGCGCCGCCTATATATATATATATATATATAAATTCACAATCACATTCCAGCTCTTATAATGGATGAAATAATAATTCAATGCTGGACACAAACAGCAAAAAACATGAAAAGCCCTAAGCACTTTTCATCATGTTTTTTTGCTGTTTGTGTCCAGTGTGTATATATATATATATATATATATATATATATATATATATATATATATATATATATATATATATATATATATAATTTTTTTAGATCATAGACATGAATTAACTATATATATATATATATATATATATATATATATATATATATATATATATATGTATGTATAGTTAATTCATGTCTATTTATGATCTAAAAAATATATATAAAAACATATGATCTTTTTGAGTTATGAGTTGTTTTTTATTATTCATAAGACAACCTTTCAGTTTTGTAAATATTCTAGTTATAGTGTGTTAAGTTTATCTTAAAAGGTTTGGAGAATTAGACCATCCAGCTAAGATCAATATTATTAATATTAAACATTTTATTTCTATTTATTCTATGTTTTGCTGGAGAAATACATTTTAGGCAGAGACGTCTCGGTCTTGTTAAATAGTTTTAAACCCCTGAAATGTGCCAATTCCCCCATCCGAAACCGGTTTGATAACTTCTCACCTATCAAAGGTGAGAAGAGGGACTGAGCTGTAACTGAGCGCGCTTTCACGTTGTATATACTGTAAAGACACACACATACACACACATATACAGTAGGCACGTGCAGAGAGGGGAGGGCGGTGGGTGCTTGAGCACCCGCCCCTTTCCTCCAGGATTGCCTCCTTTTTTCTGTGTATGTGCGTATGGAGCCCTGTCTTTGCCCCTCAACAATAAAATGTAACTATTAATCTCAATTTTGCTAAATAAAAGGATCTGGCTTGCATCAGTCACATGCCTGCCATTAACCAATGCTCGCCCTTGAGGGCAGAGTGCGCTCGTTACGAGCCGGGTACGAGCACGCAAAGTGGACGCGCATTTTCTGCAGACTGGACGGTGCGGAGCTGGAGGAGAAGCAGGCAAATTAACTGGAAGGTGCAGACTGTAGCAAAACAGTAAATAGGGTGTACAGCGCACACTATAGTCTATAACAACAAATGAATTGAAATAAATGAGCGTGCTGTTTGTGCAACAGCGCGACAAAACCTGTCCTTTTATGAACTGCACAAGTAGTGGTGGTCATTAACTGCTAGCTAACTGGGTAAGGGGGTTACAGGGGGGTCTGTAGCTCTGTGTCCAGAGCTCCGTTTTAGGGAACATGTTTAGTTTTAAAGTAAGTTACAGTTTTATTTCACTAAAAGCCATCTAATATGGATATCCACATAATTATGGATTATTATATTTATGATATAAAAAACACTGTTTTTAAAGAAACTATATTAAGTAACAGATAATATTAGGTTGTAATTTCAAATTAGATAAAATGCTGATTTTCCAGCAGTAAAATTATTGTATCTCTACAGTTTAAACATTTAATAAGCACTGCATGTGCATGTTTGTGTTTTATGTGTATAGATTCTTAAAAATTATTACTAATAATATAATAATCAACAGCAACATTGTACGCCATCAGGTAAAACATAGGCTACGTTTGCTTTGCATTGTCCCGACCTGATGACAGTCATACAGTATGATGCAATTCCATATTCGTTATGAATGTGAATTGTTGTTATTCAGCATGTTCTATCTTTTTTAACTTTGAGCACCCGCCCCTTTAAACGTCTCTGCACGGCCCTGCACACACACGCACACACACACATATATATATACAGTGGTGTGAAAAACTATTTGCCCCCTTCCTGATTTCTTATTCTTTTGCATGTTTGTCACACTTAAATGTTTCTGCTCATCAAAAACCGTTAACTATTAGTCAAAGATAACATAATTGAACACAAAATGCAGTTTTTAAATGAAGGTTTACGTTATTAAGGGAGGAAAAAAAACTCCAAATCTACATGGCCCTGTGTGAAAAAGTGATTGCCCCCCTTGTTAAAAAATAACTTAACTGTGGTTTATCACACCTGAGTTCAAGTTCTCTAGTCACCCCCAGGCCTGATTACTGCCACACCTGTTTCAATCAAGAAATCACTTAAATAGGAGCTACCTGACACAGAGAAGTAGACCAAAAGCACCTCAAAAGCTAGACATCATGCCAAGATCCAAAGAAATTCAGGAACAAATGAGAACAAAAGTAATTGAGATCTATCAGTCTGGTAAAGGTTATAAAGCCATTTCTAAAGCTTTGGGACTCCAGCGAACCACAGTGAGAGCCATTATCCACAAATGGCAAAAACATGGAACAGTGGTGAACCTTCCCAGGAGTGGCCGGCCGACCAAAATTACCCCAAGAGCGCAGAGACAACTCATCCGAGAGGCCACAAAAGACCCCAGGACAACATCTAAAGAACTGCAGGCCTCACTTGCCTCAATTAAGGTCAGTGTTCACGACTCCACCATAAGAAAGAGACTGGGCAAAAACGGCCTGCATGGCAGATTTCCAAGGCGCAAACCACTTTTAAGCAAAAAGAACATTAAGGCTCGTCTCAATTTTGCTAAAAAACATCTCAATGATTGCCAAGACTTTTGGGAAAATACCTTGTGGACCGACGAGACAAAAGTTGAACTTTTTGGAAGGTGCGTGTCCCGTTACATCTGGCGTAAAAGTAACACAGCATTTCAGAAAAAGAACATCATACCAACAGTAAAATATGGTGGTGGTAGTGTGATGGTCTGGGGTTGTTTTGCTGCTTCAGGACCTGGAAGGCTTGCTGTGATAGATGGAACCATGAATTCTACTGTCTACCAAAAAACCCTGAAGGAGAATGTCCGGCCATCTGTTTGTCAACTCAAGCTGAAGCGATCTTGGGTGCTGCAGCAGGACAATGACCCAAAACACACCAGCAAATCCACCTCTGAATGGCTGAAGAAAAACAAAATGAAGACTTTGGAGTGGCCTAGTCAAAGTCCTGACCTGAATCCTATTGAGATGTTGTGGCATGACCTTAAAAAGGCGGTTCATGCTAGAAAACCCTCAAATAAAGCTGAATTACAACAATTCTGCAAAGATGAGTGGACCAAAATTCCTCCAGAGCGCTGTAAAAGACTTGTTGCAAGTTATCGCAAATGCTTGATTGCAGTTATTGCTGCTAAGGGTGGCCCAACCAGTTATTAGGTTCAGGGGGCAATTACTTTTTCACACAGGGCCATGTAGGTTTGGATTTTTTTTCTCCCTAAATAATAAAACCCCTCATTTAAAAAGTGCATTTTGTGTTTACTTGTGTTATCTTTGACTAATAGTTAAATGTGTTTGATGATCAGAAACATTTTGTGTGACAAACATGCAAAAGAATAAGAAATCAGGAGGGGGCAAATAGTTTTTCACACCACTGTATATATATATATATATATATATATATATATATATATATATATATATATATACACAAACTGGATTCCAAATAAGTTGGGACACTAAACAAATTGTGAATAAAAACTGAATCCAATGATGTGGAGATGGCAAATGTCAATATTTTATTCAGAATAGAACATAAATCATGGAACAAAAGTTTAAACTGAGAAAATTTATAATTTTAAGGGAAAAATATGGTGAATCAAAATGTCATGTTGTCAACAAATCCCAAAAAAGTTGGGACAAGGCCATTTTCACCAGTGTGTGGCATCTCCCCTTCTTCTTACAACACTCAACAGACGTCTGGGGACCAAGGAGACCAGTTTCTCAAGTTTAGAAATAGGAATGCTCTCCCATTCTTGTCTAATACAGGCCTCTAACTGTTCAATCGTCTTGGGACTTCTTTGTCGCACCTTCCTCTTTATGATGCGCCAAATGTTCTCTATAGGGGAAAGATCTGGACTGCAGACTGGCCATTTCAGTACCCGGATCCTTCTCCTATGCAGCCATGATGCTGTGATTGATGCAGAATGTGCTCTGGCATTATCTTGTTGAAAAATGCAGGGTCTTCCCTGAAAGAGATGACTCGATGTTGTTCTAGAAGCTGAATATATTTTTCTGCATTGATGGTGCCTTTCCAGACATGCAAGCTGCCCATGCCACACGCACTCATGCAACCCCATACCATCAGAGATGCAGGTTTCTGAACTGAGCGTGGATAACAACTTGGGTTGTCCTTGTCCTCTTTGGTCCGGATGACATGGCGTCCCACATTTCCAACAAGAACTTCGAATCGTGACTCGTCTGACCACAGAACAGTCTTCCATTTTGCCACACTCCATTTTAAATGATCCCTGGACCAATGAAAACGCCCGTGCTTGTGGATGTTGCTTAGAAATGGCTTCTTCTTTGCACTTTAGAGTTTCAGCTGGCAACGGTGGATGGCACGGTGGATTGTGTTCACTGACAATGGTTTCTGGAAGTATTCCTGAGCCCATTCTGTGATTTCCTTTACAGTAGCATTCCTGTTTGTGGTGCAGTGTCGTTTAAGGGCCCGGAGATCACGGGCATCCAGTATGGTTTTACACCCTTGACCCTTACGCAAAGAGATTGTTCCAGATTCTCTGAATCTTCGGATGATATTATGCACAGTTGATGATGATAACTGCAAAGTCTTTGCAATTTTTCGCTGGGTAACACCTTTCTGATATTGCTCCACTATCTTTCTGCGCAACATTGTGGGAATTGGTGATCCTCTACCCATCTTGGCTTCTGAGAGACACTGCCACTCTGAGAAGCTCTTTTTATACCCAATCATGTTGCCAATTAACCTAATTACTGTTAATTGGTCTTCCAGCTCTTCGTTATGCTCAAATTTACTTTTTCCAGCCTCTTATTGCTACTTGTCCAAACTTTTTTGGGATTTGTTGACACCGTGAAATTTGGAATCAACATATTTTTCCTTTAAAATGATAAATTTTCTCGGATTAAACTTTTGATCTGTCATCTATGTTCTATTGTGAATAAAATATTGACATTTGCCATCTCCACATCATTGCATTCAGTTTTTATTCACAATTTGTTTAGTGTCCCAACTTTATTGGAATCCGGTTTGTAGTTAATTCATGTCTATTTATGATGGAGACACATTTTTACGTTTTAAATACGTATAACCTCCGTTGCGTGTATTCATTCACAGGCTTCAGCGCGCGCGCACAGAGAAAAAAATAGGAGACTGTGGTTTAGGAGTGGATTGGAGAGAAGAGAGCTGTTAAGTTTAAAAAAAATCTAAAAAATATATAAAAACATAATATGATCTTTTTGAGTTATGAGGTTTTTTTTATTTAAAAACCTTTCAGTTTTGTAAATATTCTAGTTATAGTGTGTTATGTTTTTCTTTAGGTTAAACGGTTTTGAGAATTAGACCATCCAGCTAAGATTTACATTTACATTTACGTTTAGGCATTTGGCAGACGCTCTTATCCAGAGCGACTTACAAAAAGTGCTTTAAAGTTAACATCACTGGATACATACTTACACTGGGTTAACTAGGTTTATAACTAAGTGCCATTAGTCGAACACAACTGGGAAGAGAGTTTTTTTTTTTTTTTTTTTTTTGCGGGGGGGGGGGGGGGCTTAGTCCAAGTACTGGAGAGTCGTCCAGTACTTGCGTCTTGAGTCGTCGTTTAAAGATAGTCAATGTCTCTGCTGTACGGACATCTAAGATAAATATTATGTCGTTGATTGATAAAATCTGGATTAAGGATATTCTATTTTATTTATATAATTTGTATTTTTATATAATTTGTATTTTTGTATTTTTCGTCTTCTCTGCGTGCCTCAGTGACCTTAAGAGCTATATACCAGCAGGAGCTTAGTCTTTGGGGGTGGGGGATGCATGTTGAAAGGCAGACTTTTTATGTCTTTATAATTTTTTTTTTTTTTTTTAATTTTATAGAACTTTATTAATCCCAGAGGGAAATTGCTCAATTTTCGCATATCCCAATTAGGAAACTGGGGTCAGAGCGCAGGGTCAGCCAGCTTACGGAGCAGCGCCCCTGGAGCAGATAGGGTTAAGGGCCTTGCTCAAGGGCTCAACAGTGGCAACTTGGCGATGCTGGGGTTTGAACCCCCGACCTTCCGATCAGTAACCCAGTAACCCATAGCCTTAACCGACTGAGCCACCACTGCCCCTGTCTTCTGATGGTGCTCAATGTTAAGTCTACACCAACAGATTTCAGATGGCGGTGTATTTCGCGACTGGAACTTCCAGCAGACTTCATGGTCCTGATGTCTTGAGAATGAAGCTTACTGATCTTGGTCATTTTTAAATGCTTCTACTGTACGTGTGGATGGACTGTATTTATCCTGGCAATGTATGTCATAGTGACGTGGAAAGTGAGAATCTGATCTGTGCATGGGCGTCAACTCGCATGTTCTGTAATGTTCCATTGTCTTTTAGAGCCCATTACTAAAGCATTCGCTAGTTATCCAGCTGATATGCACGTTAATCTGCATTTGAAAAGGATTAAAAATGTGCGAAATCAACCTGAATCTCTCTAAGTAAGTAAGCAAATCAAAGATAAACGAATAAATAGCTTTCAATTGTATTTCAGCATAGTAAAAGTACCCTAGCATGAGTTAATGTATGTAGATGGCAAATAAAGTTTCCGAAAAAAATGCAGGAAAATATGTTTTCCATACTCATAATAACTAACTTGTTCACATTACACTTGTTAAATTGAAAGCTCATACTGTAAATTGGTGAGCCTATTACTTTCTACTGAACAGCCACAACTCCGAAAACATTAAAGAAATTGTTCACCCCAAAAAAAAAAAAATAATCTGTCATTATCCCTTCAATAAAAGCACCACACTTACCCGACACTGTACATCTGATTGACCCTACTGAAAAAAATATAGCACTGGCTATATTGAAGATTAAAGGCTATATTAAAACAATTGAAGTAATCTGTCACACCTAATATTTTAGCATTGACGTAATGTAAATAAACCTTTTACTCTAACTTAAAATTTTTCATGTAGTTCATGTAAACTAATTTCTGAAGGTGAAACAAACCAAATTTTTTAAGTTGTTCTAAATCTAAATAAATGAGTTGGCTATATTACTTAATGTAAATATTCGACTAAATCTAACCTGAAATTATAAACTTGATATAAACCACTTTTGAATGATTGAGCAAATTAACTTTTTTTAAGTTGCATCAAATAAAGATTTAAGGCATTCATAATTTAAATATAAAAGCATAAAAAACTTAATTACATATTGATTTACACTCAAAACACATTTCTTTATATAAACATTTATTGTGGAATGAACATATTTTCATCCAAAATGTTAACATTAGGATTTTTTTTTCTAAATGTATAAACACCAACAGTCATTCAACACTGCTAACTGAATTTGAACTTCAGAGGGAAAAAAAGATATGTCTGCATTTATCCACAAATTTAATTTTGCAATGGGTACATTTTGTCCTTGTCAAACCTGCTGAAGAAGAACCAAACTAAATACTCTGAGACTAAAATAAATTACTCCATAAAATTACAAATAGTAACACTCAACTTTGCAACATACATTTATTAATTGGACTGAAAAGAAAATTAGAAAATGTTCCTGAAACAAAATCAGCAGAGGTAAAACATGGAACATTCATGTGCGACTGATGGAAACTCAATAAGTCACAATCCCAATTTCCTGTGAAGTTCTGCCTGAGCTTCATCTTTCTGAACAACCTAATAAAAGAATGGACATTCGTTAGACAAGTTGCTCTATTTGGCAAAACAGTGTCTGGTGTATGCATGTAAAATCACTTAATGCTCCCTATGAGTGAAAAAAACACCTAGGATTATGGTGTAGCATGATAAATGTAATTAGCTCAATGAATACGCCAAAACAACTGACATACATATACACACACATTATGTATTAATGATAAAGTTTATCATTTTAAGTATTAATATAAACTTGAGTAACATCCACTTCTTAATTCATAGGGTTTAATATGATGTTGGGCTTTTGCAGCTACAACAGCTTCTGCTCTTCTGTGAATTCTTTCCACAAGGTTTAGGAGAATGTATGTAACTAATGTTAATACATACTGATAAAAAAATAATAATAATAAAAATAAAAAAAAGGTTGTAGGCTGCAGCTGATAAGGCCAATGACCTCATATCTGTCAATATGAAGGGGCAAAGGTAGTTGTATGGTTTTTGGATGTTGGTATACTGATTGGAAGCTCACAGGTTCAAACCCCAGCACCATAAAGCTGCCACCTGGACCTTTAAACAAGGCTAAATTATCAATTCAGTAACATTTTTCAGTCCTGAGGATGAAATGCTTCATGAACAAATGCTTACCAGTGCTTAATCAGCTGGTCCACATCTGCCACTCAAATACACCATAAGACATTTCAGGATATAATCACCTCCAGGCTCTAGGGATATAAAAACAAACATAGTATTGTTGGTTATGTTAGGCTTGAAAAGCGTGATAAAATGAACATGGCAGACATTGAAACCTGTATTCAGACAGCATACACTAACCTGTGAACAAGTTAAACTAAAGAGTTTTATTCTGCTAGTTATGTTTTAATTTAGTGCATCACAGCCAACTTGATGTGGATGCCTTGCTCAGGTCCTGTGGCTTCCATTCACAATATTACATTTGACACCAAGCTAATTTCTGCTTTTTTGAGCGAGTACATACCAGATCAAGAACTTGAAGATGAAGATTATATCTCTGGTCTTCTCTCTGATGGGTTCCTCCCTAGGTTCTGATGATCTCAATTAGTTTGTAGTGTTGCTTGTCCAAGGAAAGCAGTAATCTTGCTTGAAGTGGAGCAGATATAATTCTCAGAAACTCATTACTGATCTAAAAAAAAAAAAAAAAAGGTAAAAACAAAAATTGGACTAACTCAAGTTATGTTAGGAAATCTTAATTACAGTGTGTATAAAGTATAGAAAGCAGTATGAGTAAAATAATGCCCTTTCAGAAAAGCTAACAGACCTGTAAACACAAAAGTGCATCAAGATTATGTTTACTTTTAAAGTTATTTCATGACATTGTAATGGCTAAAATGTACTTGAAGTAACGTTAAATCAACATGTCAAATTTATGCCAATATTTATATACTGATATGGTTAAAAACGTGTGATAAAGTGTCACCAGTATGTCAGGAACATGTGCTAAAGCCCTGTTTCATACGAGGGAATATAGTTTTAGTGATATTACATTACTTACACATTAGCAAGTCCAGAAGGTTTTAAGAATAACTATAAATACACTACAAACAGCACTCACTCTAAATTAGCTTGTTCTATGTTTACGTCACTTTCCTATTCATTTTTACATCGTTAACCAACGGTACTTAAATATAATTATTTTCATGTTATTCGGCGCCGCTGACTTACTGTAGAAACTCCGGTGTTTTTGAAAATCACCACGTTAGTTAGCTAATGCTAATGTAGGTAATATAGGTGTTTTTAGCTACAGTAGCAAACACGGAAACAAAACTCAATCTACAAAGTAGTTGTTCCTGACATAAATCATGAATTTGCTCATATAAGAGATACATTTAACAACGAAATGACATGAGTTTGCTTTCTTACCTGGTTTAAAGGAGTTTTCTTTGAAAAACTCGGGCCGCCAGCAGAACGTGATTCAGTCCGTGATAAAGCTGCGTCATGAGGTCATGTGACACATGAGGTCATGTGACATGGCGAACTTTGGTTTGAAGCAGAAATGTCCTTTGAGTGAATGGATTAGATTTAAGTTTAATCAGTAAAAAAAAAAAAAAAAAAGATTCACCCATAAGCATAAATTAGACACTTTAGTTTAAAAGAGCAAATTAATTTTTTTAAACTAATGGAATGAGAAAAAAAACACATTAAATGAACGATAGCTAGGTTTACTTTTTTCAGTGGATCCCTCATAATTTCTGTCTCCTTTGCCTGAGTTTGATAATATGAAGCACATATACACTCATTCATCATGAAAGATCTATTATAAAACAAAATAAAATTCATGTTCTCTTCAGCACTGTTCATCCGCGTCGTTACATTCATTGTTGTACTTGGTCCGGCTTTTAGATAAAGTCCTTCCATGCGCCATCTGGCGGATATTCAGTGAAGCACAACACATTTATTTTAAATTCCTTAATGTTGCCTCCGGCAAGTCGCGGCACGCCGCGCGCTAAATTGCGGCATCCCGCGGGAAAACACGCGCAGTCTTAAAGGCGACATCTGTATGGTGTAGTTAAAAACGGACGGGATTCCCTGGCGAAACTGAAGTATTTGTGTTGCCGTCTGATGCCCCATGAACGAGCGATCAAAAACATGCCTCATTTCGTCAGTAAAAGTCTTGTATGTGAAGCAGCATGGAACTTGGGCTTCCCATAATGCCGTTCCCCACTCCCTCGCATTCCCAGTAAGGAGGGTGATGATATAAGCGAGCTTGGAACAGTCTGTGGGAAAAGACATGGCCTGTAGTTCCAGAACGAGGGAGCATTGAGACAGAAAAGATCCACACGTGGTCGGATCCCCATAATAGGTGGGTTGGGCGGGGAGGCATGGGGCCTAGTCAGGGGAAAGCATATCGGAGTGGGGGGGATCGTAACGCAGGAGGTGGTTGGTTCCGAATCTGAGTAGAGAGAGACTGCAGAGTTTCTGTCATGGTTTGAAGTGATGTTGTGTGATTTCCTTCTGGTGGGTGCCTAAAAGGACCCCTTGGCCCTATAATGCCCCCTCAGGTGAGCTAGCTCTGCTGGATCCATTTCTTGGCCAGTTTATTCTGTTAGAGGGTGGGTGGATGCAAGTGCAGATGGAGAGAGAGATTGCGGGTAGAAATAAAGTGGAGTTAGTGAATGCTTGTGAATGACTGAGTCAGTGGATTATATAAATGTAATTTTTTACTAATTGAATTTACTAATTTACTAATGAGGTCATCATTAAAACTTTTGCATCATCTCTGATGTCAAATGAATGTGTTTATTATGATATAGTTTATTTAGTTACTTTGTATTGTCTACCAGAGACTACAGGGAAAAGGTATGACTGAACAGCAATAATCAATCAGATTCATGGATTTTTTTGTTTTTGTAAACTACTTCCCTAAAGTTTGTGACAGCTTTTTTTTTTTTTTTTTACAGAAGTTACAGCTGATGAATTGCAAGAGGAGTGCAGAGTGGAACTGTCATTGTATTTCCTACATAAATTTTCCTTATTAAAAGGCAATATTTGGATTAGCATTATATCTTTTGTCATTATAAAATGTAATTTTATAGAGCACATTTTCTCAACTGTTACAACGTACAGAGTCTACAAAAAAAAAACATTGCCAGAAATTCCTTGCAATAGGTTTAAACTATATACTATGGTGTCAAACAGAACCATACCCCATATGAGTCTTAAACTATTTAAAAGTTTAAACTAACAGAACACTATAACACAATAATTAATATTTCTCATCTTCATTAAGTCTTAATCAGACACAAGTTACTGTTAATTAAATATTAAAATTTCTACTTATTTCTAATTTCTACAATAACACTAACTACTTAACATTTATCCACAAAAAGTATTTTAACAACAGTATGAGATTGTGTTTCATACCAGACAGCGTGATCATGAACATCAACAGGATCTTCATCGCTTTTTCAGCAAGAACTGAACACCCTAGCTTTGTTTCTGTGTATATACAGTATACTCAGCAAAAAAAGAACCACCCCTTTTTCAGGACTGTGTATTTCAACAATAATGTTGTAAAAATCCAAATAACTTTACAGATCTTCATTGTAAAGGGTTTAAACAATGTTTTCCATGCATGTTCAATTAACCATAATCAATTAATTAACATGCACCTGTGGAATGGTCGTTAACAGCTTAACAGCTTACAGAAAGTAGACATTTAAGGTCACAGTTCTAAAAACGGAGGACACTAAAGTCTACCGACTGTGAAAAACACCCAAAGAAAGACACCCAGGGTCCCTGCTCATCTGCATGAACGTGCATTAGGCATGCTGCAGGGAGGCATGAGGACTGCTGATGTGGCTATAGGGCAATAAATTGCCATGTCCGCACCGTGAGACGCCTAAGACGGCGCTACAGGGAGACAGGAAGGACAGCTGATCATCCTCGCAGTGGAAGACCACGTGTAACAACACCTGCACAGGATGGGTACATCCGAATATCACACCTGCATGACAGGTACAGGATGGCCACAACAACTGCCCGAGTCACACCAGGAACACGCAATCCCTCCATCTCACAGCAAGAACTGACAAATCTGGTCCAGTCCATGAGGAGGAGATGCACTGCAGTACTTCAAGCAGCTGGTGGCCACCAGATACTGACTGCTACTGACTGATTTTCAGCCTCCCTTCATTCAGGGACACATTGTGAAACATTTTTACTTCATGTCTTATGGTGTCGACTCTTTTAGTGTTCATTCATTCATTCATTCATTCATTCATCTTCTATACCGCTTTATCCTCTATTCAGGGTCGCGGGGGACCTGGAGCCTATCCCAGGAGACTTCGGGCACTAGGCGGGGTACACCCTGGACAGGGTGCCAATCCATCGCAGGGCACACACACATACGCACATTCACACACTACGGTCAATTTGGGAACGCCAATTACTGTAGCCTAATCTGCATATCTTTGGACTGTGGGAGGAAACCGGAGTACCCGGAGGAAACCCACCAAGCACGGGGAGAACATGCAAACTCCATGCACACAGAGACGGGAATCGAGCCTGGCCGGGAATCGAACCCAGACCCTGGAGGTGCAAGGCGACAGTGCTAACCACTACACCACCGTGCCGCCCTTTTATTGTTCATACAAATATTTACACATTAAGTTTACTGAAAGTAAAAACAGTTGAAAGTCAGAGGACGTTTCTTTTTTTGCTGAGTATACAGTACTTAGCTCACTGATTTGGTAACTATAAGAGAGAAGTTTCGTTAAAGAAACTATTGCAACTAGGGATGTGGAAGAATCATGCAACATTTCTTCTTCTTTTTTTTTAAGGTGGGCATACGAGTTTACCAGTTTAAAGAATATATATTAGATTCAAAACACAAACAATTATATAAGCTAGTGGAAAAATCACAATGTATTTTGTTTGTTTAGTTGGTTTATTTCTTGTGATGTTAAAGAAGCTACATGAGCAAGTTTGTTCAGATTTTTCTAAGTTGAAGATATTTTGAAGAAAACCCAGAAAAGTTTAGTAGTAAAAGTAGAAAACTAGCATAAAACACAAATGTTAACAGCAAGCCTGACAAGGCAGGAGAGCTACAGTAAATGTACAGTAGTTTAGTCAAGTAGTCAAGCTTTTATTGTCATTCTAACCAAATACAGTTCACTACACAATGAAACGAAACAACATTCCTCCAGGACCAAAAAACTGTTTAACATACAGTAATGAGGTGGTCAAGTGGACAAAAAGCAAAAAAAAAAAAAAAAAAAAAACTCTTTAAATATTTAATTTGTTAAAGTACGAAGTTTACTGTACATTCAACTCTTCCTTACTTATAGTCTAAATATATATCTACATTTTTTTACTACACAGATGTCCATATTCTATAGCCAGATGCATAGTGTAAATATTTTACTGTTTGTATCCTATTTTTATTTTATTTTACTTTATTCTGTTGTTTCTAAATTTTTTACTTTTGTACTGTCCACTTGCTGCCGTGAAAAAACTAATTTCCCACTTGTGGGACTAAAAGGTTTATCTTAACTTAAGATAAGATTAGATAAAAGTTATCTTATCTTTTATCTTAGCTTTGTCACGTTCTGCTATGATGTTGGACTGTGGGCTTGGTGTTGAGGCATAGACGCAGAGGGGATGCAGTGAAACAAGAGTCTTTAATAATAACAAAATCCAAACATGAACAAAACAAGTTGGCTTAAACTTGGAGCAAGCTATCAACAGAACTCAAACACTTAGACATAAGACTATGGATTACATACATTGATACACAATACAGACATGGGATACAAACTGGACGAGACTAGACACACTAAACAGAGTAGCGGACTAAACACAAGGGACTATACCTGTAAGGGATAAACAAACACAAGACAGGCTTGGCTAGGTCTACTGGCTGTGCTGCACATTAGCTGCTAAGCTAGCTCATAGCTAATCAGACTAATGGCTAAACAGGCCAGTAGCCTGAGACCCAAGGGAATGAACAGACAAGGTCCACAGCACACTAGGTATGAAACAGACTAAGAACTCTAAAGGTTAGTGGCTAAAGATGTTAGTACCTAAACAGACTAAGAGCTAATCAGATGATGAGACTAGACATAAACGAAGAATAGACAGGCTAAGATCTAAACATGTTAGTATCACCCTCATTAGTATTTAAACAGACTAATAACTAAACATGCAATGGGGGTTACTTACACAAAAGGGTAAACACAAAAGGCTAATTCTCCTAGAGGCTAATCCTGCTAGGAGACACAGAGACATAAACTAAATCAAAGCAAATACAAACTTAACTTAAAGAGCTCCAGAAACTAAATGCCAACTATAATCAAACCAAACTAAAACCAGAAGAAAACAAAACCCACATAACAGAACAGAAATTAAATTAATGCTTGACCCAGTTTCCCAGAACAAACAGGTATTTATAACAATGCTAATGAGCCTCCTCAGTTCAGGTGAGCATCCACGTCACCTGACTGAGGAGCCATCTAGGAAACTGAGTCTAGGAACAAAACTACAAACTAATTAACACTGTCCTCTAGTGGGCAACCTTCACAAGCTTATGTAATAAAACATCAGTGGTAATAACTACAATACATCAACAGCATTACAAATAAATGATTACATTTTAAAAATCTAAATCAGCCTTACAGAAATATGGATGCAGATTTATTTAGCTGATCTGACAATCTAGAGGTGAGATAGAAACCAGAATTTAAGAGCGAAATAATTAACTTTGACCAAAAATTTTTTTTTAATTATAGTGGAACCTTGGTCTGCGAGCATTTTGCAAGACAAGCCAAACTTGTAAATAAATTTTAACTTGATAAACGAGTGAGGTCCTTAAAATCCGTGTTTGTCTGCTGAGCGTCACGTGATCACAACAGAGCCAATGGTTCTTCTCCTGCTGTGGGATTATGGGTAATCATCTCCCATGCTCAGTCTCAGTGCACATGCATCCCTTGTGTAGTTAACACCATGTGCACATGTAACGTTCACTAAATGCATTTTTTTTTAATTTTGTGTCAAAGTGTAGTGACCATTCTTTAGTAACTGTAATTCGCTTTGATATACAAGTACGCTTCCGAAACAAATTATGCTCGTATCCAAGGTTTAACTGTACAAAGAAATTCCTGGCTATTCCAGTCTGACTTAAATCCTGTAAAGTGTCATTCATGTAATTTTTTTAAAATTTTGTATTAACATTACCTATGGCTTGCTCATACTCTGGCGTTGGTGTTGGAATACTGTTGGGACGATATTATGTTCAAACCCAACACGACCGAGCTGCTACTGTACTGTTGGGCCCTTGAGCAAGGCCCTTCACCCTCAACTGCTCATATGTGTAGATAAAAAAATTTATAAGTCACTCTGTATGAAAGCATTTGCTAACTGCCATGAATAAAATATAAATGTACAAAAGATATACACAGAATTGTTCAAATACTATATGCAAATACTATGCAAGGAAAATCGAACTGAATTGAGATCCTCTTCTGGGCCTTCTGCTGACATTATAAATCGTTACAGAGAAAAGGCACTAATATGTGTGTTAGAATCATATGATTCTGTATAATCATTTTGTGAATCAGAAACCTGAAATGAGTACGAAATTATCTTTAGAATTACAGCCAGATCAAATAGAATTGCATATATAATCAAATAGAATTGCAGTGAGATCAAATCTGTGGTGTCTAGATGAGATTATCTACTGCAGCAGGAAGGTGAGTAGCGGTAAGTATAGAAAGGTCTAAGACAAAAAAAAAGCCAGAGCAGAGCATTTACAAATAATTATTCACAAAACCTATATCAGAATCACATTATATAAGTAATATGTAAGTATATGTAAGTATGTATCCAGTGATGTTAACTTTAAAGCACTTTTTGTAAGTCGCTCTGGATAAGAGCGTCTGCCAAATGCCTAAATGTAAATGTAAATGTAAATTATATCGGTAGGTGTGTGTGTGTGTGTGTGTGTGTGTGTGTGTGTGTGTGTGTGTGTGTGTGTGTGTGTGTATGTGTGTGTATGTGTGAGCCATCCTCTTCATCAGCAGGTGTCAATGTCGTCCTATAAATCCAGGTTTCAAACGCTGGTCACAGACAGAATTTCTGTCTCTTTCTCGCGGTCCTTGAAAACCATGGATATGTCCACATTCTTCTGCTTAGTGTGGACATGCCTGCAATCACACGCAAACATGTTTAGGAAGTGTTTCAATAAAGATAGGCAAAGCAGGCTTAGAAATATGCTCCAAATGAAAAAAATTTCAACACAAATACAGTTAAAGAAAAAATTGGAAAATGCTAAACAGTTGGGGCAAAACTCAGTGATGGAGATGAGACAGAACCCAGAGATCAGTAACCTTAAAATTAATTGGAAATTTGAGGCAGAACAGAGGACTGTAACTGGGTTTACTAGCCGGTAGTTAAACTGGAATTAGCTAGTGTAAACTAAGTTCACTTTAAACACTGTTAATTCCACATGGTGTCCCAAAAGTCTTCTCACATTAGAACATACGTATAGGAGATACTTTTTAGCAAAATTTGTTCCAGAGTGTTTCATCAAGATATCTCAGTGTGTGTGTGTGTGTGTGTGTGTGTGTGTGTGTGTGTGTGTGTGTGTTTACAAAGAGATTATAATCATCTAGTGGTGTTTTTGTGAACGTTGTTACATTTTGAATTTTAAAAAGTCTTTATACCCCCTATGGAGACTCGCTGTAGAAAAACTGTAGATAATATTACTAAATAAGCAGACACGGTCCGAAATCATCAGTATATGTCAGTAAAATCAGTACAGAATGTCAGTAAAATCTCCCTGGTTTCTAGATAAAGGAAGTAGCAAACAGTAAACCTGACTCTTCCACTGAGTACAGCATTAGTTCTTACCCATTGTTCAGATTGTTATCTTTGATACACACAGATGAAAGTCCCACTGATGCTACATGGCTATGAGTTCTAGAGAGCAAAACTTGGCCTGCTCTCTGGGCATTACTCACATAACTTTCTCTTCTGTATCAATTACTGTGACACTAATGCAATCATGGTCTATCTATGAGCTCAAGTATGCAGAAGAAGGCAGACTGCTGTCATGGGTTGGAGCAGAACAAGAGGAATCCATGCGCAGATGAATGACTGTAGTGTTAGACAAGAGCGTGGTCGGAAGGCGAAAGTGAGGATAAAAAACTGGGGAATCAATTGACAAGGTTTACGGAGCCAAATCGCAAAACGAGAGCCGTAGTGAAAAGGGGCAGTGTAAGTTCAGTAACCGGGAAATCAAAGAGTGAGGATTCAAAAACGTGAAACAAAAGCCATACTCAGACAGGGAAGCGCGAGACTAAAACTGAAAAATCGAAGAGCGAGGAGACAATCCGAATCAAGAGGCAGAGCATGCTTGGAAACATGAGAGCTATGAAACAAACCTGCAAGAGAACTGAGGCAAGGAAAGGCACACAATAATCCAGCACTGAAGAAGCACATAGAGTGGGCCAGCGACAACATGAGCATGTGGGGAAAGTGACAGCTTAGGAAAAAACGAGGCAGAGAGGTCATGAATCATGACACTGCACTGTGTTATGCTGCTCTGTGTTATAGCATGAATAGCAGCTCAGAAAAATGGATAGATTCTGCTCTAAATTATTAGATGTTGTGCAAACCTACTCAAGAACTGCACACTTTACACATGAAGGCGGCGCTGTATATTTAATAATCAGCAGTGTATTCCTAACATTTAGGGTCTCTGTGCAACAACATGTTTAAAAAATACAGTGTTTTACCTCCTGATGTAAACTCCAGCTCCTAAGATGAATAAGATGATGATGAAGATCACTCCAACTGTCACTACAGCAATGATCCAGACTGGCAGTCGATCAGGATTATCACCTGTGGAAAAGTAAACGACAGAGCACAAGAGTGTAAGCGCATCATCACAATCGACTTCTTCCTTTTCCTTCAGTAATCACTCGAGACAGTCATGAGTGATTGTGAGCAGACGGACCCACCCTGGACCTGAAGGCTGATCGTTTTAGATCCTGACGTCTCGTTGGTTTTCCAAGTGCAGGTGTAAATCCCAGAATCCCTCACGGTTAGAGCAGGAAAGTGAAGAACGGGTCCTGATGTGTTTAACTGCTCGTTGTTCTTAGACCACACAAACTGTGAGGAACTGTGTGTGCAGTTCACATCACACGTCAGATTTAACGAGTCTCCTTGTTTAAGGGTTCCGTTTCCACTGAGCCTGATTAGTGACACCTTTAAATCTTTTACACAGAGCAGGAAAGACTCCACGTCACTCAATCAGGACTGAGAGGGGGTCAATAATTATAATACAGTTGAATCCTAAAATCTGGCCTGCTGAGTCAACATTTTTTTCAATAATGTGCTTTGTCATTATTTTTATGAATTATATTTCCTCAAAAAAAGTTCTATAAATTTTATTATGTGTTTTCGACATAATTCCTTATATCACAGCACCACTAAATTATTAACTCTGATGGTCGATTGCATATAAAAGGGCAATTATTCTTTTCTCATAACAGCATGCCCATGTTACATCGTTACATTTTAATCTATCAGCAGCTGATAACATTTTTAATAGCTGCATAAAAACACTCCTTTACAGTGAAACCTATTGGAAAGTTCATTATGTAGATAAAGTAAATTTACCTGCAACTTGTAGAGTCACTCCTGGTTCACCTGTCCATTCACCATCAATCCAATCAGTTATAAATCTGAATCTGTACTCTCCAGAATAACTGAACTGTACATTGTGGATTAACAAAGTGCAGTTTGATTTGTCGTCTCCAACGTACTCAAAGTCGGACTTGGTGTTTGATGAGCTGTTATAAACATACGGAGGAGGGGCTGTACACCTTCCTGTGGTTGAGTTAATCGAGCACCAAAGCATTTGTGTCACCTGAATTCCCTTTGGATAATAATAACTACAGGGAATGGAGACACTGGATCCTCTCACAGCACGAACCAGCTCTGGATATTTCACTCCCCAATCACCTGAGAAGTAAGTGTTTACATCAATGCATCAAGATTTCAAAAGGTACGATTTTAAAACAGATACTGTATCTCTCTTTCCAGTTTTACACCGGAGACAGAGCATGTACAGATCTATAATTCTAGACATTTCTCCAAATATTCCAACACACACCGACACACAGGTATAAGTGATTGTGAGCAGACGGACTCACCCTCGACCTGAAGGCTGATCGTTTTAGATCCTGACGTCTCGTTGGTTTTCCAAGTGCAGGTGTAATTCCCAGAATCCCTCACGGTTAGAGCAGGAAAGTGAAGAACGGGTCCTGATGTGTTTAACTGCTCGTTGTTCTTAGACCACACAAACTGTGAGGAACTGTGTGTGCAGTTCACATCACACGTCAGATTTAACGAGTCTCCTTGTTTAAGGGTTCCGTTTCCACTGAGCCTGATTAGTGACACCTTTAAATCTTTTACAGAGAGCAGGAAAGACTCCACGTCACTCAATCAGCACTGAGAGGGGGTCAATAATTATAATACAGTAGAGTCTTAAAATCCACCAGCAATAAGATGTTTAAAAATAATGTACTTTCTCATTTCTTTACTAATTATTTTTTACAGGTTTTACTCCACAGTGCTTTTAAATTCTGGGTTGTGATTGGTCAGAAACTGATGATCAATTTTCTATAACAGCAGCTCTGACTGTAGTGCAGCTGCACATCACAGATTATAGTCTGTTTTGTTTGAGGAGAAGTTTATTTAACATTTATAAATGGGTTTAAGAGCTTCAGCTACGGTTTGTGATTTTTTGATAACATTGGAAACTGTATTTTTGTTGTTTAACAAGAAAAATAAAGAGATGCTGGCAAAGGAACAACTGTTTATACTCGCTATAAAGTAAGTGAGAACATGGAACTAAGTTGTAAAAATGTAATTATTGTCAAATTGCTGTGATATAAGAGGAATAATACACTTTAGGATGTGCAGTTATAGGAAAATAATCAATTGAATTTAGGCTGTATTACGTATTAGTTTCCTGTAACAGTATGTCCACTATTCATGTTCTGTACTCCCTCACTCACTCACTCACTCACTCACTCACTCACTCACTCACTCACTCACTCATCTTCTATACCGCTTTATCCTGGATTCAGGGTCACAGGAATCTGGAGTCTATCCCAGGAGGCTTAGGGCACGAGGCGGGGTACACCCTGGACAGGGGGCCAATCCATCGCAAGGCACACACACATACAGTACACACACTCACAAACACACACAAACACAAACACACTCTGCAGGCAATTTTGGGAACACCAATTAACCTAACCTTCATATCTTTGGACTGTGGGAGGAAACCGGAGTACCCGGAGGAAACCCACCAAGCACAAGGAGAACATGCAAACACCATGCACACAGAGATGGGAATCGAGTCTGGCTGGGTATCGAACCCGGACCCTGGAGGTGCCATGCGACAGCGCTAACTCTGTACTTACTTGTAATTTAAACGATCTAATTATAATTTCATAATAATCCAATTCATTGCTAACAATTGCATGGAAAGTTAATTATTTCATACACATAAATAATATTTTATTGTAGTTTTTATTTAACCATAGCATTTACCTGCAACTTGTAGAGTCACTCCAGGTGGTCCTGTGTATCTGTCCACATTAGTTACAAATCTGAATCTGTACTCTCCAGAATAACTGAACTGTACATTGTGGATTAACAAAGTGCAGTTTGATTTGTCGTCTCCAACGTACTCAAAGTCGGACGTGGTGTTTGATGAGCTGCTATAAACATACGGAGGGGCTGCACACCTTCCTGTGTTTGAGTTCATTGAGCACCAAAGCATTTGTGTCACCTGAATGTTGGGATTTGATGTTGGATAATAATAACTACAGGGAATGGAGACACTGAATCCTCTCACAGCACAGATCGACTTATCAGGATAATTCACACCCCACCTACTGACCTGAGTGAGAACACCTGTGTAGAGGAATATAAAACCAGATTTTATTTTATGTTTAATTTATTTATTCAGAGTTTAAAAAAACATCTCTTTTAGGAAAAAAGTTTAAAGGAAATGATACACTTTGGTTTAAAGGTTATAACTCCTCATGTAACTATGTTTGAGTCTGTATATAATCCAGTACAAACTACAACATAAACCAGCAAACAGTGAAAAACACACAACACTGATCAGTAATTATGGATAAAAACTGAGTGTGAAATGAAGGTTTGATACCAGAAAGTGTGAGTAGGATCGTAACCAGGTGAAGCGTCTCCATCCCTGCTGTTAACAATGAGGCTGTGATCAGCTTCGGGTCTGTGTGTACACTCAGCTCACTGACAGGCAAATAACTCAGAGTGACTTTGCAGCGGCTGTAAATGCATTTGAATGTTCAATTATTTTATTAGATTGTTGATCTGTTCAGCAATAACATGACTGGTCAAATTATTAGCCCTCAGTTGTGATTGGTGCCTAATTTCATCAGGATTAAACAAATATATTTTCTCATCACTTGGAGAAAAATAAAGTGTCAAAACTTTTTTTTTCTCCAAGTGAAAAAAAATGTAGTATAAATGCAGGAAATGTAGTGATTAGGACACAACACTACATTTTTATCTTCACCTTTAATACTGCAGTAATTGTAATAATTCGGTTAATATTAAATGGCTCTTGCGGTTAATATAGTAGTTGTACTGCAAATAACATATATGGGTATACACAATTTAAATAAAGCAGAATTGTTTTAACAGTACTTCTACAATTTAAATGTGTGATGTAGTGTAATACAAACCGGATTCCAAAAAAGTTGGGACACTAAACAAATTGTGAATAAAAACTGAATGCAATGATGTGGAGATGGCAAATGTCAATATTTTATTCAGAATAGAACATAGATGACAGATCAAAAGTTTAATCCGAGAAAATGTATCATTTTAAAGGAAAAATATGTTGATTCCAAATTTCACGCAACAAATCCCAAAAAAGTTGGGACAAGTAGCAATAAGAGGCTGGAAAAAGTAAATTTGAGCATAACGAAGAGCTGGAAGACCAATTAACAGTAATTAGGTTAATTGGCAACATGATTGGGTATAAAAAGAGCTTCTCAGAGTGGCAGTGTCTCTCAGAAGCCAAGATGGGTAGAGGATCACCAATTCCCACAATGTTGCGCAGAAAGATAGTGGAGCAATATCAGAAAGGTGTTACCCAGAGAAACATTGCAAAGACTTTGCAGTTATCATCATCAACTGTGCATAATATCATCCGAAGATTCAGAGAATCTGGAACAATCTCTGTGCGTAAGGGTCAAGGGCGTAAAACCATACTGGATGCCAAATATCATAACAGTCCTTGATATGACATCATATGTCCGGAAATGACATCAGCATCATTTTCAATATTTATATGAAACCTTAATTACTTAAGTAGAATTATTTATAAATTTCTTTATCATCAATTGCTTATCTCACATCAAAATAAATAAATAAGTAACTAAATAAATAAGCTCTTCCATGAGAGATGAGATTTCATGATGATCAACCAAGACATGTTCAATACATGACTGGGTTTCATGCACGCCAGCAAGTCATTGACACATTTCTTTGAGTTCCTCCTTTATTTGTGTCATCTTTAAAGCACATTAAATATTTTATTCTATTTCATTATTCGTTATTATTTCTATATTGAATTGTGTAATGAGTAGAAAATAGAAATGAATAAAAATATACGTTCAAATAAAATGAAAAATGAATTTTGAAGAGAAGTAAATTTTAGGTGCAATTTGCCGGTTGTCCAGCAGGTGCCCTCATAACTCTGTCTCCTTACGATGCACTTAAGGCTATATGATTACTCCAGATCACTCGGAGATCTACCAAGATTTTCTAGTGCTACTTAAGTTACGATGGTTTTGGGAAACAGACCGTAATATTAAAATCAGTTGTACGTTCATTTTTACGAACTTCTTAGGCTTATTTTGGGAAACGCAGCCCAGATTAGTAAAAAAATTATCATACATAGAAAGTTTTAATATTTAATTTTCATGACAAATATTACAATGTTATTACAAATATTGCAGTATTATTAATCTAAAGGGGATGGTGGTTCTATAGAGGGGATGGTTTTTGTCATTTATTTCAACATGGGGGCTGCGCATCCCCCCTCAAATCGAACCCTGATTGCACTTCATTTCATTAATTGAAATTCATTAATTTAGTTTAAAAATATAATAAAGGACCATGCTTACAACTATAAACACCAAAAAAAAAAAAAAAAACACATCCATGAAAGCACTTTTACACTTAGCAATATTACTGTTTAACAGAGCTGCTGCTCGGAGACACTGCGTGCAATCAGTGTATGATTATATGTGAAATAACCAAATTTTATAAAAATATCAACTCAACTTACTCACCTATCACAGCTGTTCTGTTGGACTGGCAGGGCGTCTTTAGTCTCACGTGTGGAGTTTGAGGATTTGCAGATTCTAATAACAAAGGCAATAAAATTATTTATATATATAATATTTTATGTTAAGTTCCCAGTCACCGCTTAACTGAATAATGTTAAAGGGACACTGCTCAGGTTTGGCTGAGGGATATGTGGTAGATTTTTATTCTCCACACATCAGTGTTGCCCTAATTTAAAATATTAAACAAATACTGTAACTTTAGTAAAAGAAATCAAAGAAAGACTCCGGCAATAAAACAAAGTGAGCAATATTACCTATATTGGGAATCCAAGCCTCATCGAGAACTAAATTGACAGTGATTGTATGTGCTCATTTGTCCATTCCTTATCTGCTACATCATATACCTCGTCATCTGAAACCCTTCTGTTACATCATATAACTCATCATCTGAAACCCTTTTGTTACATCATATACCTCATCATCTGAAACCCTTCTGTTACATCATATAACTCATCATCTGAAACCCTTTTGTTACATCATATACCTTATCATCTGAAACCCTTCTGTTACATCATATAACTCATCATCTGAAACCCTTTTGTTACATCATATACCTCATCATCTGAAACCCTTCTGTTACATCATATACCTCGTCATCTGACTCCATCTTGCACTCATATAATTCGGTTAATATTAAATGGCTACTGCGGTTAATATAGGAGTTGTACTGCAAATAACATATATGGGTACTGGTGGCTCAGTGGTAGGTGTTTCGCCTGCCATGCGGAAGGCCCGGGTTCGATTCACAGCCAGTGCCCAAACCCCCAGCCACTGGAAGCAGTGCCGGTCCCAAGCCTGGATAAAATGGGAGGGTTGCGTCAGGAAGGGCATCTGGTGTAAAACCTGTGCCAAGTTGTTGTGCGGACTGGTATTCCGCTGTGGCGACCCCTTGCCGGGAGCAGCCGAAAGACCAACTACTGCAAATAACATATATGAGTATACACAATTTAAATAAAGACTTTTTTAACAGTATTTCTACAATTTAAATGTGTGATGTAGTGTAATACAAACATCAAGTGCGATGGTGTGGGCAAGTATTTATTTATTTATTTGGGTGTGGGTGATTTGTGTGTATGTATCATTCTATTTTTTTAATATGTCAAAAGCTCTGCTTGAACAGTTCTCTTGGCCATTGTGAAATTGCAACAGCATGAAAAATTATGAACTTATGAGCAGCATGTTACAATATTGAGCTCTGATTGGCTAATCCTGGTTTTTTTTTCTTTTTTTAATAAGCACATATCTAGGGGTGGAAACACTAGCAAAATGGCTGAAACCAAAAAACTAATTAAAGACATTTTTCAAAAAGAGGGAATTAATATTATTTTTGAGGAGTTGGAGCTACAAATACATATAATTTTCAGCAGGTTTAAGGTCAGTCATACAAATAAAGAAAAACAAAAAATCTGGGACGATATTGCTACAATAATGAAAAATGAAGTGATGAGACTTCATGATGATCAACCAAGACATGTTCAATACATGTCTTGGGTTTCACGCACACCAGTAAGACACATTTCTTTGAGTTCCTCCTTTATTTGGGTCATCTTTAAATATCTTAGCAATATTACTGATTAACAGTGCTGCTGCTCGGAGACACTGCATACAATCATATAATCCATTATCATTTATTTTCCTTACAAATTACCTTCCATTATCTTTACACTTTTCTTTTTCAAAATAAAAAATATATCCAAATTTTCTTCCTCCTGTTCCCTGCTCTCGCTACAAAGCACAATGTCATCTGCAAACATCATAGTCCATGTAGACTCCTATCTAACTTCATCTGTCATCCTGTCCATCACCAGAGCAAACAAAAAGGGGCTTAGAGTCGATCCTTGATGCAGACCCACCTCCACCTTGAACTCTTCTGTCACACCTACAGCACATCTCACCACTGTCTTACAGCTCTCATACATGTCCTGCACCACTCTAACATACTTCTCTGCCACTCCAGACTTCCTCATACACACCACAGCTCCTCTCTCGGCACCCTGTCATACACCTTCTCTAAATCCACAAAGACACAATGCAACTCTTTATTACCTTCTCTGTACTCCTCCATCAGCATCCTCAAAGCAAATACTGCATCTGATGTACTCTTTCTAGGCATGAAACCATATTGCTGCTCACAGATGCTCACCTCTGCCCTTAACCTAGCTTCCACTACTCTTTCCCACAGCTTCTTTGTATGGCTCATTAGCTTTATACCTCTGTAATTGCCACAGGTTTGCACATCTCCCTTGTTCTTAAAAATCGGCACCAATACACTTCTCCTCCATTCCTCTGGAATCCTCTCACTCTCCAAGATCTCGTTAAACAAACTAGTCAGAACTACTGCCACCTCTCCTAAGTACTTCGAAACCTCCACAGGTATGTCATCAGGACCAACAGCCTTTCCGCTCTTCATCCTCTTCAACACCCTTCTCATCTCACTTTTACTAATATTTGCTACTTCCTGCTCCACAACAGTCACCTCTTCTACTCTTTGTTCTCTTTCGTTTTCCTCATTCATCAACTCATCAAAGTACTCGTTCCATCTTCCCATCATCCTCCTGGCATCTGTCAGTACATTTCCATCTCTATCTTTAATCACTCTAACCTGCTGCACATCCTTCCCATCTCTATCTCTCTGCCTTGCCAACCTGTACAGATCCACCTCACCCTCCTTACTGTCCAATCTAGCATACAAGTCCTCATATGCTCTTTGTTTGGCCTTTGCCACCTCTACCTTCACCTTACGCTGCATCTCCCTGTACTCCTGTCTACTCTCTTCAGTCCTCTCAGAGTCCCACTTCTTCTTAGCTAGACTCTTTCCCTGTATACACTTCTGGACAACCTCATTCCACCATCAAGTCTCCTTGTCCACTTTTCCCTTACCTGATGATACACCAAGTACCCTCCTACCTGTCTACCTGATCACATTGGCTGTAGTTGTCCAGTCAACTGGACAAATTGTCAGGCCACAGTTGTAAATAAGAAACCTGTTCTTAATCTGTCTTGCCTGGTTAAATAAAGGTAAATAAAATAAATAAAAAAAAAAACAACTAAAAGCACCTCCTGACCACCCATAGCCTGTCTCTACTCCTCCCTAAAGACTACACAACATTCTTCCTTTCTCAGCTTCCACCACTTTGTCCTCTGCTCTGCCTTTGTCCTCTTCACCTTCCTCACCACCAGGGTCATTTTACACACCAACATCCTGTGTTGTCTGACTACACTCTCCCCTACAAACACTTTGCAATCCCTTTCAGATTACAACGTCGACACAAGATGTAGTCCACCTGAGTGCTTCTGCCTCCGCTCTTATATGTCACCCTATGTTCCTGCCTCTTTTGGAAGAAAGTATTTACTACTGCCATTTCCATCCTCTTTGCAAAGTCCACCACCATCTGTCCTCCTACATTCCTGTCCTGAAGACCAAACCTGCCCATCACATTTTCATCCCCACTGTTCCCTTCCCCAACATGTCCATTGAAGTCTGCACCAATCACCATTCTCTCACCTCTGGGGATGCTCTGCATCACTTCATCTAACTCACTCCAGAATTTCTCCATCTCTTCTAACACACATCCTACCTGTGGGGCATAACCACTAACAACATTGAACATCACCCCTTCAATTTCCAGCTTCAGACGCATCACCCTATCTGATACTCTCTTCACCTCTAGATCATTCGTAACAAACTCCTCTTTCAGAATAACTCCTACTCCATTTCTTTTCCTATCCACACCATGGTAAAACAATTTGAACCCTGATCCTAAGCTTCTAGCCTTGCTACCTTTCCAACTGGTCTCCTGGACACACAGTATATCCACCTTCCTTCTCTGCATCATATCAACCAACTCTCTTGCCTTTCCTGTCATGGGCTAAACATTCATAGTCCCTACTATCACTCCTAAACTCTTGCCTTTCCTCTTCTCTCTCTGCTTTCGAACACGCCTTCCTCCTGTCCTTCTTCCTCTCCTTCACCAGTGGCGGTCGTTATTAACCAGGCCACGACTGATCCAGTATGGAATTTATATTTGTGATTCGCATCTTTGATTTGGCAAATGTTTTCCATCGGATGCCCTTCCTGACACAATCCTCTGCATTTATCCAGACTTGGGACTGGCACAAGAAAATACTGGATTGCGCCCCAATGGTTGCATTAGACTTCTATATTATTTTTAATTGAAGTATATCTTGCTACATCGTTTACACAGTATGTACATAATTTCGATCCTCTCGTGTATTTTATCCTTTTTTTGGGCTTTCAAATCTATAGTTCTTTGTCCTTTATATTTTATTTGTTCTAATTAATGTTTTGTGTGTGTGTGTGTGTGTGTGTGTGTGTGTGCTGCTGTTGTTGCTGCTGCTGCTGTTGTTATTCTTAAATGTGTTTCATATGTATTCTTTTTGTATTGTCTCAATAAATCAATTAAAATAAACAAAAAACACACACAAAAAAAACAACTCAAACAAGAAGATATGATGGTGAGCTGTTCATTCTGTTTATTATAATATGTGCTTAGCTGTATTGTAATATTTTTTCATTACTGGAACTATAGACAAAGTTTGTGTATGTAGACGTGTTGGGGGTCTGTTTATTTAAAATGTAACATTTTATTTCATTTCTGGTCAAAAGAACGAAATTAACTAAATGACTCAAAAAAAGATTCATTCATTTTGATGAATGAGATTCAAAGAACCGAGTCACTAAAATGATTCAAACTTCCCATCACCAGCAGGCAGTTTGATTAGCAGTATAATGTTGCATTTAAAGTGCAAAAGTACTAAACAGTGTACTTAAACATTATTAAATTTGCTGTTGATGAAATAAATGTACTAAGTACTGTACTAGTAACTAAAGCTATTAGTAAAAATAAAGATTTAGTAAAAATAGAACATTTCTCTAAGAATTATATTTGGGAGAAAGTAATACGAAATTAAAATATTGAAGTGAAATATGTTGTGTATGTTGTGATATGTAAGCAAAGAAAACTAAAATTGATTTTCAATTCATTTGCTTGTGTGAAACATGTTATATATTTTTAATCTCTTACACAGCACCAACACCACTAAAGAAGAGAAGTTGAATGGAGATAAAACAGGAGGTAAATGTTAACTTTTTGAATGCTACAGAAGTATTAAATGTGTTACTATTGAATCAAAGATAGAAATTAAAACAAGGCTTGAAATATTTCACTTTACCTATAATGAATCTAGAATATACAAGTTTTCCACTAGAATATACTAGATTTTCCATTCACTAAATTAAAACATTTATATAGTTGATAGTAATGCATAAATAATGTTGGGTTTCATTTTTATACAAGGGACAAAGACATGCACAAGGGACATTCAAGTCAAAGCGGGACCTTTGTTTGTGCAGAATAACAGAACACACTTATTAGAGTAAAAGCTCCCTTTATTTCTCTCTATTTTTTCTCTATATATGAGGTTGTGCATTGTTCTGCAAGAGCAGAATGCCTTTGATGATCAAAGCAGTCCGTTTTTTTTTAGCATTCCACTGAAATGTTCACTGGAATTTTACCAGGAATGGGCTCTGTAAAATCAAATCAGTTTTACGTCTTTGTTTCAGAGAATTTTCATCACTAGTCCTGCTTTGACTTGAACACCACTGGTAGATCAGTGCGATGATGTATATTAGACCAAAAAGTATGTATTTGAACAGAAGTATTATTTTACCAGTCTGGTAGACTTTACAGTAACAGTCACACTTGTACTTACAGATGTCGCCATTAAAAACCTGCGTTTCGAGAAAAGGGATCCCGTGACTTGCCGCGGCTTTGCGCGGCTGCGTGCGGGAAGCTGTGAACATGCCCTTCATTACCTGTAGGGGGCAGTCGTGTTTCAGTCTGAAGTATTGTGTGTCTACTGAAGCCGAAAATGTGTGCAAATTAAACTGCGCATGCGTGTTTGGAGACGCTGTGCCCGCGCTGTGTATCAGTCGGTTGTGGATTATCACGGAGGTACAACACGGCGTGGCTGCAGCTGGAGTTTGTCGTGTTCGAGGTAAGTTTAGCTTTCTTTTTTGGATGTGATTCTCGCTTTCATGACTCCCAATTAATGTTCATCTTAATCTCAGGACGTACAATTAGCAATTTCAGTTTTTAATAGTGTGGAGATTCACAAAACACCGTTTTCGTGTAAAAACCTGAACCTACGGAGCCCCCATGGGTCCTGTGGTAAATAAATAAATAAATAAAATAATAACGAACCGAGCGCGCGGATTAATACACCGAGATGTGTGTTTCTTACCCCCAACCCGAGTGAAAACGGCGTGTTCAGACAAAGCCTCGCCAGTTAGATGCCATTTCTGAACAAACTGAGTCGTGTGTGTTAAAGCATTAAATGGTAAAAGAGCACTAGCAATAAACGTTTTTTTTCTGAAGCCGGACTTTATTAATGAGTTACGAGTAAAGAACCTGTACATATGTTCATACAGTATTGACAGCAGCTCTAATTTACTGCGGTAAAGCCAGCCGCGGTTCAGAAAAACACGGTCAAGTCAGCCGCGATTGATTTTAGTGCGCGCGCATATTACAGCGATTACGGTAGTTTCATGAACAACACAGAGAGAATGCCCCATATCTGAAAAATGCTGCAGTAAAATAGTTTCATATGTGGTGTGTATATAGTATGGGACGTCCTGAATAAGAACTGATCATTGTTTTTTTCTACTTTTTTTTTTTTATCATATAATGTGTGTACATTGTATGGGATAAAAACTGACAACGGCGTTTTACACTTACTAGAATTTATTTTTTCATAGGTCTCTGAAGTGAAATAAAGGCATTTTATTTAACTTTTTTTCCCCATTGTGAACATTTGTTTATTTGACCTCTCTTCCAAAGCAGACGTTAATCCTCATTATAGAAAACATTCATTGAAGAATAACTGCTACTTTTGAACAGTAAAACAAAATAAAAATCAATTCTGGTATTTAGAAAGACTAAATACATTATTTTGTCTGTTTTCTACGAATTCTGCTGTAACTTATCTACATAAAACAATTATTTGAATGGTGAATATTTAAGAAAAATATTGTAACAGACAACCGTCAAAGTCACCAATAAATAACACGGATATTAAAGCAGAAATGCAAATAAATAAGCAAGTAAAAATTGACGAGCATGTTGTATTATCTCTCAGTCCTGGGCGTCTAAATGAAAAGCGCTCTGAAAGCGCGTTGTCTCTGTGTCGGTCCTGAAACTACCGTAATCACTGTAATATGGGCGCACACTAAAATCAATCGCGGCTGGCTTGACCGTGTTCTTCTGAACCGCGGCTGGCTTTACCGCAGTTCTAATTTGTCTAAATCGCATTGCAGACAATAAAAATAAGTCGAGTCATCCTGTGACCCTACATGCTTAATCTTTGCACACATGATTCTTGCTTCTCACTTTTTCCTTAATCCCTCACTGTTCTATCTTGTATTTTCTAACGGTGTCAGAAACTTTGTGTTAGTAGCACTGCTTGACGCCTTCCTCTTTTGTAATTTGCTTTGGATAAAGGCAAACTTACAAAAGATGAAGAAATGCCTGAATGTAGTTGTACGAATAAAAGATTATGTAATGATACAATGTAAATATTTTCACAGAAACAAAGCGTAAAGATGAGACGTGAATCTGAAGAGGATCTCTTTGATGATTGCCTGGTAAAGCATTGTTTTCTTATTAATTATACAATTTATTAATACCTTGAATATAGTGTTTGTTGTATTGGACAGAAGCATATAAATGCAAATGTATATATAAATCTGAGGAATTATTGAACGAATTTTCATGTTTGGACTAACCCTTTAAATACAAACTCAGCATTCATCATAGGATTTCCTGACACTGTAAAGCCATCTCATGCCATGTTTTACTGATGCAAGATAAAGCAATTTAACCCAAGTTTAACAATATGAAGTATATGAAGTGATGGTCATTTTTTTATTATCATTTATTTTTATTATTATTTTTTTCTCAATGAAGTCAGCACAGGTTGAAGCAATTCAGATTTTTTTGCTTCTCAAAATAAATGATTTATTTTCTTGTAAATTTTATGCAGGGGGACAGACGAAGTGACACCTTCTTAAAATCCTTGTCGTACGTGCTGTTGAAGGGGAAGAACCGGTTGGTGTATCCATAATCCTTGAAGGAGAGGCTATTTTCAGAAAGTTCTTCTAGAACTTGATGGGATTAAGCTATCACCAAAAGTGCAAGCTTTAAAGATGAAGTTATCATCTTAAAACATTTGATTTGGCTTGACTACAAGTGTTTACATGTTGTGTTTACATGTTCAGCTTAAAATGTTTTCATGCATTAAGGTTTCAATGGCATACTTTTAAGTGCACTAGTCCAGAGTGCTGATTTGAAAGTTGCAACTTCACTGCTTCAGAGGGCTATTACGTTTTAACGTTTATTCTACAGTTTGTTTAAAGTATTTTCTGCTGCATTTTATTTCTAAATGAATGCTGTATTTTATTTATTTATTATTTTACACAATTTTGTTTAAAACAAGTATTTCAGGCCCTGGTGCCGTGCAGTTTTTTTCTATGGATGCAAAATTTAGCTGAATGCACTTTTATTAAAAAGACAACTTGGATCTAGACTGTGAATGTCACAAATATTTGGTAATGTTGGTGAATAAACTGTTTAATTATATTTTAGTTGTGTGATTTATGAAAGATATAGATGAAATAATTACTTAAGTTTCTTTCCAAAACATAAATTAGCAATGTTTACATTATTATAGGGAGTAATAGGTAGCAAACCTACGCCCTTGTGTGTGTATGTGTGTGTGTATGTATATATATGGAAATATAATTAATATTTTCGTGTTTAATTACAAAAAAAAAACATTTTAATGGTTAGTGATTGTTGCAGACATTTACACTATTTTTGAGAACTATTAAGTTCTCCTTCAACGTGTCATAGCCGATAACTGTCCCTTTGAAGCCTTTGAATGGTGTTAAAAATACTTGCAAAACAAGTATTGCAGCCATACATTGGAGGGAACTTCTGAGGTGGTCAGTGATTGATGGCACGGTCGGTCGGAGGGGGTTGTGATCACACCTATAGATCTTTTGTTCTAGGCTATCGGTCAAATATCTCTCCACTTGGAAGCAAAAACATGCAAGGGATTTCAGCATCTCGACGCACATACTAAGCTGTTTATAAAGTAGACACTGTTTGTTTTTTCATTTTGTAATCTTTCCCGTCTTTACCGTGTACTGTACAATGTATATTCATTTTTTAATGAATTACTGTAAATAAACTACACATTCCGTTGATTTACCAGAAATGACTTTTCTGTTTTTTGTGTGTGCTAAACTAAACTTCAGGGTCAAAGTAATAGCGATTTTATTTGAAAAGTATTATATATTCACAATGCTGATAAGTTCAAGCTTAGATTCATATATAAACTGCTTCAAAGTCTTTCCACCCCGTGACCGCTGAAATCCGACAGACGCAGGGCTCAAGGGAGGTGTGTCTGTGTGTGTGTGTGTGTGTGTGTGTGCGCGCGTGTGTATGTGTGTGTGTGCGCGTGCGCTGCAGCCTGTCCTATTTTCAGCGGATTTTTCCGCTACCGCAGATCAGTTTATCAACTTGTAATATATACATTTTAGGAATATATTAACATGTGCAGACATTTAAGGGTGCGCTGCCCTCTCTTGTCCCTGCGTAGAGCCTACACACACACACACACACACACACACATCTATCTATCTATCTATCTATCTACAAACCGGATTCCAAAAAAGTTGGGACACTAAACAAATTGTGAATAAAAACTGAATGCAATGATGTGGAGATGGCAAATGTCAATATTTTATTCAGAATAGAACATAGATGACAGATCAAAAGTTTAATCCGAGAAAATGTATAATTTTAAAGGAAAAATATGTTGATTCCAAATTTCATGGTGTCAACAAATCCCAAAAAAGTTGGGACAAGGCCATTTTCCCCACTGTGTGGCATCTCCCCTTCTTCTTACAACACTCAACAGACGTCTGGGGACCGAGGAGACCAGTTTCTCAAGTTTAGAAATAGGAATGCTCTCCCATTCTTGTCTAATACAGGCCTCTAACTGTTCAATCGTCTTGGGCCTTCTTTGTCGCACCTTCCTCTTTATGATGCGCCAAATGTTCTCTATAGGGGAAAGATCTGGACTGCAGACTGGCCATTTCAGTACCCGGATCCTTCTCCTACGCAGCCATGATGATGTGATTGATGCAGAATGTGGTCTGGCATTATCTTTTTGAAAAATGCAGGGTCTTCCCTGAAAGAGATGACTAGATGTTGTTCTAGAACCTGAATATATTTTTCTGCATTGATGGTGCCTTTCCAGACATGCAAGCTGCCCATGCCACACGCACTCATGCAACCCCATACCATCAGAGATGCAGGCTTCTGAACTGAGCGTTGATAACAACTTGGGTTGTCCTTGTCCTCTTTAGTCCGGATGACATGGCGTCCCACATTTCCAACATGAATTTCGAATCGTGACTCGTCTGACCACAGAACAGTCTTCCATTTTGCCACACTCCATTTTAAATGATCCCTGGCCCAATGAAAACGCCTGTGCTTGTGGATCTTGCTTAGAAATGGCTTCTTCTTTGCACTGTAGAGTTTCAGCTGGCAACGGCGGATGGCACGGTGGATTGTGTTCACTGACGATGGTTTCTGGAAGTATTCCTGAGCCCATTCTGTGATTTCCTTTACAGTAGCATTCCTGTTTGTGGTGCAGTGTCGTTTAAGGGCCCGGAGATCACGGGCATCCAGTATGGTTTTACGCCCTTGACCCTTACGCACAGAGATTGTTCCAGATTCTCTGAATCTTCGGATGATATTATGCACAGTTGATGATGATAACTGCAAAGTCTTTGCAATTTTTCGCTGGGTAACACCTTTCTGATATTGCTCCACTATCTTTCTGCGCAACATTGTGGGAATTGGGGATCCTCTACCCATCTTGGCTTCTGAGAGACACTGCCACTCTGAGAAGCTCTTTTTATACCCAATCATGTTGCCAATTAACCTAATTACTGTTAATTGGTCTTCCAGCTCTTCGTTATGCTCAAATTTACTTTTTCCAGCCTCTTATTGCTACTTATTCCCAACTTTTTTGGGATTTGTTGACACCGTGAAATTTGGAATCAACATATTTTTCCTTTAAAATGATACATTTTCTCGGATTAAACTTTTGATCTGTCATCTATGTTCTATTCTGAATAAAATATTGACATTTGCCATCTCCACATCATTGCATTCAGTTTTTATTCACAATTTGTTTAGTGTCCCAACTTTTTTGGAATCCGGTTTGTATTATATAAATACACATTTGGAATCTGCATCTACATTTTCTGTTACAAGTATAGAATTAGGTTCAGCTGAGACTCATGATCAATGGTGTTAGGGTACTTATGTAGTGATAATTAGTTTCAGTCAGATCATTAAAACTAACAATGGACTATGACACTCTTGAGAGGGGATATGAAGGTGTTATTCATTTATTTATTCTCTACAAGGGTGCGAACAACAGTACAGACCAAACTATAACTCTCTCTTACTACTATACAAATTCTAGATATAAACAAACAAAATACAGCTTTTTTTCCTCAGAGGTAAACGGAAAAGTGAAGTTGTTCAGCTGTTCACTGTCACTGCAGCTTCTTCAAAGTCTTCCCACTCCGTGACCACTGAAATCCGACACGACACCACGTTAGGCTACGTCTTGACTCATTTGTATACCGACGGTGATTGGATGTTTCCCGAGGGCTCAGGGGAGTGTGTGTGTGTCTGTGTGTGTGTGTGTGTGTGTCTATGTGTGTGTGTCTGTGTGTGTGTGTGTGTCTATGTGTGTGTATAAACAAACAAAATACAGCTTTTTTTTCAGAGGTAAACGGAAAAGTGAAGATGTTCAGTGTCACTATGCAGATGTTACACTCAGTGGAGTTACCGAAATCATTGGTTTAGTCCTCATTGAGCTTTTGTTCCTCTTATGTGAGCATAAACAGTGAAACATTCCACAGATTTATAATACACCGCGGCCAAGTGAACCACGTTCCCGTCGAACGAAACGAGGCATAATCGTGGTGTTTGCTTCGGTTATGACACACCATAGTTTATTACCTGCTGTGGTAGATCTGAATATTTATTCAAACACAATAATAAAGCTTTATATCCTCAGGAGGGCTCAGTACATTGTTTTAGCGATAGTTTCACGGAAGCGAGTTCAGAACTAATCTAACCAAACCAAAAAAAAAATAGCTGGATAGTTTTGTTCTTCAGAAAAGATATCTGAAGTCACAGAGAGATCCTGCTCTGTAGAAGCTGCCTCAGTCTATTTGTGCAATTACTCCATCCCGCCCTTATCAATGATAGTATAGTAATGATGTCGCTGTTGATTATCTGTTCTTGTGCTTTTGAAAAATAAATATTTTTTTCTAAGAACATGTAATAGGATGGTGTTTATTGCATATATGTATGTTTTTTTGTAATAGGCAAGTATATCAAAATAATTTAACTGTTTAATAGACATGGGTGTTTTTTTTACAGATTCACTGTAAAACATGAAAATAATAATAACCTATTTGTGAGGTAGAATTAACCCAACATTCCAGTTAAAATGAACCAACAAACCCCAAACATATGGGTAGAACATTTGAACCATTTATGTGGTAGAATTAACCCAGCATTATAGTTAAATATGACCTAGCATTTGGATTGAATATTTAACCCATCTTGCTGGGTTAAATTAACCCAGCATTTAGTTAGTCCTATATTTACCCAGCAGCTGGGTTAAAAACAACCCAGATTGTTTTTAACCCAGCATTTTTTAGGGTGTATATATATATATATATATATATATATATATATATACACACACAGACATGCGTGTGTCATTTTAATTCAAATGAACATTTTAATCTGTGCATGGGCGTTGTGAGGGTTGCCCACTAGAGGGCAGTGTTTTTACTTTGTAGTTTTGGTTCCTAGACTCAGTTTCCCAGAAGCCTCCTCGGTCAGGTGACATGGATACTCACCTGAACTGAGGAGGCTCATTAGCACTTTTATAAATACCTGTTTGTTCTGGGAAACTGGGTCGAGCATTAATTTCTGTTATGTGGGTTTTGTTTCCTTGTTTTAGTTTGATTTCATGACAGTTGGCTTTTGGTTTCAGGAGCACTTTAAGTTAAGTTTGTATTTGCTTTGATTTAGTTTATGTCTCTTTGTCTCTGTGTCTCCTAGCAGGATTAGCCTCTAGGAGAATTAGCCTTTTGTGTTTACCCTTTTGTGTAAGTAACCCCCATTGCATGTTTAGCTAGTAGTCTGTTTCAATACTAATGAGGGTGATACTAACATGTCTAGATCTTAGTCTGTCTAGTCTTCGTGTCTGTCTAGTCTCATTGTCTGCTTAGCTCTTAATCTGTTTAGGTACTAACATCTTTAGCCACTAACCTTTAGAGTTCTTAGTCTGTTTCATAACCTAGTCTGCTGTGTACCTTGTCTGTTCATTCCCTTGTGTCTCAGGCTACTGGCTGGTGTAGCCATTAGTCTGATTAGCTATGAGCTAGCTTAGCAGCTAATGTGCAGCTCAGCCAATAGACCTAGCCAAGCCTGTCTTGTGTTTGTTTATCCCTTGCATGCATAGTCCCTAATGTTTAGTCCGTTAGACTGTTTCGTGTGTATTGTCTTGTCCAGTTTGTATCCCATGTCTGTATTGTGAATCAATGTATGTAATCCCTAGTCTTATGTCTAAGTGTTTGGGTTATGTTTCTTATGCTCCAAGCCAACTCTCTTAGTTCATGTTTTGTTCATGTTTGTTTGATTATCATTAAAGACTCTTTTGTTTCACTGCATCCCCTCTGCATCTATGCCTCAACACCAAGCCCACAGTCCAACACCATAGCAGAACGTGACAGGCGTCAACTCGCACGTTCTGTAATGTTCCATTGTCTTTTAGAGCCCATTACTAAAGCAGGTTACTAAAACCTGGCTTACTACCTATAAAAAATATTTCAATTTAACTCATGGGTCTCAATCACAGATGACACGACAAATTATATACTCTGAAACGTTCATTTGAACATTTAAAATGTTAATACAAAAATACAAAAACATGAATACTAATGTTATCATGGTGTAAATTATTAACATTAGGTTAGGTCCTGCACTTAATTAATTCATATTATAATTACTTTTACATAGTATAGTTACTTGACTGACATTACCAAAACTAGCTATTTGATTTAGCCTTTCTAAAATCAACCCATATATCATTTATAATCAGAAAACATAAAACATATTATGATCTGTTCAGCCCATCAGTTTTAATTTAGTTTGTATTTTTTATTATTCATAAGACAACCTTTCAGTTTTGTAAATATTTTAGTTATAGTGTGTTAAGTCTTACTTTAGGTTAAACGTTTTTGAGAATTTGACCATCCAGCTTTGATAAATGTTATGTCATTGATAAAATCTGGATTAAGGTTTTTTTATTATATAATTATATATTATTGTGGTCTGGGGGTTTGCGTGCCTCAACACAATTCAGCAAATACAATACTGTTACTATACAGTAAGGCCAGGTAAAAACAGTGCTCGAACATGATGCCCCCCTCCCCCCACCCCGTGTTGTCTGGTCTAGAACGGCGCTGCCTCTGACCGTCTTTTGTCTTGTAAATGAGTATTCTCACTCACCTTCCAATCCCCCCAGCGCACACACTCTGTTTGTACTGTAAACTGTAACTGTGTTTGCTAGGGCACTTGGTTATACACAGTACTTTAATGTATGGAACACTTACTTAACTTACTGGTTTGGTTTAAATATCGCTTATTACCTTATTCAGCAAAATAAATTCATTATTAACGTATTGAAGTATTTTAGTTAAGGACAAAAACTGTGCTTGTGTTTAGAACTGCTGAACAGCCGAAAACACACACACACCCATCCCCCCGCCAAAAACACACACGCACACACAGAGCAATTAACACCAGGAGTGGAAGGTGAGAAACCTCAATGGAGAATACCAAGTTTGTCGTTGCTCTTTTGGAGTTCTTAAAACCCAAAACATTTATTTATACTGAGAAAAAATTATTATGGGTCACAATCACAAATACATATGATCAAGTGTTTAACTGGTTTCATTTGTTTCTATGATCAATAATTATTATTATTATTTTCAGCCCAACTCTTTGACTATTTAAAACAAAGTTGTGTCCCATTTTTTGCCCATTGAAGTTGTTGGTTCAACTAAACAATTTTTAAATACCCAAACAATCCCCCAAAATTAAAACACGCAAAACATGACTTTAACAATTCAATTTATTCTTCCAAAACTAGTCAAAGTTAAAACAGTAATTTATATAAAACAGATGAATACATGTTGTCTTTTTGCTTCAAGTTCATTAAACAACCCGGATACACCAGCTGCTTATAAGTCTCTATCTATAGTCCTTTTACATTAAAATAAAAAATTTTCAAATATCAAAACTATTACATATTTGTTATTAATAATGTTATTACTTAACAGTTTAAGTCTTTGTTTCCCCCAAAGTACTGTATCAGACATTTTGCAGTTCTATGTTCAGAATATACAGTAGACCTGATCAAACATCATTCTAAAGCTGTCGGACTGTGACGTCATCGCTACCGCAGATCAGTTCATCAACTTGTAATACATACATTTTAGGAATATATTAACATGTGCAGACATTTAAGGGTGCGCTGCCCTCTCTTGCCCCTGCGTAGAGTCTACACACACACACACACACACACACACATCTATCTATCTATCTATCTATCTATCTATCTATTATATAAATACACATTTGGAATCTGCATCTACATTTTCTGTTACAAGTATAGAATTAGGTTCAGCTGAGACTCATGATCAATGGTGTTAGGGTACTTATGTAGTGATAATTAGTTTCAGCCAGATCATTAAAACTAACAATGGACTATGACACTCTTGAGAGGGGATATGAAGGTGTTATTCATTTATTCATTCTCTACAAGGGTGCGAACAACAGTACAGACCAAACTATAACTCTCTCTTACTACTATAAAAATTCTAGACATAAACAAACAAAATACAGCTTTTTTTCCTCAGAGGTAAACGGAAAAGTGAAGTTGTTCAGCTGTTCACTGTCACTGCAGCTTCTTCAAAGTCTTCCCACTCCGTGACCACTGAAATCCGACACGACACCACGTTAGGCTACGTCTTGACTGATTTGTATACCGACGGTGATTGGATGTTTCCCGAGGGCTCAGGGGAGTGTGTGTGTGTGTCTATGTGTGTGTGTCTATGTGTGTGTCTGTGTGTGTGTGTCTATGTGTGTGCGTGTCCTCATTGAGCTTTTGTTCCTCTTATGTGAGCATAAACAGTGAAACATTCCACAGGTTTATAATACACCGCGGCCAAGTGAACCACGTTCCTGTCAAACGAAACGAGGTATAATCGTGGTGTTTGCTTCGGTTATGACACACCATAGTTTATTACCTGCTGTGGTAGATCTGAATATTTATTCAAACACAATAATAAAGCTTTATATCCTCAGGAGGGCTCAGTACATTGTTTTAGCGATAGTTTCACGGAAGCAAGTTCAGAACTAATCTAACCAAACCAAAAAAAAAAAAACATCCGAAGCTTCAAATAGAATGAACGAACTAATGAAATTGATATATATGTAATTGATATATTGTATATACAGACGTGTGTGTGTCATTTTAATTCAAATGAACATTTTAATGCTTTCTGATACACTTATCAACTTATCCACATAAACTTATCAACACATACTCTCCGTGCACGCACATACAATCTCTAAAAAAGTAAAATTAATAACATACATATACAAATAAACAAAAATATAAACGTCTATGTATATTGAAGTTTACGGTGAACGCAGAGTCGGGTAAGCACATGTGATGACGCGCGCGCCCTCACCTCTTGTTACGGCTGCCTATTTGGCCAAAAAATAATTGAACGATATGCCTGGTCCTGGAAAGAGACAATAAATATATATATTTTTTTATACATTTATTGCATTGTTTGTTGTTTACAGTCAAGCCATCAACATACAATAAAATGTAAACATGAGATCTAAACTAAAAACTGTGCTCCCTGTGCTGGTGCTGGCAATATCATCTCTTTGTTCTGCTGTCTCCGGCTCCCTCCCTGGTCCTGAACCGTACCATACAGTGGTTACAAAATTGGAACGGCGATCTCGCCGCGTATACCGCCGTTTAAAGGCAACAGCGGCCAAAATAAATCAGTTGCATTTCAAAGTCATTCGTAAAATGGCCGCCAGGTGGCGCAAAGTGACATTTTCATTCACTGCAGTAAATACAACAGTGATGGTAATTTCCACAACAAACATGAAAAATCTGAACCAGAGCTATTAATGTGTACTGTACAATAATGAGTAAAAAAAATTATAGTAGATTTATTAACTGAAATAAATGACCATATTTTTCAAGAGAATTTTCAAGCCCCACTCATCAAACAAAATTATAACGAAATCGGCCAAGTTTACTATTTATTTAAATATAAATTTCTAAACCAATAAGATCAAATAACACCAAGTTATTATTATAACAGGCTTACTTCGTCACTTATCAAAGAAGTACACTTGCTTTCAAAGAAGTCGAGTGGCTTATTAAGGTCTCTGGTGTGCATTGTCTCTAAGTGGCCGCTTGGTGTAGTGGTTAGAACACTCAACCAGTGATCTACAAAGCACCGTTTCGAATCCCGAGTGATGTTTTAAAATTGTTTTATTTTAAAACTAAATAAAATGTTTTAAGTGCGCTTAAGGTAGAGTCTTATAAAGGCTATGTAGACTTATATAGTTTTGTTATATATTTTTTGCACATTAATCTGAGTCCTCATCTGTTAGATCTGTTTAGTTTTTTTTTTCCTGCCGGGACGAATGCGCGGTTCCATCCCTTTCCCGCCTATTCAGGGAGCCTACGGAGTGAGCGATTAACCATAGTCGAATCGATTGGTGTGCGTCCAGCTCACGTTACTCGTGTGCTATTCATGCCGGCTGGTGATAATTAACGTTAATATGATCTCGGGCTTGCTCACGATGCTTAACATCTATAAAAATAGCAAAGTATTGTGTATAGAGTGATAAAAAAAACTATCTAACGCATGTTAGAAAACATCATTTCCTGCATTTTTTGATGATTTGATTGATGTTTTAAATTTTTTTATTTTAATTATAGCAAAATTAAAATAAAAAAAATTGTTGTATTTTGATTTTGCTTCAGCATACTATAGAAAAAACAGCAAACTCGCACGCAACCAGTTTGTATTCTTTAAATTTAGGGGAGTGACGGCTCGGTCTGCTGCTGCTGCGTGTGTGTGTGTGTGTGTGTGTCATTATACTGATGAAAAGTGCTGGCCATCTGCAGTACCGGGAGTTTTGATTTACGACAGCTGTTTACGGCAGTGTAGTCCAGTGCGGGAGATGCATTGTGGGTAATGAGGTCCGGTGTTACATCTGTTACATTTTTGATAACAATAGTTTTTTTTACAAACATTTCTAAACTAATAAGATCAAATGACACCAAGTTTAAAACAGATAAAATACACGTGCAAATAGTATAATTGTATAACAGGCTTAATTCGTTACTTATTTAAAGCTTGCTTTCAAAGAAGGCGAGTGGCTTATTAACGTCACGGAGGTGTGTTGTCTCTTAGTGCCTGGTTGGTGTAGCGGTTAGAGCGCTCGGTCATGGATTTACAAAGCGTCAGTTCGAATCCTGGATGATGCTGTTTTAAAAAATTGTTCTATTTTAATTTTACTCAGCAAACAAACAGCAAACAAAAAATTTATTATTCAGAGCACGATATACAACCGTAATGAGTCCCTTAACCGGCTTATACAGCTGGCATGTGACCAACGTATTTAACCGTGATGAGTCCATAAAATCAGTAGCAGCTAATAATTACTAATTACTTTAGTTAATGCTGCTACTGATTTTATTCCAGTTTACCTGTTCAGGTTGATTGCGATTCTTTTTAAAATATTGTCTCAGTTTTATATGTTGTTCGTCTTGATTTTTGTCTTCTTTTCACTTGGCAACACTCAAATGCAAATTATTCACCGTGAATCAGCTGTTCTCACCTATCCATTCAGAGAAACTGAATGAGCTGAAATGAGCCTTTGTTTCACGACCGCGACACCCCTCTCTCTCACGCACATACAGTACAGAGTAGACCAAATCATTACAGTACATACTTTATCCAACGAACATGAAAAATATCCACATAATGATGAGTTAAGAAGCATTGCTTAATTTTCGTTTAGACAGACTGTTTGTATCTGATTATTGGTATTATTAAAGAACAGCAGCACAAACAACAACACAAGGGCTTGTACAGCAAAGAGTTAAATTTGTAACAGTAAAAGGCATCCGAATTTAAATATATAAATTACTAGAAACAAATTGAGCACACTATCAGAATAAAAAATAGAACAAATCAAATGTTTTTTACACATACACAAGGAGGATAATGATACCGAGTTTATATTAAAATATCAAATATTGTAATATTGTTTTTTGTGTTATTATAAATAATGAAATGCAGTAGGCTGTTATGGTCATCATCAAAAGAAAATATATTAAGTAACAGATAATATTAGGTTTATATTTCAAATTAGATAAAATGCTGATTTTCCAGCAGTAAAATTATTGTATCTCTACAGTTTACAAAACCTCTGCTGCGTGTATTCATTCACAGTCTCCAGAGCACGCACAGAGAAATAGGAGACTGTGGTTTAGGAGTGGATTGGAGAGAAGAGAGCTGTTCAGTTACTATAAAAAAAAAATATATATATATAAAAACATAATATGATCTTTTTGAGTTATGAGGTTTTTTTATTATACATAAGACAACCTTTCAGTTTTGTAAATATTCTAGTTATAGTGTGTTAAGTTTTTCTTTAGGTTAAACGGTTTTGAGAATTAGACCATCCAGCTAAGATCAATATTATGTCGTTGATTGATAAAATCTGGATTAAGGATATTTTATTTTGTTTTATTTATTTAATTTGTATTTTTCATCTTCCCCCCCCTGAGGGATTGCCACCTTATTGTGGTCAGGGGATTTGCGTGCCTCAGTGCTTGGATGTTTACCGAGGGCTCAAGGGAGGTGTGTCTGTGTGTGTGTGTGTGTGTGTCTGTGTGTGTGCGCGCGTGCGCTGTAGCCTGTGCTTTTTTCAGCGGATTTTTCCGCTACCGCAGATCAGTTTATCAACTTGTAATATATAAATTTTAGGAATATATTAACATGTGGAGACATCATTATATGTTGAATGGAACTTGTAAGCCTTTGAATGGTGTTAAAAATACTTGCAAAACAAGTATTGCAGCCATACATTGGAGGGAACTTCTGAGGTGGTCAGTGATTGATGGCACGGTCGGTCGGAGGGGGTTGTGATCACACCTATAGATCTTTTGTTCTAGGCTATCGGTCAAATATCTCTCCACTTGGAAGCAAAAACATGCAAGGGATTTCAGCATCTCGACGCACATACTAAGCTGTTTATAAAGTAGACACTGTTTGTTTTTTCATTTTGTAATCTTTCCCGTGTTTACCGTGTACTGTACAATGTATATTCATTTTTTAATGAATTACTGTAAATAAACTACACATTCCGTTGATTTACCAGAAATGACTTTTCTGTTTTTTGTGTGTGCTAAACTAAACTTCAGGGTCAAAGTAATAGCGATTTTATTTGAAAAGTATTATATATTTACAATGCTGATAAGTTCAAGCTTAGATTCATATATAAACTGCTTCAAAGTCTTTCCGTGACCGCTGAAATCTGACAGACGCAGGGCTCAAGGGAGGTGTGTCTGTGTGTGTGTGTGCGCGCGCGTGCGTGTGTATGTGTGTGTGTTTGTGTGTGCGCGCTGCAGCCTGTCATTTTCAGCGGATTTTTCCGCTACCGCAGATCAGTTTATCAACTTGTAATATATACATTTTAGGAATATATTAACATGTGCAGACATTTAAGGGTGCGCTGCCCTCTCTTGCCCCTGCGTAGAGCCTACACACACACACACACACACACACACATCTATCTATCTATTATATAAATACACATTTGGAATCTGCATCTACATTTTCTGTTACAAGTATAGAATTAGGTTCAGCTGAGACTCATGATCAATGGTGTTAGGGTACTTATGTAGTGATAATTAGTTTCAGCCAAATCATTAAAACTAACAATGGACTATGACACTCTTGTTTTACACACATTGTTTTAGCGATAGTTTCACGGAAGCGAGTTTAGAACTTACGGAAGCGCATTGCATTCACAAAAAAAAAAAAATCACGGGACTTATGTCATAATTATGACTTAATATCTCATAATTATGACATCCTGATCTCATAATTATGACTTACTAACTCATAATTATGACTTAATATCTCATAATTATGACTTACTTTCTCATAATTATGACTTAATATCTCATAATTATGACATCCTTATCTCATAATTATGACTTACTAACTCATAATTATGACTTAATATCTCATAATTATGACATCCTTATCTCATAATTATGACTTACTAACTCATAATTATGACTTAATATCTCATAATTATGACATCCTTATCTCATAATTATGACTTACTATCTCATAATTATGACTTAATATCTCATAATTATGACATCCTTATCTCATAATTATGACTTAATATCTCATAATTATGACTTATCACATATAATTATTAGGGTTCTGAGAAGACAGGGACAACGGAGCAAATATTGCCAAATTTAATTAGCTTTTATTTCTTGGATTGAGATACTGGGAGATATTAATGTCATTGAGTAATTTGGATGCTATTATCATTAGTATGTCAACACTGCACAGGTATCTAAAGTGCTTAGGACTGTTCAGGAGGAAAGCACATTCTATCCTTCTCGAAGTGGCTCTTCCTTCAGGAGCAGCTAAACCTGTAATGATGCGGCTCTTACGAGGGGCAGAACCACGCATAAATACTCTGCAATAGTCTGAATGGGCAGATCAGTAAAAAAGAAAGGCAGACAAAGTGTGCTGTTCAGAGACAGAGGCAAAGCTCCAGCCTGTGACGCCGGTGAGAGCGAGAGAGAAAGAGGGAGCGCGCGGCCCGCATCAGTCCAGCGCGCGCACTCACGTTAAATACAGTATGAAAGTACAAAAAGACACAAACCCCTCTCTCTCTCTCTCTTATAAATCCTCGGTAAGGGTGAACGCTCCGAGAGGATCTACAGTTTATTTTTAGTTTCCCGAGCACCGTCCGTTCTCGCGTAGACGGCGGAGCTCCGGTCATTTTGCGTTTTCAGTTTAAATTTTGTTTCCTTTTAAGTTCCTAATTAATAATCCCCCCCCGCCCCCCCCCGCCCGCTATTTCCAGAACGGAAAGGTCCTCCCGTGCGTATCATAATCACTCTCATAACAATTCCTATTTCACTGACCCCCTCTAAAGCCCTGCGCTAGGACTCTTATACACATCATAACACATCGTGATGCAGCTCTCCATAACCGCCCCACGTAACAAAACCAATATGGAGCGCTTCATAAATACAAAATCATGCATATGAAATGCATCCAAGCTGGCTTTGTGATATCTCAGAGAACTATCTGGCACCTGCTTAAAATTCTGGTTCCTCGCTTCCGAGCAAAAGGATGCAGTAACTTCCGTTTCCGGTGTCATGCGCTAAAATGCCCCCTGCCACAAACTGCCTCCCCTTATCTCATAATTATGAGATAGTAAGTCATAATTATGAGATAAGGATGTCATAATTATGAGATAGTAAGTCATAATTATGAGATAAGGATGTCATAATTATGAGATAGTAAGTCATAATTATGAGATATTAAGTCATAATTATGAGATAAGGATGTCATAATTATGAGATATTAAGTCATAATTATGAGATAAGGATGTCATAATTATGAGATATTAAGTCATAATTATGAGATAGTAAGTCATAATTATGAGTTAGTAAGTCATAATTATGAGATCAGGATGTCATAATTATGAGATATTAAGTCATAATTATGACATAAGTCCCGTGATTTTTTTTTTTTTTGTGTGAATGCAATGCGCTTCCGTAAGAACTAATCTAACCAAACCAAGAAAAAAACAAACATCCGAAGCTTCAAATAGAATGAACGAACTAATGAAATTGATATATATGTAATTGATATACTGTATATACAGACGTGTGTGTGTCATTTTAATTCAAATGAACATTTTAATGCTTTCTGATACACTTATCAACTTATCCACATAAACTTATCAACACAAACTCTCCGTGCACGCACACACACAATCTCTAAAAAATTAATATTAATAACATACATATACAAATAAACAAAAATATAAACGTCTATATTGAAGTCTACGGTGAACGCAGAGTCGGCTAAGCACACGTGATGACGCGCGCGCCCTCACCTCTGTTACGGCTGCCTACAGTATTTGGCCAAAAGAATTATAATAATTGAACGATATGCCTGGTCCTGGAAAGAGACATCAACAGTCCGGCGCTGAGAAACGAAAGAACCGAAAGAAAAAAAAGCCTAAGATGAAGCCCGTGCATCAATTCCAGAAATAAAACTTTACTTTATTCTGTCGACGTTAATAATGTAATAACGTAACATTAACGTAAAATAACGCAAATTTCATTTAACAGCAGGGGGGACAATAAATATATATTTTTATAAATTTATTGCATTGTTTATGTTGTTTACAGTCAAGCCATCAACATACAATAAAATGTAAACATGATATCTAAACTAAAAACTGTGCTCCCTGTGCTGGTGCTGGCAATATCATCTCTTTGTTCTGCTGTCTCCGGCTCCCTCCCTGGTTCTGAATCTGCCCACTTCCTCTACTCTCACTGTCTCAGAACAGACTGACTCCTGAAGCAGAAAAAAAATGCAGGAAATGATGTTTTCTAACATGCGTTAGATAGTTTTTTTTATCACTCTATACACAATACTTTGCTATTTTTATAGATGTTGAGCATCGTGAGCAAGCCCGAGATCATATTAACGTTAATTATCACCAGCCGGCATGAATAGCACACGAGTAACGTGAGCTGGACGCACACCAATCGATTCGACTATGGTTAATCGCTCACTCCGTAGGCTCCCTGAATAGGCGGGAAAGGGATGGAACCGCGCATTCGTCCCGGCAGGAAAAAAAAAACTAAACAGATCTAACAGATGAGGACTCAGATTAATGTGCAAAAAATATATAACAAAACTATATAAGTCTACATAGCCTTTATAAGACTCTACCTTAAGCGCACTTAAAACATTTTATTTAGTTTTAAAATAAAACAATTTTAAAACATCACTCGGGATTCGAAACGGTGCTTTGTAGATCACTGGCCGAGTGTTCTAACCACTACACCAAGCGGCCACTTAGAGACAATGCACACCAGAGACCTTAATAAGCCACTCGACTTCTTTGAAAGCAAGTGTACTTCTTTGATAAGTGACGAAGTAAGCCTGTTATAATAATAACTTGGTGTTATTTGATCTTATTGGTTTAGAAATTTATATTTAAATAAAACCCTACACACTTCTTTTCTAATTACACGTGATAAAATCTAAAGGCTCACTGTGTTAATATTTATTGTGCTTAAATTTGATCTTAATAAGATTTGATTTAATTTGAATTCTACATTTGTACTGTAATTATAGTACTGTGATTATGAATTCGGTCAACTACAGTGTTTCACTTGATGTTATCGGCTATTACAGTACGTGTATTATTGAGGCAGAGAATGAACTAAGGCATGAGGCGTCAGTCTGTAGTTATATAGCGCCACTCAGTGGTAAAAGCCAGCAAATGCACAGCAAATGCACATCCCGTAATGCGGCGGCGACGTTACATACGACGCTCCGATTTTGTAACTACTGTATGTGCGTATGCAGCAGAGGGAGATCGACGGCCTGGCACGAGCGGTGAGCGATCTCGCCCACTGTGTGAAGAACCTCGCTTTGCCCGGCTCGTCATCCGCATCCCCGTCACCTTCACGCGCAGTCCTCCCGGAACGGTATGCCGGTGATCCGGAGGGATTTAAGCGGTTTCTCCTCGCCTGTGAGCTGCATCTCGTGGATTATCCGAACCTGACGGAACAACAAAAGATCCGATTTGTCATCCAGCAGCTCACAGGACCCGCTATGGACTGGGCGGTGGCCGTGTGGCGCACAGGGGGGAGAGACACTTCCCGATATGACAATTTCATTCAGGCGATGACGGCGGTGTTCAATCACCCCGACCAAGGACGCTCGGGGGAACAAAGGCTGATGAGGCTGCGACAAGGGAACCTGCCGGTATCGGAGTATGCCATCAAGTTCCGAGTCATGGCAGCTGAGAGTGGCTGGTGTGAGAGGAGCCTCTTAGCCCGGTTCCGCGACGGACTCCAACCGGAAATCCAACTGGAGCTCGCGTGCCGGGATACCGGCCTCTCCCTGGACGGCACCGTCCACCTCGCCATCAAACTGGACCAACACTTGCGCAGCCAGCGACAGAGACCACCCACCAGGTCCTTCCCGGCACTTCCAGCCGCTAGGGACATGAACACGTCCGAGCCGATGGAAGTGAGTACTTCCCGCCTCCCAGCCACCGAGAGACGACGACGGCTTACGGCGGGATTATGTTTATACTGTGGGGGGAAAGGACATCACATCAGCGAGTGCCAGCTACGCAAAGTAACAACACACACACCTCATCGCACACATCACCCGTTCTGTTTGAAAGCACAATTATCTTTTAACTCATGTGTGTTATCTGTTTTCCCATTAATAGATTCTGGGGCGGCTGGAAATTGTATATCTTCATCTCTACTGTCCGCACTACGAGCTCCCGTGTCGAAGCTTCCATCACCGATAACAATAAAAGCTCTAGATGGTGGTGATTTGGAACATTCTCCTATTAAATTAATGACAGCTCCCCTCCGGTTAACTTTCCCCAGTCATACGGAGGTATTAAAATTTTTTGTACTCCCCCGGTCGGACCATTCCGTCGTGCTAGGTCTCCCATGGCTTAGTGATCACAATCCCAATTTTGATTGGAATAAGTCTTGTGTCACATCCTGGTCCCCCCGATGCATTAAAACATGTACACCGCATACTACAGTGGGTGCACAGGCAGTATGCGACTTCTACCGTCGCAGCGTATGGCGTCAGCATTTGGGTTTGTGCGTTTGCTGGCTTTTACCACTGAGTGGCGCTATATAACTATAGACTGACGCCTCAGGCATCAGCTCGTTCTCTCCAGGCTTAATGAGGCGCAGGTCGTCCACAGCTGCACGTCGTTGCAGATAACATAAAGTGAAACATTGTAAATAAACGAATTCATAATCACAGTAGTAACATTACAGTACAAATTTATAATTAAAATTAAATTCAGTTTTTTAGGATCGAATTTAAGCAACGTAAACGTTGTAAACTGTGTAATTATAGTAGAAAGGCTACACGTGTAGGGTCTTGTGTCATCTTAGAGCTTTCATAAGACTCATAAGACTCTACTTTTATTTAGGTGCACACACAATGACGAAAAAACTTTATGATTTTGTTAAATAAATAAAGTAAACGGGGTTCTGTATTGATTTTGGTGCGTCAGAAAATGAACCCAAACTCCGTGTATACTCGCCGCACTAACGTGAAAAATATATACTTATAGAAAGAGAAATATCTGCTTTAATAAAAAACTAATGAAAAAAAAAATTAGATTATGTAATTCGTATGAGAAGTGAATTATAGGCGCGCTCACTGACGACGAGATGACATGATCAGCACAGCCGTAACCAAAGGAATCACTAACTTATCAATGAATTATTAAAATGGTCAGAGTGAGTTTCCTGGCTGTTTTAACAAATATTTGAAGTAGATAACAGTAGCCCACATTTATAAAAGCATTTTTATTTATATAAAACTATAAATAAAAAAAATAATAATAATCCGGCATTTATTATTAGGTGTGCCCGCTGCCAAAGTTCTTCAGTAACAAACCTATAAAACATGTACATCTGTATGAATAAATTGTTTAAATGTGATCAGTGATTTATGTAAATGACTCAGTTTAGATGTAAGTAAATGCTAGGCACTGACATCGGCGTGCGTTTCTCCCAGCGCCGCATAGCGCTTATTTAACACCATTAATATGTGTTTGCTGAAAGAGATATCTAATCTCTCATATCGGCGCGCGCGTTCATCTGACTTTAGATCAAAACTCGGCAAAGTTATAAGACTCTACTTTTATTTAGGTGCACTCACAATGACGAAAAAACTTTATGATTTTGTTAAATAAATAAAGTAAACGGGGTTCTGTATTGATTTTGGTGAACTTGAGCGCGTCAGAAAATGAACCCAAACTCCGTGTATACTCGCCTCACAGACGTGAAAAATATATACTTATAGAAAGAGAAATATCTGCTTTAATATATTCATTCATTCATTCATTCATTTTCTATACCGCTTAATCCTGTGTTCAGGGTCGCGGGGGACCTGGAGCCTATCCCAGGACACTTCGGGCACTAGGCGGGGTACACCCTGGACAGGGTGCCAATCCATCGCAGGGCACACACACATACACACACTCACACACCCAATCACACACTACGAGCAATTTGGGAACGCCAATTAGCCTAACCTGCATATCTTTGGACTGTGGGAGGAAACCGGAGTACCCGGAGGAAACCCACCAAGCACGGGGAGAACATGCAAACTCCATGCACACAGAGACAGGAATCGAGCCTGGCCGGGGAATCGAACCCAGACCCTGGAGGTGCAAGGCGACAGTGCTAACCACTACACCACCGCGCCGCCTTGCTTTAATATAAACTAATGAAAAAAAAATATTAGATTATGTAATTCGTATGAGAAGTGAATTATAGGCGCGCTCACTGACGACGAGATGACATGATCAGCACAGCCGCAACCAAAGGAATCACTAACTTATCAATGAATTATTAAAATGGTCAGAGTGAGTTTCCTGGCTGTTTTAACAAATATTTGAAGTAGATAACAGTAGCCCACATTTATAAAAGCATTTTTTATTTATATAAAACTATATAAAAAAAATAATCCTGCGTTTATTTTTAGGTGTGCCCGCTGCCATAGTTCTTCAGTAACAAACCTATAAAACATGTACATCTGTATGAATAAATTGTTTAAATGTGATCAGTGATTTATGTTTAGATGTAAGTAAATGCTCCTTGCTATAGGGACTGACATCGGCGTGCTGAAAGATCTAATCTCTCATATCGGCGCGCGCGTTCATCTGACTTTAGATCAAAGTTAAAGAGCGCACACGCAGGATCATGCAAACGTTTCCGCTTCTACTCTCCTCTTTCATAAAAAATGAACAATCCGACACGAGCAGATTTGTTTCAGTCAGAATATTTATCAATCATAAAGAGAGGCGACATATACTTGCTGATTAAACACTGCATTTTTAAAGTGAAAGCGCGCGATGTGAGCAGCTTTAATTATTGATAATTAAATCATTATTAAATGGTGGACATAAAAAGCAAAAAGAATAATAATATTATTTTGATTATTATTATCATGTTCTTTTGCTGTTTGAGCGTCTGTGGATTCCAAAATTGACATTTTTACCATTTTTTAATCACTGAAATGGAAGAGATACAGTACTGTAGAAAGGTTCCTTATCATAACGTGCCTTGTATTGTTTTTTAATCGCTCGATACACGACCCATCATTTTTAATGCTATTTTACAAAGGGTAAATACACATGGAATAATTTTATTTGGTTTGTTTATTTATGAATAAAATTAAAAGTAATTAAAAACAGTGTAGGGTGATTAATAACACTACATGTTATGGTAAGAAAAATCTAATTCTTGCTCATTCTAGTTTCTCCGAGTGTATACTGTAGGTGAGAACAGCTATTCACCCTTAGGGGGTGTATCATTTGCATTTGTATGTGTCTGACTTTGCAAAGCACACCTGTAAAACCTGTTTAAATGTAAATGCTCCTCGCTGCGCTGTTTGGGGGAGGGGCACGCTAATGACGATTTGGTCAGCTGTGTGAACGCTCGCCCTTTAGATGTTGCGCGCGCACTACACGGCAAAAAATATGTTAGTATATCATGACTGAAATCATGACTGAATTATATGTTAGTATATCATGACTGAAAAAAGGTTATGTAATTTGTATAAAACGTGGATTACTACAGCGCATCCACTCACAGCCGAAACCAAAGACATCAACAGCTCTGCCTATTCAGAGGTTCTGCCTATTCAGTAATGAAAAACACTACTGTTATTATTTCAATTCATACTGTACAGCTGTGAGAATTGGGGCAGGGATATTATGCCAATATTAAATATTATATACGATATTAAATTTCAAGTGAGTTGGGAGTTTGCAAGGCAGAGAAGGATGCTCTTCGGAGTGAGTTGCGAGTTTGATGAGACGGCATAAATATTTAATACAGCAAATTAAATATTTTGGTTTATATTTTGGTTTATATTATATGGTTAATGTATTTTGGTTTATACTGCAAACGAATAACGAATCAAGAGCCTGTGATTATATTGCATAAATATTATTTTGTACAGACAAATATCTGAATTTTTATTTATTTATTTTTTAGATTTTTTTTAAAACAAATCTCTCAAAAATAGTAAGATGTATTTTGGTTTTATACTGCAAACGAAAAACGAATCCAGGGTCTTGTGTCATCTTATATTTTGTGTTCTTTAAATTTGTAGTAGATTTATTAAATGAAATAAATTACACTAAACGGGGTTCTGTATTGTTTTCGGTGAACTTGAGCGCGTCAGAAAATGAACCCAAACTCCGTGTATACTCGCCTCACAGACGTGAAATATAAGTACTGAAGTACTGTAGATAACAGCCCACATTTATAAAAGCATTTTTTATTTATATAAAACTATAAAAAAAATAATCCTGCATTTATTTTTAGGTGTGCCCGCTGCCACAGTTCTTCAGTAACAAACCTATAAAACATGTACATCTGTATGAATAAATTGTTTAAATGTGATCAGTAAATGCTCCTTGCTAGTGACTGACATCGGCGTGCTGAAAGATCTAATCTCTTATATCGGCGCGCGCGTTCATCTGACTTAACGTTTCAGCCATTCACACATGCATTGTGCTGTTGTTTGTACACACTTACACACTTACACACTGGTTGTATAGCGCACTTATGGAATGAATACGATGAGATGACAGAGTGGAGGTTTAATACCTCTATCTCACTATAAGTGCGGTTCATTATGATTCGGTGCGAGTTTTGGTGCTGTTATTACATTTCCATCTTACCACGCCAAAAAAATAAACATGTTTAACATGCGGAAGATCTTCGCGGACCGTCGGGCGCCGGTCACTCGAGGCAAATCACGGTGCCTAATACCCCTCTCTCACCTGTGTGGCCTGACTCATCTCCGTGAGCTGCCGCGATTGCCCACCACGTTCCTTTAATGTTCTGCAAGCTTCCGCGAGGACCAGCAAAAAATTAAATGTTGAATTTTTCACGCGGAAACATGGAAACGTAATCACAGCGCAAAGACTCGGGGTGAATCATGATCAAGCCTATGGTCACAGCGCGAGACCGAGCAGGTGAGATAGGGGTATAACACACCGCATCTCACAGCGAGTCAAACCGCATACAGTAAGTGAATACTGTAGGGGTATTAAACATTACAATCACACAGAAACATGAATGGATGCGGGGTTTGAAACTCCCATGGTTATTTTCTCATTTAACTAAATCAAATTTCATAAAAATAAAACGTGTCAAAAGAAAAACCCATAAAGTTATGGATAATGGCTAATGATGAATGAAACATATTTTAAACAAAAAGCAGCGAGCAGCTGGACATCGGGACGGGGAGTGTAAGTACGACGCGTTGGTCTGGCACGCACAGGTCTGAGCAGCTCAAGAAGCTCCATAATCTGTTGCCTTGGAAGGCAAAACTTTTATTTATATATATTTTTTAATAACGACCACGGGGAAAATATGAAAAGGGCTGAAGTTTTGTCTAAAGAAACAGTTTTCTTTTTACGACGAATCTCTCAAAAATAGTAAGATGTATTTTGGTTTTATACTGCAAACGAAAAACGAATCCAGAGCCTGTAATTATATTGCATAACTATTATTTTGCACAAATACTGTAAATCTCTGAATAAAACAATGATATTTTATCCACAAATGTAAGACAATAAATTTTGGTTCAGTGCCGGACGAAGTACGAGCGAATAATGAAATGAGAGGCCGCGATTATACTGCATACATCTTTTTTATTGATTTATTTTTTTATTATATATTCTGGAAGTTTGCTCTATTTGTTGTAGTTATTTTTATATTTAAATCTTGATGTCTTAAACTCTAACAACTGTAAGTATTGTCGAAATAAATTTTTTTTAAAGCCCTAGTGCTGTTGTTTGTGCTGTTTTCTTTAATAATAACACTAAACAGATAAAAACAGAGAGTCTGTCTAAACAAAATAAAACCAATGTTTTCTAACTCAAATTTTTTAAAATATAAACATACAGTAAAACATCATTCAGTACAACTGAATTGCAGAAAAAAATCTGCAAAAATATTATTTAGTACAACGCAATCTTTGGATCCTTGATGAGATGGCATAAATATTTAATACAGCAAATTAAATATTTTGGTTTATATTTTGGTTTGTATTATATGGTTAATGTATTTTGGTTTATATTGCAAACGAATAACGAATCAAGAGTCCGTGATTATATTGCATAAATATTATTTTGTACAGACAAATATCTGAAAAAAAAACAGTTTTCTTTTTACGACGAATCTCTCAAAAATAGTAAGATGTATTTTGGTTTTATACTGCAAACGAAAAACGAATCCAGAGCCTGTAATTATATTGCATAACTATTATTTTGCACAAATACTGTAAATCTCTGAATAAAACAATGATATTTTATTCACAAATGTAAGACAATATTTGCTCGCACTTCGTCTGGCACTGAACCAAAATATAATGTAATGAGAGGCCCCGATTATACTGCATACATCTTTTTTATTGATTTATTTTTTTATGTTTTCTAACTCATATTTTTTATATTTATAGTTTTACATGTTTGTTGGATGTGTAAATTATCATAATTGTAGTATTACTTCGCTACAACATATTGTTTTGACTTTATTATGACTTAAGCTCTGAATATATTTAAAAACCGATACGACGGAAAATGTCAATTTGCGCCACCTGGCGGTCATTTCACGAATTATTTTGAAATGCTCCTGGTTTATTTTGGCCGCTGCCGCGTTTCCACGGCGGTGAGTGCGACGGTAATGAGCAGGCTGGTTGTCACACCACTGTATGACGGTTCAAACCACTACGATTGAAAGCCCGCAAGCCCAGATAAACATTAACATACCATCAGAGTATCAGCGGTTTAAAGAAGTGTTTAGTGTTAGGGCAGCTGCACGACTTCCCCCTCACCGTCCGTGGGACTGCGCGATAGAGCTGTTGCCGGGGAAAGCACCTCCTTGCTCGCGTGTCTATCCCTTGTCAGTGGTGGAAACCAGGGCAATGGAGGAATACGTGAGTGAGGCACTCCAGCAGGGGCTCATCAGCAGGTCCACGTCGCCCGCCTCGGCAGGTTTTTTTTTCATAGAGAAAAAAGAGGGGGGCTTACGTCCGTGTATTGATTATAGAGGACTCAATACAATAACAGTAAAATATAAGCACCCACTGCCCCTGGTACCGGCCGCGATCGACCAACTCCGAGGCGCTTCCATCTTCACCAAACTCGACCTCCGCAGCGCATATAACCTCGTTCGTGTGCGTAAAGGCGATGAATGGAAGACAGCGTTTAGCACAACATCTGGGCATTACCAATATAACGTAATGGCATATGGTCTGGTAAACGCACCTGCGGTGTTTCAGGGGTTCATGAACGATGTGTTTCGGGATATGTTTAACCGTTTTGTTATAATTTACCTGGATGATATCCTGGTATATTCACGGTCATATTCGGAACACGTCCTTCATGTAACCGGCGTCCTTCTTCGTCTGCGCAAACAGGGGCTCTATGTGAAAGCGGAGAAATGCACCTTTCACTCAAAGGAGGTGGCATTCCTTGTCTATCACATAGGACCACGGGGGGTCGAAATGGAAATGTCCAAGGTCCAGGCGGTACAACAATGGCCGGAACCGACGACAGTTAAGGAGCTACAGAGATTCCTAGGGTTTGCCAATTTTTACAGGCGGTTTATTCGGGGCTTCAGTACGGTGGCAGCACCCCTCACATCACTACTAGTAGGGAAACCGAAACGCCTTCGCGAATTCCCAGCGGAAGCGCGAAATGCGTTTCATCGCCTCAAAATTGCTTTCACCACTGCGCCTATATTAAAATTACCCGACCCGGAGAAGCCCTTTATAGTAGAGGTCGATGCGTCTGAGGTAGGCATAGGGGCGGTGCTGTCACAACGCCATGGCCACCCTGAGAAACTCCATCCCTGTGCTTTCTTCTCTAGGAAACTAACACCTGCCGAGCGTAATTATGATATCGGTAACAGAGAACTGCTTGCAGTGAAGGCGGTGTTAGAGGAGTGGAGACACTGGCTGGAGGGCGCGAAACATTCTTTCACGGTACTCACAGACCATCGAAACCTGGAGTACCTCCAACAAGCAAAAAGACTCAACTCACGTCAAGCCCGATGGGCACTTTTCTTCACGCGTTTCCAATATAAGATTACATATCGCCCCGGCTCTAAAAATATCAAAGCGGATGCGTTGTCCCGCTGTTATCCGTCGCCGGAACCCATTATCACTCCGGAACCCATTTTACCATTGTCACTCGTGGTGGCGCCGGTTATGTGGGATCTGAAATCGGAGATAGTTCAGTGGGCACGGTCCAACCCCGTGCCTAGGAGCTGTCCTCCGAATCGGACCTATGTACCGGAACCACTTCGTGAACGAGTGACGATAGAGACTCATACGAGTCTAGCATCTGGACACCCCGGCGTCACACGCACGTTTCACCTACTGGAACCAAAGTTCTGGTGGCCAAAAATGCGGGAAACCGTGAGAAAAGTTGTTTTGTCTTGCGCAGTGTGTGCGACTACAAAGAGCCCGCGTAGTCTACCGGTTGGAAAACTAACGCCCCTACCTATACCGAACAGACCGTGGTCTCATGTTGCAGTGGACTTTGTCACGGACCTGCCGGTATCGAAAGGGTACACTACTATCTTAGTGGTCGTAGATAGATTTTCAAAGGGGTGCAAATTCATCCCGTTTCGCTCTCTCCCGTCAGCCCTCCAGGTGGCAGAAACCCTTTTTTTCCACAGTGTTTCGCTGCTATGGCATACCGGAAGATATAGTTTCCGATCGTGGTCCCCAATTTATCGCCAGGGTCTGGAAAGCGTTCTTCCAGAAGTTGGGGACCACAGTTAGCCTAACGTCGGGCTATCACCCCCGAGTCTAATGGGCAGGCCGAGCGGACGGTCCAAGAACTCGGGAGGTATCTTTGGGCATACTGCAGCAGCCGACAGCACGAATGGGCAGACTGCTTAACCTGGGCGGAATACGCACAAAATTCACTGCGCCACTCCGCAACCGGCCTAACGCCGTTTCAGTGTGTATTAGGTTATCAACCCCCGCTCTGTCCTTGGGATGCCACTCCCACCGATGTGCCCATGGTGGATCAGTGGTTCAAAAAAGCGGAAAAAGTATGGGAGGATGCACACACCAAGATCTCCCAAGCAGTGCAACGATTTAAAAGACATGCCGATAGACGGAGAAGGGAAAGTCATCCGCTCCAGGTAGGCGATCGGGTATGGCTCTCGACACGGGACCTCCGCCTTAACATCCCTTGCAAGAAACTCTCCCCCAGGTTCATCGGTCCCTTTCCAATCACAGCACAAATTAACCCTGTTTCATATAAATTAAAACTCCCCTCTCACCTACGTATCCACCCTGTCTTTCACATTTCTCTTCTTAGGCCGGTGGTCCGGGGTCCACTGGACCAGGGAGCAGCGGAACCTGCACTCCCCGGAGCTGTGGAGATAGAGGGCGCCCCTGCATTCCGAGTCAAGGAACTAGTGGACTCACGGAGAAGGGGGGGGGGCTCTACAATATTTGGTTGAGTGGGAGGGGTACGGTCCGGAGGAACGGAACTGGGTGCCGGCAAGGGACATCCTCGGTCAAGAACTGATCACTGAGTTCCACAGAGCACGGCCGGACCGCCCAGCGCCGCGTCCACCGGGTCGTCCCGCCCGCCGACAGAACCAGCAGACAGGGGGGTCATTACGCCCTCCGACAAGAGGCAGGGGGCGCCCTCGCCTTCCTCTGGAAGCCGGTTCTGGAGGAGGGGGTACTATAACATCTGGACCACCACAACCTCGGGGAGTAAGATCCGGTTCCCCGGACTACTGAGCCATCACTTTGTCTCCCCCTGGTTTTGTCTATGTGAGTACGTCTCCCCCTGTTATTATTTAATGAATGTCACCTGTGTGCCCTTTTTGTGTCTGTCTATATAACCAGCCGACCCCATAGCCACCTGTCCGGCCACCCTCATTGTTAGTCAAGAAACGCACACACCGAGATCACCAAGACAAACTGAAATCGCTATTTCCATATCCCTCAGGAAGCATCCACCTGAGGAGCAGCGACGTTGAATTCTAGGACTCTGCAGAGAGAGAGAGTGACCTTTTGTCCTACTTTTTTGTTTAAATGGAGTTTTGAACGTTTTTGAGTTTGTGTGCATAAAAAATAAAGGACTATCATTTCAGCCTGCATCTGCGTCCGACTCGTGACTAACGGCAACATGACACTCAACTTAAAAAAATTGAAGTAATCTGTCACACCTAATATTTTAGCATTGACGTAATGTAAATAAACCAAACTTAAAATTTTTAAGTTCATGTAAACTCATTTCTGAAGGTGAAACAAACCAAATATTTAAAGTTGTTCTAAATCTAAATAAATGAGTTGGCTATATTACTTAATGTAAATATTCTACTAAATCTAACCTGAAATTATAAACTTGATATAAACCACTTTTGAATGGTTGTGCAAATGACCTTTTTTTAAGTTGCATCCAAAAGATTTAAGGCATTCATAATTTAAATATAAAAGCATAAAAAACTTAATTACATATTGATTTACACTCAAAACACATTTCTTTATATAAATATTTATTGTGGAATGAACATATTTTCATCCAAAATGTTAACATTAAGATTTTTTTTTTCAAAATGTATAAACACCAACAGTCATTCAACACTGTTAACTGAATTTGAAATTGAGAGGAAAAAAAAGATGTCTGCATTTATCCACAAATTTTATTTTGCAATGGGTACATTTTGTCCTTATCAAACCTGCTGAAGAAGAACCAAACTAAATACTCTGCGACTAAAATAAATTACTCCATAAATGTATGTGTGTGCCCTGCGATGGATTGGCACCCTGTCCAGGGTGTACCCCGCCTAGTGCCCGAAGTCTCCTGGGATAGGCTCCAGGTCCCCCGCGACCCTGAACATAGGATTAAGCGGTATAGAAAATGAATGAATGAATGAATGAATGAATGAATGAAATAATGTTTAGGAAAGTTAAATAACATTCTGTCTGATATTTACATTTAAATATTTTACATAATTATGTTTGAGGTTTAATGTAAACAGACTGTGACACTATGTGTTTCTTATTTCATTAAATTTAAATTTGAGCCTTCCGTGTGTGTATACCAATATTGTTTTAAATATTGCACTTTAATGTTGTACTCTGTCACCGCTACACCCTGACGAGAAACAAGAAATCAGAAGACGCGGCTTTAGGCTCAGACTCCAGGCATCATGCTGTGTTCCAGTGTAACGTGAATATTTCTACACATACTGTACAGAGCCAACTGTACCCTCTGGTGAGAACTCTGGTGTAGTTGTTCTGCTTTTCTCCTCCTACTCTAATGTTTAATAGACAAGCTCTTAGCGTAAACCTGGAGGTGTCTGACCAAACGCTTCATGATGGAGCACAGACACAAGGTCCTGTTACAGCTCTATACTGTATAAACACAACACACACTTACTGTAATCACTGCTTAACATTCCTCAAGAATGTTATCTTTTTATTTCATTAAAATGAGAAATACATACAATAAGATTAAATAAAGAATCCTCCTTTTTCAGAGGAAACAATTTCTACAGTTACAGAATAGTGATGGGTTTTTCATGAATGATTCGTTCTTTTTGAATGAATGTTTAACGTGACTCAGAAGAACGAGTAGTCTCGGAGAGTGATTTTTTTTATACTGGGCATGCATCTTCAAATCATTGCAAAAACCCCATAGGTTATGTATGACTCTTCTACTCCGAGTCGTTCGTTCTGTCACATGGCTCCTATAGACTCTATGTGGTGCAATAAATTCAAAAGAATGAACGACTCAGACTGGAAGATATGATGGTGAGCTACTTATTCTGTTTATTATAATATGTCCTTAGCTGCATTGTAATATTTTAATTACTTAAACTATAGCCAGAATTTGTGTATGTATACGTAATGGGGGTCTTTTTATTGAAAATGCAACATTTTATTTTATTTCTTATAAAAAGAACGAAATTAACTAAATTACTCAAAAAAAGATTTGTTCATTTTGATGAACGAGATTCAAAGAACCAAATCACTAAAATGATTCAAGCTTCCCATCACCTATTCCAGAAAGGATGCAGTGTGAAATCCCCATAATGCATATAAATGATCTCCTCCACCTGCCCTGACCCTGATATATGAACAACCGTCATTTAAATGAAGAGCTATATATATATACATACTGAAACTGAAAGTCCATCTGTTCTCATATCTGCTTTGTAGTGCTAACACGTTACTGACGTAAAGTTTCAGCTCCTTTCATTTTGCATTCAATTGCTTGCAGAATGTTATTTTTCCCCAAAAATTCTTTAGCCCCAAACCTTCATTTAAACCTAAACATTCACTCAGCATGGAAAGATACCCTGAGCAGTTATCTATAGTGTTCTCTCTGTCTGTGTGTATGTGTGTTTAAGACAGAGCACAGGAAGAGCTATTTGACTCCTGAGCAGGAACCATTTTCAGGAACACATCCCAGTCGGGTGGCGCTGTGGGCAAATCTGACTGAAAGTGCTTCCAAAACCTGATAGAAAAAGAAGGAGATAAAAGCAGTTTGGTCAGAAATGTGTGAACTGAAAGGTGAGCTCTGCTGAAGCTAACACTGCATCACTGTTTAATGGGTTCTCTGATCATTCACTATGCAAATGTAGATGCGGTCATATTATTTCACCAGTTTTGACGCGTAGCTTTGGTTTAAAGTTTCACTCACACAACAGAAGTCTGATCTCTTTGTCTCTTGTAGTTTATTTTGTCAGCATCAAAGAATCAACACTTCATACAGTCGTCTTGAGTAAATCCACTGTGATTACAGACACCAGTTGCTGCATCTTGCAAATCTCTGACTTTTACAACAACCTGTTTGCTGTATCTTACAAATTACAGTCTTAGCTTACGAATATAACAACACTCTTGCTGTGTATATCCACTTACGGGAGCTTACGGTTACAACAACCTAGTTGCTGTATCTTACATTCTTAGCTTACCGGGAGCTCACCTTTGCTGACGAGCTTACGCTTACGACAACCTAGTTGTTGTCTCTTACATTCCCAGCTTACGGTCAAAAGCTTGTGTTTTTCCGTAGCTTTCCACATCTAAACTGAACTCTCTATCATATGACAGTCACACAAATGCATGTAATAGTACAATGACATCACAGACCAACTTACGAATGTCAAAATGGATGCATAACTTAGAAATTTAAAGCTTATGGCTTATGTAACAAACTTAATGCTTAATGCATTACTAATGAATAGAACAAGGTAGAATAAATGAAATAACAACAAATAAAATAAAATAAACACAACAACAAATTCATAACAAGCACGATATGGCTCTTACAGCAAATATTTGTGAAGCCCTCACCATTTAGTTTTTTAAGAGAATTTTAATGCATTAGTGTAATGCATGAAGTTTAGACACCCTCCTACTAGGCCACACCCCCTTCATTAGACGCCACAGCGTCTGAACACTTGACTGGAGTCTCTCAAGAGTCACTCTGTTCAGAATTTAGGGATTCTAGTTATAGAGTGCTTGTTGGATGTGGGGCATACAGATGTGGCCATTAAGAATGCGCATTTTTTCCTGCGAGATGCCGCAATTTGGCCGCGCCATGACGCAACTTGCCACAAGCAACATTCGGGAATTTAAATAAATGTGTTGTGCTTCGCTGAATATCCGGGACTTTATCTAAAAGCCAGACCAAGTACAACAAAGAATTGTGTATAATTAGTTAGCCTAAAACAATATTGTCTCCAAAGCTGAAGCAAACATGAATTTTATTTTGTTTTACAATAAATCTTTCATGATGAATGTGTGTATATGTGCTTCATATTATTTTCAAATTCCTAATAAGTTTCTTATATAGTTTTTGTTATGTCTTAACAGGGACAAAACAATGAAAGACATGGCAATGCTTCGGTTTAAATGGCCATAAACTTTACTTAATTTCCTGATAGTAGGCTATCTGATAGTGTTAACTATGGGAATGTCCATTTGTGAATATGCCAACATATCTTATTTGTTGACATTGAGAAGACATGAATAAATATAAATAAATTTTATACACAGTACAGGCCAAAAGTTTGGACACACCTTCACTCATTCAATGTGTTTTCTTTATTTTCTATGAACATTTACATTGGTAGATTCTCAGTGAAGGCATCAAAACTATGAACGAACACATGTAGAGTTATGTACTTAACAAAAAAAAGGTGAAATAACTGAAAACGCCTCGGGTTACCCTGTTCCCTGAAAAAGCAGGAACGAGATGTTGCGTGAACCGTGACCGGTTGTGAAGCACGTGTGTGCCAAACACGTGAAAGATTTTGACATATATAACCTTGGTCAGGTGACGTCATTCAATTAGGTGCACCTGGAGGTTGTAAATAGGCATGAACCGGAAACATCCTCAGGTCAATTTTGTCCAGTGTGGCATTGGAGCGCATCATCTTGTTCAAAAGCTACACTCGATGCTGCATGAAAACGCTATGAGAACGAGAATAACCACTCCACCGCACTGCAAGTGTCTGGACCCCCAGGGTTGTGTAGTGTGAGCACAGTCCCCCCTAGGAGTCTTAGACATAAGTCTGGGATGCTAACTCGAGGACCCGCAAGCCTGGCATCCAACTATGAAGCCTGAGAGATGTCTTGCGGAAAAGGCAGCCTGCCGCATGACGTACTTGGAAACCTCTCTTGCCAGAGCAATTGATGAGGCAAGCTTCCTGGTCGAATGGGCCCTAATCAATAGAGGCGAAGTGTGCCACGCGCCTCATTGGCTAGGGCACTAGCATCTGTCTCGGACAGCATCCGACTCGTCTAATGGCTACCCTTCGGCCACGGCCCCATTACGTATGAAACCCTACTCTAATGTACGGCACTAGCTAATGCGGACCTACGCTGTAAATTGAAGAGCATGAGCTGGAGACAGCGAATGAAGTCTTACTGATCCGGAGCTCTAACGGCAGAGGACAGAAGGCTTTGACTGTGGAAGATAGTTCGGTATGAATGCAGAACAGCTTTTTCTAGCCAATTGGCAAAGCCTAAGCACACTGGGAAGGCTGATGAGTTCCACGAATAAGCCGGTCAACTAAGGGTGTTTTCCACATACCCCATCAGTCAGGATGTAGGCCGAAATAGTGGCTGCATATGTTCCGAGTGTACTAGGGTACAATTCAATTCAATTCAGTTTTATTTGTATAGCGCTTTTAGCAATTCAAAAGAATTATTTAAGTTTGTATGGAATGTGAATGTGTATGAATCAAAATGTTCAGATAGTCCCTGGTGAGCAAGCCCGAGGGCGACAGTGGCAAGGAAAAACTCCCTGAGATGGTAATAGGAAGAAACCTTGAGAGGAACCAGACTCAACAGGGAACCCATCCTCATCTGGGTGAAACAGATAGCAGGAAATGATCTGCATTTATACAGTGTTAAGTGTTAGGTTCAGCTATAATAGTTGATGTTAATTGATGTTATAATAGTTGATGTAAAATGGAGTCCAGTAGTTATTCAAGACTCAGATAGACTTGTAGAAAGTTCCAGTCCTGAACTATCGAATAGTCAAGTCCACTGAGAAACAGCTGACAACACCAGTCGAGGCCAGAACCATCTTCTAAGTAGATAGAATCATCCCCAGACACCAGACGCATCCTAAACCCACAAGTTAGTGTTCCTGCAGAAACTTCCAGCACTGAAACAGTTTGGCAGTGGACTGGGTCTACAAGTTTTATGTCCAGGAATGTAAATGATCCTGAGGGACAGAATTGTCCTGTCCTTAAGCAGAACCTAGTGCGCTAGTTTACCTAGAGGTGCAAATCTATTCTGCCCAGGTGATATTTACAAGACTACCATAATGTTTTCCATCCGTGCTATGACGTGCTAGCCTCTTGATTGCTGGTCATCAATTCGAGTCGGTTGATATGCCCCCTGAGAAGATGACGTCTCCAGATCCCTTGGGCTGGACAGCCATCTAAGGCTGCGCTCCGGCTCGTAAGGGAAAAACGTGTGCCGTTAGAAACTTGCGATGACAGCATGGACCTAGAGTGGGACCCAGAGTCAAGGACGAGGGTCTGAACCACATAGAGAGAGTACAAAGCTCTCGGCGCGTAACCCTTATTGCCTCTGGGGATTGGCCCTTGAATGAAATCCCCCGGCACTTAGGAGTGGTGAAGTTACCTCCTGGCCTAGCTTGGACTCCTTTAGAGTGCTATAATGGATCTGGCGCGCACAGGAGACAGCTGTGCCCGCATTGCGGTCAGATTCCGAATGACACTGAACATCGTGTAGGAAGGAGGACGCTTTCTGTGGCATTAAGACTCCACCCTAAGAAAATGAGGTGAGCTAGGGTGACGTGTTGACACCGAATGGCTCTGTCTGGGAGGGAAACATGTGCTATGGCCCCTTTTACCGTCAAGCCTGTGATTTTGAATTACCAGAGGTGCTCACTGTGGTTTCATGGAAGTGCAAAACCCATGCCGTTGAAACACAATTATTGAATCCTGTAGCCAGGGAGACATGCTTGGCAGTAGCTTACACGCTGCCAGCTTCTCCGAAGGGGTGGTAGCTTTGTTGTTTAGCTAGTTGGAGGAGTGGTGGTGATGGTGGTGGCTGTTAGGTGTTCAGTGTCCTGAAGCACGACAGGAGGGAACCGAGCACCTAACACTTTGTCGGACACCGCTGTCTCCCGAAACACCAGTGGCAGCCGGAATCGAACACCCGTCTCCTGGTCTGCTGCTGGTCTTCCACAGTGTTTCGTACCTAAAGAGACATACCTGGCAGTAGGTTCCATGCTGCCGGCCTCCTAAATGGTGCACAAATTTTGACACTTCGGCTAGATGGGTGTGTTAGATGTTCGGCATCCTGAAACATGGGAGGAAGAGACTGAACAATTAACATTACGCTGCAGACCACTGCTCCCCGAAACATTTACATTACATTTAGGCATTTGGCAGATGCTCTTATCCAAAGCGACTTACATTCTTATCTCATTACACATCTTAGCAGTTGAGGGTTAAGGGCCTTGCTCAAGGGCCCAACAGTGGCAACTTGGTGGTTGTGGGATTTGAACCTGGGATCTTCCGAACCGTAGTCCAATGCCTTAACCACTGAGCTACCCTCTGGCCCACCAGAAACACCAGTGGTGGCGGAGATTGAACCACGGCCTCCTGCCAGTGCTCAGCTCTCAGTAGGTCAGTCTGGTATGCCTGCAAAGCCATTGTGTGCAAGACAGCACCAGCCTGACCCGCTCCCTGAAGAATCTTTTCCCACCAACAAAGATGTTAGTCTACACGCTTGGTGGGGAGTGTGGATTTTTCCCGGGAGGATGAGCTCCCAGGGGAGAGATAGCCCGCAAGCGTCTCTTTGATCTGGGACATCATCATAAAGGACCGCGCTTTCATCAATGACATTCAATGACAAATCAATGTCAATAGCACAAAAACAAGGGATCAATACGGCATATTCCATGAAAGAGTTAACTCATTGAGGTCACCAGGAAGGGGAGGGGCCATAATTGTGTCCCCTCCTCCAGCCACCCGACAGAAACCTGTCATCTAACTTTGAGCGTTTGGGGGATTTATTTTATTTATTTATATTTACAGCGAATCGCGGTGTACGCGTTTGACCGCGCATGTTACCAACTCTAACAACAACTAACACACTGGCTCATCACTAGAGGAGCGCTCTGAAGTGATAGTTTCCATCTTTGCGGAAGCGAGAGAGAAAGGTCTGCACTCCTTCACAAGAAGCGCCGAAGCGCGCTTGAGAAGTGGAAGGTAAAAGGCTCATGATACGGCGAGAGAGCGAGAGAAAAGGAAGATTCCATCTCGTGCGCTTCCGCCACATTTGCGCGCAAGAAATGCGCCACGGCAGGCGGTTTCGCTTTAAAGACGGCGAACCTGAGCACGAAGGAACTTAATAGGGTGAAACTCACAATACATACCTGCTCCCTCAAGCCCGAGATAGCGTGCTCTTCCCCCAAACACTGAAAACAGAAAGTGTGGAGATCGCCCTCAGCGAGATATTCTTCTACAAGGAGGGACGGACTCGTGTCTAACTCTGCCATCTTTCTGGTGAGTAATAAGACACTTTCAATTTTCGCTTTCTTTTAAAAAAGTGCTTGCACACACGCACACACACACACAAAATGGATCCTGAAGACCAAAAGATCTGAGGATGTTTCCAGTTCATGCCTATTTATAATCACCAGGTGCATCTAATCGAATGATGTCACCTGACCGAGGTAAAGTTTTTTGCCTTTTTGACACACGGGCTTCACAACCGGTCATGAGGAAATGTTCCCATAGCGTTTTCACGCAGCATAGAGTGTAGCTTTTGAAAGTGAACATGTTTTATATTCTAGTTTCTTCAAAATAGCCACCCTTTGCTCTGATTACTGCTTTTCACACTCTTGGCATTCTCTCGATGAGCTTCAAGAGGTCTTGAAGGAGTTCCCAGAAGTGTTTAGCACTCGTTGGCTCCTTTGCCTTGCTCCTTTGGTCCACCTCACCCCAAACCATCTCGACTGGCTTTAGGTCCGGTGACTGTGGAGACCTTTTTTTGTTAAGCACATAACTCCACATATGTTCATTCATAGTTCTGATGGCTTCATTGAGAATATACCAATGTAAATGGTCATTAAAATAAAGAAAACACATTGACAGATAGATGAGAACGTGTGTCCAAACTTTTGGCCTGTACTGTATGTGTCTGTTTGTCCACGCTTCTCATATGTGACATTCATATAAACATTCATATGAAATGCAATTCTTGGTGTTTGTTGATAAGTGTGAGAAAAATTTAAATTAAGGATGTCTTACAACATAGTGCAGTAACTATTCAATTGAACATGGTAAAGGCGCTAATGTTTTGTACATTCCTTTATTTGTCCTCTCTTTTTGTGTTTAGGTTTCACTGTTAGGTTTCAACAAATGTTTACCCCATGAGTGAACATGACCAAATTACAGCATAAATACCAGGACACAGGACACAAGGATTTAAGAATTTAATTAAAGATGAATATATATATAATATATATATTAACTCATGATGATGTTGATATACAGTATGTATATATCAACTTATGCTAGGATACTTTTACTACACTGAAGTGCCATTTAAAGCTATTTATTAATTTATCTTTTATATTTTGCAGATTGATCTGTACAGTTTATAAACTTGATAACCAGCTAATGCTTTAGTAAAATATATATATATATATATATATATATATATATATATATATATATATATATATATATATATATATATATATGTGTGTGTGTGTGTGTTTGATTAAATTCTTAAATCATAGCATTCACCCATGGGTGGTCACACTGGAATGTAACTAAACACTGCATTTATCACCCAAAAAATAAAAGCTTTGAGATGATATATTTGGCGTATGTTGTGTTTATTTGATTAAACTTAAACGTGAGCGTAAAGTGAAAGTTCGAACCATGGGTTTAAGCATGCCGATTTTAAATGAGTTTTAGAAGAATTTTAAAGCACGATTTAGGGCATCTCAGTTTATTATTATAAATAAAATTTATGAATTACACTCGAGCAGGCGGTAGAGCTCTGATTAGACTACATAGGAAATAGGCTCAACATCCCAGACCCCAAACATCATTTAAATAAAAAATTTACAAATATTGTAAGTAAACAACAGTAGCACAAGTTTCTAACACAGAAATAACACAGAACTTATGATACATGTTTGTATTCTTTGTAAGAATAATACCTTTCATGTAGGTGTGTTATCAAACCGTTTCGCTGATGGGGGAATTGGGATTTAAAACGAATTAACAAGACCGAGCAGACGTCTCTACCTAAAATGTATTTCGCCAGCAAAACATAGAATGAATAGAAATAAAATGTTTAATGGAACAAAAGGTCTAGAAAGGAAACAGGTTTCGTTATTTTACAAAATGTGAATATATTCAGTAAATTTATGAATTACATTCAAAGTATCAAATCTAACTATGAAGTCTGATTTACTTACCAGCTAACTAAAGTTGACCAATGTGTGCAAGACATAAGAGATTGGATGTTAATTAACTTCCTTCTGCTTAATCCTGATAAAACAGAAGTTCTAGTCACAGAACCACATATAGCATAGTATACATACAAAATATAGTAAGATTTTAGATCACACTGTAACTTCAGATGGCCTTTCTGTCCCATCAAGTGCAACAGTAAATTATTATAGATTATAGATTATAGATTCCAGTCTTTCATTTGAAGCTCATGTAGATAATATCACCAGGATAGCATTCTTTCACCCCAGAAATATTGCCAAGATAAGAAATATACTGTCACTAAACGATGCAGAAAAACTAGTTCATGCTTTTATCACCTCTAGGTTGGACTATTGTAATGCCTTACTGTCTGGTTGTTCAATTAGGTGCATAAACAAGCTTCAGCTAGTCCAGAATGCAGCAGCGAGAGTCCTCACTAGAACCAGAAGATATGAGCACATCACCCCTATCCTATCTTCACTGCATTGGCTCCCTGTGAAATTTCGCATTGATTTTAATGCACTACTCTTGACATATAAATTATTAAATGGTCTCGCGCCGCAGTATCTGAGCGAACTGCTAGTGTCTTACGATCCGCCACGCCTACTACGATCAAAGGATGCAGGCTGCTTGTCAGTACCGCGTATTATGAAATCTACAGCTGGGGGCGGAGCTTTTTCTTACAAAGCCCCAAAGTTATGGAATAGTCTTCCAATTAATGTTCGGGACTCAGACACAGTCTCAGTGTTTAAGAGTAGACTAAAAACCTATTTATTTATCCAAGCATTTTTATAAATAGATTTGCCATAAGGTAAAGGAGCAGATCTGAGGGACTCATGGACGTAGATTATTGTGGTGAACTGATATGTTTAGATGCTGTCTTCCTCGCTCTCATTGATCACTCAGGTTTGTTGACGGTGAGGTGATTGTTTGCTTTACATCTCCGTTCCCCCTCATGTCTGTGTTTCCTTTGGCTCTCCCTTTTAGTTATGCTGTCATAGTTAGTCTTGCCGGAGTCTCTGCTTGGACTCTACAGTAAATATACATTCACATTATACATAATGTAACTGCGACCAGACCTAACTGTTATCTCGCCTCTTCTCTCTTCCCCCCCCTCTCCCCCTCTCTCTCTCTGCCTCTCTCTGTTGAGCTACACATGTCGTTCCTGAGCTGCCAGTGATCCAGACTCCCTCTGCCCTCCGGACCTGTCTGACCCATCCTGGTGCCCAGCTTCTGCTTGGACATCTCGTCACATGGATGCCCCGAGTGTCTCTTTGGGATGGATCTGGTGTTTTGACACACTTTCACTCTACCATGAAGACGGTTCTGGCCTCGACTGGTGTTGACTGCTGTTTCTCTGAGGACTTGACTTGGCTGCAGTTGCTCGATAGTTCAGGATGGGAATTTCCTACAAGTCTACCTGAGTCTGAAATAACTACCTGGACTCCATATTAACATCAATTAACATCAACTGTTATAGCTGAACTGCCTGCCACCTAACACAACGTATAAATGCAGATCATTTCCTGCTATCTGTTTCACCCAGATGAGGATGGGTTCCCTGTTGAATCTGGTTCCTCTCAAGGTTTCTTCCTATTACCATCTCAGGGAGTTTTTCCTTACCACTGTCGCCCGCGGCTTGCTCACCAGGGACTATCTGACCATTTTGATTGATACACATTCACATTCCATACAAACATAAATAATTATTTGTATTGTGTAAAGCTGCTTTATGACAATGACAATTGTTAAAAGCGCTATACAAATAAAATTGAATTGAATTTATTTAATTGGTACCATTAAACATTTTATTTCTATTCATGTTTATGTTTCTATTTATGTTTATGTTTTTAGGCTTTTTGCCTTATTCATTTTAGGCAGAGACATCTGCTCGGTCTTGTTAATTAATTTTAAACCCCTCAATTTTGCGAATTACACCATCAGCAAAAGCGGTTCGACAACTTCACACCTATCGTGAATGAAAGAAGAGGGTGAGAAGAGGGATTACTCGGAGTAACACTCGGAGAAACATCTCTATCCGCTCCTTGCGCTTACGCGAGCTCACAGACGCCCTTGATTGGCTTGTAGAGCCGTCGTTAACGTGGGAGCGCGAAGTAGAGTATAGTTCTTCAGAGCAAGCATTGTGTCAGAAGATTCTGCGGAATCTCTTCTCACCTTTCATTCATGATAGGTGTGAATTTATCAAACTGTGTGCGCTTGTTGGCAAATACTGTCGGGGGGTTTTAGATAAATTAACAAGACAGAGCGGGCGTCTCTGCCTAAATTTTATTTCCCCAGCAAAACATAAAATAGATAAATAAATAAAAATGATTAATGATAGCAATTAAATCATAATTTATAGTTGGAATTGATACTCTTCTTTAGATCTACTGTATGGGGAGTATGTCTGCAATTTTATCGCACACGCAATTCACTTTCACTTTGCAAAAGGCAGTGTTTATTGTTTAGTGTATATTTAAAGCACATATACACAATGAAACAATAATGTTTTAGGCTAACATATCATACATTTTTGTATTCCTTGTTGTACTTCTGCTTTTTGCACACGCGTGGATGCATTAAAATAATAATAATAATAATAATAATAATAATAATAATAATAAATTCGGCATACCACTACCACTAATAATAATAATACTGAATGGAGAAAGCGCAGTAAAAGAAGTATCATCACTGAAGGAGAGAACAAAATAAAGAATAAATACATATCAATATTTACAGTTAAAGCTCGACACGTTTATGAGCTCCATCGCTTGCAGTCAATGGGCGCCTAAGAGAGATTGAAACACGCTTGCCCCTTTCAGGTAATGAAGGGCATTTTCACAGTTTCTTGGCCACTGCCGCGGCAGCTCGCAAGATCCCTTTTCTCGAAACGTGCGTTCTTAATGGCCAGATCTGTAGAAGTGATTAGTGCAGAGACGGCGTGTTGTTTATGTTGACATAACGTTATCAAATGTATGTTGTTGCTGAAAGTACTTCTGTGACTGCTGGTGAATGTTGGTTTTGTCAGACAGCTGCTCTCTCCTCAGTACTGTGGACCGTACAGACCCACAGACTGAGATCCACAGTTAGTGTAATAAACCACTGTACAACACCTGGGACACGCCCACTCATACATATCGTTACACATCACAGTGCTGTTACTGTCTAATATCAGCACTCATGGAATAATGCCTCTCGTCCAATCAGATCGCTCAGAACTAACTGGTGTATAAATTTTTAATACTGTTCATGTTACATCACTGCTCTATGTGAAGTTTCTTGGAGGAGTTAATTGTGGATTTTGAGATATATTTAATCGAGGATCTTTTTTCGAGTCATGTTCTTGTCGGATTGGGACAGCGGATATTAAATAGAACCTATTCTTACATGTTCTCATGCAGTGATTACGGTTTTACTAGTCACCCTACAAGGCCTAAAGATCTGATTGTTTGTAAAATGTTTAACTTTTTTACATTTGATTGGAGAGGCAAATCATCATTTGTATAAGCATTTAAATATATAAAGATTGTTCGTGTGTGTGTTTGTGTGTGTGTGTGTGTGTAATTGTTTATGTTACTTGTGATGGTAGACGTCTGGGTCTCGGCTGATGCGGTTGTTGAAGCCGATGTACAGATCATCCCACAGCAAGCCGTTCACCACCAGATACCTCATCACATTCACTCTGTTCTTAATCTACACACACACACACACACACACACACACACACACACACACACACACACACACACACACACACACACAGTTACATGAATTATTCTCACAAACTCTGTACATATGATGTATGTAGTTATTATTTGTTCTCCAGTCTATTACCTCTAAGTAGGCGTGCTCTCTGTCTGGCCTCATTAAAGGGAAAGAAAAATCCAGAAAGTCCACCAGGTAATCATACCCGTCCTTCAACGGCTGGAAATCATCATCTGTCTCAATCACCTGACAGCAGAATTTATGTTGTCTGAGTACACATCTTTAAATTTTTTTCGTAATGTCTTAAAGCTTATGATTATGTAATTAAGCTTGGTGGTGTTGACTGACACAGGGCAGGTCTGGTGCCTAAGTCTATTTACAGAAAAATGTTTACTTTGTAATACAAGCACAGAATTTGGCGACCGCTGTTTCAGAATCCATTGGTAGTGATATGAATTTCATATGGCTAATCTTTTTTTTTTTTTTTTAGATGTTAGGCTTTACATGATTATTTTTCCACTATTATATTGTCCTTGGAGTATTATTCATGGCCTGTGTTTTCCTACTAAATGGCTTATTTTAGGATCTCCAAGATAGTTGTACATGCTGGAGCTAATCATATACGCCTTCATCAGTCAAGAATAATTTTTCAGAGGTGTTTAAACTAGCGAAGGCGACATCCGATGGAGTAGTATGCTCTGGTCCCATCCCAATGTGGCGTAGCGACATAACTTACAGCAGGTTATGGTCGCTGAACGTCCAGGTGGTGCTCCAAAAATAATGTGGTCTTTATAGATAATTGGAAGACCTTTGAGGGCAAAGCTGGCCTGTTAGGGTTGGACGGTGTCCATCCCACTCGAGAAGGTGCTGCTCTCATTTCTTGTAATATTGCAAATAGTCTCAGAAGAGGACTAGTTAATCTGTGACAATCCAGAGCCCAGGCCAGGGAGCAGACAGACAGGCTAAACCAACCGTCTGCTAGCTGCATAGAGTCGTTACTCAGGGTTCACTATATTAAGACTGTGTCTGTTCCCCAAGGCTAAACAAAACATTTTAAAGACTCAGAAAGTCTGTTTTAATAATTTCATTAATATAGAGAAAAGTTCAAAACACACTGAATGTGCAGCCGGCACCGCTGATCTGAAGTTAGGACTGTTAAATATTAGATCTCTCGCATCTAAAGCAGTTATTATTCATGAAACCAAGATCAGGAGTTTGATATAATATATTTAACATAAACCTGGATTAAACAGGACGAGTATGTAGCTCTAAATGAAGCTAGTCGAACGTAAATAATTCTTTTGATTGTGTAAAGCTGTTTTGCGACAATGACAATTGTCAAAAGTATTATACAAATAAAATTTAATTGAATTTGGGGACACTTGTTGACATCATTACTGCGAGACTGGAGAAGACCTATTTAGTCTCTCGGTATGAATCTGCTTGTGCATTTGGTGTGGTGTTTATTTTGTTACGTACCCGTACGACCAGGTTGTAGTCCCTGAACCCGGCCCACTTGTAGTAAAATTCTATCCAGTGTTTGTGTTTGAAGATTTGGGATGAGACTGCAGTGTTCAGTTCATCCAGATATACGTTAAAGTCCCAGTTGTCCTTGTAGACCTTTGCCCCATTGGGTGGCTCGGTGACTGCGTCCCTGTCCGCATGACAAACAAATAAGATTACATTATTATAATACTTATTTACTTAGAAATAGAAATGTGTGTAATATTTGCAAAATGACAATAAATAGTTAAACGAATGTAAGTACTTAATAGGTGCATGCAAATAAAATTATTTCTGTAATTGCTGTTTATTTATAATGTATATAAACATTGGCTTATTATATAATATATAAATACAGTAATATAGTGTTTATATGTGTGACGGTTGACCCCTAGAGGGCGCCTAACGCCCGGTTTTGGTTTTTGTTTTGTAGTTTAGTTTAAGTTTCGTTTTTGACTTCGTTTCCCAGTTTGCACCTCGGTCAGGTGACGTAGAAGCTCACCTGAACCGAGGGAAGTTAATTTGATGATTTGTGTTTATGTTTGCTATAAATAGCCTGGCTGAACTCCAGCCAGGCGTCTAGCATTAGTCGTTTAAGTTTAGTTTGTGTTGGAGGGATCTTGTTTATTTTATGTTTTTGTTTGAAGATAAAAATAAAGGACTTTGTTGAACCATCAGCTCGCCTCCGCGATCATGCCTCGCACACACCTCCGACGCAGACACCGTAAGAAACATGACAGAATGCTAGACCCTACAAGAGGCATGGCGGAGGATCCCCTCCTAAGGAATTACTTAGGAGGAGAAATCATCATCTCAAACGAGCTGGCGGAACTGCTGGAAGCCGGCGAGGAGCACGGCGAAATAGAAGTGGAGCAGGTATGGAGAAGCGGGGAGCACATCGAGCCGGAGAGCTCGTGGGAGGACAGCATGACAGCCAGGGAGAGACAGGCGAGGCGAAGCTGGGAAGGCTGCGGACCCGTCATCCGGCGCACACCGCCGAGAGGTGTAGCGGCCGAGGGAGAGACGGGAGGATTCTGCAGGCAGTGGGCGGAACGCAACGAGGAGTGCATTCATGACCTGCGCGAGCAGGTGCTGCAGCTCCAACTGCAGTTCGTCCAGGTTCGGGAGAACCAAGCTGTAGTCCCGGAAGCGATCCCTCTCTCGGATCTGGACGATGCACTCCTCCCACGGCCACTGCCTGAAGGTGGCGCGGACAGCACACCGGAGCTGAGCACGGAGGACTGGACGCCGCTTCAGCACGGCGACGAGGTAGGCTTCTACAGGCAGTGGGCGGAGTCCAACCAGGAGCGCATTCGTGACCTGCGCGAGCAGGTGCTGCAGCTCCAACTGCAGCTCGTCCAGGTTCGGGAGAACCAGTCTATAGCCCCGGAAGCGATCCCTCTCCCGGGTCTGGACGATGCGCTCATCCCCCGACCACTGCCTGAGCCCGTCGCGGAGGAAGTCTGCGCGCCGTGTCTGCGCGAAGAGCAAAACGGCGCGTCCATCATCCAGTCTCCGTGCAAGCTAGCGAGCGCCGTGCACGCTCCAACGCTGCAGTCGAGCGCCGTGCACGCTCCAACGCTGCAGTCGAGCGCCGTGCACGCTCCAACGCTGCAGTCGAGCGCCGTGCACGCTCCAACGCTGCAGTCGAGCGCCGTGCACGCTCCAACGTTGCAGTCGAGCATCGTGCACGCTCCAACGTTGCAGTCGAGCGCCGTGCACGCTCCAACGCTGCAGTCGAGCGCCGTGCACGCTCCAACGCTGCAGTCGAGCGCCGTGCACGCTCCGACGTTGCAGTCGAGCGCCGTGCACGCTCCGACGCTGCAGTCGAGCGCCGTGCACGCTCCGACGCTGCAGTCGAGCGCCGTGCACGCTCCGACGCTGCAGTCGAGCGCCGTGTACGCTCCGACGTTGCAGTCGAGCGCCGTGCACGCTCCCCCGTTGCAGTCGAGCACCGTGCACGCTCCAACGTTGCAGTCGAGCGCCGTGCACGCTCCAACGTTGCAGTCGAGCGCCGTGCACGCTCCAACGCTGCAGTCGAGCGCCGTGCACGCTCCAACGCTGCAGTCGAGCGCCGTGCACGCTCCAACGCTGCAGTCGAGCACAGTGCACGCTCCAACGCCGTCGAGCCCTGCACAAGCGCCAACGACCAATACACCTGTTCTGCCGCCGCCTCCCGGTTTCGAGGATAGCGAGCTAGCACGCCAGCAGCCGCTGTCCCACGCACCTGTTCTGCCGCCGCCTCCCGGCTTCGAGGACAGCGAGCTAGCACGCCAGCAGCCGCTGTCCCATGCACATGTTCTGCCGCCGCCTCCCGGCTTTGAGGACGACGTTGAACTGGCGAACGCACGGCACGCTCCAGAGCCGTCGTCGAGCGCACTGCACGCTCCAGAGCCGTCGTCGAGCGCACTGCACGCTCCAACGGCGCTGTCGAGCGCCGAGTACGCTCCAACGCCGCTGTCGAGCGCCGAGTACGCTCCAACGCCGCTGTCGAGCGCCGAGTATGCTCCAACGCCGCTGTCGAGCGCCGAGTACGCTCCAACGCCGCTGTCGAGCGCCGAGTACGCTCCAACGCCGCTGTCGAGCGCCGAGTGCGCTCCAACGCCGCTGTCGAGCGCCGAGTGCGCTCCAACGCCGCTGTCGAGCGCCGAGTGCGCTCCAACGCCGCTGTCGAGCGCCGAGTGCGCTCCAACGCCGCTGTCGAGCGCACTGCACGCTCCCACGCCGCTGTCGAGCCCAGTGCACGCTCCCTCGCCGCTGTCGAGCGCACTGCACGCTCCCTCGCCGCTGTCGAGCGCACTGCACGCTCCCTCGCCGCTGTCGAGCGCACTGCACGCTCCCTCGCCGCTGTCGAGCGCACTGCACGCTCCCACGCCGCTGTCGAGCGCACTGCACGCTCCCACGCCGCTGTCGAGCGCACTGCACGCTCCCACGCCGCTGTCGAGCGCACTGCACGCTCCCACGCCGCTGTCGAGCGCACTGCACGCTCCCACGCCGCTGTCGAGCGCACTGCACGCTCCCACGCCGCTGTCGAGCGCACTGCACGCTCCCACGCCGCTGTCGAGCGCACTGCACGCTCCCGCGCCGCTGTCGAGCGCACTGCACGCTCCCGCGCCGCTGTCGAGCGCACTGCACGCTCCCGCGCCGCTGTCGAGCGCACTGCACGCTCCCACGCCGCTGTCGAGCGCACTGCACGCTCCCACGCCGCTGTCGAGCGCACTGCACGCTCCCACGCCGCTGTCGAGCGCACTGCACGCTCCCACGCCGCTGTCGAGCGCACTGCACGCTCCCACGCCGCTGTCGAGCGCACTGCACGCTCCCACGCCGCTGTCGAGCGCACTGCACGCTCCCACGCCGCAGTCGAGCGCACTGCACGCTCCCACGCCGCAGTCGAGCGCACTGCACGCTCCCGCGCCGCTTTCGAGCGCACTGCACGCTCCCGCGCCGCTTTCGAGCGCACTGCACGCTCCCGCGCCGCAGACGAGCGCACTGCACGCTCCCGCGCCGCAGACGAGCGCACTGCACGCTCCCGCGCCGTCGTCGAGCGCAGTGACCGCTCCACCGCCGTCGTCGAGCGCAGTGACCGCTCCACCGCCGTCGTCGAGCGCAGTGACCGCTCCACCGCCGTCGTCGAGCGCAGTGCACGCTCCACCGCCACTGTTGAGCTCTGCAAAAGCTCCAACGTCGTCGTCCAGCGCAATGCACGCTCCAACGCCGCGGTTGAGCTCTGCAAAAGCTCCAACGTCGTCGTCGAGCGCAGTGCACGCTCCAACGCCGCTGTTGAGCTCTGCAAAAGCCCCAACGTCGTCGTCGAGCGCAATGCACGCTCCAACGCCGCTGTTGAGCTCTGCAAAAGCTCCAACGTCGTCGTCGAGCGCAGTGCACGCTCCAACGCCGCTGTTGAGCTCTGCAAAAGCTCCAACGTCGTCGTCGAGCGCAGTGCACGCTCCAACGCCGCTGTTGAGCTCTGCAAACGCTCCAACGTCGTCGTCGAGCGCAGTGCACGCTCCAACGCCGCTGTTGAGCTCTGCAAAAGCCCCAACGTCGTCGTCGAGCGCAGTGCACGCTCCAACGCCGCGGTTGAGCTCTGCAAAAGCTCCAACGTCGTCGTCGAGCGCAGTGCACGCTCCAACGTCGCGGTTGAGCTCCGCAAAAGCTCCAACGTCGTCGTCGAGCGCAGTGCACGCTCCAACGCCGCCGTTGAGCTCCGCAAAAGCTCCAACGTCGTCGTCGAGCGCAGGGCAAGCTCCAACGCAGTCGTCGAGCTCCGCACAAGCTCCAACGCAGTCGTCGAGCGCAGGGCAAGCTCCAACGCAGTCGTCGAGCTCCGCACAAGCTCCAACGCAGTCGTCGAGCTCCGCACAAGCTCCCACGCAGTCGTCGAGCTCCGCACAAGCTCCAACGCAGTCGTCGAGCTCCGCACAAGCTCCAACGCAGTCGTCGAGCTCCGCACAAGCTCCCACGCAGTCGTCGAGCTCCGCACAAGCTCCCACGCAGTCGTCGAGCTCCGCACAAGCTCCAACGCAGTCGTCGAGCTCCGCACAAGCTCCAACGCAGTCGTCGAGCTCCGCACAAGCTCCAACGCAGTCGTCGAGCTCCGCACAAGCTCCAACGCAGTCGTCGAGCTCCGCACAAGCTCCAACGCAGTCGTCGAGCTCCGCACAAGCTCCAACGCAGTCGTCGAGCTCCGCCCAAGCTCCAACGCAGTCGTCGAGCTGCGCCCAAGCTCCTACGCCGTCGTCGAGCTCCGCCCAAGCTCCAACGCCGTCGTCGAGCGCCGTGCACGCTCCAACGCCGTCGTCGAGCGCCGTGCACGCTCCAACGCCGTCGTCGAGTGCCGTGCACGCTCCAACGCCGTCGTCGAGCGCCGCGCACGCTCCAACGCCGTCGTCGAGCGCCGTGCACGCTCCAACGCCGTCGTCGAGCTCTGCCCAAGCTCCAACGCCGTCGTCGAGCGCCGTGCACGCTCCAACGCCGTCGTCGAGCGCCGTGCACGCTCCAACGCCGTCGTCGAGCGCCGTGCACGCTCCAACGCCGTCGTCGAGCGTCGTGCACGCTCCCACGCCGTCGTCGAGCGCAATGACCGCTCCAACGCCGTCGTCGAGCGCAGTGACCGCTCCAACGCCGTCGTCGAGCGCAGTGACCGCTCCAACGCCGTCGTCGAGCGCAGTGACCGCTCCAACGCCGTCGTCGAGCGCAGTGACCGCTTCAACGCCGTCATCGAGCGCAGTGACCGCTCCAACGCCGTCGTCGAGCGCAGTGACCGCTACAATGCCGTCGTCGAACGCGTCACCAGGCCTGCCACGGCCGAGCACGTCACCAGCCCTGCCACGGCCGAGCACGTCACCAGCCCTGCCACGGCCGAGCACGTCACCAGCCCTGCCACGGCCGAGCACGTCACCAGCCCTGCCACGGCCGAGCACGTCACCAGCCCTGCCACGGCCGAGCACGTCACCAGCCCTGCCACGGCCGAGCACGTCACCAGCCCTGCCACGGCCGAGCACGTCTCCAGCCCTGCCACGACGGAACACGTCTCCAGCCCCGTCACCCAGCCTCCTGGTCAGGAGGTGGAAGGTAGAACATTGGGGTGGGTGTCCGGGGCCTCCGATGATGCTCCGGAGGAGCATTTTTTTTGGGGGGGTACTGTGACGGTTGACCCCTAGAGGGCGCCTAACGCCCGGTTTTTGTTTTTGTTTTGTAGTTTAGTTTAAGTTTTGTTTTTGACTTCGTTTCCCAGTTTGCACCTCGGTCAGGTGACGTAGAAGCTCACCTGAACCGAGGGAAGTTAATTTGATGATTTGTGTTTATGTTTGCTATAAATAGCCTGGCTGAACTCCAGCCAGGCGTCTAGCATTAGTCGTTTAAGTTTAGTTTGTGTTGGAGGGATCTTGTTTATTTTATGTTTTTGTTTGAAGATAAAAATAAAGGACTTTGTTGAACCGTCAGCTCGCCTCCGCGATCATGCCTCGCACACACCTCCGACGCAGACACCGTAAGAAACATGACAATATGTAGCATTTGAAATACAAACCAGATTCCAAAAAAGTTATTCAGAATAGAACATAGATGACAGATCAAAAGTTTAATCCGAGAAAATGTATCATTTTAAAGGAAAACTATGTTGATTACAAATTTCACGGTGTCAACAAATCCCAAAAAAGTTGGGAGAAGTAGCAATAAGAGGCTGGAAAAAGTAAATTTGAGCATAACGAAGAGCTGGAAGACCAATTAACAGTAATTAGGTTAATTGGCAACATGATTGGGTATAAAAAGAGCTTCTCAGAGTGGCAGTGTCTCTCAGAAGCCAAGATGGGTAGAGGATCACCAACTCCCACAATGTTGCGCAGAAAGATAGTGGAGCAATATCAGAAAGGTGTCACCCAGCGAAAAATTCCAAAGACTTTGCAGTTATCATCATCAACTGTGCAAAATATCATCTGAAGATTAAGAGAGTCTGGAACAATCTCTGTGCGTAAGGGTCAAGGGCGTAAAACCATACTGGATGCCCATGATCTCCGGGCCCTTAAACAACACTGCACCACAAACAGGAATGCTACTGTAAAGGAAATCACAGAATGGGCTCAGGATCCTGGAGGGGGCATGGGAGTTTGCCCAACCAGTCTACATGTGCTTTGTGGACTTGGAGAAGGAATTCGACCGTGTCCCTCGGGGAGTCCTGTGGGGGGTACTCCGGGAGTATGGGATATCGGATTCCCTGTTAAGGGCTGTCCGGTCCCTGTACGACCGGTGTCGGAGCTTGGTCCGCATTGCCGGTAGTAAGTCGGTCCTGTTTCCGGTGAGAGTAGGACTCCGACAGGGTTGCCCTTTGTCACCGATCCTGTTCATAATTTTTATGGACAGGATTTCTAGGCGCAGCCAGGTCGTTGAGGGGGTACAGTTTGGTGGGCTCAGGATTGGGTCACTGCTTTTTGCAGATGACGATGTTCTGTTGTTCTCATCATCCTGCGACCTACAGCTCTCAGTGGATCGGTTCGCAGCCGAGAGTGAAGCGGCTGGGATGAGAATGAGCACCTCCAAATCTGAGGCCATGGTCCTCAGCCAGAAAAGGGTGGAGTGCCCTCTCATGGTTGGGAGTGAGATCCTGCCCCAAGTGGAGGAGTTTAAGTATCTCGGGGTCTTGTTCACGAGTGAGGGTAAAATGGAGTGGGAGATCGACAGGCGGATCGGGGCAGCGTCTGCAGTGATGCGGGCTATGTATCGGTCCGTCGTGGTGAAGAAGGAGCTGAGCCAAAAGGCAAAGCTCTCAATTTACCGGTCGATCTACGTTCCTACCCTCACCTATGGTCATGAGCTGTGGGTAGTGACCGAAAGAACAAGTTCGCGAATACAAGCGGCCGAAATGAGTTTCCTCCGCAGGGTGTCTGGGCTCTCCCTTAGAGATAGGGTAAGAAGCTCAGTCATCCGGGAGGGGCTCAGAGTAGAGCCGCTGCTCCTCCGCATCGAGAGGAGCCAGATGAGGTGGCTTGGGCATCTATTTAGGATGCCCCCTGGACGCCTCCCTTGTGAGGTGTTCCGGACACGCCCCACAGAAAGAGACCCCAGGGAAGACCCAGGACACGCTGGAGGGACTATGTCTCTCGGCTGGCCTGGGAACGCCTTGGGATCCCCCCGGAAGAGCTGGAAGAAGTGGCCGGGGAGAGGGAAGTCTGGGCATCCCTGCTGAAGCTGCTGCCCCCGCAGCCCGACCTCGGATAAGCGGAAGAAAATGGATGGATGGATGGATGGCTCAGGAATACTTCCAGAAACCATTGTCAGTGAACACAATCCACCGTGCCATCCGCCGTTGCCAGCTGAAACTCTACAGTGCAAAGAAGAAGCCATTTCTAAGCAAGATCCACAAGCACAGGCATTTTCATTGGTCCAGGGATCATTTAAAATGGAGTGTGGCAAAATGGAAGACTGTTCTGTGGTCAGACGAGTCACGATTTGAATTTCTTGTTGGAAATGTGGGACGCCATGTCATCCGGACCAAAGAGGACAAGGACAACCCAAGTTGTTATCAACGCTCAGTTCAGAAGCCTGCATCCCTGATGGTATGGGGTTGCATGAGTGCGTGTGGCATGGGCAGCTTGCATGTCTGGAAAGGCACCATCAATGCAGAAAAATATATTCAGGTTCTAGAACAATATCTAGTCATCTCTTTCAGGGAAGACCCTGCATTTTTCAACAAGATAATGCCAGAGCACATTCTGCATCAATCACAGCATCATGGCTGCGTAGGAGAAGGATCCGGGTACTGAAATGGCCAGTCTGCAGTCCAGATCTTTCCCCTATGGAGAACATTTGGCGCATCATAAAGAGGAAGGTGCGACAAACAAGGCCCAAGACGATTGAACAGTTAGAGGCCTGTATTAGACAAGAATGGGAGAGCATTCCTATTTCTAAACTTGAGAAACTGGTCTCCTCGGTCCCCAGACGTCTGTTGAGTGTTGTAAGAAGAAGGGGAGATGCCACACAGTGGTGAAAATGGCCTTGTCCCAACTTTTTTGGGATTTGTTGACAACATGACATTTTGATTCACCATATTTTTCCCTTAAAATGATACATTTTCTCAGTTTAAACTTTTGTTCCGTGATTTATGTTCTATTCTGAATAAAATATTGACATTTGCCATCTCCACATCATTGCATTCAGTTTTTATTCACAATTTGTTTAGTGTCCCAACTTTTTTGGAATCCGGTTTGTATTACATATATTACAAAAAGTCATTTTACATTAACATATAAGTCATATAAGTCAGAACTACGTTGCCTGTATAAACTGTTTCAGAAGATGTATTTTATACACACACACGCACACACACACACCCTTGTTTGAGGGCGAGGCACAGATCCAGCACGGCGCCTGGTGCAGGTGTCCAGGTGAAAACCTCAGGACAGGAGTTTTTGACCAATTTGTTCAGTTCCACAGGGTCGTTCTTTGTGTTCATCTCCTTTATGTACCTACAACCAGAGGTGGAAAGAGTAATAAAATTTTGTACTCAAGTACAAGTACTGTTACTTCAGTGAAATTTTACTTAAGTACAAGTGAAGTTAAGTACAAGTAAAGAACTAGATCCAATCATTTACTGATGAAATAATGAGGTCTGTATACACACACACACACACACACACACACACACACACACACACACACACACCAGGAGGAGGAGGAGGATCAGATTCAGGGTGGACCCAGGCCTAAATAATAAACAAAATAGTATTTATATTTAGTAGCTAGATTACCTGCAAAAAAAAAAAAAAAAAACACACAAACAAAAATACAGGTACCTTCCCAGACTCCCTAAACCAAAAACAATGAAATTATCTACAAATATATACAAAGACCAACCAAACCAAAGGGACAAAGCAATAATCAAAGTCAATTGGAGGCAAAAAGTCAAAACGGAATACACAACCAAATATCAAAACGCCAAAATCACGACCTCTTTCCTCTTTCCTGCGTCTCTCTCCGGTTTATATATGGTCGCGCTAGATTATGACATCACTCTCAGGGCGGAAGCGACCGTGTGGAGGGTCAGGAAGATGCTGATGTGGGGACAGTCAGAAAACCTGGAGTGGAGTTTGGAGCGGCGCGTGACCAGGACATGATACACACACGCGGCGCAACGGAGCATTCATACCAAGCATAATATTTTTATTATTTTAGCATTTTCATTCATTCATTTTTTACTCAGTAGCGAATATGATTTAAAATGTAGCGAATTACAATACTTCAAACAAAACGTAGTTAAGTAAAAGTAAAATTACAGATTTTTAAAACTACTTTAAAAAGTAGAAATACACAAAAAACCTATTCAATTACAGTAACGCGAGTAAATGTAATTCATTACTTTCCACCTCTGCCTACAACATCAACAATCCACATCAACATCCATATTAGTGTTCTTTAAAATCATGTTTCCTGCTAGTTTTCTTTGATAGACTGTTGTTATGATTACATCGTTTGGTTTGTACATCAGGTTACAGCATCAACCGGGAACCGAACTTGCAAATTCCGGATGATAGGGCGAGCACTTTACCACTGCGCCACTCGGATACTATAATGCTTAACTCTGGGCTTTTATATTCTGATTATTATTAATGTTTTTAGTATTATTATTATGACCTGTCGGATGGATGTGCCTCGGTGAAGTAGCCAGCGATCGGAATGTACACTTTCGGCTTCAGGATCTTCACCAACTGAGCTTTATAGTTCAATAACTTCCTCCTTTCAGTTTTGATAAAACTTGCTTTCCAGCTCTCTGTGAAACACACACACACACACACACACACACACACATACACACACACACACACAGAGAGACACACAATTTCACAACTCCTGTGTGAGATAAGTCACCGGATTTCATGTTTTTATGATCTTTTATCACTTCTTGGGCTTTTAGGTGAAACACTTTATTGTTTTATATGAAACAGCTTGTAATTAAGGTTGAAAAAACCTTTAAACAAATAAAAAATTACCTTTGTGCAGTCATACACCCGGACAATATGACACAAGTGATTATTTACAGCACAAATGATATTTGTAGATGTTTTTTATTGCATTATTACACAATGAGCTTCATTATTCTCACTCTATAATTTAAATAAGGCATTCATTTATGGATTTATATTCTATGTATTCACTAGGAAATGGATTAAGGAAACATCTAAAAAGTGTCTGGAACAGGAACCTCATTGAGATTTTGCTCTAAGCTGACAGACACTCTGAGGTTCCTGTAGTGTGGTGTTCAGTCTGAAGGCATCACTGCAGCGGTGAGAGTTTCTCATGAGACAGTGGGCACATGCTGATTATAAAAACATCCTCATTGTGCTGTTGTGTGTCTATGTTGGTATTTACACATTTCACTAACACACATCAATGGGGCTTGCCAAGTCCCTCAGGGCCTGTTGTGCTAGTGCTGTGTGTTAAAGCTGCTGCAGATGGAGAATTCCCCATATGTTTCGACCTGCATTGCTCTACCTCCCACCCCCCAACCAACCCCCTGTGCCAAGGTGAATCCATTGATCAAATGGGTAGGTCTTGCTTTAAACTGGTGGTTAATTGCCCACTGTTAAAAATCTGTCTGAGAGTCTGGGATTGTTTTCATAGAAATTAGTGTATCTGCTAGTGGTTCCTCACTGGAGGACATCACGTCCTGGAGGAACCCACCACCAGCTTCACCAGTCTCAACACCACACTTTGGTGGTCATGGACTCAGCCACCTGCTTGCTGGAGGTGTTTTCTTGACTAAAGCCCATCTATTTATATCAGAACATATCAGGTGGTGGTTGTCCATGGTGAAGATTACTAGCCCCAACATTAGCAGACAGCGAGACACCGTCTTTCTATCTAACTGTCTGTCTGTCTGTCTATCTATCTAGGCACCCAGGCATAAAGTCAGATTGACAGAAAGGTAGAGAGACAGACAGACATAAAGTCAGATTGATAAAGAGACAGACTGACAAAAATAAATGCAGACTAAGATAGAGAGACAGGCATAAGGTTAATCAGACAGACAGATACAAAGCCAGACAGATAGACAGGCGGCTGACCAGTATATTTCCCCCCTGTGAAGGTCATGGGGAATCCTGAAGCTCCTCCAGCAAAGTCACCCATCATCACATCCACTCCATGTGGGAGGCGGCCATTATTGGGACGTGTACAGTCCACTGTGTTCAGAATCATGTGACCTAAGGGGGAAGGACATGCCTGAATGTTTGTAAATACTATATTAATAATAAAGGTTTTAAGCAGTTTCAGGGTGTGACGACTAATGTACTGTACATGATCTCTGATTTATTAAAACATTACCTTTATATTCCACAATAATACAGGTGTCCATCTCCGGGTGAATGCCGTCCATCAGGATCATAAACCGCAAATGTTCATCTACCTGAAATCCCAGAAGAATAATTTTAAGCAGCTACACAACTCAACATCAACCTGCACTCTGAGCACTGTAGAGTTTATGATATTCACACATAACTAGTTACAAGTGAAATTCTACACTTGACTAGTTTTAGGCTACGTTTACACTGCCAGGTCTCGATGCTTAATTCCGATTTGTTGCCTATATCTGATTTTTTTGACCGTCTGTTTACACGTTCTTTTAACTATGACTCATATCCGATTCACGTGTTTACACTCGCCATACCATCTGAAACATCACGCATACTTAAAGGGAGGTTCTTGCGCTGCACAGTAGCCAAGATAGAAGAAGGTGAAATATGCTTAACGCTATCTCTGCTATATATGTATGCAAAGTTCGCGAAACGTCAGCATGGTTTTAAAACGGAGGAGGAGAAAAAAACGTCATAATTGCAGCCTGCACACATGCTTTATTCATCAAATACTGATTTAATGTTATTTAGCCCAAATAAACATTAACACAAGGCGGGGTGTGTGTGTGTGTGGGGGGGGGGGGGTGCTTTTCCTTTTCCATGTCACCTGCGATGCTATAATTCCACACATGCTTCCACCGGAGAATAACATTACGTCATTAAACCGCGAAGAAGTCGCAGTTTTAATGACGTACAGAACACAATGCCTCAGGAAATCCGATCTGTCTGTTTACACGGCAATCACATTAGCACGTATCTGATTTATATCTGATTTATTTCCACATATGAAGGAGGCCTGAAACCGATCTCGAAATATCGGAATGCATGCGTTTTTTTCCTGTTTACACGGACATAGAACGATATGTGTCACATATGAGCAAAAAAATCGGAATTGGGTCACATTTACCTGACAGTGTAAACGTAGCCTTAGACTCCTCTTAAAGTTTAGTTCTGGAATAATGTTACACTTGAATCATCCATCACTTAATGGGAACTGCATGCTGAGACAGACAGAAACCAACACTCACATTCTGCCAGACGCCAAATGGAACAACATTGATGTTTGACAGTTTCACACCACTTTTCCCAAGATACCTGTGATGGAACGTGATATAGTACATGCATTACACATGTTTAAATGTTTCACTGAGTCCCAAGCTAAATGAAATCAGGAAGGAGTCACAACTTGCCAGAAAACGGGACGCTCTGTGTTTCCGACGTATATTGGTAAATCTGGTCTCCTCTCAACGAGTAGCTTCAGTGTGGGATAGCTGAAAAAAAATAACACACCATAAACACACAGTATTTACACTGCAATAAAGTATACATCTTATAAAGGAATCAGCACTTTGGTCAGATCAATCCAGTCATTTCTGTTATCATTTTCTTTTTCTATCATGATTATTTGGCTGATGTACAGATACAAGGACTTATCTAAATATTTGTCATGGTAATATTTAATTACATTTAAAGCCGATTTATGGTTCAATATTAAGTCATACAATGTTTACACCAAACAAAGGCACTGCAAGTGACCTATGATAATGTTAGCATTTATTTTTATGCAATGGTGTATCTGTATCACATTGCTGTTACACCTCCAAACCACAAGTTGGCAGTGCGGTCTCTTTGACATTGTGCTGAGGTTTATGGCAATGTATCACCCAAAATGAGTTGTTGGCTTTGTGCACTGGGCAAATGTGCAAACTTTCAAACTTCAGTGAAATGTTGAAACAACTTCTTCTAATTGGTCCATGTTTTTCTCAATACAAAAATGGAATTGTAGAAAAAGAAACAGGAGAGGTGATGCTACCAGGTGGACCAATAACAATTGTAGTTCTCTGCATCAACATGACATGTGGTTACATGTTTTGGGAGACATGTGGTGTAACGTATGCTAAGTTAGACTATGCTGTAGTACAGTATATGACATTGGGTAGAATGTACAGTGTAGAGTATGGTGTTGGGTGTAGTGTTGAGTATGGCATAGCGTATGATGTGGGGTACAGAGTAGAGTATTGTGTAGGGTACAGGGAGTAGAGTATTGTGTGAGGTACAGTGTAGAATATGGTGTAGAGCACAGTGTGGAGTGCAGTGTAGGGTACTGTGTAAAATATGGTGTAGGGTACAGTGTAGAGTGTGTGCAGAGTATTATGCGGCATATGGTTTAGGGTATGGTGTAGAGTACAGTGTAGCGTATGGTGTAGGGTATGGTGTAGAGCATGGTGTAGGGTATGGTGTAGAGTTTGATTTACAGTATAACATTGGGTATGGCATAGGGTAGATGCCTATGAGAGCTAATGACCTAATGATGGGTGGGGTTACCTGAGGTGGTCTGAGTGCATGTGGCTGATGTAGACCAGATCTGTAGTGTAGAGTCTGTCTAGTGCATCAGGTGGAGGTTCGTGTAAAAGCCACCAACCACGAGCGAACGCTGGACCCACCAACCACGGATCAAACATCATCCGCTTTGAGCCCGCCTTCACTTCTACACATGCGTGTGTGATGTATGTCAACTAAGGGGACACAAACATGAAGCAAGTATGTTCTTAGGAACAGAACTCCTGAGATTCTTCTCTGCAAATCACTGCTGGTCACATGATTCCTCTTAATTTATCTCAGTTGAGCCCCTGAGGGAACTGAGGAACTTTACTGCTTTATTGTCATCTACACAGTATGGGTCAGAACTACACACCTATACACACAAGCTCAGGTCTCCTAACATTCCTAATGTTCCTAATGTTTTCCTCTCAATGTTCTAAACAGACTCGTACTGTAAAGTTATGCTTTAGTATCCTCAGACACATTTAATTATACTTATATAACATACACACACACACACACAAAACTCTCAGTAAACAAGAGCTATTTGTTAGGTGAAGCTTAAAATAATCAGTCCTGAGCACTGTGTGTGTGTGTGTGTGTGTGTGTGTGTGTGTATGTGTGCACGTGCGCGCGTGTGTGTGTGAATTACCGTAACCTCTCCAGGCTTTAGTTCCGCAACAGTTCTGGGATCAGCTGTCCAAGGGTCAGGAGGGTCCAACTCCAGAAACTTCAACCCCCCATCTTCACACTGTGTCACCTCTAAGAACACACTATAGTATAGTTGATGGAAATTTTATACAGTAATGTTTTTGTAAAACAGTGCTCCAGGTGTTGGCGATAATGTGCAACAATGTCAGCTTTAAACTAACTGTAAGAAAGACTTCATGGGTTCAGCTTTATGATGAAGAGCAGCATGTGACATAAATTTAACATAAATTTACCTTTCCTGGGTTTATAAATACTCCTGACTGCAGGTGTGTAGAGAATAAAGATAACAGAGTGTAAAAAATGTTATGTGGTGTGGTATGGAGAGCCGCACCACGAGATGTTTTAATGTTTGTAAGAGCCTTAATGCAGGGATAGCATGGGATTATTAATTAGAAACTTAAAAGAAAAGAAAATGAAATACACAAATAAACACTCTGCCATCTACGCAAGAACTGACAGGGCTCTGGAAACTAAAGCAAAAACCATATCCTCTTGGGGCATTCGCCCTTACCAAGGATTTATAAGAGAGAAAGAGTTTGTGTTTTTTACATTTTATCCCTGAGAGCGCATGCTAAACTGATGTCTCTCTCTCTCTCTCTCTCTCTCTCTCTCATTCGCTGGTGTCTCTGAAGTGCACTTTGTCTGTCTGTCTTTGTTTCTCTTCTCATTCTTTCTGTCTGTTCTTTTCTGTCTTTCTTTCTTTCTTTGGTCCTGATACCTTTCCTTACCTACAGTGCTACCTATGTAAATGATCGAACAAAGTGTGAAAGCATCAGGACCCTTAAATAAATATGCCGCCAGGTGAGGCGTATGTTCACGCTGATTGTGGCATTGCCTGGCAACCGTCTGTATAAATGGCTGCATCTTTGCCCGTTCAGAACTACACAGAGTAGCAGCTTGCGGAGAATGTCTGTAGATGGCATGACTGTTAGTTATACCTAAAGTCCGATGTACTGTATGGAGGGTGAAAAGTCCCCTGGAGAGCTCAGTCTCGGACACACAGTTCTGTAGTCGGACATACTGAGAACGATACTGAGTCCATACATACTGAGTCCATATTCCAGCGGGTGTCTGCTCATTAGTTTCTCCCCAGTACTGCCAGTTGGATGGTGTTGAAGGGATTGGAGAAGTCAAACAACATCATCCTTACGGTGATCACAGGCTTGTCTAGGTGGGAGTAAGTTCAATGGAGCAGGTGTATAATGGTGTCCTTTACACCCATGAAAGCCTGATAGGCAAACTGAAGAGGGTCCAAAGAGGACTTCACCAGGGGACGAAGTGTATCCAGGATCAGTCTCTCAAACACCTTCATAATGTGCGATGTCAACAGGCCTGTAGTCATTCTGGGCGCAGGGACGTGGTATTTTGGAGATCGGTACAATGCATGATGTTCAGCACTCCGCGGGGTAGCAGCCTGCGGATCGGCCCATTCCAAACACTTCAAAGCATTCTCTGCCCGTGTGAGACCCACGTCTTTACAAAAACGGAAGAAAAACTTGACTATTTTTTAGGGCCGGGACTTTAACTCGTTAATTTAGATTAATTAATTACACAAAAATAACGCGTACATTTTTTTTAACGCATTTTAATCGCACTTATTGTTGCACCGCGGAACATTTGTCACTGGATGAGTTTCGGCGGACCGATTATACTGGCGCACCAACTAGCGTTTAGACAAAAACAAACCACAGTGAATATGGACAAAGAAGCTGATAAGACCGCTTTGGTTGGCCCTGTGTGTTATGTTTGCATCAACATGCACAACTAACATCGATAATATTACTCGCTTTTTGTGTCAGACAACCAGAGGAAAAGAAATGGAAGCTTGGAGAAAACGGTATTCTTCTTTTACTGCATTCAGTGCACACAACACATATAGTATACAGCGCGGTATTGCCCCCTGGTGCCAGTGAATTAACATCAAACTCAAATATATTGCACTGTGGATGGGAAATTTTGTTATAAAAAACTAATTAGGGGAGGAAATTGGAACCCCCCCCCCCCCCCAAAAAAAAAAAAAAAAGAATTAATGGATGGAAGCGTCGATAAGAGCATGGTTGTGTGCAAGCTATGCAACAAGGAATTCGCATATCACCGCAGCACATCGAGCCTCAAGTATCACCTAGGGTTGTTCCAAATATTTATATCGGATTAAAATGCGATTAATTTCGATTAATTAATTACAAAGCATCTAATTAATTAGATTTTTTTTTATCGAGTAGCGGCCCTACTATTTTTGCTTAAATGCTATTTTATGCGATGTCCCTGATGGTCAAGTGAAGAAAAGTTATACTATGTGACTAAAGACACCCTGCTCCATGCTGAAGCCCCTTCCATACTTGCCCAAAGTTTAAAGTTTAATTCCAAATGATTCTGAGAATATTGTCACAATATCAGAATCTTTTTTTTGATACGATAATTTCATGTGTTTTAATTCTTTATGATTTCATAGCTCCTGTCTGAACTAGAGACACAAGCTTTCTGTACTGTCGATGACAAAAGGATTACAGTAATGCTGTAGCAGAGGGAGTGATTTATTTACAAAATACAGAATCTAGAAAAAAAATTTCATATGTTATAAGTTTTAATGTGAGTCACATGTGTATTCATATTGACTATTAACAATCATGCTATAAAAGTAAATAAATTCTGGATCTATATTGTATCCTAATGCTGCAGTGTGTTATATATCCTGTGACTCCTAACCTCTGTGGAGTCTGAGAGATTACATTCTGTGGGGTTTAACAGGAGGACGTGCAAAAATACACATTGAGTTGTACTTGTTTCCACTCCCGAGTAAGATAATACACATGTAGTGCTTTGTGTGTGTTTATTTCTTCTGTAAAAGAAGCGAGAAATGTAAATGACCCGATATAAACCCAACCTTTCTCCACTTAGCAGAACAGCTTGTGTACAGCCGAGCTGATGTGTTCAGCTGCTCATTTATTCCCTCAGTTTATAATCAACGTATCTGTACATTTCACGCCAGGTCGCCTCATTACTGCTGCTCTCTGAATAAAATAAAAAAAGTGTTTTTAGTGAAAGTACTGATTAATTCAAATAGTTTATATAGTACTATTTTAAAACTCTAGCACTGCCGTACTGTTTCAGTAATTATATATTCTGCAATGTTAAGTAAGAACGTGAAACATCGTCTAGTCATCCAGTGTTAAGGACTGAAGTAGTGATGGTGATGGGATTGAAGCAGGACTGAGGGATTGATCTTAAGGTTTCTACAGTTTCTGATAATGTAGTGAATGTTTCTCACCGAGCTCGTCCTGCGTGAAGCTGTCTGGAGGGTTGACGTACTCCATGGTGGCCACATTCAGCTTCCAAAAATGTTTAGAGCAGCGAACAGTCCTGAAACATACAGATTTATATTTTTCTATATTGTGTGTGTGTGTGTGTGTGTGTGTGTGTGCACACGAATGTGTGTGAAAGTCGTCCTACACAGCAGCCCCTTTCCCCGTCCTTCTCTCCTCTCTCTGATCTTCCTCCCACCAGCCACAATTCTTTTCAAATGTAAAGTGCAAGTTAGTTAGTTTATTTTAACTTTTTTATTTTACTTAATTTTGTATTAATAATTTGTATATGAGGGTTGTGGAATAAATCATCAAAGTGTCCATTATTTCTTATGGGGTAAATTCACTTCGATATAAGAGTGTTTTCATATACAGTACAAGCACGCTTCCAGAATGAATATATATATTTATTCAAATAAGCAGCACAAAGAGCTAATCATAGAGCTAATCATGACATGATACACTGCAAAATCATAAATCATTCCTACATTTTAGGAAGTGAAATATTCTTAAATCTAACCAAACCTGTCCATAATTTCTGGAAATTATTATTTTTAAAACAAACTACATGTGATATTATTTAAACTTATTTCTAATCAAACATTTCTAAAGTTGCAAGTGAAAAATGTTCTTGCTGTAATTATTTATTATACAAATAATTCTGCTAGTTTTTAGGAATTTATTTATTTTTCTTGCAATACTTTTTAACATAAATGATACTGTAGGTGTGTTTAGCTATATTTAAATATAGTTCACAAGATACATGTGAAGGGTTTCACTTCATCATCAGAAGAGAAAAGGCAGAGCTCTGTGTTTTTCGTGCCTGTAGTGTGTGACTGAGTGGTTTCAATGTATCTCTTGCTGGGAATAACACACACACACACACACACACACACACACACACTCTCACACACACAAACACTTCAGGGTCTTCAGACAGTGAACTGTGCACTTCAGTTTTTGGATATATCACAGTATGGGAACGATGTCACGTACATGTCTTACCAAAGAAAGACAGCTGATTATATGCATCTCTGCTATTTAAATGTCTGTGTGGCCCAATTCACAGTACTTCATACTATACAGGTTAACACTACATAAAACATAGTAATGCAATAAGTTTCATAATTGCTCTGGGTTTAAGCGTTTCACTCTTTACAGCACACAGCACATGTCCTTAGTGTGTGTCTGAAAGCTGCCTGTGTGTAGTAGATCAGACACATCCTCCCCACAAACATGCTATCTCTCAGTGCAGATACACACTTCTCTTTCCTGTGCATTTTGACAGCTGTGCACTTTCACCCTACACTGTAAAAAAATTCTTGCTACTCCAACTAAAAAATTTCTAGTGACCTGTTGCATCTAAAATTTTTAGTTGGCTCAATTTAAGTTGTATAAACTATTTTGTTTTTGCTGTGCTGATTACCTCTAAATGTACACACAAATTGAAATAAAACATTCTGTCAACTAAATGTTCTATGCTGAATAAACATGCCTAGTTAGGCCAACAAGCAGTCTCAAATTGAAATATAATGTTGTGTCAATTAAATGTTCCAAGTTGACTGAAAGGTACATTTTGAATTGGATATTATGCTTGCATAATTATAAAATTAACATCTTAAAGTTTACTTGAGTAGGTTATTCACTGTAGCCACATTTCAAATAACATGACACATTCCTCTAAATTTGAATATTTTTTTAATGTAAACTTTAAACACCTGTTAAAGACTATCAACATTGATTAAGTGCAATCCAGATACTCTATTTCAACAAATAAACAACTGCTGCATTGTTATAACAAAATATGCAAATAACATTCCAAAATGCAAGAATTAAACTGTGCCCTTAACATTCATGTTACAAAGCTTACTAATATCACACTCAGTCAAAACAGTATACTGGATAAATAGACTTCTGCCTTGTAGAACAAAACATACTGATATTTCTCAGTAAAAACGTGCAGTGGCTTATTTGAAAATAATAAAATATTTGCTTTAACTCAGAAATGGTTTAAGATAAAAAAAAATAAGTAAATGTTGTGAAATAATTTTGCCAAGCTCCAAGATTGTTTGCAGATGCAGTAAGCACTGTTTCCCAGATATTCTCCCTAATACCTGAAATACAAAAAGAAAAATATATGAATAATTAAGTAACCGTTTGTAGTTCAAAACCATTAAAAATCCTAGACAGAAAAAATGTCCGTTTAGCCATTATAACCGTTTTCAGACACTATAAGGTTAATGAATGATGAAGGAGTGAGAACAATAAGCTCCCTCAGTGGCGCACTAACGCGCCGTCTTTTTCAAATAGCCTTTGAAATTATCAGTCATTAAAATGATTAAAATGCATGTAACGTAAGTAAACTTTAGCGTTTTCATAGATTAACATTAATGTCAATGTACATACAGTGGTGTGAAAAACTATTTGCCCCCCTGCTGATTTCTTATTCTTTTGCATGTTTGTCACACAAAATGTTTCTGATCATCAAACACATTTAACTATTAGTCAAAGATAACACAAGTAAACACAAAATGCAGTTTTTAAATGAGGGGTTTTATTATTTAGGGAGAAAAAAAATCCAAACCTACATGGCCCTGTGTGAAAAAGTAATTGCCCCCTGAACCTAATAACTGGTTGGGCCACCCTTAGCAGCAATAACTGCAATCAAGCGTTTGCGATAACTTGCAATGAGTCTTTTACAGCGCTCTGGAGGAATTTTGACCCACTCATCTTTGCAGAATTGTTGTAATTCAGCTTTATTTGAGGGTTTTCTAGCATGAACCGCCTTTTTAAGGTCATGCCACAACATCTCAATAGGATTCAGGTCAGGACTTTGACTAGGCCACTCAAGTCTTCATTTTGTTTTTCTTCAGCCATTCAGAGGTGGATTTGCTGGTGTGTTTTGGGTCATTGTCCTGCTGCAGCACCCAAGATCGCTTCAGCTTGAGTTGACGAACAGATGGCCGGACATTCTCCTTCAGGATTTTTTGGTAGACAGTAGAATTCATGGTTCCATCTATCACAGCAAGCCTTCCAGGTCCTGAAGCAGCAAAACAACCCCAGACCATCACACTACCACCACCATATTTTACTGTTGGTATGATGTTCTTTTTCTGAAATGCTGTGTTACTTTTACGCCAGATGTAACGGGACACGCACCTTCCAAAAAGTTCAACTTTTGTCTCGTCGGTCCACAAGGTATTTTCCCAAAAGTCTTGGCAATCATTGAGATGTTTTTTAGCAAAATTGAGACGAGCCTTAATGTTCTTTTTGCTTAAAAGTGGTTTGCGCCTTGGAAATCTGCCATGCAGGCCGTTTTTGCCCAGTCTCTTTCTTATGGTGGAGTCGTGAACACGGACCTTAATTGAGGCAAGTGAGGCCTGAAGTTCTTTAGATGTTGTCCTGGGGTCTTTTGTGGCCTCTCGGATGAGTTGTCTCTGCGCTCTTGGGGTAATTTTGGTCGGCCGGCCACTCCTGGGAAGGTTCACCACTGTTCCATGTTTTTGCCATTTGTGGATAATGGCTTTCACTGTGGTTCGTTGGAGTCCCAAAGCTTTAGAAATGGCTTTATAACCTTTACCAGACTGCTAGATCTCAATTACTTTTGTTCTCATTTGTTCCTGAATTTCTTTGGATCTTGGCATGATGTCTAGCTTTTGAGGTGCTTTTGGTCTACTTCTCTGTGTCAGGTAGCTCCTATTTAAGTGATTTCTTCATTGAAACAGGTGTGGCAGTAATCAGGCCTGGGGGTGACTACAGAAATTGAACTCAGGTGTGATAAACTACAGTTAAGTTATTTTTTAACAAGGGGGGCAATCACTTTTTCACACAGGGCCATGTAGATTTGGAGTTTTTTTTCTCCCTTAATAACATAAACCTTCATTTAAAAACTGCATTTTGTGTTCAATTATGTTATCTTTGACTAATAGTTAACGGTTTTTGATGAGCAGAAACATTTAAGTGTGACAAACATGCAAAAGAATAAGAAATCAGGAAGGGGGCAAATAGTTTTTCACACCACTGTACCATCTGAAAAAAAAATGCGTTAGGAGCTGAAACGAGTGCATTGCCAGATAACTACTGTAACACTCCAAATTATATAAATAAACACTCGAAAATATAATGTTCTAAAGCTTGCTGCTGGATAATATATATGTTATAAAGCTAAAATTGCTAATTACTTTGCAGGACAGTTAGTTTCCATGAAGTACTCACCATTTCGGCAGGAAATAGCGGGAAGTTCGAAAATTCTGGAAGAACGCTTTGCGCATGCGCAGAGGTCCCTCTTGTTCGTCCAACATAAAATTGTTTGTGTGTAGTTAAATGTTTCATGAACACAGTTATACTCGTTGCCTTGATGAAACTTTCGTAGTTGAGTAATGAGATTTATACAATCATTGAGAAAACATATTTTTCTTTTTTGACACCAGCATTATATTAGCCCAACATATATTTCTTTGTTCCAACAACTATTTTCAGGATTTATTTATTACAGTGTACATTTCTTTACAATCAATTTATATACATATTTTCTTCATGTTTTCTCAACAATTGTTTTGCTTTTTTGTCTCTTTTTTGTAAAGCACATAAAATGTGTATGGAATGTAGAATATTAAATTCTGTGCATCTGGCTAACACCTCACATGTAACTCTATCATTTTTAATCTACAGTATAGTTTTTATCTGTGTAAGAACTAAATCACCTCCGGTGGCAGTAATGAGCCTGTGTGGCTTCACTGACATCACTAACGGTGGACCTAATTGAATTCTGTGGAATTTGGAATGTGGAATCTGTTGTTGTTTTCACACACCTGCCGTCCATGTCCTCCATGTCCTGGTTGAAGAGTCCTCCTTGGTGTTTGCACTGGTTCCTGCAGGCTCGGATCACCTCCTTATTTTTGTAGATAATGAAACATTTTCCTTCTTTGTTTTTCTTAAAGTTGATTCCGTGTTTTAGGCCCTGAGCCTCTGCGACGTCCAGCTCCAGCACTATCTTGGACACCTGAGATTCCTTGGACATCTGAGAGAAAACCAAACATTGTGAAACACTGTTCCTGAGTAGATCTTATCAGCAGCAGTGAAGAAAGAACACGAGCGATTGAATAAAATCTCCCATTTAATTTCTCGGTTTAAGAACAATCTCTCTCATTTTCCCTCTTTCTCCCTCTCTCCCTCTTCATTTTTCTCCCTGTCTCTCTCTCAGAGTTTGCTCTCTGTTATTCATGGTTTGCTCAGTAGCATGATTCAACAAACACACACACACACACACACACACACACACACACACACACACACAGAGTGAGTGTCCACGCAGCTCCACCATTTTACTTATTTGACTTTACACCTCCCACTTGAACTACAAATTCTTGATCCCAATAGTTCACACTTTCTTTTCTTCTGCCTGTTCTTCTGTCGGGAACCAAGACAACTAGCAGTCTAACATCTCTATGAAGGACGGTCGCAGGAATCTTGTTTTTCACTTTCTTGATGACTATGTATTGTCTGTGATGCTCACTGTACAATGCGAACAGTGGTCTCTACTGCTCTGATCCTGTAACGAGAACTTGCAGGATCAATTTTCCAGGGCCATTTCCTGGGATCCACCTCCAGTCTCTCGCTGGCTCAGCCTTTTAAATTTCCCCAACCCTGTTTGCAAAGAATATCTGGAACCCATAGCTATCACACTGAATGGCCCCGAGCACAATCTGACTGTCTACTGAAGGTGAAATGTCTCGGGTTACTTTGCTGTATCACTGTTCCCTGAAAAAGTGGGAATGAGATGCTGTGTGAAAACGCTATGGGAACGTCTCTGTGTTGGCCGGTTGTGAAGCACATGTGTGTCAAACACGCCTGCAGTTTATAAAAAGGACTGAAGCGGAAACATCCTCAGGTCAATTTTTGTCTGAAAGGAGGTCCAGTCATGCCCGCAGTGCGGCATTGGAGCGCAGCATCTCGTTCCTGCTTTTTCAGGGAACAGGATTACAGCAAAGTAACCGAGACACACTCGATGCTGTGTGAAAACGCTATGGAAATGAGAATACCAACGCCGTCGCACTGCAAGTTTCTGGACCCCGAGGGTTGTGTAGTGTGCGAACAGTCCCCAAAAAGGGTCTCAGACATAATTCTGGGATGCTAGCATTGATGGACATGCAACTATAAAATCTGACAAATGTGTGCGGAGAGGATCAACCTGCAGCATCAACCTGCTGCAAGGGGAAGCCTCTTTCCAGAGCAATTAATGAGGCAAGCCCCCTGGTCGAATGGGCCCTAATTACTAGAGGCAAAGACTTCCACGCACCTCATAGGCTAGGGCAATAGCATCTCTCACTCAATGTGACATCATTGTCCAGTGGCAGCCGCCCTTCAGCTGCAGCTAGCATAACATATAAAAACCTGTTCTGATTTACGTCACTGGCTAGCGCGGTGAATGTATTGTAAATCTGAAGAGCACAAACTGGACACAGTAAGTGAAGTCTTTCCTCATCCGGAGCTGTAAATGGCGGAGGACAGAGACTTCGAGATCAACTGGGTGCATAGTTGAGAATGGAACCTATGGAAGATAGTTAGGGTGAGGATGCAGAATAGCTTTGACTAGCCTAGGGGCAAAGTCTAAGCAAGATGGGGAGGCTGACCAAGCCTGCAAATCTCCAATTCTCTTCAGAGAAGTAATGGCCATGAGAAACCATCTTAAGGTTCAGAAGCCCGACTCTAGTGGCTCAAAAGGTGTTTCAAACAACCCCTCTAGCAGAATAGCTAGATCCCAAGAAAGGACTGTCACTCTAGTGGGTGGCCTCAACCGTTTAGTTCCAGTAAAGCATCACCTAAAGGGTGCTTTCCACAGAAACCCCATCAGTCAGAACAGGACAAGCCAAAATCGTGGCTAGGTACATTCTGAGAGTACTAGGGCACAAGCCCGAGGTCAATTTTTCTTGTAGAAACTTCAGCACTGAAACAATTTGGCAGTGGACTGGGTATACATGTTTTACTATGCACCATTTTTCAAATACACTACATTTGAGGACATAAGTGCTTCTAGTGGAGGGAGCCCTAGCACTTAGTATAGTTTCAATCACGCTGGCCGGAAGATCAGCCTCTCTTCACTGGTCCCCTTCAGGGGCCAAAAGTGAACATAGAAGAGCTCGGCCCAGGGATGAAATATTGTCCCCTGGGCCTGAGACACAAGATCTCTCCTTACAAGGAGAGATATTAGATCTGAAACCACACACTGGTCGCCCAACGGGGCACTATCAATACCAGGCGTAAGCAAGTCTGCTCTCATCTTCATACAGTAGGTGGACAACCAGACTGCTCATTACCGTCGCACTCACCGCTGTGGAAACCCGGCAGCGGCCAAAATAAACCAGTAGCATTTCAAAATAATTCGTGAAATGACCGCCAGGTGGCGCAAATTGACATTTTCCGTCGTCTCGGTTTTTAAATATATTCAGAGCTTAAGTCATAATAAAGTCATAAGAATATGTTGTAGCGAAGAAATACTACAATTATGATAATTTACACATCCAAGTACTGTGTCCAACAAACATGAAAAACTATAAATATAAAAAAATATGAGTTAGAAAACATTTTTCAGACATTTGTGCAAAATAATATTTATGCAATATAATTATAGGTTCTGGATTCGTTTTTCGTTTGCAGTATTAAACCAAAATACATCTTACTATTTTTGAGAGATTTGGTTAAAAAAAATAATAATAATAATAATTCAGATATTTGTCTGTACAAAATAATATTTATGCAAAATAATCACAGGCTCTTGATTCGTTATTCGTTTGCAATATAAACCAAAATACATTAACCATATAATATAAACCAAAATATTTAAATTGTTGTATTAAATATTTATGCTGTCTCATCAAGGATCCAAAGATTTCGTTGTACTAAATCATATTTTTGCTGATTTTTTTCTGTGATTGTCACGATTCTCTCTGTGTCTGCGTCTGGTGCGTGTTCGTGGCATGAATGCGGAGGAGGCGAGCTGACGGTTCAAGTAATTCTTTTTATTAAACATAAACAAGGTAAACACCAAACACAAACTAATCTTATATCAACAAAAGCTAGACGCCTGGGGGGTGTTCTTCGTACGTCGCTTGAAACATCCGGGATGAATTGACACATCTAAGATGAGATCATCGTGCTAATTAGGCTCTGGCTAAGTCGGTTCTTCGATCACACCTGTTGTTGATGATTAGTCTGGCCGGATTGAGTTGTCTAGGATTATTGCGCGTTCGTGCGTTGGTTTAAAAGGCGATATGCATCGACAGTAGAAACACTGATCACAAGCCCTTTGATTGGTTAACGAAATGACAAAAGAACAAGCTCAATTTTTTTTGTAACACCTGTTATGCGCTGAAATGCCCCCCCCCACCACGTGTTATGCGCTGAAATGCTTCCCTGTCATGGATCCCCCACACCACCACACACACATAGTCGCTATCAAATATTATATTAGAACATAATATGCACATATGGTTTACAAATTACATGAGACAATAAAATAAGAAATATGATAATAAATAAGTTGTATATGGAAAAATTGAAATATTAATATTTTTTTAAAAACATGTATACTTTTATATTGTTTACTTTATAATAAAATTAGTTTTGTCCAATTTTGCATTATAAAAATTTTTTATATATATATATATATATATATATATATATATATTCATAACGAACCCCTGAAAAATAAATGTGTTACAAAATAAAAATTATACAAGAATTTGAATTAATGGTCTTGAGGGCTGTCTCATGCCTAGAGTTTATTATAATAATAAAAAAAACCTATGAATTTATGTTCTAATATAATATTTTATTTCAATTTGATATCAATATATATATATTATGGCAAGCCGTATATATATATGCAAGATACTTTTCTTTCCCCACGTGAGTCAGTCCACGTCAGCGCTCTTTAACCAATCAGATGTGACCTCACCATTTCAACCAATCATAACCCGGCGGGAGCGCAGCCTTAATCCTGTTTACATGAAATAAACCTGCTACCGAGCAGGTTCAAGCTTACGGACATGTTGCTATGACAACAAGTGCGAGATGAGCATCGGAGAACGAAACAATCCAAGATCAGGACAAATCCACAACAAATAATATTTATGCAATATAATCACAGGCTCTTGATTCATTATTCGTTTGCAATATAAACCAAAATACATTAACCATATAATATAAACCAGAATATAAACCAAAATATTTAATTTGTTGTATTAAATATTTATGCCGTCTCATAAAGGATCCAGAGATTTCGTTGTAATAAAATAATATTTTTGCTGTATAACCATCTTAATTCGTTAACTGTAGATTTTTTTCTGCGATTCAGTTTTACTGAATGATGTTTATGCAGTATAATCAAGCTCTCTTATTTCGTTATTTGTTCGCATTTGGCTTGCACTTGCTGCATTGCACACTACTGAGCATCCAAGCGTGGCAGCGCATGCTTGGTTTAAGTTGGACATTGACGCACATATTGTAAATGAATGTGAATCGTAGGGCATTATATTCCTGCCACAATTCTCACAGCTGTACAGTATGTATTGAAATAATAACAATAGTGTTTTTCTTTACTGAATAGGCAAAGCCTCTGAATACAGTGCGCCGTTTTAACGGGGCTGGGGATAAGAAAACAGCAGGGAAACTGACTGGCCATTTTAATAATTCATTGATACGTTGATGTCTTTGGTTTCGGCTGTGAGTGGATGCGCTGTAGTAATCCACGTTTTATACAAATTACATAAGCTGATTTCCCCCCATTAATTTATACAAAAGCAGACATTTCGCTTTCTGTATCTGTATTTCAGTCATGATATACTAGCATATTTTTGCCGTGTAGTGCGCGCGCAACATCTCACGGGCGAGGCTCCACATAGCAGACCAAATCGTCATTAGCGTGCCCCTCCCCCAAACAGCGCAGCGAGGAGCATTTACATTTAAAAAGGTGTGTGCTTTGCAAAGTCAGACACATACAAAACTACACATAGAAACTAAAATCACCACTGTTCATGGTTTCAGCAAACTGGGGAAGATCTTGGATCTTGCTTCAGGCCTCTTCTTAAATTTGTGTAAACTTAAAATCTTCTGAATTCTAAAATTGACATTGTTACAGTTTGTAATCCCTGGAATGAGATTTTTCTTACCATAACATGTAGTGTTCTTAATCATTCTACACTGTTATTAATCACTCTACACTGTTTTAATTTTAGATTTTATTTATAAATAAACAAACCAAATAAAATTATTCCATGTGTATTTACCCAAAATCAATACAGAACCCCGTTTACTTTATTTATTTAACAAAATCGTAAAGTTTTTCTTCATTGTGAGTGCACCTAAATAAAAGTAGAGTCTTATAAAAGCTACAAATTTAAAGAACACAAAATATAAGATCACAAATTACCTCTCACGTGTAGCTTTTCTAATTACACATAATAAAAAGGTTCAGTGTGTGATCTATAAAATTGACATTGTTACAGTTTGTAATCCCTGGAATGAGATTTTTCTTACCATAACATGTAGTGTTATTAATCACTCTACGCTGTTTTTAATTACTTTTAATTTTAGATTGTATTTATAAATAAACAAACCAAATAAATCAAGTGTATCGAGCGATTAAAAACAATACAAGGCACGTTATGATAAGGAATCTTTCTATCTCTTCCATTCAAGTGATTAAAAAAACGGTAAAAATATAAATTTTGGAATCCACAGACGCTCAAACAGCAAAAGAACATGATAATAATAATCAAAATAATAATATTATTCTTTTTGCTGTTTATGTCCACCATTTAATAATGATTTAATTATCAATAATTAAAGCTGCTCACATCACGTGCTTTCACTTTAAAAAATGCAGTGTTTAATCAGCAAGTATGTCGCCTCTCTTTATGATTGATAAATATTCTGACTGAAACAAATCTGCTCGTGTCGGATTGTTCATTTTTGATGAAAGAGGAGAGTAGAAGGGGAAAACTGAAAGTGTGGACAAACAACAGCACAATGCATGTGTGAATGGCTGAAACGTGGTTGTGAATAAACCTTTTAATGAATTTAAAACGTTTGCATGATCCCGCGTGTGCGCTCTTTAACTTTGCCGAGTTTTGATCTAAAGTCAGATGAACGCGCGCGCCGATATGAGAGATTATATATCTCTTTCAGCAAACACATATTATAGGTGTTAAATAAGCGCTGTCTATGCGGCGCTGGGAGAAACGCACGCCGATGTCAGTCCCTAGCAAGGAGCATTTACTTACATCTAAACTGAGTCATTTACATAAATCACTGATCACATTTAAACAATTTATTCATACAGATGTACCTGTTTTACAGGTTTGTTACTGAATTTACTCAGATTAAGAGCCATATAAGAACTGTGGCAGCGGGCACACCTAAAAATAAATGCAGGATTATTTTTTATAGTCTAAATAAAAATGCTTTTATAAATGTGGGCTACTGTTATCTACTTCAAATATTTGTTAAAACAGCCAGGAAACTCACTCTGACCATTTTAATAATTCATTGATAAATTAGTGATTCCTTCGGTTTCGGCTGTGCTGAAGGTGATCATGTCATCTCGACGTCTCCGCAGCAGTGAGCGCGCCTATAATTCACTTTTCATACGATTTACATAATCTAATAATTTTTTTTCATTAGTTTATATTAAAGCAGATATTTCGCTTTCTATAAGTATATATTTTTCACGTCTGTGCGGCGAGTATACACAGAGTTTGGGTTCATTTTCTGACGCGCTCAAGTTCACCAAAATCAATACAGAACCCCGTTTACTTTATTTATTTAACAAAATCATAAAGTTTTTTCGTCATTGTGAGTGCACCTAAATAAAAGTAGAGTCTTATAAAAGCTACAAATTTAAAGAACACAAAATATATGATGACACAAGACCCTACACGTGTAGCTTTTCTACTGTAATTACACGTATTAAAAAGGTTCAGTGTGTTAATGTTTACGTTGCTTAAATTCGATACGAAAAAAACTGAATTTAATTTTAATTATAAATTTGTACTGTAATGTTACTACTGTCATTATGAATTCGTTTATTTACAATGTTTCACTTTATTTTATCTGCAACGACCTGCGGCTGTGGACGACCTGCGCCTCATTAAGCCTGGAGAGAACGAACTGATGCCTGAGGCGTCAGTCTATAGTTATATAGCTAAGTATATATAACTATGCGAAGTAGTATGCTCTGGTCCCATCCCAATGAGACGTGGCGACATAGCTTACAGCAGGTTATGGTCGCTGAACCGCTGGATGTCCAGGTGGTGCTCCGAAAATAATGTGGGCTACATAGATAATTGGAAGACCTTTGAGGGCAAAGCTGGCCTGTTAGGGCGGGACGGTGTCCATCCCACTCGGGAAGGTGCTGCTCTCATTTCCTGTAGTATAGCTCATAGTCTCAGTAGAGGTCTAGTTAATCGGTGACAATCCAGAGCCCAGGCCAGGGAGCAGACAGACAGGCTAAACCAACCGTCTGCTAGCTGCATAGAGTCGTCACTCAGGGTTCACCATATTGAGACTGTGTCTGTTCCCCGATCTAAGCAAAAATGTAGAAAGACCCAGAAAGTCTGTTTTAATAATCTAATTAACATAAAGTCCACAAACTCCGATCATACTGAATGCGCAGCCGGCACCTCTGATCTGAAGCTAGGAAAGTTAAATATTAGATCTCTCACATACAAAAGCAGTTATTGTTAATGAAATTATCACAGATCAGGCGTTTGATATACTCTGTTTAACTGAAACATGGGTTAAACAGGATGAGTATGTAGCTCTAAATGAAGCTAGTCCTCCTGGATACAGCTACATACACCAGCCTCGGTTAACTGGTAGAGGAGGAGGCGTCGCAGTTATTCATAATGATAATCTGTCTATCGTACAAAAACACCGACACAAATTTAACTCATTTGAAATTCTCTATAGTAACATAAGTGTATTTAAGTATATTAAATCAGCTCAGTCGATTCCACTAATTATAATTTACAGACCTCCAGGGCCGTATTCTGAATTTCTTAGTGAATTTGCAGATTTCATCTCAGACCTGGTCATTTCTGTAGACAAAGTGTTAATTGCTGGAGATTTTAACATTCATTTTGAGAATCCAGAAGACCCTCTGAGAACAGCATTTATATCCATACTTGACTCCGTAGGTGTAAATCAGTGTGTAGTAGGACCCACTCATAAAGCAGGTCACACTTTAGATTTAGTAATATTCTTTGGATTAATTATAAGAAATGTATTCACAATTCCACTGTCAGAAATTATCTCAGATCACTATCTTGTCTCCATTCAAGTGTGTCACAGTGATAATGTACGCACAGCACCGCGCTATCGTATTAAACGTACATTCACATCAACTACCACACAGAGTTTTATCAGTAATCTCCCAGAGTTACCAACTTCGATTAGGCCACCGTCTGACCCCACAGAACTTGATCAGGCGACTGAATATTTAGAGTCGACACTTCGTTGTACCTTAGATAATGTAGCTCCAGCTAAAAGAAAAATTATTAGAGATAAGAAACTCGCTCCCTGGTATAACGATCACACGCGCACTTTAAAACAGACTGCTCGGAAATTAGAGCGTAAATGGCGTCAAACTAAATTGTTGGTATTTCAAATAGCATGGAAAGAGAGCATCCTGAACTATAGGAAAGCTCTTAGTGTAGCTAGATCAACGTATCTCTCCACTCTTATAGAAGAAAATAAAAATAATCCTAGATTTTTATTTAATACCGTAGCCAAATTAACCAGAAATAAGACCACTACAGAAATCTCCACAACAACATCATGCAATAGTGAGGACTTCATGAACTTTTTTAATAATAAAATTGTAAATATCAGGCATAAAATTGAGGCTTTGAAACCAAACAATGTAATTGATACTGATGTTAACCTAGCCATGTCAGATTCAAACCTAGAATACTTTACTCCTCTTGAAGAGAATGAACTAATTTCACTCATCTCTTCTGCAAATTCATCAACCTGTATATTAGATCCTATACCGACACATTTTCTTAAACAGATAGTACCAGTAATAACAGAACCGTTGTTGAGAATAATTAATTCCTCACTTAGCATTGGTTATGTTCCAAAATCTTTTAAAGAAGCAGTTATTAAACCAATAATTAAGAAACCTGACCTCGACCCCTGTCAGCTGTCCAATTACAGGCCAATATCAAACCTCCCCTTTATCTCTAAGATTCTGGAAAAGATAGTAGCGGAGCAGCTATGCTCATATCTACATCGAAATGGCATACATGAACTGTATCAGTCAGGATTTAGGCCTCATCACAGCACAGAAACAGCACTCGTTAAAGTAGTAAATGACCTCCTATTGGCCTCTGATCAGGGATGTGTAACTATGCTTGTATTACTCGACCTCAGTGCAGCTTTTGACACTATTGATCATGCTATTCTTCTTCACAGATTAGAAAATTTTGTAGGAATTAAGGGTACAACCCTCTCCTGGCTCAGATCCTATTTGACCGATCGTTATCAGTATGTAGACTTAAATGGTGATTATTCTGCATGTTCTCTAGTGGAGTTTGGCGTTCCGCAGGGTTCAGTTTTAGGCCCACTGCTTTTTTCCCTTTACATGCTTCCTCTGGGCAACATAATCCGTAAGCATGGTATTAGTTTTCATTGTTATGCTGACGACACACAGCTATACGTCTCAACAAAACCTGATGAGAAAAACCATCTTACTAAAGTTGAGCAATGTGTTCAGGACATAAGAAATTGGATGCTAATTAACTTCCTTCTGCTTAATCCGGATAAGACAGAAGTTCTAGTCATAGGACCGCATACAGCTAGAAGTAAAATCTTAGATCTCACCGTAACTTTAGATGGCCTTTCTGTTCCGTCAAGTGCAACAGTAAAAGACCTCGGCGTGATTATAGATTCCAGCCTTTCATTTGAAGCTCATGTAGATAATATCACCAGGATAGCATTCTTTCACCTTAGAAATATCGCCAAAATAAGAAATATATTGTCGCTAAATGATGCAGAAAAACTAGTTCATGCTTTTATCACTTCTAGGTTGGACTATTGTAATGCCTTACTGTCTGGTTGTTCAGTTAGGTGCATAAACAAGCTTCAGCTAGTCCAAAATGCAGCAGCGAGAGTCCTCACTAGAACCAGAAGATATGAGCACATCACCCCTATCCTATCTTCACTGCATTGGCTCCCTGTGAAATTTCGCATTGATTTTAAAATACTACTCTTGACATATAAGGCATTAAATGGTCTCGCGCCGCAGTATCTGAGCGAACTGCTAGTGTCTTACGATCCGCCACGCCTACTTCGGTCAAAGGATGCAGGCTGCTTATCAGTACCGCGTATTATGAAAACTACAGCTGGGGGCAGAGCTTTTTCTTACAAAGCCCCAAAATTATGGAATAGTCTTCCAAATAGTGTTCGGGACTCAGACACAGTCTCAGTGTTTAAGTCTAGGCTAAAAACCTATTTATTTAACCAAGCATTTTATAAATAGATTTGCCATAAGGTAAAGGAGCAGATCTGGGGGACTCATGGACGTAGAGTATTATGGTGAACTGGTATGTTTAGATGCTGTCTTCCTCAGTCTCATTTGATCACTCAGGTTTGTTGACGGTGAGGTGATTGTTTGCTTTACATCTCAGGGAGCCCTCATGTTTGTGTTTCCTTCTGGCTCTCCCTTTTAGTTATGCTGTCATAGTTAGTCCTGCCGGAGTCCCTGCTTGCACTCTACAGTAAATATACATTCACATTAGACATTGTGACTGTGACCATACCTAATTGCAATCTCTCCTCCTCTTCTCTTCCTCCCCCTCTTTCTCTTTCCTCTCTCCCCCTGTCTCCCCCTTTCACTCTTTCTCTCTCTCTCTCTGTCGAGCTACACATGTGGTTCCTGAGCTGCCAGTGATCCAGACTCCCTCTGCCCTCCGGACCTGTCTGATCCATCCTGGTGCCCGGTTTCTGGTTGGAGGTCTCGTCGCATGGATGCCCCGTGTGTCTCTTTAGGATGCGTCTGGTGTCTGGGGATGATTGGGGATGTGGTCAGCTGTTTCTCTGAGGACTTGACAATTCGATAGTTCAGGACTGGAACTTTCTACAAGTCTATCTGAGTCTCGAATAACTACTGGACTCCATTTTACATCAAGTATTATAACATCAATTAACATCAACTATTATAGCTGAACCTAACACTTAACACTGTATAAATGCAGATCATTTCCTGCTATCTGTTTCCCCCAGATGAGGATGGGTTCCCTGTCGAGTCTGGTTCCTCTCAAGGTTTCTTCCTATTACCGTCTCAGGGAGTTTTTCCTTGCCACTGTCGCCCTCGGGCTTGCTCGCCAGGGAATATCTGAACATTTTGATTCATACACATTCACATTCCATACAAACTTAAATAATTCTTTTGATTGTGTAAAGCTGTTTTGAGACAATGTCAATTGTTAAAAGCGCTATACAAATAAAACTGAATTGAATTGAATTGAATATAGCGCCACTCAGCGGTAAAAGCCAGCAAACGCACAAACCCGAATGCTATCGCCGTAGGCCATGACGGTAGAAGTCGCATACTGCTTGTGCACCCACTGTATGTTCACCTGTGAAGATCCATCTGAACTGTTCCTGCATTACACCAGCAAATCATCTGCTTTTGCAGAAGTCTGCAGCGACCTTTGTTCTGGGAATTCGGATTGAGAATCTGTGTGAATGATATGAACACTACAGTGAGGCGGAGCACACACACTTCTAACACTTATATAATACACCGCGGTGTTCATTTCCTTCTTGAGAAATAATCTCAGAGATGACAACAAGATAAAATTGTTTTAAATTTCAGTTCTGTATATTTTGGAGACACACGGGTATCGCCACTGGTGGCTCAGTAGGTGTCTTGCCTGCCATGCAGAAGGTCCGATTCCCAGCCAGTGCCCAAAGCTCAGCCACTGTATGAAGTGCCAGTCCCATGCTGGGTAAAATGTGAGGGTTGTGTCAGGAAGGGCACCCAACATGAAACCTGCGCCAAACTTGTGTGTGATGTCATTGCCTCACTATGATAGTGTTTAAAATTCACTCACATATGCATATATTGAACACACACACACACACACACACACACACACATGAATATTACACATCTCCACAGATCCATTGTGCTGAAGGTTAAGGTTAACCACACTGTGCTACTGGAGAATTTCTTTACTTAAATAAACGACATGTTGTGTGGCATGTGTAGAATGTTACTAGGGTGGTGTGTGTTTTACTTTCATCACTCCAAAGATCAGTCATTGCATGGATGTACCGGGTTTGTGTCTGTGTCTGTGTCTGTCCGTCTACACATTAACCTACTCTGTACAACATTATATGTGCATCATGTCATGAAACACAGACTATTATAGATTATGAGAGCTATACACACACACACACACACACACACACACATAAATGTACACGTGCACGACTTAAACGTCATTTTTGTTAAAAATGAAATCTAAAAACATCAAACTACGTTTCATGCTAAAATTATTCTTCCAGAAATTGAAATGAATTGTTTCAGTTAAAAGACTGTGTATTGTTTTTTCATTAAATAATTAATAAATATGATACAATATTAATAACATTGTTTAAAGTGGATCAATAATTGTCACATTTGTTAGTAACAGAAACAATAACTAACTTTATAATAATATAATTATATGGAGATGATCATTAAAATTACTATAAAAATAGTAATTATTATAAAAATACATGTAAACAAATTACCTTAACAAGGACGAGAAGTAGAACTTCACTCAAGAATGTGTGTATTTGTGTGTGTGTTTGTGTGTGTGAGGTGGGGGGGCGGGGGGAGTCTATCATCTCTAGGCCAGTGGGCGGAGCTTTACTGTACAAATCCTAATGCACTTCTTCACTTTCATCTCCTGAACCTCACTCACAACGTCCGCTTAACTGCTATATAAATATTTAGATTTTAACTGGTTAAACATGACATTAGATAATTGTTGTAATAAGGATTATCTGTTGGCCTGTTAATAATAGTTCTTTATAATTATAATAGTATAATTATTCATCAAAATAAAGTTATCTGTTAGGAAACATGGCAATGCTTGAAAGTTTGTGACCCCTAATGAAACATGTGACATGAAAACATCATACATATATTATTACATATTTATTAAGAGAAATAAACACACACACACACACACACACACACACACACACACAGACACATTATGAGAAAACACTGCGTTTGTTCTCTCCATGGGACCAAAGGGTCCAAAAATCTTTCCACCATCGAAAGCACGCTGAAGGACATTATTAAGATCCTCTCTTCTCCCAACAAACCATTGCATTTTGTCGATATGCTGATGATATGCTGATGAAGGCAGTGTTAGCTCGTGGGAGCGGATTATCGCTTTATTTTGCAACTGGCATTGGGAGATGGGTACGATGAGGCTGATTTGATAAAGATGGGAAAATGCTTAGACCCTAAAACAAACACATGGGCTGTAGTGGTAAAACATGAAGACGTAGAACAGGGACGATGACAGAAAAAGAAGGAAAATGACTTTTTTTGGGGGGGAGGGGGAAGTGAGTTGATGAGTTGCCCTTTATAGAATTGTGTATAGATGATTCCGTATTCTCTTTCCTGGTGGATACGGGAGCTACATTGTCTTCTTTAGGTCGTGATTATGAGGGACCGTTCTCGAACAAAAGTATCAGCTCTGTGGGAATTGAAGGGATTTGCTCAACAAAATGATTTCACTCCTCAATTGACTGTACTGTAACATGTCCTTCAGTTAAAGGAATTCAATTAAATTCAATTCAATTCAGTTTTATTTGTATAGCGCTTTTAACAATTGACATTGTCTCAAAACAGCTTTACACAATCAAAATAATTATTTAAGTTTGTATGGAATGTGAATGTGTATGAATCAAAATGTTCAGATAGTCCCTGGTGAGCAAGCCCGAGGGCGACAGTGGCAAGGAAAAACTCCCTGAGATGGTAATAGGAAGAAACCTTGAGAGGAACCAGACTCAACAGGGAACCCATCCTCATCTGGGTGAAACAGATAGCAGGAAATTATCTGCATTTATACAGTGTTAAGTGTTAGGTTCAGCTATAATAGTTGATGTTAATTGATGTTATAATAGTTGATGTAAAATGGAGTCCAGTAGTTATTGGAGACTCAGATAGACTTGTAGAAGGTTCCAGACCTGAACTATCGAATTGTCAAGTCCTCAGAGAAACAGCTGACAACACCAGTCGAGGCCAGAACCATCAGGAGTCCAGAGGGAGTCTGGATCACTGGCAGCTCAGGAACGACATGTGTAGCTCGACAGAGAGAGAAAGAGTGAAAGGGGGAGACAGGGGGAGAGAGGAAAGAGAAAGAGGGGGAGAAAGAGAAGAGGAGGAGAGATTGCAATTAGGTATGGTCACAGTCACAATGTATAATGTGAATGTATATTTACTGTAGAGTGCAAGCAGGGACTCCGGCAGGACTAACTATGACATCATAACTAAAAGGGAGAACTAAGGAAACACAAACATGAGGGGGAACTGAGGGAAAGGGGGAAATTCAAGAAGCCTCTTACCAAAGATGGCAAACTTAAAAATTTGGGTTGAGAGCTCAAATCCTGAATTCCTGGTAATTACTGAAATCTGGTTAAAAAAAAGTCTGTCTCCTATCCTGATTTAAATTTATCTGGCTACAATCTGTTTAGACAGGACAGACTGAAAGTCTGAGGCATAAGAGCCTCAGATTGGGGAAGTGGGGAGAGGTCCTGAATGTATAGGGGGAGGGTGAAAAATTTGCATTTGAATGTTGTCTGGCATTGTAAAGCACACACAGGACGAGGCAGTGGTTCTCAAACATTTTCTGTTATTCCCCACTTAAGGGAGTGGGAGAATTTTCAAGCCCCACTTGTCAAAAAATTTGAACGAAATCGGCCAAGTTTACTATTTATTGAAATATAAATTTCTAAACTAATAAGATCAAATAACACCAAGTTGAAAACATATAGAATACACGTGCAATTATTATAACAGGCTTACTTCATCACAGTTATTTGTAGTTTATCTGAATGTAGAGGTGAGAAGGCATGGGGAGCTGCGGAATTGTGGGTAATCATCTCCCCTGCTGGGTCTTAGTTCTCATCTCTTACTGGGATAATCAACATCCGTGCACACGTGTACTGTTTACTATAACACTGTGACCTCGTGTGTGTAAAACATATTTTATTTTGTGTCTGTATGTGTGCGTGTAGAGCTCACGTGTAAAGCAAAAGAACGTCTCATTACAAAGGTTAAAGATCCATTTTCTCTCTCTGTCGCGGTGTGTGCGTGCGCATAATTTGACAACGTGCCCCTTCACACATACACTCTCGCCGTTACACCCCTATCCCCTCCCCTCCTCCTCTTGCCTTCACAAACACACACACTTTCTCTCTGCTCTACACAGAAACACTGCTCTGTGATTCTTTTCAAAGGTAAAGTGCAGGTTCATTTGTTTTATTTTTACTTTATATTTTGTGTTAATTATTTTTATGTATAAATTTTTTTGGGCTGTGGAACGAATAATTTAGGTTTCTATTATTTCTTATGGGAAAATTTACTTTGATTTATGAGTGTTTTGGAATATGAGCCTGTTTCCGGAAAGAATTATGCTCGTAATCCGAGGTTCCACTGTAGTTACTTTTATTAGAAAGTAACGCTGTAATGTAACTAATTACTTTTTAATGACAGTAATTTTGTAATGTAACTAGTTACTTTAAAAAGCGGAGCTTTACTGTACAAAACCTAATGCACTTCTTCACTTTCATCTCCTGAACCTCACTCACAACGTCCGCTTAACTGCTATATAAATATTTAGATTTTAACTGGTTAAACATGACATTAGATAATTGTTGTAATAAGGATTATCTGTTGGCCTGTTAATAATAGTTCTTTATAATTATAATAGTATAATTATTCATCAAAATAAAGTTATCTGTTAGGAAACATGGCAACGCTTGAAAGTTTGTGACCCCTAATGAAACACGTGACATGAAAACATCATACATATATTATTACATATTTATTAAGAGAAATAAACACACACACACACACACACACACACACACACACACACACACACACACACACACAGACACATTATGAGAAAACACTGCCTTTGTTCTCTCCATGGGACCAAAGGGTCCAAAAATCTTTCCACCATCGAAAGCACGCTGAAGGACATTATTAAGATCCTCTCTTCTCCCAACAAACCATTGCATTTTGTCGATATGCTGATGGTATGCTGATGAAGGCAGTGTTAGCTCGTGGGAGCGGATTATCGCTTTATTTTGCAACTGGCATTGGGAGATGGGTACGATGAGGCTGATTTGATAAAGATGGGAAAATGCTTAGACCCTAAAACAAACACATGGGCTGTAGTGGTAAAACATGAAGACGTAGAACAGGGACGATGACAGAAAAAGAAGGAAAATGACTTTTTTTGGGGGGGAGGGGGAAGTGAGTTGATGAGTTGCCCTTTATAGAATTGTGTATAGATGATTCCGTATTCTCTTTCCTGGTGGATACGGGAGCTACATTGTCTTCTTTAGGTCGTGATTATGAGGGACCGTTCTCGAACAAAAGTATCAGCTCTGTGGGAATTGAAGGGATTTGCTCAACAAAATGATTTCACTCCTCAATTGACTGTACTGTAACATGTCCTTCAGTTAAAGGAATTCAATTAAATTCAATTCAATTCAGTTTTATTTGTATAGCGCTTTTAACAATTGACATTGTCTCAAAACAGCTTTACACAATCAAAATAATTATTTAAGTTTGTATGGAATGTGAATGTGTATGAATCAAAATGTTCAGATAGTCCCTGGTGAGCAAGCCCGAGGGCGACAGTGGCAAGGAAAAACTCCCTGAGATGGTAATAGGAAGAAACCTTGAGAGGAACCAGACTCAACAGGGAACCCATCCTCATCTGGGTGAAACAGATAGCAGGAAATTATCTGCATTTATACAGTGTTAAGTGTTAGGTTCAGCTATAATAGTTGATGTTAATTGATGTTATAATAGTTGATGTAAAATGGAGTCCAGTAGTTATTGGAGACTCAGATAGACTTGTAGAAGGTTCCAGACCTGAACTATCGAATTGTCAAGTCCTCAGAGAAACAGCTGACAACACCAGTCGAGGCCAGAACCATCAGGAGTCCAGAGGGAGTCTGGATCACTGGCAGCTCAGGAACGACATGTGTAGCTCGACAGAGAGAGAAAGAGTGAAAGGGGGAGACAGGGGGAGAGAGGAAAGAGAAAGAGGGGGAGGAAGAGAAGAGGAGGAGAGATTGCAATTAGGTATGGTCACAGTCACAATGTATAATGTGAATGTATATTTACTGTAGAATGCAAGCAGGGACTCCGGCAGGACTAACTATGACAGCATAACTAAAAGGGAGAGCCAGAAGGAAACACAAACATGAGGGGGAACTGAGATGTAAAGCAAACAATCACCTCACCGTCAACAAACCTGAGTGATCAAATGAGACTGAGGAAGACAGCATCTAAACATACCTGTTCACCATAATACTCTATGTCCATGAGTCCCCCAGATCTGCTCCTTTACCTTATGGCAAATCTATTTATAAAAATGCTTGGCTAAATAAATAGGTTTTTAGCCTAGACTTAAACACTGAGACTGTGTCTGAGTCCCGAACACTATTTGGAAGATTATTCCATAATTTTGGGGCTTTGTAAGAAAAAGCTCTGCCCCCAGCTGTAGTTTTCATAATACGCGGTACTGACAAGCAGCCTGCATCCTTTGACCGAAGTAGGCGTGGCGGATTGTAAGACACTAGCAGTTCGCTCAGATACTGCTATGGAACGATATCGCGGACAATATTCAAATGCAATTGCAAATTGCATTTGCCATTGCGTTTCCCATATGTGGACGAACAAAGTGTGCCATAATTCAAATGCCATTGCAAACTTTGCATTACCGTTTGCTGATTCGCCTTTGCGAGCGCACACTGACTGCCAAATTTCAAATGAAAAAACAAAGTCCATTTGCATTTGTATTTCCCAGGTCTTACACATCATGAACCTGTCATATTTAAATAGCAAAATCAATCACCACGTTTGCTTTTTCACTTTCTCTGTGCCGCACGTCAAGCCGGCCAAAATTCAAACGCAATCGCTAATCCATTTGCAATTGCATTTCCAACACATTACACAGAAACCTGTCAATCAGCGTCAGGGGCGGGTCTATACTGTGGGGCGGGATTGTATGGGGAGTGACGTCACTCGCACTCGCCGACCAAGAGGGGGATATTTGAGCACTGGAGGTGAACCGAGATTATCTCATTTGTTTATCAAGAAATAAACACACAAAAATGACAAATCGCATATTTTCTTGTTCCGGAGTGGACAGAGAAGTTTTTACGAATAAAAATATTTTTAGATCTTGTCCTGTTACAGCCTGCTGGAGCTAAATCTTTCAGAAACGCTGCGTACCGGTGTTATGCGCTAAAAAGCCTCCCTGCCACGGATTGCCCCCCCAACATAACCTCTATCAAATATTATATTACAACATAAATTAATTGGTTTATGATTTACAAATTGCACCAAACGAATTTGTTTATAAAATAATCTATATATAACAAAACCACATGTAGTATAGGGGGGAAATATATTAATTATATATTATTTTCATATACAACCCCTGGCAAAAATTCTGGAATCACCCCTCTCAGAAGATGTTCATTCAAATGTTTAATTGTGTAGAAAAAAAACAAGCACATACATGCCACAAAACTATTTTCACTCAACAATCCAAACTTCTGGCTGTATAAAACACTTAAAAAAAAAAACAAAGAAAGATAACTATAGTCAACGACAACTGTTTTAACAACTCAAACAGAGGAAAAAAATATGGAATCACCAAATAAAAACACTACTTGTATTTTGTTGCAGCACCTCTGGCTTTTATAACAGCTTGAATTCTCTGAGGCCTGGATTTAACTAATGTCCAACAGTATACTTCATCAGTCTGTCTCCAGCTTTGTCTTATTGCAGTTGCCAGATCAGCTTTGCAGGTTGGAGCCTTGTCGTGGACCATTTTCTTTCATTTCCACCACAGATTTTCAATTGGATTAAGGTCCGGACTATTTGCAGGCCATGCCATTGACATTATATGTATTTCCTGTAGGAATGTTTTCACAGATTTTGCCCTATGGCACGATGCATTATCATCCTGAAAAATGATGCTACCATCACCAAACATCCTTTCAATTGATGGAATAAGAAAAGTGTCCAAAATCTCAACATAAACTTGTGCATTTATAGAAGATGTAATGACTGTCATGTCTCCCATACCTTTACCTGACATACAACCCCATATCAATAATGATTGTGGAAATTTGCATGTTTTCTTCAGGCAGTTGTCTTTATAAATTTCATTGGAGCGGCACCAAACAAAAGTTCCAGCATCATCACCCTGCGCAATGCAGATTCGTGATTCATCACTGAATCTAACTCTCATCCAGTCATCCGCAGTCCAAGATTGTCTTTCTTTAGCCCACTGAAACCTTGTTTTTTTCTGTTTAGATGTTAATGATGGCTTTCTTTTGGCTTTTCTGTATGTAAATCCCATTTCTTTTAGGCGATTTCTTACTGTCCGTTCACAGACATTGACTCCACTTTCTGCCCATTTGTTCCTCATTTGTTTTGTTGTGCATTTTCTGTTTTCAAGTCATATTGCTTTAAGTTTTCTGTCTTGGCGCTTTGATGTCTTTCTTGGTCTACCAGTACGCTTCCCTTTTACAATCTTTCCATTTGATTTGTACTTGGTCCAGACTTTAGACACAGCTGACTGGGAACAACCAACATCTTGTGCAACATTCCATGAAGATTTACCTTCTTCAAGAAGTTTGATAATTCTCTCCTTTGTTTCAACTGACATCTCTCGTGTTGGAGCTATGAGTTATGTCAGTCATCTTGGTTCAACACATCCCTAATGTGTGCAAGCACTCTTTTTTAACTGTAGACTAATTAGCAGTTGTAGAAATGCAAAGTGCATGGTGATTCCATATTTTTTTCCTCACAAAGGCGAATCAGCAAACGGTAATGCAAAGTTTGCAATTGCATTTGAATTATGGCACACTATGTGCGTCCACATATGGGGAACGCAATTGCAAATGCAATTTGCAATTGCATTTGAATATTGTCCGCGATATCGCTCCATATACTGCGGCGAGAGACCATTTAATGCTTTATATGTCAAGAGTAGTATTTTAAAATCAATGCGAAATTTCACAGGGAGCCAGTGTAGTGAAGATAGGATAGGCGTGATGTGCTCATATCTTCTGGTTCTAGTGAGGACTCTCGCTGCTGCATTCTGGACTAGCTGAAGCTTGTTTATGCACCTAACTGAACAACCAGACAGTAAGGCATTACAATAGTTCAACCTAGAAGTGATAAAAGCATGAACTAGTTTTTCTGCATTGTTTAGCGACAATATATTTCTTATCTTGGCAATATTTCTGAGGTGAAAGAAATATTCAAATGAAAGGCTGGAATCTATAATCACGCCGAGGTCTTTTACTGTTGCACTTGATGGAACAGAAAGGCCATCTAAAGTTACGGTGTGATCTAAGATTTTACTTCTAGCTGTATGCGGTCCTATGACTAGAACTTCTGTCTTATCTGGATTAAGCAGAAGGAAGTTAATTAGCATCCAATTTCTTATGTCCTGCACACATTGCTCAACTTTAGTAAGATGGTTTTTCTCATCAGGTTTTGTTGAGACGTATAGCTGTGTGTCATCAGCATAACAATGAAAACTAATACCATGCTTACGGATTATGTTGCCCAGAGGAAGCATGTAAAGGGAAAAAAGCAGTGAGCCTAAAACTGAACCCTGCGGAACGCCAAACTCCACTAGAGAACATGCAGAATAATCACCATTTAGGTCTACATACTGATAACGATCGGTCAAATAGGATCTGAGCCAGGAGAGGGCTGTACCCTTAATTCCTACCACATTTTCTAATCTGTGAAGAAGAATAGCATGATCAATGGTGTCAAAAGCTGCACTGAGGTCGAGTAATACAAGCATAGTTACACAACCCTGATCAGAGGCCAATAGGAGGTCATTTACTACTTTAACGAGTGCTGTTTCTGTGCTGTGATGAGGCCTAAATCCTGACCCTGTGAGTTCATGTATGTCATTTCTATGTAGATATGAGCATAGCTGCTCCGCTACTATCTTTTCCAGAATCTTAGAGATAAAGGGGAGGTTTGATATTGGCCTGTAATTGGACAGCTGACAGGAGTCGAGGTCAGGTTTCTTAATTATTGGTTTGATAACTGCTAATTTAGTGGCGGCGCGGTGGTGTAGTGGTTAGCACTGTCGCCTTGCACCTCCAGGGTCCGGGTTCGATTCCCCGGCCAGGCTCGATTCCCGTCTCTGTGTGCATGGAGTTTGCATGTTCTCCCCGTGCTTGGTGGGTTTCCTCCGGGTACTCCGGTTTCCTCCCACAGTCCAAAGATATGCAGGTTAGGCTAATTGGCGTTCCTAAATTGCCCGTAGTGTGTGTGATTGGGTGTGTGAGAGTGTGTATGTGTGTGTGCCCTGCGATGGATTGGCACACTGTCCAGGGTGTACCCCGCCTAGTGCCCGAAGTCTCCTGGGATAGGCTCCAGGTCCCCCGCGACCCTGAACACAGGATTAAGCGGTATAGAAAATGAATGAATGAATGAACTGCTAATTTAAAAGATTTTGGAACATAACCAATGCTGAGTGAGGAGTTAATTATTCTCAACAGCGGTTCTGTTATTACTGGTACTATCTGTTTAAGAAAATGTGTCGGTATAGGATCTAATATACAGGTTGATGAATTTGCAGAAGAGATGAGTGAAATTAGTTCATTCTCTTCAAGAGGAGTAAAGTATTCTAGGTTTGAATCTGACATGGCTAAGTTAACATCTGTATCAATTACATTGTTTGGTTTCAAAGCCTCAATTTTATGCCTGATATTTACAATTTTATTATTAAAAAAGTTCATGAAGTCCTCACTATTGCATGATGTTGTTGTGGAGATTTGTGTAGTGGTCTTATTTCTGGTTAATTTGGCTACGGTATTAAATAAAAATCTAGGATTATTTTTATTTTCTTCTATAAGAGTGGAGAGATACGTTGATCTAGCTACACTAAGAGCTTTCCTATAGTTCAGGATGCTCTCTTTCCATGCTATTTGAAATACCAACAATTTAGTTTGACGCCATTTACGCTCTAATTTCCGAGCAGTCTGTTTTAAAGTGCGCATGTGATCGTTATACCAGGGAGTGAGTTTCTTATCTCTAATAATTTTTCTTTTAGCTGGAGCTACATTATCTAAGGTACAACGAAATGACGACTCTAAATATTCAGTCGCCTGATCAAGTTCTGTGGGGTCAGACGGTGACCTAATCGAAGTTGGTAACTCTGGGAGATTACTGATAAAACTCTGTGTGGTAGTTGATGTGAATGTACGTTTAATACGGTAGCGCGGTGCTGTGCGTACATTATTACTGTGACACACTTGAATGGAGACAAGATAGTGATCTGAGATAATTTCAGACAGTGGAATTGTGAATACATTTCTTATAATTAATCCGAAAAATATTATTAATTCTAAAGTGTGACCTGCTTTATGAGTGGGTCCTACTACACACTGATTTACGCCTACGGAGTCCAGTATGGATATAAATGCTGTTCTCAGAGGGTCTTCTGGATTCTCAAAGTGAATGTTAAAATCTCCAGCAATTAACACTTTGTCTACAGAAACGACCAGGTCTGAGATGAAATCTGCAAATTCACTAAGAAATTCAGAATACGACCCTGTGAGGGCTGATTAGTGGAATCGACTGAGCTGATTTAATATACTTAAGTACACTTATGTTACTATAAAGAATTTCAAATGAGTTAAATTTGTGTCTCTGTTTTTGTACGATAGACAGATTATCATTGTCAATAACTGCGACGCCTCCTCCTCTACCAGTTAGCCGAGGCTGGTATATGTAGCTGTATCCAGGAGGACTAGCTTCATTTAGAGCTACATACTCATCCTGTTTAACCCATGTTTCAGTTAAACAGAGTATATCAAACGCCTGATCTGTGATAATTTCATTAACAATAACTGCTTTTGATGCGAGAGATCTAATATTTAACAATCCTAGCCAGAGGTGCCGGGTGTGCATTCAGTATGATCGGAGTTTGTGGTCTTTATGTTAATTAGATTATTAAAACAGACTTTCTGAGTCTTTCTACATTTTTGCTTAGCTCGGGGAACAGACACAGTCTCAATATGGTGAACCCTGAGTGACGACTCTATGCAGCTAGCAGACAGTTGGTTTAGCCTGTCTGTCTGCTCCCTGACCTGGGCTCTGGATTGTCACTGATTAACTAGACCTCTACTGAGACTATGAGCTATACTACAGGAAATGAGAGCAGCACCTTCCCGAGTGGGATGAACACCGTCCCACCCTAACAGGCCAGCTTTGCCCTCAAAGGTCTTCCAATTATCTATAAAGCCCACATTATTTTTGGAGCACCACCTGGACATCCAGCGGTTCAGCGACCATAACCTGCTGTAAGCTATGTCACCACGTCTCATTGGGATGGGACCAGAGCATATTACTTCATCGGATATCATCTTCGCTAATTTAAACACCTCTGTAAAGTTACTCTTACTAACCTCTGACTGACGAAGGCGTATATCATTAGCTCCAGCATGTACCACTATCTTAGAGAACCTGTGCTGTCCTAGAGCCCTAAGATTACCTGCTATGTCCGGTGCTCTGGCTCCCGGGATACACCTAACCACTGCCGCTGGCGCCCCTAAAGGTCTAGCTAATTTCACGTGTCTCAGTATAGAGTCTCCTATAACCAGAGCTCTTTCAGGTTTCTTAGCGGGTGCATCACTGAGGAGAGCAAACCTGTTGGACATGTGAGGCGCAGAGGAGGTGTGCTCCGGTGGGCTAGCCTTAGCGTTAGCTTTGGCTGAACAAGTATGCCGCCGAGTCGTCACCCACTCGCCCCGCTGTGAGGGCTCTAATAGCGGAGTCGGGGGCTGATTATCTCCGCCTGTGGCACCCAGACTGTCCGCTACGGGAATAACGCTGCTCTCACATTCTCTAACACTCTCTAAAGTCTGGATGCGCTCCTCTAATGCTGATATCTTCTCCGTCAGAGTGCTCACTAACACACACCTATCACAAATAAAATTATCACTAATGACGGAGGAAGAATGTCTAAACATCCTGCACTCCACACACTGAACAAGCTGAATGGTAGACATGATAACGTACCTCTGTGTCGGAGTTTTAGTTGTTTGGAGATGAATTCCGTTTGTTGTTCTTAGACGAGGAAACTCGCGCGTTCTCCAAAAATTGCAGAAAAAAGGCGAAGCCGAATAGTATGGAGATGTAAAAGGTAGTTGCTATTAATATTGTTATTGTATAAAGCGATGTAATTTAAACGCTGATACAAACGCGAAACTTTCGCGGCAACGTTACGAAAACAGGAAGCTACGTCACCAATTACGTCAGAATGAAGCAGGTTGATCCCACCAGTTCACACCTTAGAGGTATTCATTTCTCTCACCATTTTGTCTGTATGCCTGATTTTCCTTTTAATCTGTTAGGATGCGACCTAATGAGCAGACTACATGCCTTGACTTTCACTGGCACGAAACTCACTGTTGAAGTGTCTGATTCAGTTTCTTCACCTGATTCACCTCACAAATATGCATGTAGATAATTGCTTTTTCTCTTGAAAGAACAGATCTCTTCCTGCTTCCATTGAATTTGTGTGGATCAGTCTGTGGGCTGAACACAAGGACGAGGTGGGCTTAGTCCATTGCTTTCGTTATAAAGCTAAATTAAAACACTCGCAACCTGTGTACATCAAACAGTATCAACTCTCCATTGCCAAGGCCTCGGGAATCGATGAAATTTAAACTCACTGGTCAAGCAGGATGTTGTTAACACTAGAACCGCCGCGCCAGTGTGACCTGCTTATAACGCGGTTCAGTAGTTATTTTGACTGCCTATTGTTTTGAATGGGAAGCTGTTGCTGACACACAATGATCGCTAGATGGCGCTTTCACCCAAAGCAAATAGTTTAGCTCCATGATCAACTTGCACTTGAGCAATGCGCCATTCATTCCCGCGTTGACAATCATCAATATATATTTTTAATATTCAACTGAGAAAACCTACTACAGAGTCTCTAAGGGGACAAAGTAAGAGAAAAAAAAACAGCAGAAGAAAAAAAAGTCATATTTTGCATTATAACCCAAAGTTTTTGGCATGACTTTTTTTTCTGCCATTTTTTCTCCTCCTTTGTCCATCTAAGGGCTTCATAATATAACAAAAATTAAAGCTCTACTTAATTTCATATCATTTTGAGAAAATTCATTAGTTCGTTCATACTATTTGAAGCTTCTTTACTGCTTTATAAAACCTAACGCACTTTTTCACTTTCACTCCATCAGAGTTGGAAAGTAACGAATTACATTTACTCGCGTTACTGTAATTGAGTAGCTTTTTTGTGTGTTTCTACTTTTTAAAGTAGTTTTAAAAATCTGTAATTTTACTTTTTGTCACGAACTTTACGGCAATGTCTGTGTCGGGTGTGTGTGCGTGACATGATCGCAGAGGAGGCGAGCTGACGTTCCATTAAAGTCCTTTTATTCATTAATTACATAAATAAAGGAAACAAAACACCAAACACAAACTAAGTCTCACCACAACAAAAGCTAGACGCCTGACTGCTATTCAGTCAGGCTATTTATTATGAAACATAAATCAAACCATAATTAGTCTTCCCTCGGTTCAGGTGAGCTTCTTACGTCACCTGACCGAGGTGCATACTGGGAACTGAAGTCAAATAGCAAACACAAATAAACTACAAATCAAAACCAAAAACGGGCGTTAGGCGCCCTCTAGGGGTTAACCGTCACAGTACTCCCCCCCAAAGAAATGCTCCTCCGGAGCATCACCGGAGGCCCCGGGCTCCCACCCCACAGTACTACCTTCGGCCTCCTGACCAGGAGGCTGGGTGACGGGGCTGGAGAAGCGCTCGACGAAGGCGTTGGAGCGCACTCGGCGCTCGACGAAGGCGTTGGAGCGCACTCGGCGCTCGACGAAGGCGTTGGAGCGCACTCGGCGCTCGACGAAGGCGTTGTAGCGCACTCGGCGCTCGACGAAGGCGTTGGAGCGCACTCGGCGCTCGACGAAGGCGTTGGAGCGCACTCGGCGCTCGACGACGGCTCTGGAGCGTGCAGGGCGCTCGACGACGGCTCTGGAGCGTGCAGGGCGCTCGGCAGCGGCGTTGGAGCGTGCAGTGCGCTCGACAGCGGCGTTGGAGCGTGCAGTGCGCTCGACAGCGGCGTTGGAGCGTGCAGTGCGCTCGACAGCGGCGTTGGAGCGTGCAGTGCGCTCGACAGCGGCGTTGGAGCGTGCAGTGCGCTCGACAGCGGCGTTGGAGCGTGCAGTGCGCTCGACAGCGGCGTTGGAGCGTGCAGTGCGCTCGACAGCGGCGTAACCTCGTCCTCAAAGCCGGGAGGCGGCGGCAGAACGGGTGCGTGGGACAGCGGCTGCTGGCACGCTGGCTCGCTGTCCTCGAAGCCGGGAGGCGGCGGCAGAACGGGTGCGTGGGCCAGCGGCTGCTGGCACGCTGGCTCGCTGTCCTCGAAGCCGGGAGGCGGCGGCAGAACGGGTGCGTGGGACAGCGGCTGCTGGCACGCTGGCTCGCTGTCCTCGAAGCCGGGAGGCGGCGGCAGAACGGGTGCGTGGGACAGCGGCTGCTGCCACGCTGGCTCGCTGTCCTCGAAGCCGGGAGGCGGCGGCAGAACGGGTGCGTGGGACAGTGGCTGCTGGCACGCTGGCTCGCTGTCCTCGAAGCCGGGAGGTGGCGTAGGAGCGTGCACGGTGCTCGACTGCAGCGTTGGAGCGTGCACTGCGCTCGACTGCAGCGTTGGAGCGTGCACTGCGCTCGACTGCAGCGTTGGAGCGTGCACTGCGCTCGACTGCAGCGTTGGCGAGGGAGGCGAAAGCTCCGAGACCGCTTCGCGGCTATCCCGGAAGTGGAGGATCAGCTGCTGGAGCTCCTTAACCTGCTCCTGCATTCCTCTCACCTCCTCCGGAATCCACCACATGAGCTCCTTGTGCTGCTGCTCCGCCTGGGGTTCCCTCTCCCTCGCGTCACCGCCGTACTTGGGCTTCCTCGCCCTTCATTTCCGGTCGGTGCGGGGAATCACGTGACCCCGTGCCGCGTCACCTCTGAATGGCGTCCGCCTAACGGCGAGCCCGCAGCCCTCCCAGCTCTGTGGCGTCTCTCTCTCTCTCTCCTCGCTGCTCTCCCGGTCGTGCTCCTGCTCCTGTTTTGCCAGCTGGTTGTACCTCCAGCTCTGGAACAGATCTATCTTGCCGTCTTCCAGCCAGCAGTACTCCCAGCTACCAAACCCCTCTTCCTCGCTGTCCTCCAGCCAGTCCGCCAGCTCGGGCGAGATGGTCTTCGCGCCCTCCCAAAAATAATCCAGGGGGAAGTCCTCCGCCATGCCACTTGGACGGTCTAGCTTTCTGCCACGAACTTTACGGCAATGTCTGTGTCGGGTGTGTGTGCGTGACATGATCGCAGAGGAGGCGAGCTGACGTTCCATTAAAGTCCTTTTATTCATTAATTACATAAATAAAGTAAACAAAACACCAAACACAAACTAAGTCTCACCACAACAAAAGCTAGACGCCTGACTGCTATTCAGTCAGGCTATTTATTATGAAACATAAATCAAACCATAATTAGTCTTCCCTCGGTTCAGGTGAGCTTCTTACGTCACCTGACCGAGGTGCATACTGGGAACTGAAGTCAAATAGCAAACACAAATAAACTACAAATCAAAACCAAAAACGGGCGTTAGGCGCCCTCTAGGGGTTAACCGTCACACTTTTACTTAAGTACGTTTCATTTGAAGTATTGTAATTCGCTAAATTTTAAATCATATTCGCTACTGAGTAAAAAATGAATGAATGAAAATGATAAAGTAATAAAAATATTATGCTTTATAAATGATCCGTTGCGCCGCGTGTGTGTATCATGTCCTGGTCGCGTGCCGCTCCAGACTCCACTCCAGGTTTTCTGACATCGGCATCTTCCTGACCTTCCACACGGTCGCTTCCACCTTGAGAGAGACGTCATCGACTAGTGCGACCATATATAAACCGGAGAGAGACGCAGGAAAGATGAAAGAGGTTGTGATTTTGGCGTTTTGATATTTGGTTGTGTATTCTGGTTTGACTTTTTGCCTCCAATTGACTTTGATTATTGCTTTGTCCCTTTGGTTTGGTTGATCTTTGTATATATTTGTAGATAATTTCATTGTTTTTGGTTTAGGGAGTCCGGGAAGGTACCTGTATTTTTGTTTGTGTGTGTGTTTTTTTTTTTTTGCAGGTAATCTAGCTACTAAATATAAATACCATTTTGTTTATTATTTTGGCCTGGGTCCATCCTGAATCTGATCCTCCTGTTGTGTGTGTGTGTGTGTGTGTGGGTGTGTACAAACCTCATTATTTCATCAGTTAATGATTGGATCTAGTTCTTTCTGCCATATACCATCATTTCCATACAGTTTAAAATAGAACCCTGAACCATTCTTTTGCTCTATGGCCCTAGACTGGGACGTAACACCATATTTAAGTGACCACTTTGATTTTCAAGCACAAGAAAGACAACAGCTTTATTATGCAAACGTGTTCCTTCAGTTAAAAACAACTAGTTTGAGATTTATATCTGCTCATCTTTTTTTAACTATGCTAGAATGCCTCATCCCACCCCCGCTGTTAAAAAAATAAAAAATTAACTCGGTAACTTTTACTCTGAGTAAATTTTTTAATGAGCTACTTTTTACTTTTACTTCAGTAGATTTTTATAATGGTAACTTTACTTGTACTTAAGGAAAATTTCACTGAAGTAACAGTACTTGTACTTGAGTACAAAATTTGTACCTCTGCACTCCATCTCCTGAACGTCACTCAAAACAGCCGCTTAACTGCTATATAAATATTTAGATTTGAACTGGTTAAACATTACATTAGATAAATGTTGTAATAAGGATTATCTGTTGGCCAGTTGATAATAGTTCTTTATAATTCTAATAGTATAATTATTCATCAAAATAAAGTTATCTGTTAGGAAATATGGCAGCGCTTGAAAAGTTTGTGACCCTTAATGAAACATGTGACATGAAGCTTCTTTACATTTAGAATTTTTATAACAGTACAAGAAGTACGCGTATGCGCGCACATACACACACACACACATGTTACCACATTAGGCTACGTCTTGACTCATTTGCATACCGATGGTGACTGGATGTTTACTGAGGCCTCAGGGGAGGTGTGTGTGTGCGTGCATGTGTGTGTGCGCGCACGCTCATACTTCTTGTACTGTTTTAAAAATTCTAAATGTAAACAAACAAAATACGTTTTTTTTTCCTCAGAGGTAAACGGAAAAGTAAAGCTGTTTAGTGTCACTATGCAGATGTTACACTCAGTGTAGTTACCGAAATCGAGTGGCCACACATCACTTCCATAGTTCCCTCGCTTTTATTCCATGATGTGAGCATAAACAGTAAACATTCCGCAGGTTTATAATACACCACAGCCAAGGGAACCACGTACCCACCGATTAGGCGCGTGGTCCGTTGCCTAGCAACACTGAACGAAATGAGGCATAATTGTGGTGTTTGCTTTGGTTATGACATAGCATACACTGAAAAAAATATAGCACTGGCTCAACTTAAAAAAATTGAAGTAATCTGTCACACCTAATATCTTAGCATTGACGTAATGTAAATAAACAACTTATTCATTCATTCATCTTCTATACCGCTTTATCCTGTGATCAGGGTCGCGGGGGGCCTGGAGCCTATCCCAGGAGGCTTTCGGGCACAAGGCAGGGTACACCCTGGACAGGGTGCCAATCCATCGCAGGGCACATACACATTCACCCATCCATTCACACACTACGGGCAATTTGGGAACGCCATTTAGCCTAACCTGCATATCTTTGGACTGTGGGAGGAAACCGGAGTACCCGGAGGAAACCCACCAAGCACGGGGAGAACATGCAAACTCCATGCACACAGAGACGGGAATCGAGCCTGGCCGGGGAATCGAACCCAGACCCTGGAGGTGCAAGGCGACAGTGCTAACCACTACACCACCGCGCCGCCATAAACAACTTACTCTAACTTAATTTTTAAGTTCATGTAAACTAATTTCTGAAGGTGAAACAAACCAAATATTTAAAGTTGTTCTAAATCTAAATAAATGAGTTGGCTATAGATTACTTAATGTAAATATTATACTAAATCTAACCTGAAATTCTAAACTTGATATAAACCACTTTTGAATGATTGAGCAAATTACCTTTTTTAAGTTGCATCAAATAAAGATTTAAGGCATTCATAATTTAAATATAAAAGCATAAAAACACTTAATTACATATTGATTTATACTCAAAACACATTTCTTTATATAAACATTATTTATTTTGGAATGAACATATTTTCATCCAAAATGTTAACATTAAGATTTTTTTTTCAAAATGTATAAACACCAACAGTCATTCAACACTGCTCACTGTATTTGAAATTGAGAAAAAAAAAAAAAGATACAGTGGGAGCCATGTCAAACAGCCACCTGGAGCATGATGGATCCATGGCAGGATCATGAAGGGTTAATGCACGGTCCGTGCACGGGCTGTGATCCCCCGCAATGACGCAGTTAACAATGCCCCGCCCCATAAACGCCCCCACGCGCTTTCTAAAAAGATGGTTGCAATGCTGTATAATTCCGCCAGATGGAGCATTGACTGGCACAGTTAACTGCAGTGTCCAGGAAGCCCAATACCATATCTTTAATATACAGACAGTTCTTGTATTGTCAACATAGTTTCATAAATAGATGACATGGTAAAAAACAACAACAACAAACAGATTAATAAAACAGATTTGTTAAATCACTCAATACACAACCAATGATGATTATGCTATTTATTATTTAATAATGACTTAATAAGACTAGTTAGTGAAATATTTTTAAGACATCCTGAAATGATCCTTAAAGACAAGGTAACGTCTGTAATTTGTCTATACATTATACATATTATAATATTATAATATTATACATACATTGTAGGTACGGAATAAAAACGCTGGCTATGTACAGTATTTTACATTACGGTGTATTTTACCTAGTTCCATTTAATATACTGATTGATGATATTTTGCTGCAAAGTAAAGCTCAAAATGTAACGTCTGCTTGGGTTTGTTTTCGTTATATTTTTGATGATGTTTTTACTGATTTTTTTTTTCACTGATAGTCAACAAGTGGCATAAGAAAGGCAATTAATGGCGCATGCAACCTGGAACAAATATCTGCCCATATGGATTTATTATGGAATTATGGAAGGAGTATTTCTTTTGTCATTTAATCATGCATAATGCTCCTCCGTCAAAACATCTGATGGGGCGTTAATCACTTATCACAACTGTGAATGGATGCGGCACCAGAGACAGATTAAATCCCCATAAACACTTGGAAACAAAAGTAAAAAAGTTCCAGAGGGTTAGCGCCTGTTATACTAATGTATTTTTACTGATTTTTTTACTGCTTATATTTAGTTTGGTTTTACGCAATTTCATGTGTTTGTTTGTGTGTGTGTGTGTGTGTGTGTGTGTGCACGAGAGAGAGGATACTCTGACAAGAGCAACTTCCATGTGGCTCCAGTGGCGCAATCGGTTAGCGCATGGTACTTGTGAAGCAGTACAGGTGACGAGTTCGAGCCTCACCTAAAGCACCCAAAGCATTTTACTGCATATCGTGCTGTGTATGTGACAAATAAAATTTGAATTTGAAAGTAAAGCTTAAAATTTAACTTCTGCTTGGGTTTGTTTTCTCTATATTTTTGATGTTTTCGCTGATAGTCAAATTTTCATACAGTGGTTACACAATCGGAATAACCATCCCGCCGCGCATACCGCCGTTTAAAGGCAACAGCGGCCAAAATAAATCAGTTGCATTTCAAAGTCATTCGTAAAATGGCTGCCAGGTGGCGCGAAGTGACATTTTCATTCATCGCAGTAAATACAACAGTGATGGTAATTTCCACAACAAACATGAAAAATCTGAACCAGAGTTATTGATGTGTACTGTACAATAATGAGTAAAAAAAAATTATAGTATATTTATTAACTGAAATAAATGACCATATTTTTCAAGAGAATTTTCAAGCCCCACTCATCAAACAAAATTATAACGAAATCGGCCAAGTTTACTATTTATTTAAATATAAATTTCTAAACCAATAAGATCAAATAACACCAAGTTATTATTATAACAGGCTTACTTCGTCACTTATCAAAGAAGTACACGTGCTTTCAAAGAAGTCGAGTGGCTTATTAACGTCTCTGGTGTGCATTGTCTCTAAGTGGCTGCCTGGTGTAGCGGTTAGAACGCTCGACCAGAGATCTACTAAGTGCCTGTTCGAATCCTGAGTGATGATGTTTTAAAATTGTTTTATTTTAAAACTAAATAAAATATTTTAAGTGCGCTTAAGATAGAGTCTTATAAAGGCTATGTAGACTTATATAGTTTTATTATATATTTTTTGCACATTAATCTGAGTCCTCACCTGTTAGATCTGTTTAGTTTTTTTTTGCCGGCTTTGCGCGGCAGCGTGCGGGAAGCTGTGAAAATGCCCTTCATTACCTGTAGGGGGAAGTCGTGTTTCAGTCTGAAGTATTGAGTGTCTACTGAAGCCGAAAATGTGTCCAAATTAAACCGCGCATGCGTGTTTGGAGACGCTGTGCCCGCGCTGTGGATCAGTCGGTTGGGAATCATCACGGAGTTACTACACGGCATGGCTGGAGCTGGAGTTTGTCGTGTTCGAGGTAAGTTTACCTTTCTGTTTTGGATGTGATTCTCGCTTTCATGACTCCCAATTAATGTTCATCTTAATCTCAGGACTTACAATTAGCAATATTTCAGTTTTTAATAGTATGGAGATTCACAAAACACCGTTTTCGTGTAAAAACCTGAACCTACGGAGCCCCCCAGGGGTCCTGTGGTAAATAAATAAATAACGAACCGAGCACGCAGATTAATACACCGAGATGTGTGTTTCTTACCCCCACACCTCGTGAAAACGGCGTGTTCAGATAAAGGCTCGCCAGTGAGATGCCATTTCTGAACAAACTGAGTTAAAGCATTAAATGGTAAAAGAGCACTAGCAATAAACTTTTTTTTAAATAATAAGTGACAAGTTAAATTTCAACTGTAAAGAACCGGTACATATGTTCATACAGTATTGACAGCAGCTCTAATTTGTCTAAATCGCATTGCAGACAATAAAAATAAGTCGAGTCATCCTGTGACCTTGCATGCTTAATCTTTCCACACATGATTCTTGCTTCTCACTTTTTCCTTAATCCCTCGCTGATTTATCTTGTATTTTTCTAACGGTGTCAGAAACTTTGTGTTAGTAGCACTGCTTGACATGCTTGATGCCTTCCTCTTTTGTAATTTGCTTTGGATAAAGGCAAAACTTACAAAAGATGAAGAAATGCCTAAATGTAGTTGTACGAATAAAAGATTATGTAATGATACAATGTAAATATTTTCACTGAAACAAAGCCTAAAGATGAGACATGAATCTGAAGAGGATCTCTTTGATGATTTCCTGGTAAAGCATTGTTTTCTTATTAATTATACAATTTATTAATAGTTTGAATATAGTGTTTGTTGCATTGGACAGAAGCATATAAATGCAAATGAATATATAAATCTGAGTAATTATTGAACGAATTTTCATGTTTGGACTAACCCTTTTAAATACAAACTCAGCATTCATCATAGGATTTCCTGACACTGTAAAGGTGCAGAGTAATCTATGGAGTGTAGCCATCTCATGCCATGTTTTACAATGTTTTATTGATGCAAGATTATTGCTAAAGCAATTTAACCCAAGTTTATGAAGTATCTGAAGTATATGAAGTGATGGTCATTTTTTATTATCAATTATTTTTATTATAATTTTTTTCTCTGTGAAATGAAGTCAGCACAGGTTGAAGCAATTCAGATTTTTTTTTTGTTTCTCAAAATAAATTATTTATTTTCTTGTAAATTTTATGCAGGGGGATAGACGAAGTGATGCCAGTGGGGTGACTACAGAAATTGAACTCAGGTGTGATAAACCACAGGTAAGTTATTTTTTAACAAGGGGGGCAATCACTTTTTCACACAGGGCCATGTAGATTTGGAGTTTTTTTCTCCCTTTAAACCTTCATTTAAAAACTGCATTTTGTGTTCAATTATGTTATCTTTGACTAATAGTTAACGGTTTTTGATGAGCAGAAACATTTAAGTGTGACAAATATGCAAAAGAATAAGAAATCAGGAAGGGGGCAAATAGTTTTTCACACCACTGTAAGTTATTTCTGTTCTGAATGTTCTGAGAATGTCTGTAAAGGTAGTGATTGCAACTGTTCAACAGAGTTGATGTATGTATTCTTTACTGTTCTGAAAGTTCTGAACTCCCTTAATGTATGTACAGTATATATGCTCTGTTTTGAAACAAGTTCTATGACCATGTTTTTGTGATTATAATGTTATGTATTATCTATGCCATTTAAACTGTGAAATAAAAGTGTCCCTTAAGCTGCAAATATTTGTTTTGGAAAATATTTAATTATTATTTAATTGAATAATAAAAATATTTATTTAATTTGATTAATATTAACTAGTACATTCATAATAAATATTACTTAATAATTACATAGAATATAACAAAGAAAAGATGAGTAAGAAACACAAAGAAATATCAGTAATGTTCACTTGGGTTTTGTAATTGGATGCAATGGTAATCTGAGTGAAAGTTACAATCTATAGATGAGTATTGCCAGTGCAATTTACTTGTGTATTTTACATAAAAAATAAGTGGTTCTAGTAAGTAAATGTTACTTAGAAATAGCCTGAGTAAAGATTACAAGCACTTTCTGAGTGGAAAAAGTTGCCTAGGATTTTTTAAGTAAATATCACTCCAATATTTTTTCAGTGTACCAAAGTCAGCTAACTACACTGTCTGTGCTGCTTCGTTTGCCAAACCGGGTCCCTTGTTTTCAATAGACGGTCGTATTTTTGAACGAACAGGTTATACTCGTGGCCCATATTTAACTAATAATAGTCATATGGAAACCTGCAATAATGGTTCTTACTGTGAGGATGCCTGTGTTTCTTTCCAGGACAATTATACGGTCACTCTTCCTCTTAATTATTCCATGCCTGTTTCTGTAGTGACGTTAAAACCCATGATAATTTTTCCTTTATGCTTTCAGAGAATGGCACAAAATTTGCAGGGACTTTACCGGAATATGTCTGCCAGACAATTTATATTCCCTGCACAGGTAGAGACTGTATCTGCTCCCCACCGTCTGCCAAATATAACTGTTCATTTACAACTCCTAATGAGAAAGGCACCCAGATGCTTGTAGACTGGTGGTGGAAATGTGGTGGCACTGCCCATGATCATTTGCCTCGTGATTGGTCAGGTCGGTGTGCCCTGGCTCCTCTACAGGATTCCATTACTCTCATTCACACAAATCCCCATAATAATCATAGAAGAATGAAACGATCTATCTATGACTCTTTGGATGACGATTTTCCACCACCTGAGCATCAACTTAAATGTAAATCTGCTAAATTTTGGGATGTACTTTTTCCACAATATGGCATAACACAATTGTGGAATCAATTAGAAGTAACACATTATCGACTAGTATCTTTTGTAAATGCTACCAGCTTCGCCATTTCTGGCATTAAGGAAGAATTGACGGCTCTTCGTTATACAAAACAGAATGACTTTGGATATTTTACTTGCTAAAGAAGGGGGTGTTTGTGCTATGGTTGGTAGTCAGTGTTGTACATACATACCCCCTAACGACGACATTCATGGTAACATTTCTATTGCCCTTGAACAAATGCATAAAATCTCTAGACAACTAAACAATGATGAACGGGGTAACACAAACTGGGGACTTCTCTACTCTTTGTTTGGCTCACTCGCCCCTTACTTGTCTTCCTACTTCTCTTTTTGTTTGACCCTTGTATTTTCAGCTGCCTACGGTCACTTATCTCTCGTTATGTTTCTGCCTTGCTTAATGGTTCTTATGTGGCTCTTCATGTGCAGGACCTTAATCACCTCGAAGACGGTTTAACTAATTGATATTCACAAATTCTTTTTGAATTTAAGGGGGCAACTGTTAGAATTATTTTATATATAAAGGAGTTGTTTCTACTCTCTAGTTCTCTTCCTCATAGACCTGATACTAATGTGTTAAATCTTTCCTGCTGCTATCTTCCTGTCTCCTCTTGCATCTGTTCTTAAAGGTGTGAATGCTCCCACGCTCACCTTCCCAGACTCTCTTTATGTCTCTCTCTCTCCCCCTCTCTCTCCCTATCTCCTTCTGTCTCCTTCCCCCTCTCCCCCTAACTCCAGCCAACATCTTGTGATCTGTCTCTGGTCACACGTTTGTAAGGTTGGTCTGGACCAACCTTAACTCATTCTTAGCGTAGTTTCAGCTCAAGACGCTAGTCGCCGCCACTGAGCAGCAGTCTTTATAAATCAGCGGTGTAGATGCTGTGGTTTAATGTTTCACTCACACGACAGAAGTCCAATCTCTTTGTCTCTTGTAGTTTATTTTGTCAGCATCAAAGAATCAACACTTCATACAGTCGTCTTGAGTAAATCCACTGTGGTTACAGACACCAGTTGCTGCATCTTGCAAATCTCTGACTTTTACAACAACCTATTTGCTGTATCTTATAAATTACAGTCTTAGCTTACGTATATAACAACACTCATGTTGTACATACCTACTTACGGGAGCTTACGGTCAAAAGCTTGTGTTTCCATAGCCTTCCGCATCTAAACTGAACTTTCTATCATGCGACAGTCATACAAATACATGTCATAGTGGAGTGACATCAGAGACCAACTTACGATTGTCAAAATGGATGCTTAACTAACACATTCAGAGGTTATGGCTTATGTAATAAACTTAATGCTTAATGCTTTACTAATGAACAGAATAAGATAGAATTAATGAAATAAAACAGATAAAATTAAATAAACACAATAACAAATTCTGCAGATCCATCTTACATAACAAATGTGATATGGCTCTTACAAGCGGTGTATGGAAGCACATTATGGCACGTTATCATATTATCACGTTATACAAGTCGTATTAATGATGCAATATACTGTAGAACTGTTGAAGAATGTTATTTTATTTGATATCAGTATACTGTAAAATGTAATAAGTTGTCTTTACTTAGAAAAAGTGAGGAAAACGATTGCCTTAAAATTTCCAAGTAAAGTAGAGTATTAATGTTTAGTTGGCATAACTTAACACAATTTGTAGGGTAAACTTGTTAATCAAGTATACTTAAGTACTGTTGACTTAAAATCATTATTTGAGTTAACTTTTTATTAGTGTTCACATTACTAGGAAAACGTGAGGAAACCGATTGCCTTAAAATTTCCAAGTAAAGTAGAGTATTAATGTTTAGTTGGCATAACTTAACACAATTTGTAGGGTCAACTTGTTAATCAAGTATACTTAAGTACTGTTGACTTAAAATCATTATTTGAGTTAACTTTCTATTAGTGCTCACTTTACTAAGAAAATATTAGGAAACCGATTGCGTTAAAAAAACCAAGTAAGCATTACTCCAATAACTTAAGTGCATCAATTGTTTATTACATTGTGGCATGGGCGGGGCGGTGGCTGACGACCATCATGCCTTGCGGGGGTTCTCTATGTGTCCACCATGTTGGGGAAAGGTGTTTCTGTTAATGGCTTCAGCCGTGTTTGTGTGTGCTATCTCAGTGAAGGTGCTGCTCATGCCATGCAGTGCTGAGACCTAATAAAATACGCTTGCATTGAGCAGCAACCAAGCAGCAGTCTTTATAAATCAGAAGACGGTTGGAGAGACTAAGTAAGCTTGGAGAGACTAAGTAAGCTTAATTGCTGCCCAATGCAATGGCTGGGAGAAGTTTATTCACCACACATTCACTTCTAGAACCACATCCAATTCAGCCTTAGCATGAACCGGGGCACATTCAACAGGTCTCACACACATGTCTTAAAACACCCAACTTGGCCGAAGCCACTAACCCAAACAACTTTCCCGAAAAGGGTGAACGGACAGCAAAAACACACGTTCATGTTTTACTGTCTCCCTCGTCCATGACAACAAGTCCCATGCCATGCAAGCCCTGATTGATTCCGGGGCAGATCGGAACCTAATTAGCCTCAACACAGTCAGAAACTTGGGAATTCCTGTGCATCGTTGGAACCCCTCTTTCTCTGTGCGAGCCCTAGATGGCAGCAACCTCCCTCCCATTACACACCAGACAACTCCAATTACTCTTCGCATTTCTGGCAACCACGTGGAGGACATCTCCCTCTTTGTCGTCAACAGCCCCTATTCCCCGATCGTTCTTGGCCGCCCCTGGATTACTCTCCACAACCCCCACATCGACTGGGTTAAGAACATTATCCTGGGTTGGAGCCCCTCATGCCTTGCCTCCTGCCTCCGCTCAGCTGCTACCCGCTCTCCACCTACCATCATGATCGATGAACAGCTTGACCTTTCTATTGTTCCACCAGAGTACTCTGACCTCAAACTTGCCTTTAGCAAAGCACAAGCACTCTCACTTACCCCCCCGACCTTATGATTGTGCAATAAACCTCCTCCCAGGCACCACATCCCCCAAGGGACGCCTTTATTCACTTAGCCCACCAGAGAGAGAAGCCATGAACCACTATATCACAGAGTCTCTTGCCACAGGCATCATTCGCCCCTCTTCCTCCCCCGCAGGCGCTGGGTTTTTCTTTGTCAAAAAGAAAGATAATTCCCTTCGGCCCTGCATTGATTATAGAGGCCTTAACAAAATTACTGTCAAGAACCGTTACCCGCTCCCACTCATGACCACAGCCTTTGAACTCCTTCAAGGGGCCAAAGTATTCACAAAGCTGGATCTCAGAAATGCTTACCATCTTGTCCGGATAAGGGAGGGGGATGAATGGAAGATGGCCTTTAACACCCCTACAGGGCACTACGAGTACCGCGTTGTCCCTTTCGGCCTTACCAATGCCCCGGCAGTTTTTCAGGCTTTAGTTAATGATGTCCTCAGGGATTTTCTGAACTCTTTTGTTTTCGTCTACCTTGACGATATTTTGATTTTTTCACGTTCTCTCGAAGAGCATAAGAACCATGTGCGCCTAGTATTGCGAAGACTCCTTGAGAATAAATTATTCATCAAAGTCGAGAAGTGTGAATTTCATCAGAATTCTATCACTTTCCTTGGTTTCATTATTTCACCATCCATGATCCAGATGGACCCCACCAAAGTAGAAGCTGTCACTGATTGGCCGGCCCCCACTTCTAGACGTGATCTCCAACGGTTTCTGGGATTTGCTAATTTTTACAGACGATTAATAAGGAACTACAGCACCATTGCTGCCCCACTCACAACACTAACCTCCTCAAGACTCCGTTTCCAGTGGAACGAACAGGCAGCAGAGGCCTTCCAAAGGCTCAAGACCAAGTTTACATCGGCCCCTATCCTTGCTATCCCTGATCCCTCCTTACAATTTGTTGTGGAAGTGGACGCCTCTGAAACAGGGGTGGGGGCAGTACTGTCTCAGAGAACTCCCAAGGATAACAAGCTGCACCCCTGTTCTTTTTTTTCTCATCACCTTTCACCCGCTGAGAGAAATTATGACATTGGAGACCGAGAATTGCTAGCAGTGAAATTAGCCTTAGAGGAGTGGAGACATTGGCTAGAGGGAACTGAACACCCCTTTCTCATCTGGACAGACCATAAAAACCTGGAGTATTTGAAAACAGCTAAGAGACTTAACGCCCGACAGGCCAGGTGGTCCTTGTTTTTCTCCAGGTTTAATTTCACCCTATCTTACTGCACTGGAGCCAAGAACTCAAAGCCAGATGCTCTGTCCCGGCAGTTTTCCTCGGACCAGGTCTTCTTGCCCCACGAGACCATTCTTCACCCTCGCTGTTTAGTGGCAGCCACATTACTACACATTGAGAGACAGGTAAAACAAGCCCATGCCCAAGGTCCTACCCCAAGTAATGTTCCCCAGGGTCGTCTCTTTGTTCCTGCAACCATGCGCACTCAGGTCCTGGAATGGGGACACAGCTCCAAGCTTGCTTGCCACCCCGGGGGCAAACGTACCCAGTTTTTGATCCAACAACGTTTCTGGTGGCCCACATTGAAGGAGGATGTTATCAAGTATGTGGCGGCATGTGACTCCTGTACCAGGAACAAAAGCAGCAATAGGCCCCCGGCAGGCCTCCTTAGACCACTCCCAGTCCCTCACCGCCCTTGGTCACATATTGCCATCGACTTTGTTACTGGACTACCCAACTCCAATAACAATACTTGCATCTTAACTATCGTCGACCGCTTTTCCAAGGCTGCCCACTTCGTGCCGCTCCCTGGACTCCCTTCTGCCAAACAGACGGCTGAGTTACTCATTCTCCACGTTTTTCGCCTCCATGGTCTCCCCACGGACATTGTCTCGGATCGAGGTCCACAGTTCACAGCAAGGTTTTGGAGAGCTTTCTGTAAACTCATTGGAGCCACCACAAGTCTATCCTCAGGCTATCATCCACAGACAAACGGCCAAACCGAGAGAATGAATCAAGAGTTGGAGGCAACTCTTCGGTGCATGACCTCTCAGAACCCAAACTCTTGGAGCAAATTTCTCCCATTGGTCGAGTACGCCCACAACTCTCTCCCAACTTCCTCCACGGGTTTGTCCCCATTCCACTGCTGCCTGGGCTATCAGCCACCTTTGTTTTCTTCCCAGGAGGAGGAGGTAACAGTCCCTTCTGCCCAGGCGTTTGTCCGCCGGTGCAAAAGAACCTGGCTACAAGCCAGAAGACAACTCCTCCAATCTGTCAAAAAAACTATAAGAAACAAGCGGATCGACGTCGCTCCACAGCTCCAAGGTATCACATCGGCCAGAGAGTCATGTTATCCACAAGGGATGTTCCCATAAAGACGATCTCTCGTAAACTCTCACCCAGGTTCATCGGGCCCTTCACCATAACTAAGATCATCAACCCCTCTTCTGTAAGATTAAGTTTACCTTCCACCATGCGTCGTATCAACCCAACCTTTCATGTAGCCCAAATCAAACGTCTAATTTCCAATCCGCTTCCAATGCGCTTTCTCGCTGCCGAATTATTGCGTGCTCCACAGCCCATTTTCCTCGCGGTTATTTTTCCTAATATTCATGCGTTTTTTGACCAAGTGCTTTGTTTAACGGCTTTCGCTTTTCGCTCGTTGCTACGGATTTGTTAGACCTGATATTTGCTTCACGGACATCAACCCACGCCTCGCCCCTCGACTTCGCTATCGTCTTCCGCTTCGGATTGTTTGACCTGGCCTTGACTGCTCTCACGGACTGACTCACGCTTCGCCCCTTGACTTCCCGATTTTTTCTCACTTCCGGATTCCACATCCTTCGAGACACCAACAGGTGAAACGCCTCTGCTCTTCTCAATCTCTGCATCCACGTCTGTTTTTTCCACTACATAAAGGCACCCAGCAGCCATCCTCCACGTCAAGGTGAACTACAGAATCTCACTTCATTAAACATCAGAGAACCGCTTCAGAGCTGCACCTCTGTCCTCCATTACAGTCCCGTGTTCATTATACACCTGTATTCCGTGAGAAAGTAACACCAAGCTCTACCAACCCTATCTCCTACATTTTCATCACTAAAGCCTTTTTAAGAATATCATCCCAGAGTGGTGTCTGCTCTTGGGTTCTATCAGCCTGCCTGACCTCGCACAGCGCCCTGACACCCCCCCTTTTTTTACTTCTTCATTATTCTTGGGAGCGCTGCTGCCTCTCACTGGTACAATAACGTCATTGCTTAATTTGTTGCTACTTATGTGTTGCAAGTAAGCATCACTAAAACTATTAAGTAAATTGTTTTACTCACCCTGCAATTAAGTGTTACTCAACAAAACCTTGTAAGAAGTATAGTTTGAATTTTTTGAGTAAAGTTTACTAATTATATGAGAGTCAGCAAAGCAATTGGAATTTACAGTGTACTAATAGAGTGACTTTTAATTAGCCTATTTAATAATGTGACTAATGCATTAAAATTGGCCATCACTTTTAATATTAAACAGGTGGCGAACAATTTGGGAGTGATACAGCGTGTTGTTGTGTTAAACTGAAGGCGGCGCCGTCCGTGGAGCCGTGTGGGTCATTAAAATTTTTCCTTTAGACAAAACTTCAGCCCTTTTCATATTTTCCCCATGGTCGTTTTTCTTAACAAAGAAAAAAGTTTTGCCTTCCAACGCAACAGATTATGGAGCTTCTTGACCTGCTCAGACCTGCGCGTGCCAGGCCAACGCATCATACTTATGCTCTACGTCCCGATGTCCAGCTGCTCGCTGCTTTTTGTTTAAAATATGTTTCATTGATCATTAGCCATTATCCATAACTTTATGGACTTTTCTTTATGGATACGTTTTATTTTTATGAAATTTGATTTAGTTAAATGAGAAAATAACCTTGGGAGTTTCAAACCCTGCATCCATTCATTTTTCTGGGTGATTTTAATGCTTAACACCCGTATTCACTTATGCGGTTTGACTCGCTGTGAGCTGCGGTGTTATACCCCTATCTCACCTGCGCGGGCTCGCGCTGTGGCCGTAAGTAGGGTCCATTATGATTCACCCCGAGTTTTTGCGCTGTAATTACATTTCCATCTTTCCGCATGAAAAATTAAACCTTTAATTTTTTTGCTGGTCCTCGAGGAAGCTTGCAGACTTTGCAGAATTTCGTGGAATGTTAAAGGAATGTCGTGGGCAATCGCGGCATCTCATGGAGATGAGTCAGGCCACACAGGTGAGCGAGGGGTATTAGGCATCATAATCCGCCTCGAGTGACCGCCCAACGGTCCAAAAAGATCCGCAAGGTCCGCGAGCTTCCGCATGTTAAACATGTAAAAAAAAATTTGCGTGGTAAAATGGAAATGTAACCATGACACCAAAATTCACGCTGAATCATAATGAACCGCACTTACGGCCCCTGCGCGAAACCTAGTAGGTGAGATTGGGGTATTAAACCTCCACTCTGTCATCTCATCATATTCATTCAATAAGTGCGCTATTCAACCCCAATAACTAACACTTCACATTGTTTCTGAAGCTGGTGAAGAGTGTTATCAGCTGTTTGTCCATCAACTATGATTGTATACCCGGTTCGTTTCACCGCCACTACAGGTTACATGAAAATATTAGCGACAGTCTGGTGATTTAATTTATATATTTGTCTATTATGGCATGTTATTGATAAGTTAACCCATGTTGAAATAAACGCTATTAAAATAATTTAGTGCAATGTTTAATTTGCATAGAAAGTGCCGTCTTTCTTAACGCTGTCATGCAAAAGTAGTCAAAAATCGATTCCTGAGTAACCAATGTCAGCTAATTCAGGACCTTCACTGTAGACAGTGCCTTGTAATGTCGGACGTAAGAGGCAGCGACTTAAGAAGACTCCTAAGAGACAGTTCGAGAAATACACTTAGAAAACATCACTTAACGTAAGATATATCTTAAGAGTCTGTAACGATCAGCTTTTTTAAAGTTACAGTAATACGGGCTCTTGCATCTACTTCCGGTATTGCGCAAGCGTGGCGGCACAAGAAAAGACACGAGCCAACAACTCCAAATAAACCCAAAGTGTAATAAGTGAAAAAACAAACAAAGGTGCACCAAAAACGAATATTTACAAAATATATACAAATATACGTATGCGTGTGGGTGTGTGTGTGTGTGTGTGTGTGTGTGAATGAGATAAATGTCCAAAGGATTATTGAAAACGCGTGTGTGTGTGTTGGGGTGATGAGTCGGTCTCACCGGCAATACTGAGATGATCCGGGAGCACGACAACGGAGTAAGATGGTAGTGGAAAAATGTCCGACAAAGATTAATCCAGCAAAGGGGTAATCCAATTTGGCGTTTATCTCCACTCTCTCTCTTAGCAAAGTACAGCGCTGTTTTCTCCTCATCTCTCCCCCCTCTCACTTCTTCGCGGTAGCGCTTTAAAGGCGGCGCACGTGACCTCCCCCGTCACCGCCGACCTCTCGCTACCCCTGTGCGAACTCTCGCGAGAGTACTTTCGGGACTACCACCGATTGTCCTGGGTAAAAGCCAAACCTCAAAAGGATCCTTTTATGGGGCACGGCTGCTCTTTCTTTAGTAGCTTATGCCATCTTTTTTCCCCCCTATAAAAAGCCCTTTATGTGGCTGCGCTACATAGACCCCCCGCCCCAGCTTCCGGCGTTGGAGGAGAGTGTCCGTATTGGCGCTTTAAATTCGTCACATTACTTACATTGGGTTTTTGTGGGTTACCCCAAAACGCGGTGTGATTTATGGTCCCTTTTTTATTTTTTAATTCAGCTGGTCCCTCCCACTTGGGCGCTATATTAGTAAACTTATCTTGCTGGGCAGAAGAGTGTGGGTGCGGTTTTGGCCAAACCAGTTTGTCCGGGCGAAAGTGCCCTGCTTTCCCTCGGGTATTGTAGTTCCTGGCATGTTTGGCTCTCCGCTGTTCCTCTTGGTGTTTTCCCTCCTCTGCGATGATTTGAAATCGATGGGCATGCTGAGTGGGAGTCCTGTTCCTCCTCCTTCGCCGAATTCCCTTGACCTCGGTCTTCAGCCTCCGACATACCTCACAAGATTTTACATAATGCCAGACATCCCTGCGCACATTGGGCCACCAGGCGACGTCTAGGAGCCTCAACAGTGTGTTCAGCCCCCCCCCCCCCCCCCCCCGGTGGCCTCCCTTCGGATGGTTATGGAAGTGCTGCAAGAACATCTGGGTTAAAGTCTGAGGTATCACCAGCTGAAATTTTCCTCGCTGCTTTCCTGCAACCCTGCGGTATAACGCCCCCTGGAGTCGTTCGAAGGTGATTCGAGGGTTCTCCACGCCCTTCGGGTGCTTCCCCGTTTCCAGCTGACCTACCGTCCCATCTTCTTGTTGGGCCCTTACTATCTCAGCCCGGTCCCTAATCGGGATGGCGGAACATGCTGAGGAGACTTGAGGGATGGCAGCCTCTAGTGGCACGGCACAGTATAACAGTGAGGCGGGAGACGAGTGAATGAGGCATTCGGGCGCTTTATCCGATGGGTCAAAGTTGACTGGGAGAGCCAGGAACGGATGGTAAATGAAGCCCCCTGCTGTCCTCCAGCCGTACCTTCCCTGTGCGACCTCCAAGGTGGCTCCTGTGGCTCTTAAGAAGTCCAACCCTGCTATCATAGGGAAAGCCAGATGATTATCTTGCATGATGTAGGTTTGGAGATTACAAGTCTTGTCGTGCCATTGGTAGTCGATGGTTTTTTGAGTCTTCGCTTGGTGTATCTTCCCATCGGCCATGATGAACTTCTGGGGTGAATAAGCGTCGTCCCCGTCCTCCTGATCGCCCAGTTGTCACCACAGACTCTCTTGTATGAGAGTATAAGTGCTGCCAGTGTCTATCACTGCCTTCACCTTCTTCCCTTTCACTGCAACTGGAACCAGGAGAAGCGAAGGGGCTGCGTGGAGCTGAACGATGGAAAGTCCAGCGAGGTGTTTCGACGACGGGTGGTCTGTGGTTCCCTTTCTGGTCTTCTCCTGGCTGTGTTGACTCTCCACCTTTTTCCAATATGCTTTAGCTCCCATGCAGTCCTTTTCTACCATTGCCCCCAACTTCACCAACTGTTCCATGGAGTTCACAGTACCTCGGAGACAGCCAGCTACTCGGGGGTTGATGTTATTCAGCACTCTACTCACCAGCTCTTGCTCAGTGATGTCAGGCTTCCACTTCAGACAGAGGGCCCGGTAGTCATAGGCGAAGTCCCTCAGGCGTTGGACCGGCTGTTGTACCATAGCCCTTAACTTGTCTTCAACTTCAGTTAAGTAGTCGTCAGGTAAGAATGCAGCTAGAAATGCCTGTTTAAACGACTCCCACTCCTTGAGTTTGCCTTTTTCCGCCTTCCACCACCTCAGAGCAGGTCCGTGTAGCACTGTGCTGAGGGTTCCTATCAGTTCTGCGCTGGGAAGTGGCCGAATCTCCAGATAGTTTTCGCATTGCTCAACAAAATTAAGCACATCCGCTGTCTCCGAGGTGTCACCGAAAGAGGGAAACTCCAGGCGGATGGGAGGTTGAGCATGGAAGGAGGAAGCAGTTGGCAAAACTGAGGAAGTGAGTGGGGTAGATGGAGGGGCTGGGACAGGAGGAGGAACTTCATAGGTTAGATGACTTCTTTGAGATAGTACCATTTCCGTAGCTGCCTCCATTGGCGTACTGGGTGTACGTAGGGCAGGAGAGTGAGATGAAGCAGGGGTGTAGGGCTGTAACCTGTTTATGGTGGGCGTGCTAGTGAGACGCAGCTTTTTCATCTGCCTCTCCCATACAACGTCGCGCCGCAAAAAACAATCAGTCACCGCTCTCTCCAGTTTCTCTACGGCCTCCTGGCAGTAGCGCTCCAGCTCCGCTAAGCCGCGGTCGACTGCCTGCCGAAAACTGGTTTCCCTGTTTATAGTGCTGGTAATAGATTCTCTCAAATCTTGCTCTAGTATGCCCACTTTTTCGGAAAGAGTCACCACCTCCCCTTTACATTGATTAAGTTCTGTTTGTAATGTTTGTATCATATCCACATTAGACAAATGACCCACAATATCATCATCATCATCATCATGCCTATCAGATATATACAATGAACTAATCAATGAAGTTATCTCTGCAGTAGGATTACGGTAAGTCACATAAGCGTCTATGGCAACATCTACAGTACCTGATCCTCAGGTATATTACTATTAACAACAGAGTCGGCCTTCACGGCCCCACTAGCATTAGCATTATTGTTTTTAGCCTTGTTAGTGTCCATCTTGCTTTGCCACGCCACACAATACCAGAAAATACACACGTACATACGGGCCACCAATATGTAACGTTCAGCTTTTTTAAAGTTACAGTAATACGGGCTCTTGCATCTACTTCCGGTATTGCGCAAGCATGGCGGCACAAGAAAAGACACGAGCCAACAACTCCAAATAAACCCAAAGTGTAATAAGTGAAAAAACAAACAAAGGTGCACCAAAAACTAATATTTACAAAATATATACAAATATACGTATGCGTGTGTGTGTGTGTGTGTGTGTGTGTGTGTGTGTGTGTGTGTGTGAATGAGATAAATGTCCAAAGTCCGGATTATTGAAAGCGCGTGTGTGTGTGTTGGGGTGATGAGTCGGTCTCACCGGCAATACTGAGATGATCCGGGAGCACGACAACAGAGTAAGATGGTAGTGGAAAAATGTCCGACAAAGATTAATCCAGCAAAGGGGTAATCCAATTTGGCGTTTATCTCCACTCTCTCTCTTAGCAAAGTACAGCGCTGTTTTCTCCTCATCTCTCCCCCCTCTCACTTCTTCGCGGTAGCGCTTTAAAGGCGGCGCACGTGACCTCCCCCGTCACCGCCGACCTCTCGCTACCCCTGTGCGAACTCTCGCGAGAGTACTTTCGGGACTACCACCGATTGTCCGGGGTAAAAGCCAAACCTCAAAAGGATCCTTTTATGGGGCACGGCTGCTCTTTCTTTAGTAGCTTATGCCATCTTTTTTTCCCCCTATAAAAAGCTTTTTATGTGGCTGCGCTACAAGCCTTCTTAGCGCGCGAATAGAGTGCGTTATCGAGAAACCGGGCCCTGTAGAGATGCTGCTGTGCTTTCTTGGCCAGTGCTGCAATGTTGTTGGTCCAGGAGAGGTCCTCTGTGATGTGCACACCCAGGAACTTGGTGCTACTTAACTTCTCCACAGTTGCACCATTGATGATCAGAGGAGAATGGAGAATTACTGGAGAATTTCTGCCTGAGGTCTGCCAGTCAGTAAGTCCAGCAGCCAGTTGCACATTGAAGTCAATGAACAGCATTCTAACGTATAAGTCTTTGATTTCCAGGTGAGCGCTGAGTGGAGAGCAGTAGCAATGGCATCATCAGTTGAGCGCTTTGACAGATAAACAAACTGGAAGGGGTCCAGGGAAGGGGGAGGACAGATTTGATATGTTACATGACTAGCTGTTTAAAGCACTTCATGATGATAGAAGTAAGTGCAGCTGGGCGGAAACTGTACAACAGAAGGGAGATGTTTTTTTTTTACAGGGATTATGGTGGTAGCTTTGAAGCATGTGGGGATAATAGCCTGAGTCATTGATTTGATGTCCATAAAGACATCAGTGAGTTCCCCTGCACAGTCTCTTAGTATGTGGCCAGAAATGTTGTCAGGACCCGGGGCCTTGTGTGCATACTGTAGGTCCTGTGGAAGGATCTCCTCATGCTGTCTGGGGAGAGCATCATCACCTGAATTACACTTAAATTTCAAGATCAAGATTCAAGAGAGGTTTATTGTCAATACAACAATATACACAGTATACATTGTATTGAAATGCCGTTTCACACAGACCCTCCGTGGTGCCTTAATAAGAAAGAAATAGAAAACAAGAAATTACAACTAAATTATATCTAACTAAGCTAAACTAACAGGACAGGAAGACAATACAGTGCAATGATACAAAGTGAACATGTGCAATTGGTTCAGAGTACAGTGTGCGGGTTCAAGTTATTGTAGGAGTATTGGACGAGACAAGACAAGACATGTGCAAATTGCGACTAGTGCAAATCAGCATGAAGTAGAAAATTTCTTGGACAAAAATACAGTATGCAATACAGGGTGTACAATATTTGTGTTGTACCACAGTCCAATTTGTGTGTTTTTGTCTTTGGTGTACATGTAGCATATTGTATGAGGGTTTAGTTGTTTAGGTGAGTTTATAAATATAGGAGTCCATTATGTATTTATGTTGAGTGTGTGTTTCGTATGTTAGTTCAGTTCTATGTTGTCAGTAAGTTGAGAGCCCTTACTGCTTGTGGAAAGAAGCTCTTGCAGTGTCTGGCAGTCACAGTTCTGATGCTGCGGAACCGTCTGCCTGATGGGAGGAGGGAGAACAGTGCATGTGAGGGGTGAAAAGAGTCTTTCACTATGCTGCTCGCACGGCGGATCAGGTGTTTGTCGTAGATTTGGGAGATGGCTGGGAGAGGGACCCCGATGATTCTCTCTGCTGTCTTCACTATCCGCTGCAAGGACTTCTTTTCAGCGGTGGTGCAGTTTCCGTACCAGACGGTGATGTAACAGCAGAGAACACTCTCGATGGTCCCTTGATAGAAAGAGGTGAGGATGGGAGGTGGAAGACTGGCCTTCTTCAGTTTCCGAAGAAAGTGAAGACGTTGTTGTGCTTTGGTGGTGGTGTTCAGGTTCCAGGAAAGATCATCTGCCATGTGCACCCCCAGAAACTTCACACTGCTGACAATCTCGACAGCAGATCCGTTGATGTACAGTGGGGCGTAGGCCTTCGGGCTCTTTCTGAAGTTAACAACCATCTCTTTAGTGTGTTAGTGAGAAAGCACAAAGTGTGGTGTAAAAGCAGTCTGTGTGTGATAAACAGGTGTGTGTGTGTAATTTATGTAAAAATTTGCCTTTTTAAAAACCTTTCAGTGAACTGAATTATTATTTAATTTATTCATTCATTCATCTTCTATACCGCTTTATCCTGTATTTAGGGTCGCGGGGACCTGGAGCCTATTCCAGGAGACTCAGGGCACGAGGCAGGGTACACCCTGGACAGCGTATTATATAATTTAATTAAATTTAATTTGTGCTTCTTGTTAAGAGTATAACACCATCCTGGCTTTGATTATTATTTTCTTAAATAAAATCACATCTCCAAATATTTTATTCTTTACTTAGACCTTGTGCAAACGTCCGTGGATGTTTAAAATATCACTTGAAAAAAATTAACTTTTATTTCACATGAAGATATATAAACACTTCCTTTCTGTGGTTTTCATTTTCAGTATTGACGTGTGAACAGGAAAAACAATTTTTGGCCTGCAGGAGCGTCGCTGCACACACCGTATCTCCTGTGTTTGGTGTCAGAATGTGATGCAGTCTATGATAAAATGTTACAGCCTTCTGATTTGCCAACATGGGAACACTTACTAATAATATTAATCCTAATAATGTTTAAATAATGACAGCATAATCATCTGCAGAAAACCACAATTATATAATTATTTATAAAGATTTATGCTTTCTTTAAATAAACAGTTAATGAAGGACTGGCTGGTCACTTTATACCCCAGACTGCTTTTACGTCTGTGTTAGCCTCCCTCTCTCTCTCTCAAGCAACATGTTACTCTTGTTTCAGGACCCCACCCTTCGTCTCATGTAATGTTTGTTGGGGGAGAAATAATGGTCTTGGAAACTTGACTCCTCAGGAAGCTGCTATAAAATCCTTCTGGGTGAAGATCTTCACCAAAGTTATGTAATAATTAAGATACATATGTGTGTTTTTTTTTTCAATTGAATAAAATTTTATTTGTATAGCTCTTTTAACTGTTGACATTGTCGTAAAGCAGCTTTACATAATCAAACGAATTATTGAAGTTTGTATGGAAACAATGTGTATGAATCAAAATGATAAGATTGTACTGTATGTCTTATAATGATTATATGTCTGTGGTTTGTCAGTAATTAGTATTAGACCAGTCTTAGGGGTAATATTCTGAAATAGGTAACGATTATTAAAGTAAAGAAAAGCATTTGCACATTTTAAACAGAATATTAATAAAACGTTTTACTGGTTAAACTTTGGGCTTATTTATGTAAATGTCTGTGGTGACAAAACGATTCATGACGCCTCTGCCCATCTTCCTGTTATAAGGGTTTAACACTTGTGCTGTTACAGCTATAATGAGTGCATTTGTTGTTCCAAGGACTGCATTTATTTTCACATCATGATCTCATCAAAGGAAATATGATTCTGCAAGATGATAACGAGAACAGAGTGTGTTGGCTTGAGCTATTTACTTATTTCCTGTTTGTTCAGGGGCCAGGTGTAGCTCAGTGGTTAAGGCATTGGACTACGGTTTGGAAGATCCCAGGTTCAAACCCCACAACCACCAATTTGCCACTGTTGGGCCCTTGAGCAAGGCCCTTAACCCTCAACTGCTCAGGTGTATAATACGATAAAAATGTAAGTCGCTCTGGATAATGCCTAAATGTAAATGTCTGCATTTGAAACACCAAATTAACCTACTGTGAATGTCTTTGGACTGTGGGAGGAAACCAGAGAACCCTGAGTGCACTGAGCAGGACAACAGTACAAGAGTAAAACAAGAGTAAAAGAATATATCTGTGCTTTCTCTTTACACACATTAGTGATATATTACATTTAGGTGTACACTCAAATTCAAGGGGCGTTCAAGTCATGTCAAGGTGGAATGTCGTCTCTAAAGCAGAACAAAAGTCCCGAGCTATGCTGTTAGCCATGCTGCTAATTGACACGTGTCTCCTCTTACCACATGGGGGCAATAACGCAAATCACATGTTACTCTTAATGTTGTGCATCTGTGTTAGTGTAAGCAATTAACAGCATGTTGTGAATTTTCTAGTGAATAAAGGCATAAAAGCGTTTAACATTTACAGAAGATGCAATGCACAGGACGGTGAAGAGACTCTTAGCTGCAGTAAAACATGTGGACGTTTTAAAGAAGGCCGGCGTTTCAGATGTAAAGCAGGCAGTCCGATCATTCTACTGAGAAAACTTTCTACCTTGATGGTGTCCAAGCACTAATGAAACCCTGGGATAAGTGCATTAGTGTATCAGGGGATTATATAGAGAAGTGAAGGGAGTTTTTACTCTCAGAACTGTGTTCTGTTATTCTGCACAATCAAAAGTCTCACTTTGACGAGAACGACCTTGTAGTTGTAAATTTTTATGACTGTCACATGATAAGCCTCAGAATATTCCTGTACATTGTGCATCATCTCTACTGTACAGATGAGGGGAAAAAAACTCCACACTAATGTCCATCTTCTGGAATAAAATAAAGTGCAACAAGATTGTACATCCTTTACATACAATGTAGAATGAAACTGTAATGTGTGTGTGTGTGTGTGTGTGTGTGTGTGTGTGTGTGTGTGTGTGTGCAGAGAAAGCATGCCTTTGCTCATCTTCCTTTGACTCTTGACACACTTGTGGTGTCTGAATTTTTAGCTATATTAAGTATTTAATTTTAATACAGGAAGTACATTGAATTCTCATATATCCTGACTAAGACAGTGAGCTCAGGATACACACAAACTGTACACACACACACACATACACACAGAAGAAGAGATGAAGATGCTGCACTTGGCTCTGATTCTGCTCACGCTGTCCGGTATGAAACATCATCTCACTCTTACACAGAATTATTGTTCAGAGTTTTAACTGTGTGCTGATTGACGTTGCAGTGTGTACACTCAGTTACTGGATTACACACACATATATTATACTGTATAGAATTGATGTATATTTGATTTTGACCTGATGAAATTTTCATTGATGTTTTGAATGAATTAACGTGTAGATGAATAATGATGTATTTTCTTCTATGTAGTGGAAAACGTATTGACCCCAGTTCACCTTATTGTTCTTCTAGTTCTAGATTTTAATTCTCTCTGACTGCAGGGGCAGAAGGGAAAAAGCGCACGTCTAATTTGGCACAGCATTACAATTAGTAAAAACAATCGAGGGGCGAAATATTTCATGACTCGTAATTAGCGTGGGTAATGTTCTGGTGACAAATAAATGAATAAATACATAAAGAAAGAAAAAGTGAATAGAGCAAAAGACCAAAGCTACAAAGAAGTGTCATAACTTTTCGAGTATAATATGATGTTAGTAATAAAAATGTTGCATTGTCTTGTGTTGCTGTTACTAACTTACAGAACACTGGAATTTTTTTATCAATATAAATATTAGGATTATTTATTCATGTTGTTCAAAACACCTGAATAATTTTTTGTTTTGGTGACACCATACGTACTTTCACTGTTGTTTTGGATGATTTTGATGGCAGTGAAAAGTCTCACAGTAACCCTAAGCAACTGTTTAAAGAAGTGCAGACAAACATAATACTTGTGGGATAGAGTTGTATGGAAAAAATATTAAAAAGTCCTAAACATCATGTATGTAAAAAGGAGTTATGTATGCATGATCTCTAATTTATGGGTGACGGTGACATTAATCTAATCATTTTTATTGATGTGATTAAAAGTGATTTTGTGTGTGCATACTGTATACATACATTCTCACCTAAACAACACTTAAAACTACACTTAAACCAGAGAATAAAGAATAATTATAGAATAAATAAGAATTAGTTATTCTAATGTTCTATTCTGAAAGTCTATTTTTTCCAGTTATATATAAATTCATATATTTGTTTAAATATATGTATAAATAATAATAAGAATAAACAGATACAAACAGAAATAGGCTATATAACAGTTAATTCTTTGTAGAAATAAAGTGTAAGCTTGATCGTCATTTAACCAATTCTTTTCATTATTGTACAGTAAATGTCAATAGCTCTGGTTCTGATTTTTCATGTTTTTTGTATAAAGTACTCGAATGTGTAAATTACCATCACTGTAGTTTTTCTTCGATACAACATATTGTTATGACATTTTTATGACTTAAGCTCTGTTGGTGTTGGTCTTTCGGCTGCTCTAAGCAAGGCGTCGCCACAGTGTAATATCCAGTCCACACAAGTTGGCACAGGTTTTATGCCGGATGCCCTTCCTGATGCAACCCTCCCATTTTATCCGGGCTTGGACACTGCGTCCAGCGGCTAGGGGGTTGGGCATGACTTAATGTCTAATTATGTTAAAAACTGCGAAGAAGGAAAATGTCACTTTGCGCCACCTGGTGGTATTTTCATGAAATTCATTTGATTATTTCTGTAGAGTAATATAAAATCTAAGATGAAAGATAAAATAAGTTTACAAATCGGAAACCATGAATCCTGTATACTGTATTAATTCAGTGTATAAATACTGTTTTTTAAAAGCAGCAAAAGGCTACTTCCAGATTGGGATAATCGTATGCATAATATTAGTATATTGATAATAATTATTGGAAGGGTAGTACAAATATAAAGTACAAATATAAAAATCTGAAGTAATGGACCTCAAATGTAAACTTCTGGAACATTAACAGCTGGTCTAGTTACCCAGCATTAGCTAAACATTCATACAGTATACTCTCACTGATCACGCTGTACTGACCATGTGTGATATATGCAAATATGGAAACACAATGCTAGACTAAACATAATGAAACTATCTCTTTTATCTGTCTGTTAATTTGAACAGGAAATCTAATTTATCTGATGTTTATTATTCAATACTACATGTTTATCTGTGTGTGAAATCCTGATTGAGTGACGTGGAGTCTTTCCTGCTCTCTATAAAAGATTTAAAGGTGTCACTAATCAGGCTCAGTGGAAACGGAACCCTTAAACAAGGAGACTCGTTAAATCTGACGTGTGATGTGAACTGCACACACAGTTCCTCACAGTTTGTGTGGTCTAAGAACAACGAGCAGTTAAATCCATCAGGACCCGTTCTTCACTTTCCTGCTCTAACCGTGAAGGATTCTGGGAATTACACCTGCACTTGGAAAACCAGCGAGACGTCAGGATCTAAAACGATCAGCCTTCAGGTCGAGGGTGAGTCCGTCTGCTCACAATCACTCCTGACTGTCTCGAGTGATTACTGAAGGAAATAAAGTGACTCGTGTTCAGTTAAATATTCACATGAGAAATACACTTGTTGCTTACAGGTGACAGCCCTGACGAAAATGTGAGTGAAAACCCTGATGGTTGGATCTGGATGATTGTTTTAGTGACAGCTGGACTGATGTTCATGGTGTTCTGTATCCCAGCTGTGATTTACAACAGGAGGTAAAACTCTGCATGTTTCCACACATTACAATCTACACAGTGAGAAATAAAATCACATCCTGTGTTGGACTTTAATCGAGTCTCAGGATTCAGTTTCAGTTGTAGATTTTTAGCTCCACTTGGTAACAGTTGAAGTGGAGTTTACTGCAGTATTTAACACACACAGTATTGTTCCTTACTCTGTTTAAATGAGATGTATGAGATCACAGTGTGTATTCTAGGGCATGTCCATGTGCACTGTGTGTTTTCCTGCTTCTATTAGGAGGAAGTTTAAAGCTGCAGAAGAAAACAGGAGGGAAAGTGGCGAGAAAACACAGGTAGGAGCTTTTCACACAAATGTATTTTAAAATGTATAGTATATATTTAAAGTGTTAAAACGTTATTTATACAACTATTAGTTCCGACTAAGCAATCTTTGCACAAATGGTGATAATGGACGGCAACAGCACTGTGACGTTTAACTATATGTATCACTCCACGTCCCAGGTATTCTACTGTATAATAGTTAATTACATTAACTGTCGCTTCCTAAGCGATTCCTAAGCGACAGCTCCTCCTCTCAGTTCCGCCAGATGTGGAAGGATATGTGTAAATAAACAAATAAATCATAATCTGTTAATAATAAATTGTTTAAAAGCAATATTACACTTGAGGTTGTGCTGTTGTACCGAATATCAGTATAGCTGTGATATCTTCAGTACTCTGACTCCGCCCTTGTGCCTACGACCGCATCATAGCTGTGCTGATATTAATTACGTCATGACCTTGTGTCATAGTGCTTAAATATACACTTTATTTGTACAGTATATTTAACTTAATTACTTTAAATTACTTTAAAGTAATTTAAAGTAATTAAGTTAATTTAAATTACTTATATTTAAAAATAGCTTAAATCTATTTAATTGTAAATTGTTTGCTTTTTAGTCAGTTTAGGGTTCCTCGTGTTCCAGCACACACAGTGTGTTTATTTTGACTCTTCTTTGACATTACTTACTGTATCTTCAGGGTCACCAGTTCTGCTGTATTTTAGGACTATTTTGGCATGTAGTTCTACTGTATGTTATTTATTATTATCAGATAAAGAACATAGTAAAGCTCTGGGCAAACAGGATAACCTGGTTTGTTTCTTTTTAAACATTTAATTTTCAGTAGTTTAAGTCTTAAATTTGGTTTTGTTGGCCGGAGAGGATCAAGTTCTCCAAAAACTGAGAAGTGTCCTCATGGTGAATATGTCTCAGAATATGACTGTTTTCCCCACATTGCTGTACATTAGAACTGGTGATGTGTGTGTTGTGTTTTTATAGACAAAGGTTTCTCAAGATCCTGATGAAGAAACGCTGAATATGGTGGAAGTGACTGCATCTGTCCAAAAGAAAACAAAGACCAAAGGGTAAATAAATAAAACGATGTAATATACAGTGGAGGTTGCTTTAAAAATACAGTTTAATATGTTGTGGAAAACTGATATTTAATTGAGAAAATGATGTAAATTTAAAATTCTGATTAATGATGTCACCGTGTGATTTATTATTTTATTTTATAAATTTATTAAGAAATAATTGACAACATATCTGATGATATAATTGTGGACATCATCTTTACTATTGTTTTTCATATTTAATTTTTGTGTGTTTAAATGAAACGCTGCTGTACTGCTGACAGTTTGAAATGTCTTCCAGTATCACAATATGATATTTTGTCACCCAGCTCTTAGTGAGATTATTTTCTCTCTCTCCAGGTTCCTAAACCGAGTTCCTCAGACTGATGATGAAGTGTTAGATGAAGGAGAAGTGACTTATGCGTCTGTGTGCGTCAAACCCAACAAACCAACCAAACAGTGAGCATGAAAACATACAAACTTTTTAACAGATATATTGACAGATATACTATATTGGTTAAATCAATATAGTATTGTAAAAGTGTTAACTTCCTGTTGACCAAATAAATATGGAATATTTAATGACTTTTTATTACATTTATAATTTGTTTAAACACACTAAAACATCTGTGAATGGAGTGTGTTCCTGGTCTCAGTGACGTTATCGCAGCTATAAACAGTCGTTTCCTCACCAGCCTCTCTTATGTCTTTAAATGTAAGTGTGTTAGTGAGAAAGCACAAAGTGTGGTGTAAAAGCAGTCTAACATGCAGAATGTGTGTGTGATAAACAGGTGTGTGTGTAATTTCAGGCGTGTCCACACTGAGCAGCAGGAGGAGGACGATTCTGTAATCTACAGCTCTGTGAAAACGGCCTGATGATGCTTTCACACCTCATTCACCCACAGTGCAGATGAGTTTTATTTAGTTATCATCATAATGCCTGGGATGTTTACACACATGAAACTCATTATGGTTTAAGACTCGCCAATATCACAGGAAGTATCAGTTTATTTAGTGTAAACATCCTGTCTGGTGGTTGTGAGGCCACGCCTCCTTACACCAAGCGCTTACTGTATAATAAAGGACAAAGTGATCCGTCTGCATTAAATATATAAGATGTGTGTAAGAGGCTACTTTTAGTACAACAACCATGTGTACATCATGAAGACACGCCCATCTGTGTGATTCATACAGAGAGCCCTTATTCTGTGGGATTTTCTTCAGAATCACTACAGACGTCCTCAAACAACATTATTAAATCCAGAAAACTAATCCTGTCCGAATACGGCTTTAGAAACAAGATTATCTGATTCTGATGTTGATCATCACCATTTACTGCAGGGAGTTTTTAATGATATAAAATCCCGGCGCTGCCGAGCCGCCACTGTTGGCAGAAGTTCTTTAAACTTCATCTACTCGCTCAGCTGTAAGTCTCTTTAGATAAAAGTGTCTGACCAATGAGGGAATGTAAATGATAGTTTGAGTCCTTATGTTAAAAAAGTGCTTTGTGGTTTTTTCTAACATAAACCTATTTTAAAGATAATAGAAAAAAAAAATTTTCTGCCTTTTAAAGAACAAGGTAATGTACTGTATATGTTGTGTAAAGTTTTTGCTAATGCTGCAGAGAATTAGTTTTGTTTTCTTAAATTTTTGAGCTATCATTTGTTTTAATAATTTTTTTAACTTTACTAATTAACACTGTAATTGTGATGATGCCCACTGTTATGTTACTAGATTTGTCTGCTGCTGTCTGAATAAATTCAAAGAGTTTCTTTTATGCTATTAATGTTTTTTTCTGCTTGAGAAAATAAATGTATAAAGGTTGAGTGTAATTACAGAGTTTATGTCTTCAAATATGGAAAATGTGTTGAGGTCTACTGCAGAGAAAATATGTTCATCTAGAAGTAGAAACACATTTTTCAGTGTACAGTTTTCATTTTCTCTTATCTGATTCATCAGATGTCAATTTTGGATGTCAATTACCTCCAAAAATAGAATTTATATAATTATACAAAATTCCTTCTGAATGCTATTTAAAGAGTGAAAGTTAAAATTTAAATGTGATTTTACACCCATTTTATGTTTCTCCAAGTAGACATTCCCCCCCCCCCCCTTGGGTTACAATACGTTACAATATTTGTTAAAAAATTTTATAAAAAATGTGTAAATATACAGTCAGCAAAAAAAGAAACGTCCTCTGACTTTCAACTGTTCAACTGTTTCAACAAATCAAAGTGAACTTTCCTATAAGAAATAATGGAAATTAAAAATTTTCGTTCCACAACCCAAAAAAAAATACATAAAAATTATTTATACAAAATATAAAGTAAAAATTAAGCAAATTAACCTGCACTTTACCTTTAAAAACATAAAAATAAATCCATACAGATAAGTGTTTCAGTTTATGAGCACAGACGTGTGCGTGCGTGTGTGTGTGTGTTTGTGTACAGTATGTGTGTGCGTGCGTGTGTGTTTGTGTACAGTATGTGTGTGAAGCTAAGGTAAGAGGAAAGAAGGAACAAGACTCTCCCCTCTCCCTCTTCTTATCCTACACAGTAACTCTTCCTCCTCACACTAAGTTTCAGACACACACACATACACACAAAGTCTGTTTTATCTGAAAAATTAACAACATTAATAAAACTCGCGTGAGCGCGTACTAACAATCACTGCTGTAAAGTAAGAATAAAACTAATTAACTTTACATTTGAAAAGAATCGCGACAGAGCAGTGTTTCTGTGAGGGGCGTGTGTGTGTATAAAGGTGAGAGGAGGTGGGGTGTGTGTGTGAAAGGGCACGGTGTCCAATGATGACGCCGCACACACACAAAACAGCAGGCTGACACACAGAGAGAGAAAATGGATCTTTAACCTCTCTAATAAGACTTTCTTTTGATTTACTCGCACATCCACACACGTGTTATAGTAAACAGTATACATTTGCTGTACACACACATACAGACACAAAATAAAAGATGTTTTATAACAATAGTAAACAGAACACGCGCATGTGTGCTACATGATACAAATCTTTGCTCATCTTGAGGAACACTCAAGTCATGTTACTCGCAACCTGAGGTTCCAATGTATAAGATTTAGCAATGAACAGTCCTTAATTTATTTCCTTAAATGTCAGATATGAGACTAGAGAAGTCTGTTTAATAAATAATAAAATAATAAAACTTTTATTCACATTAAAATCATGCCATAGCAGACTAACACAATTGTAAACAATCTACATAATGATATAGTGAAGTTGCTAAAGTTTTTTTTACACCTTTGCAGAGCCTGGCTATTGGGTTTGTTCCTGTTAGCAGTCTGGATGGATGTTTTTGTCTTTGGTCAAGAGCACACGACATACATTCCTTCCAAATCGCGGGACATTGTTTTACAATATTTAAGAAACTGATGATCCTCAGCCCACCTTTGCTCCTAAAGAGCTTGGATTTCCTGGATGTCACTTTTGTACCAAGTCATGATTGTAATCATGTGATGACATCACCTGTTTCAAATCAAATCATTACATATTAGATTTTCTTTATTAAAAGGCAATTGTTCCAACTTTTTTGAAAGATGTTGCCAGCATCAGAACTGAAGTGTTTATTTTGATGCAGTAGCATCAAACTAAGGTGCTGCTGACATAGACATAGTATAGCTCACAGATGACTTAGAAATCATTATTTTTGGTTTTCACACAACACTTTTACAATAAGATGAAGGGTTATGTAGAGAAAAGGATTAATGGTTAAAATATGAATCAACTATCTTAACACTGTACTGTATCGGCACAGAGCGAGCAAACGAGTAAGTGATTCAAGCTTGTGTTTTTTTTTTATCTGTACCTTCCACAGTGATGTTTTTACTAAAGAGCAGAGGTGGAAAGAGTAATAAAATTTTGTACTCAAATACAAGTACTGTTACTTCAGTGAAATTTTACTTAAGTACAAGTAAAGTTACCATTATAAAAATCTACTCAAGTAAAAGTAAAAAGTAGCTCATTAAAAAATTTACTCAGAGTAAAAGTTACTGAGTTACTTTTTTATTTTTATTTTTTTAACAGCGGGGGTGGGGTGAGGCAGATATAAATCTCAAACTAGTTGTTTTTAACTGAAGGAACACCTTTGCATAATAAAGCTGTTGTCTTTCTTGTGCTTGAAAATCAAAGTGGTCACTTAAATATGGTGTTACGTCCCAGTCTAGGGTCATACAGCAAAAGAATGGTTCAGGGTTCTATTTTAAACTGTATGGAAATGGTGGTATATGGCAGAAAGTAGTAGATCCAATCATTAACTGATGAAATAACGAGGTTTGTATACACACATACACACACACATACAGTACACACACACACACACACACACACACACACACACACACACACACACACACACACACACACACACACCAGGAGGAGGAGGATGGACCCAGGCCAAAATAATAAACAAAATGGTATTTATATTTAGTAGCTAGATTACCTGCAAAAAAACAAACAAAAAAAAAACACAAACAAAAATAGTTACCTTCCCAGACTCCCTAAACCAAAAACAGTGAAATTATCTACAAATATATACAAAGACCAACCAAACCAAAGGGACAAAGCAATAATCAAAGTCAATGGGAGGCAAAAAGTCAAACCAAAATACACAACCAAATATCAAACGCCAAAATCACAACGTCTTTCATCTTTCCCGCGTCTCTCTCCGGTGTATATATGTTCGCGCTAGTCGATGACGTCACTCTCAAGGCGGAAGCGACCGTGTGGAAGGTCTGGTAGCTGCCGATGTCAGAAAACCTGGAGTGGAGTCTGGAGCGGCGCGCGACCAGGACATGATACACACACGCGGCGCAACGGAGCATTTATACAAAGCATAATATTTTTATTATTTTATCATTTTCATTCATTTATTTTTTACTCAGTATCAATTATGATTTAACATGTAGCGAATTACAATGCTTCAAACAAAACGTACTTAAGTAAAAGTAAAATTACAGATTTTTAAAACTACTTTAAAAAGTAGAAATACACAAAAAACTACTCAATTACAGTAACGCGAGTAAATGTCATTCGTTACTTTCCACCTCTGCTAAAGAGTGTCTGTAACTAAGGTCTTTTTGAATTTTCTTTGATATCTTGCTTTTACAGTGGTCACCTAATCGGAGCGTTGTATTTGCTGACCACTGAGTGGCGCTATATAACTACAGACTGATGCCTCATGCCTTAGTTCATTCTCTGCATTTGATTATTTATAATAACGCAAAAACACGAGTGCTGATGATTTACAAATACAATATTTGTTAATTTAATATAAAGCCGGTATCGTTATCCTCCTTTTTATTTTCCTACGTAGACTAATAAAGTTTTCCAGAGCGCGGAGAAGTTTTGTTGTACTAAATAATATTATATATTAAATAATAATCTATACGTTTTCAACTTGGTGTTATTTGATCTTATTGGTTTAGAAATTTATATTTCAATAAATAGTAAACTTGGCCGATTTCGTTCTAATTTTTTGACAAGTGGGGCTTGAAAATTCTCCCACTCCCTTAAGTGGGGAATAACAGAAAATGTTTGAGAACCACTGCTGCGTCCTGTGTGTGCTTTACAATGCCAGACAACATTCAAATGCAAATTTTTCACCCTCCCCCTATACATTCAGGACCTCTCACCACTTCCCCAATCTGAGGCTCTTATGCCTCAGAATTTCAGTCAGGGGCGGACTCGGACCAAAAAGTGGCCCTGGACTTTCTGGCCCACAGCAGCCCACATCATACAGTAATACACTGGCTCATTAATGTAGAGATATATTTTAACACCAGTTACTAGTATAAAAAAAAATAACACAATACGGAAAGCAATGCTATTTAAACATATTATTTGAAGTATCACTGAACATACATTGGGTCATATTAGTGAAACAAAGAAACAAAGGAAAGAACATCAAGACAAACTACATATAAATCTATAAAGACAATATTTTAAAAAGAATGGCAATAAAACTGAACAGGTAAGCTGAAATAAAATCAGTAGCAGCATTACTTTTTAATTAATATTGTCTACCATAATAATTACTAGCAGGAGGTAATGCTGCTACTGATTTTATTCCAGCTTACCTGTTCAGTTTGATTGTGATTCTTTTCACTTGGCTCTGGTAGATCAGGGGAGACGTGTTGGTCATCATCAGCAGGCACTGGTTCATCATCACTGACCTGCTGCACTTACAGTTTACACTGATGAGTGGTAGATCTTACACTGCATCACGATGATACCCCCTGCCAAATGTTCATGATATCTCACAAACAAAAAGGCAAATTTGTCTTTTCCTCATAAAGTGTTTAGGTCAAATTCCACCCATACAAGTGTGACAAATATGCAAAGAAAAAAATCAGGAAGGGGCAACTACTTTTCCATGGCACTGCACATGTAGTCAGATTGTTCCACTAGGATGAAACGGTGCCAGGTGGAGTTAAAGCACTTTTAAAATCACACTAACTTTACACTGATCTGAATAACTTTGAATAATGAACTTATTGTTCTTTCCTTTCTTTCTTTTTTTTTTTTTTTTTACAAATATGACCCAATATATGTTCAGTGATACTTTTTATTTACATTTTTGTTTGTTATATTTCTATACTAGTATGTGGTTTTAAAAAAATAATCTCCACTTTAATGAGCCAGTGTATTCTTCTTCCTCTTTTTAAAAGGCAGAATCTGTTCATTTGAAGCATTTCACTGCATTTACCTCTAAAGCTTTTTCTTATTTCCGTGTACTTTTCAGCTCCACCTTTTCTTCTTCCTGCATTTCATTCATTGAAATTATTAATTTGCTCAAACAACTTCGCTGCATGGAGGGATATATAGAGGGAGCGAAACATGCGCATGCACAGTAACAAACACAGTTAGCTTCTCCGCTTTGTTTTTAATGTTGCTCGCGGCAGTGTAACAGCCCGTTAATTCATGTAATGATGAGATGGACAAACTTGTCGATGTCCGTTCTTTAGTTTGCTGCATATTGTCAGGTTATAGTACAAACTTTCGGGTAGATCCTGCTATTAAATCAAACTAAAAACGAGTGAAAAGAATACAAAACTCAGACTCTATATCCCAGATACCCATCTCGCATCCAACTTCACACACACACCAGACCACATTACCCACAATGCATCTCCCGCACTGGACTACACTAAAAATATAACTTAACAAGCTTTCGTCAAACTCGATTTTGACAGTTTTATTACCCCCTTGACCTTTAGATGACCTTTAGGAATTTTTATGACCGGGAGGTTTCGTGATAAAAAGGGAGGGGTTTATGCATTAATTCATTCATTTATTTATATACGTATTTATTTATATACGTATTTATTTATTTATTCATTTATATACGTATTTATTTGTATACGTATTTATTTCATTTATTTATTGTTCAGTGTGTTTTTATTTGAAAAAATATGCTTGATGAGGGGACTCATTTCAAGGTGTTTGTGCGTAACTATTAAGACAGGGAGAATGTATTTTATTAACAAGGGGCAAACAGTGAAACATTTATTCACTTTGGTAAAATCTTGGAGCATTTTTTTTTTTTTAATGATTGAGGACTAGCGAAGTTAAGAGAAGAAGCATAAACGTTACCAGAGGGCGAAAGCCCCGAGTCGTTGAAGAAGAATGGTCTCGATGATACGACTAAAAAACGTTGCTGCGGGAAAAAATAAAGTACAAGAGACATAGGCGAGGTCCGCGAGTTTGTCCGATGTCAAGAGCGTGTAGCGCAAAGTCTTGTATGGTACGGAATGCGTTCAGAGTTCGTCAAGCGACTGAATGAATCAAGGGTTTTCCCCTCGGAAGGCATGATTGGATGGAGCAGATCGTGACGCGACGGAGTCTGCGCTTCTAACTCCGCCTCATCAGTTTTTTTTTTTTTTTAGAAACGCACGGGAGGTTTCGTGATAAAAAGGGAGGGGTGTAGCGATGTCTAATGCGTAAACATCGTTTCATTCATTTAATGTTGTTGTTGTGAGAAGTTGATCTACTTTTTTTTTTTAATTAGTATTTTTTTTCTATCAGTGAAAAAATGAATGCTTATGAGGGTATAATCTCGGAGGTGCCTTTGACGGCTGTGTATGACTCGTCTTTAACTCGAGCTCCGAAAAAGCGTGTTATGTATCTCCGCCGGACTCAGCGCCCGCCGCGTGACTCGCTTCGGGAAGAGATGAGTCTGGATCACGGGCGCAAGTGGGGATTTGTGTTTAAGTACTCGGACGGGGAGATGTTTTTCTACCAACTGGAGAGCGGTGAAACATTTAACCCTTGTGTTGAAAAAACAATGATCACATCAAACGACTGGGGTGTGTTGAGTTTACTTGTTTTTCAGTTACTTAAAGAGAAGAATAAAGAATCCTTACCAGAGAGTGAGAACTTAAATCTCTGGAACGAGTTTGAAGAAGAAGAAGAAGAAGAAATTCATGTCGATGAGACACTAACTGCAAAAAAGAGTGTGGTACAAAGCGCTACTAAGAAAACGAGAGTAATGAGAATAATATGGGAGACGAAAGCCGCAGCTACGGCTAAATGGTTTTACCGTGTGAGCTGGGGTTTAACCAGCGCGAACGAGCCTGAGGGTTCGCTGACAGTGGAGCGCTTCAGCACCGAATGTGGGGTTTTTCATCCGACTCTAACCATCCCTGTCAACGCCTGGATCAGAATGCATAAAGTTTTCGGAGAGCGAATTACAGGCCTTTTCCATAGGAGTCGTGATTGGAAGGATCAGCTCGTGACGCGACGCAGTCTGCGCTTCTAACTCCGCCTCTTCTTCAGGGCGGCTAGTTTAAATTCCTCTAGTTCGCAGCTTCAACCCAGCCCGATACGTTATCCGAGTTTATGTCATGTCGTTCGATTCAGCACAAACCACGGTGTTCAGCATGGCGCTCGATTCAGAACAATCCTCGCAGTTTTCAGAGTTGTTTGAAAGTCAGACGGTTGATACGGACGACGGCGCGTCCTCGTCGGCTACGCTGCGTGACGGTGATGAAGCAGATGGATGGCTTTCCCGTCTTCAAATGGGCGCTGTAAAGAAAACAGACGGATGGCTTTCCCGTCTTCAATTGGACGCTATAAAAACGGTGGTGACAAGGCTGATCTCTATAGTCGTGTACCGCTACAGAGAGGAGACCTGCTACGGCTGTATGGTGGAACATCCTAGTCAGAAACACCACGAGTGCCTGTGGGGTTTTACGGACATCTTTTTCAAAGATAACTTTGAAGAATTGAGGAGGAGACTCTGGACCGACCGCTTTATCCCATCTATTCTGCGTTTTCTGGAAGCGTGCAGTCTGTCTCCGGCGGATGAAGGTATACTGACCGGTGTGTCCGAGACCTATCTACACGAGTTGAGAACCAGTGTGCAAATCGAAGACACTATTATAGACATACAGAGAACATTAACCGGTGAGGACGCCAAAACGCCTAAGAACAGAAACCTGGAAAAAGTTGTGAACTTCTGGTACGGGAACGAAGACTGACGAGGAAGATGGGTAACTGCCTGCGAAGATGGAGCGCGTATGCGCAAGAGTATTTGGTGATCAGCGAGATGCAGAGATTGGTGTTTAAAGTAATCGAAAACAGAGTCAATGACGTTTCAAAGTTTAAGTCAGATTTCATATGTGTAACTGCCGAGGTAGAGAGATTTGAAGAGATTCTGTGTATTATTAAATCTGCAACCGGTTCTGCAAACTGGGACGAGCTTGTGCAGGTGATATTACAGATGAACGAGAATTCTCCTGTCATTACCTTCTGTAAGATTATCGATGTTTTGAATGTGAAAGAAATGAGTATGCATCATATGTTTACACTTTATGCATTGTTTGTAGATATTATGGTTATTTTTATAAAAACCAATCATTCCGTAGACGTTGTCAGCGACTTGCAAAAAATTCACGATGCTTTTCTATGTAGAGATGGCAATGTAATCCTTACACAGGTTTTGAAAGTAATCAAACGCTGTTAATATTACTTTTTTAAATGTAATCCTTATTCGAAAGTTTTTACTACTACTGCTATTTTTATGTATAATGCTTAAAACCAATGTAATCCATGGTCGCAAGTTTCTCATATAATGTTTTTTAAAAATGTAATCCTTAGTCGAAAGTTTTTACTACTGCTATTTTTTTTATGTATGTATAATGCTTAAAACCAATGTAATCCATGGTCGCAAGTTTCTCATATAATGTTTTTTAAAAATGTATCCTTAGTCGAAAGTTTTTACTACTGCTATTTTTATGTATAATGCTTAAAAAATAAAATAAAAAAATGAGTTTAACTAAAAATAACGGATATTCTTTCTTTTTTCAACCCTCAAACAGCAAGTCACATGTAAAAACACACACACACACACACACACACACACACACAGGTCTCAAGGGGTCATAAAAAACAGACACTTCCTAAATGACCACTTAACAAAAACAGACACTTCACACTGGCCGAGACCATGGGATCATAAAACACACATGTCAGCGTCAACCTAAACGGATCATTTGTATAGATACAACACAGAGAGCGAGTCATAGCCATAAACACACATTCAGATCAAGAATAAAGTTCAGCGGTGAGAGAGATGTCTCGAAAACTTGATAGGTTGATGAAAAAAATATATTACGATCCTTCACACCCAGCCAGTTTCGGAGGGGTGCAGAGGTTGCATAAGGCCTTACAAAGCGAATTAGGTCTGAAAATAAATCTCAAGAGGGTTAAGGATTTTCTAGCTGAACAAGACGCGTACACGTTGCATAAAACGGCCCGAACGCGATTCCCTCGAAATAGAGTTTTTACCTCGAGGCCTCTCAATCAGTTTCAAGCTGATCTATGTGATATGCAAAAACTGTCATCGTACAACGACGGATTCAAGTATTTACTGACGGTGATCGATGTTTTTTCAAAGAAAGCGTACGTGAGACCTATAAAGAAAAAATCAGCTACAGAAGTAACCAGCGCCTTTGCGTCGATTTTAAAAGACAGCGGGGTTCCTCGTTTCCTTCAGACAGACAAAGGGAGTGAATTCTACAATAAAACTTTTCAAGCTTTAATGCGTAAAAATAACATTGAGCTTTTCAGCACGTCCAGCGATGTGAAAGCCTGCGTGGTCGAGAGATATAATCGGACGTTAAAATCCAAACTTTTTCGCTATTTTACAGCTAAAAACACTTTTAGATACGTTGACGTGTTGCAGGATTTCATCAAAAGTTATAATAACACGTACCACTCCAGTATCAAAATGGCCCCTAGGCAAGTGACTTCAGAAAACACATCTCAAGTTTTTCAAAACCTCTACGGCTCGTTCCCTCTAAGGCACAAGAGAAAATTAAAGATGATTTTTAAAGAGGGCGACCTGGTGAGAATATCCAAGCTGAGAGGGGTTTTCGAGAAAAAATATACACAGAGTTTCACGGACGAAATATTTACGGTATCCGATTGCATACCGCGGCTCCCGCCAGTGTATAAATTAAAGGATTATGACGGTGAAGAACTAGAAGGTACTTTTTATGAGGCCGAACTACAGAAAGTAAAGGTCGCTAAAGACAAAGTCTTCCAGATACAGGAAATTCGGGGGGAACGTATGATAAGGGGTGTCAAACATTATTTAGTGAAATGGCGAAACTGGCCTGAGAAATTCAACAGTTACGTGAAAGCTGGGGATTTAATCAAGGTATAAAAAATCAAACTCTAAGATGCACAATCATTTGCACGATGGAACGTTCAGGCAGAGAGGCTTTCTACATCACCTTACCCTCGAACGCCAGCTATGACTTGTTTAAGAATAATACGAGTTCGAGTTTTCGCGTGGACATGGCTAAACATCTAGTCCTCGACGGGGCTTGGGAAGTAGCGCTGACAGATGTATCATATCCGCATTCCTGGTATAACATACCGCGAGAGGGAGCCGAATTCCTGTGGATAGACACATGGGAACACGGACCACGAGGGGGCGGCGAAGAGATGGATTTGAGCGCCTTTACTCAGCGTAGAGTAAAAATTAAATATGGTGTTTATGAAGATAAAGATCAGATCGTGAAAGCTCTGAACGAGGAATTTAGACAATTGGAATTGGACATAAGGTTGAGTTTTAATAGACACCTACAGAGTTTCCAATGGATGGGAAGCGGCCGCTATCGTTTGCATTTTACGTCGCCTCTGTGTTTCATGTTAGGTGTGAAACCTGGTAAATGGTTTATGACAGGCCCAGGACCTAAAATATCCCCATTCCCTGCTGACATGAAAGCTGGATTCTATCATCTCTATCTCTATATAGACGTTATCACCCCGCAGATAGTAGGTGACGCATACGCGCCTCTGCTGCGCGCTGTTAAAATAGAGGGTAGATATGGAGATGTAATCACTCGCTCATACGGCACCCCCCATTACGTACCAGTGGCCAAGAAACATATTGAAAACATACACGTAGAGATTAAGTCCGATCAGAATAAGCAGGTCGTCTTCACCTACGGTAAGACGCTACTCACGCTCCATTTCAGACCGGTTAAAACGTCATTATGGCCTCATTAAGTTACAGAGCGGATCCCCGGCGTTTTGTAACTTACTACGAGAATCAGGTGGGTGGGTTACCGGGCTTCAGCGGCGCCCCGGTTATGTACGGACGAGGAGTAGGATCGGTGTTCTCGAGACTGTTTCGTTTTATAATACCCTTAGTAAAAAAGGGTTTCAGCGTTGCTAAGCCTCATCTGACGACCGCCGCCAAGGGCTTCGCTTCGGACGTGATCAGCAGAGCTGTCAGGAAAGCTGGCGAAGGCTCGGGAGGTCAGGAGGGGTCAGGAATAGCAATTTTATCACGAAGAGCCATAAAACGCCCTCCCGGTCAGCGTGTATCAAAGTCTAAAAAAAGACGCGTATCTAAAAAGCGTAAGTCAGTCGGTGAAAGCAGATCTGTAGGAAGGAGGTCGACGGCGCGGACTCGCGACATATTTTTTTGAGTTAACTGGAGATAAAAATCAGACATGGCTCTTTTACACGAGAAATCGGCCGAGTGCGCCATGACGGAACTCGACTTATTTTCGGCTCCAATGACTCAGCTATCTATTGAAGAGAGCCAGCGTATAGAGATTCAACCGTTATCAGCAATAACCGATAGAGGTCCTATAGAATTCATAATAAACGGTAGCGGTCATCATTATCTGGACCTTTCTGAAACGTTATTATTCTTAAGATTGAAAATTACTAATGCTGACGGATCGGATATCGCGCCTGACGCGCCGGTGGGCTTAGTGAATTACCCCTTAAACACAATTTTCTCACAATGCGACGTTACACTGGGCGACCGATTAATTTCCCAAGCCAGCGCCACTCACCCCTACAGAGCTATGATAGAAACCTTGCTAAACTATTCTGAGGACACTCTGAAAAGTCAATTCAGCGCAGGGCTGTTTTACAAAGACACAGCGGGAGCCATGGATTCAGTGGTGTTGGCTAATGGCCCTAATCGAGGCCTGGTTCAGAGAGCCAGATTCAGTCGGGAATCTAAGGAGCTTCATCTATTGGGCGCTCTCCACGCGGACATTTTCTTCAGCGAGAGACTCCTATTAAACGGTGTAGATTTACGAATCAGGTTGATTCGCTCCAGCGAAGACTTTAGCCTCATGCATCCGGTTAATCGCGTTTATAATTTGAAAATACTAGGAGCGTCTCTCTTTATCAAAAAGGTCTCAGTCGCGCCTGCGGTGCGCTTAGGTCACGAGGCCGCCTTGACACACGGCAATGCCTTGTATCCTATTTCGCGTATAAATGTGAAGACCTACTCTATCCCTGAGAATTCCCGAGTGTGTAATCACGAGAATCTGTTTCTGGGGGCTACGCCTAAATATGTGGTGTTGGCCATGGTGAATCACGAAGCGTTCACAGGTAGATCTGACCTTTCGCCTTTTAACTTCATACACAACGACGTCGAATATCTGGCGCTGTGTCAGGACGGTAGACAGATCCCAGCCAAAGCGTTTCAACCTCAATTCACCGACGGTTTAGCCGTCAGAGAGTTTTACAACATATTTACAGCTACAGGGAGACATCTGAAAGATCTGCCCCTCGCCATTGACAGACAGGATTTCCACGAAGGTTACGCTTTATTTGTTTTTAACCTCAGCCCGTCCGAAGACACAGAGGCTGTCTCCCCTGTATCAAGCGGATCTCTGAGGCTCGAATTACGTTTTCGCACCCCTCTACCACACACGACTACGCTGATAGTGTACGCCTGCTACAACTCGATTCTCGAGATAAACTCTAAAAGAAACGTTCTACTCGACTATTACTAAAAAATGAACAATCATCAGCTGGAAAATCTTCTCCGCCATCTATTGGGAGATTCGTTCAGCGGCGTTTACGCTTCTGACGAGCTACCTATGCTGCCGAAAAGTTTTCGGCGCCCGGCCTATTTCATAGTTAACACGCACCCGCGGCATATGCCCGGAGAACATTGGCTCGCGCTCTCTCTGGACGCGGATGGGGAAGCGAGTTTTTTCGACTCTTTTGGTTTCCCTCCCGACTTTATGTATTATCCAAAAACAATCATGGATTTTCTGGAAAACCAGAGAGGGGTGAAAAACATTTTATATCATAACAGACAGTTGCAGAGCCCCGTGTCGGCCGTCTGCGGCGAACACTGCGCGTATTATCTGTGTCACAGAGCCAGCGGTGTGGCGTATGAAGAGGTGATATCTTTGTACGGGGATGATGTGATAAAAAATGACAGGAGGGTGTCAGAGTTTATGAATAGATATCAAAGTTGTATAAGAAATCGCCGAGCAGGTCTATTTAATCACACTGTATGCTCTCTAAAAATGTTTACCGAGTGTCATAATATGTAACTTGTAATAATCACAAGAGTGTGTTTTTATTTCTAATATTATTTTCATAAAAACTTGATGTTTAATCACAAGTGTGTTACTTTTTATTTCTAATATTCTTCTTCTTGATGTATAATCACAAGAGTGAAAAAAGACATGATAAAATGTATTCGAATCAATAAAGATTTTTATTTTCAAACGGATTAAAAACATTATTTCATTCATTCATTCATGAAAAATTAACCCAATGAGGTGAAAGATTTGCAAGTCGTATCTTCTTCTTCTTTTTCTTAATTACTGCCAGCCGCGGTGTCTCTGTCCTTTTCCCTCGCGAAGCCTGCTCTGGCGACGAGGCGGTGGTGGTATCAACGTCATAACTTTTACCCCGCGAACCATCTTTAAGCGATTCAATATCCCGCCGCGCGCGGCTGTTAGGAATGGTAGATAAGGGAATATTAAGGCTGGAGAGGGTCTGTATAAACGCGTCCCAACCCGTGGGGCGAGTGCTAGGGGCTGTCAGACGCGTGTTTGTTAAATGTTTCATCAAATCAACTATGTGTGAACCATTAATCGCACGCTTCCTAAAAATAAACTCCCCATTTTCGCTCCACTCGCCCGGCCCCTCTGCCTCCGCTATTTTATGCAGAATATAACGTGCATTCCTTTTGAAACGAGGGTTGATGCACTCGATAACGTCATTTAAAATAACGTCTTTCTTTTCTTTCGGATCCTCAGCGAGGGGTTCTTTAGGTAGAGTAAGGGCGATCTCTCGAGTTTCGCCTTGCTTCTGTTTCTGAAGATTAAGGTATCTTTGCAAGAGAACGTTGTACTTTTTAATTTTCTCGTCGGGTGATAGCCCTTTCTGATCCAGGATCTCACGCATCTTCTGATCTAGCTCATTTTCGGCTCTTTCTCTGATATTTTCACCGTGGTTAACCTTTTCGTTTAGTTGGCTTAGTTGTTCAGGGGAGATGAGATACATTTTCCGCGAGGTCATTATTTATTTAGAAATAGCTGCGCTACGAACGGTAGAGCCGTGGTAAGTAATGGTAGAAGGAAACCCCCTGTTTGAAGGACTTTTCTTTTCTTGGTTAGGGACGTCTTCTTGCCCGCGATCAGTCTAATGTGTTTCTTTTGGCGCTGGAGTTTCTTATACTGCTGCCTGGACACGGGAATATTACCTCTCAAGAGGTTTAAAGCAATCTCACACAGAGCCCTAATGACATCAGAGGGACACGTTTCCAATATAGCTTTATGTTGTCGCAGAGGAATGGAGACTAAGGATCTGAGCAGCGGGATGTTTCTTTTCATACGGGCAGACATTTTTTTTTTTAAATCTGTTAAAATGATTACTTCTTCTTCTTGGGTAGATATACACAAGCCCTCTCTGCGGGTAGTAGACCCGCTCTCAGTCTGAAGCGATCTGGACAGGAGGGTGTCAAGTCTAGTAATAAATAACTATGAGGTTTATCTGTTGCGTCTTCATAACTCTCCAGAAAGAAGGCCCTCTGCCTCGGGAAAATCTGATTTGCTAATATAGACATCTGCAGCTTGTCACGGGGGTTTTTAAATAAAATAAGATGAGTGCAGTTTAAGTTCAGGGTCCTACTGTATTTGCCTTTATGAAAAATGTTCTGTGTCAGAAACATAACAGACATATTCCTGTGGTGGCGATACTGTGTGAAAATTTTAACCACTTCAGGATGGTCGGCGGCTTCCAAAACGACGTCGTCCAGAATAACCAGATGATTTTGATCTTTAGGAAAAATAGCTTCATCATCAAACGAGTCAGGCAGACCTTCTACAAACGTTATCCTTTTATTCAACATTTTCTGCATTTCACTGTACATTGGTTGAAAACACGTGTATATCCATACAATATTATCAGGCTGTGTATCCAAAACATGTTTACAATTTTCCAGCACATTCTTTACAAAGAAAGTTTTTCCTGATCCACTGGGGCCCACAACCAGACACGAAAATGGTAATTTTAGTCTATGGTCGAAAGCCGTCTCCTCCGCAGCCTCGAGGTGTGCCATTTTATTTATTTAATAACCAAAAGGTAAGCTTCCACCCCCGGCCAAGAGACGTCTCTTGTCAAAAACGACCCGAAACTTTTTCTCAATCGTGGAGTTTTTTAAACGAAAACAGTTCTTCTCCCGAACGATGCTGTGTTGTGGCGTCGTGAGAAAACGCGCGTGCGAACCGTCAATATAACCCTCGACGAGGTCTTTCACCGTGTCGAAGTTGATACGTTGACAACACTCGTATGTCTGTGTGATACCCTTAACACGCATCACTACTTTAGACGCCGTAGTCTGATAGGCGTAACTTTTAGGACCGGCGGAAACGAATTCTTTAATCGTATCCCCGTCCAGTTCGTCCGTTAGTTGACCTAAATAATTACCCATCTCGAGAGGGGTCTCGCCTTCTCTGGTTATATAGATCAGGCTGTCAGTGTCATAATACAAGACTCTCTCTTGCAACTGATCAAGATAGCCGTAGAGGGCCATTCGGCCGTAGCCTGTTGTGAAGGCAGCAATAAACACGTTATCTGTTTTGTTAGGGGGTGCGATACAACGCTTCCCATGCTGCCATTGAAGCAGCGCGACGTCCTCATTTAGGAAGCTGAAATAGTTGACGTTGTGATTACCTGAAAACATGTAATTAAAAAAGATTTCAGGATCGTTTACGAGTTCGGTGTTAATCATGTTACAGCGCTGAGCGAATTTACCCCAGAAGCTGTTCAGACAGAGTTTAGCCACCTGTCTTTTGGCAGGGTTAAAAGCGATTTTGGACGCGTCTAACAGAATGCCCTGATTAGTGTTATAATCGTCTATGTAACGCTGTCTGCTCGCAGCGTCCGTAACCTCCGCGGGGTAACCGCTCGCCTCTTGTTTGCCTTTTAAGAAAGTTTTAATGTAGCCCTTGAATAGATCAGCACTCTTCTCCTTAAAGTGCCATACCTCGGTGATCTCGGCTATCACATAACCCTTGTCTAAGGCTAGAGTAAACTCTGGTGTTATCCAAACCCCTGTCAGCGCACGTTCCTCTTCGTTATGGGTGCAGGATCCCTGTTGGAAATTCAGATCGGCGCATGTACGGCAGAGAGTGAAAACCAAGCGGCCTTTCTCAGATCTATAAGGTAGCACGGGGAAAAATAAACCTCGGGGTGGATAGACTTTGGCTCTTATCAGACCGAAATAATCTCGGGGGTTTTCAAAACCCCTGAAAATTATATCGGGGTGGTCTACCGGGTAAGGGAATGTGTAATTCACGTATGGGTAAAGCGACGTCACGTCTACGTACCTCACGCTTTCAGCCGGGCCTGCCGTGTAACGCAATCTTACAGGGCAGGTCCGGCCGCCGTACAACGCATCGCGAGGGGAGAGCGGCTGAGGGGGATTAAAGTTTTTAAGAAAACTCTGTACGCCCTGATGGGTCTGTTTCATCTCTTCCCACGTATGCTCTCTGATGGCTACAACTTTCACCCCGTGCCTATGTTGCAAACGCCTCAGTTTCTCCTCGCTATTCTCGTTCATGCTTTCATACGTTTTATCTGTTAAAGGATTAACTTCTTGAGGTGAAAAGCATTGCGGGCAACCGTGGTAAAAACAACCTTGGAATTCGTAAACTGTACGCACCCCGTTTACTACGGCATAACCATCAACGAAATACCGCCCTAGCTGCTTCTCGCCTCTGTTCAGAGCGTGTTGAATAAAGATGTTTTCGCTGAACATGAGCCACTCTAACCACTGAATACCTGCGTACGAATATCTTTTACATTGCCTCCGGTAATCGTCGGGCGACGGTATAGCTATGATGCGGTCCTTCAGGAAAAGCGTGCGAAAAACAGACATACAGGCTGACGCTATGGTGGCCGACTTGAAGGGGTCAACCCCCGCCTCTTCGATATACTCTTTTCTAAACATGACGCATGCAGTCATGAGTATCTCCGTATCATTTACGCAATAACGCCTGGCTTCCTCTTGAAAATTGAAAGTGCCCTCACGCACGGTGCTATACCACTCCAAAAAATCGCGTCTATTTTTTTCGGTCATCTGATCAACACCGTAATATTCGGGGTCAGGGTAAGCGCCTATATAGTCCAGATTCGTCGCGGAGCTGAAACGATGCGGGAAATGACCTTTCACCTTATCATCAAAACCCAGGGCTTTTGGAAGCTGCGCCAGGGGGAACGGAAGGAAAGACGCCGAATCTATAAATTTATGTTTATAATCGGGCTCTGTGAATAAAATCACTTTACTCCCTTGCATGACTAACTCAGGTTTTATGCCTAGTTCGATCATGGCATTGATTACTATGTATCCGTCGAATCCTTTCGAATTATGAGCAATAAAGATGGCACGATTGTAGCGGGGTCTCCTGAAATGCAGAATGAATTTTATAGCGCAGTCAACCCCCTCGGCACACCACTCTCGGCCCGATAAGGTTTTAGTGCTCACGAAAAACGGCGTGTGCGTGCCGTCCTGATTCGGAAATGTTTCAAAATCGTAAAAGACGATTCTCTTATTGTAGCGTAAATCCGCGGCCGTAGGGAGTATGTAACACTGATGTTGGTCTGTTTTTGAAGTAAACTCTGTTTTCTGACCGCAAATCATACACTTAAACAAGGGGCATTCGTGAGGATCTGAAGGCTTAGTCAAACTCACGGTATACAGTCTTTTGCACATTACACATTTCTTCACCGTATCGCATTGACTCGCGTAAACACCAGCTAACGGATGCCAATTTTTCACCTTATGCTTAGCTAGACAGTAGGAAGAGCGACAAGATCTATTACACTGACTACACGTTATATAGTGCGAATCGTGCTGTTTACAACCCGAATCCAGACACACGTTGCAATGACCACTGCATATATGTGAAAGAGCGTTGTCGTAGCCCATGTAACAGAATTCGCAAACCTTCCTCACTCCTAGAAAAGCGGTGACATTTTTTAAACCGTAATAATGATTCTGGAACAGGAATAAAAACAACGTTGTGGCTTTCCATGGAGAGGAAGTTTGAAAATTAGCCAAGGTCTCTCTCGCCTCGGTTCTGTAAAACACTACAATTTTACAATCCAACACACGCTCGAAATTATGGATGTCTGAAAACGAAACAGGGGTATGCTCTGACAACCCCGCCTTTGTCTGTATCTCCCGAGCGAGCGTTTCAGCTGCAGCATCTGTGATTTCGGGGTGAAGCAAATGAGCGAGGTTGATAGCGAAGCATAACTGATTAGCGGGATTATCGACTACGTAGAGAAATCTCTGCTTCTTTTTAAGGATTTCACAGTCCAGCGTTTTCTGCAACAACCTCTTGACACCACCACCCCCTCGTTGATTTCTAACAATCTGGACGACTAGCTCTAGGGTTCTGTCGCCCAACACAGACATGTTAGACTGCACTAGACGGTCTAGTAAATCCTGGAAAACCGTGAGATCTGCTCCTTCGGAGACCCGTAACGTGGAAGAGAGACCGCTTCTCAGGCTCTCGCCTCTTAATTCTAGCTGTAGCACGTCACCCTCTTGAGCGTATGAAAGCGCCTTATCGACTATGTCATACACGCCACCCATCACGTTCCCATAAAAAGAGCCGTAATCAGCCACATCGCTCTGCGGTATATTTAATAATTGTCTAATTTCTATATTATTAAATCGGGACCTCGTCATCACCCGGGGCTCGTTGGAGATAATTTCAGCAGGGGGGTTTGCGCTAGAACAGGGTTGATCAGCGGGGGGTTGCATTAGTGTGGCGTCAACATCATCACCTCCTCGGCCTACTTGATCTGTTTCGAACACTTGGTTACAGGTTACCTGATTATTTATGTTTGACAGCTGTAGCAGCGTGTTTTCTATTTGAGCGAGTCGCGAAGCTAGAGACTCGGGGTTAGAAGCATTATCTGTTAATATCTGCTGTTCAGGCTGACTTATGCCACCCTCGTCGTCATTTACAGATTCGGGCTGGCGGAGGGCTTTTATTTGATTTATCAATGTTTGATAATGTGATGACTCATCATTATCTACCTCTTCAGAACTGTGCGAAACGCTTGTTAAGTGTAGTAGCGCCGCTTCTATTTCGGAAATTTGCAAAGCCAGTGACTCATTATCTGTCGCTGGTTCATGGTGTGTTTATAGAGTTTATGTTATGAGTATTTAAAGAGTCGGGTTGATGAAGGGTCATTATCTGATTTATTAACATTTGATATTGTTGTTGTTGATCAGCATTATCATTGCTAGGAACCGCGGGATCGTTTAATGGTTGCACATGTAACTCTGGTTGGGAACCCCGTGAATCAGACACGTGTAAAGACGAGGACGTCAAAGAGTCTTGATTATCAATGTTTACTAACTCTTGATGCATATCCAACATTTCCGTAAAGTCAATGATAGCAACATCATCATCATCATTAGCATTTACAAATGAGGCCATGTTTTTTAACACTAAACACACTCAATAAAAAAAAAAACGCATACACTAATAAAAACACACAGGTAGAAAACAGAATAATAAAAAATCAGCGAAGAAGCGCTTGCAAAGTTGCTGTATACGCGATACCGACTGTCCTGATAAGAAGCACTTCCCGCGAAGTGTGCGGATGGTAAGGGTGATACGCTCTTGAAGTACTCCTGTAGCTCCTACGGGTTCTTCTTTGGCGTCTACGTCTCTCTGTGTAGGAATAACAGAAGGATGAGAAAATAGGCTATGAATAGTTTTTCCAGGTAAAGAAACGTCGCTTAGCTTAGACCCATTAAAAACTCACCGCTAGACGATGAAGAGGATGATGAAGAAGAAGTTCTCTGTCTACGCCGGGGTCTTTCACTTGACCTCTCTCGTTCACGGTTCGCTTGATGAGGAGGAGGCCGCGTTCCCGGGTGTTCGGGCTGCTCAGCCGGGGTGCTGTTTTCAGGCCTGTTTGGCTGTTGTTCTGAGATTTCGCCTGTTGTAGGTATCTCCAGGGGTTCAGGATCGAGGACGCTCAACAGTTCAACGTCTTCTACTACTACCAAAGAAAGAAAAAGAGTGTTCTTTTTTTTTCATTGCAACATCATTATCATGAGAAAAATAAATAAATAAATAAAATAACGCACCGTAACTAGGATCAGACTGTGGCTGCAGCGATCCGACCTGTTGATCCACTAGTTTTTCATCACTTTCTGAAACAGTATACTATATAGGTGTTATCATTATTTAATTTAGGTTAATATGTATTCTCTCTAAAAAAAAAAATAGTGTTAGACTCACCAGTAACCTTAGGAGTAGACAACGGCTGCTCAGCCGTTTTAAAAATCAATGTTTCAAAATCTAAAATAATGAAAACTTAGTTTAGCTAAAACATTTCTTATGAAGTTAGAAATAAACTGATCATATATTTACAATTACAATAAGAGATAAAACTCACCGTCTTGCCAGCAGGCTTCTGGTACAACGGCGCATGGGTTGACTGTCAGATTGTTTACTGCGAAGGGCAAAACGATTTCGTTTTTTTTTATTTTTAAAAACAGCCTGAAACTCTTGTAGATACAAAAAATGAAAAAATTAACCTAGGATCTACCTGGAGCCATAGCGAAGATGTTCGAAGACCTGGTGTTCTCCAGAGCAGCAGCGAAGAAAAAATGACGAGTTTGTTTGTTTATCCCGCTTCGCACCTCTTACGTGTTTTTTATAGAACTCTCTTAACACCCCCAAAGAACACACACACATACACACAGGTCTCAAGGGGCCATAAAACAGACACTTCCTAAACAAACAAGCCTAATGGGTCATTAAAAAACAGACACATCCTAAATGACCACTTAACAAAAACAGACACTTCACACTGGCCTAGACCATGGGATCATAAAAGTGTCATGAACTTTAACATAGAACAGGTTACCCCTTAGCTGAAACTCTAACTCTAGCTGAAAAAAGTAAAATTAAAGATGTAAGACTTTATAAGTCTTGACTTTATAAGTAAAGATATGAAGAGTTAGGCCTGTTTTTACCTACTCCTTAACGTATCAAAAAAAAGAGTTAGGCCTGGTTTACCTATACCTGAACGTATAAAAAAACCCAGAATAATTTCACCTCTTTTTTACCCCTTGTTATTACCAACAACTTCAGGCATCCTTTTTTTTTATTTTATTTTATAACAAAAATTTATTAAAAAGTTTAAATGTTTTTATTTTATACGTATAAAAACATTCGCTTTTAGATGTGCGTTTCTAAAAAAAAAAAACTGATGAGGCGGAGTTAGAAGCGCAGACTCCGTCGCGTCACGATCTGCTCCATCCAATCATGCCTTCCGAGGGGAAAACCCTTGATTCATTCAGTCGTTTGACGAACTCTGAACGCATTCCGTACCAGACAAGACTTTGCGCTACACGCTCTTGACATCGGACAAACTCGCGGACCTCGCCTATGTCTCTTGTACTTTATTTTTTCCCGCAGCAACGTTTTTTAGTCGTATCATCGAGACCATTCTTCTTCAACGACTCGGGGCTTTCGCCCTCTGGTAACGTTTATGCTTCTTCTCTTAACTTCGCTAGTCCTCAATCATTAAAAAAAAAAAAATGCTCCAAGATTTTACCAAAGTGAATAAATGTTTCACTGTTTGCCCCTTGTTAATAAAATACATTCTCCCTGTCTTAATAGTTACGCACAAACACCTTGAAATGAGTCCCCTCATCAAGCATATTTTTTCAAATAAAAACACACTGAACAATAAATAAATGAAATAAATACGTATACAAATAAATACGTATATAAATGAATAAATAAATAAATACGTATATAAATAAATACGTATATAAATAAATGAATGAATTAATGCATAAACCCCTCCCTTTTTATCACGAAACCTCCCGGTCATAAAAATTCCTAAAGGTCATCTAAAGGTCAAGGGGGTAATAAAACTGTCAAAATCGAGTTTGACGAAAGCTTGTTAAGTTATATTTTTTACACTCCCGTAAACAGCTGTCGTAAAATCAACCTCTCTCTCTCTCCTGCAACAACACGCTCTTTTTCGGCGGCGCCCGCACACTCCTCCATATGATTAGGATGCAATATTATGGTTTCATAATAGAAAAGAAATACCTTTTATTTGGGGTTAAGTGACTGATGTACATAACATCTTTCAGCTGAGCCTCGTTTCACTGAATAATCCACCACACACAATCAGTATAATGACACACACACACACACACAGAGTCGTCACTCCCCTAAATTTAAAGAATACAAACTGGTTGCGTGCGAGTTTGCTGTTTTTCCTATAGTATGCTGAAGCAAAATCAAAATAAAACATTTTATTTTGTTTTATTTTTATTTTGCTATAATTAAAATACATTTTTTTAAAACAGTATCACGCAGGGATCAAACCCGGGTCACCCGCGTGAAACGCCGCGGACTTACACTCACTCCGTAGGCTCCCTGAATAGGCGGGAAAGGGATGGAGCCACGTATTCGTGCCGGCAGGAAAAAAAAAAAAACAGATCTAACAAATGAGGACTCAGATTAATGTGCAAAAAATATATAATAAAACTATATAAGTCTACATAGCCTTTATAAGACTCTACCTTAAGCGCACTTAAAACATTTTATTTAGTTTTAAAATAAAACATTTTTAAAACATCATCACTCAGGATTCGAACCGGCACTTTGTAGATCTCTGGCCGAGTGCTCTAACCACTACACCAAGCAGGCACTTAGAGACAATGCACCCCAGAGACGTTAATAAGCCACTCGACTTCTTTGAAAGCAAGCTCTAGATAAGTGATGAAGTAAGCCTGTTATAATAATAACTTGGTGTTATTTGATCTTATTGGTTTAGAAATTTATATTTAAATAAATAGTAAACTTGGCCGATTTCGTTATAATTTTGTTTGATGAGTGGGGCTTGAAAATTCTCTTGAAAAATATGGTCATTTATTTCAGTTAATAAATCTACTAAAAAATTTTTTTACTCATTATTGTACAGTACACATTAATAGCTCTGGTTCAGATTTTTCATGTTTGTTGTGGAAATTACCATCACTGTTGTATTTACTGCGATGAATGAAAATGTCACTTTGCGCCACCTGGCGGCCATTTTACGAATGACTTTGAAATGCAACTGATTTATTTTGGCTGCTGTTGCCTTTAAACGGCGGTATGCGCGGCGGGATGGTTATTCCGATTGAGTAACCACTGTAACTTTGATTAAAAAGAAATCTTGCCATATCTGATAATAATCTCAGAAAAAACAAAAATTCGAAACTAGATTAAAATCCAAAAAAGAGACTTGACACTGGACACCTTGTTGACCTCCAAAAGGTGCTTGGCTGTGGGGCTTGATAGGTTGACCTCCTGAGTGCGCTAGCCAGGGATCCTGTGGCTTAAACCTACTGTAGGCCTATTTAGTGGTTAGTTGTGCCATTTTCAAACTGCACTGTATGTTGCTGTATCTCTCACAGATCATGAAGCTGAGTGGCCTGTACATTCCACACTTTGGCTTCTTTTGCTGCATTTTTTCTGACTAGTGAAGTGTAGTTGGAGCTGCCATGAAGACTCCTCTCTCTTTGCTCTGGTTTTTGCTGGAGCACAAAGAAGAAGCTTGCCCTATCAGACTCATTACCTTTGAGCTAACCATGCACACTGCGTTAGGGCTGCAACAACTAATTGATAAAATCGATAATTATCCATAATGAAATTTGTTGTCAACGAATGCCGTTATCGATCAGTTGAGCTGCTCACGTTACTGAGAAGCGCGACCACAAGATGCACAAATACACAAAGACACACACATGGAGTTTACAGAAATAATGTATAAACCGTGAAAAGAATGTAGAAAGAGACACTTCAGTTAAAAATAATATCATAATAATCTAGAAGTCTATTATTCTTCTTATTAAGTTTAATTAATTTAAGAGAATTTATTCTTAACAACTGAATATTTTTTAACTATATATTTATATATATATATATATATATACACACACAAACTGTCAACTTGCCATCTGCAATTATTGTTAAAAACAAAAGTGTTGATTTACATAAAATAAGGATTAAATGTCAAAATTAAAGATCATTAAACTCTATGTGGCTTTTGCATTTTTTTAAATTTACTTTTGTACATAAATAATACCCTGATTTAAGGTTCTATATAGTTAAGCAAAACATCAAATTAAAGCGATGAGTTGTTATCCGATTAATCGAAGAAGAAGAAAATCGACCAACTAATCGATTATCTATTGCGGTTTTGAGTAATGAACCAGGCTGGGAGTTTTTAAAAGCCTCAGGAGTCTTTTGCAGGTGTTTAGAGTTAATTAGTTGATTCAGATGATTAGGTTAATAGCTCGTTTAGAGAACCTTTTCATGATATGCTAATTTTTTGAGATATTAGCTCATAGATATTAGATCATCAATATTAAAACAATAAAAGGCTTGAACTACTTCAGTTTGTGTGTAATGAATCTAAAATATATGAAAGTCTAATGTTTATCAGTACATTACAGAAAATAATGAACTTTATCACAATATGTAAATTTTTTGAGAAGGACCTGTAAATAATCATTAGTTGCAGCCCTACACTGCGTGCTGCTGTAGTGATGCTAGTCTGAAGAGCGCGGAGGTAAAAAGAGTGAGAAAAAACTCCTGAGTGAGAATCCACATGAAAGTGGGTAGGAAGTCTGCAAACAGGTCATTAGGACAATTTCTTGAACAAAATTTGGATGGAGTCAAGAATTTACAAGTAAATGTTTAATCGTTTAGGCAGCACGGTGGTGTAGTGGTTAGCACTGTCGCCTTGCACCTCCAGAGTCCAGAGTCCAGGATAAAGCTGTATAGAAGATGAGTGAGTGAGAGTGTTCCATCTTTTTTTTCCTAATGTGAAAAAAGAACGGGTCTGAAGCTGTTAAATTTCAATGAGTTTCACTGAGACAATGTTTAATTTTAGCAAAATGTTGGGTTAAGTTTTAGGGGGGAAAAAACTGCAACCACATTTTTTATTTAAACAAATATGAAAATGATTCCGTTTATTCAAATAATGACAATTATTTTTCCAATCTCATAAAGAAACAAAATGAAGTCACTGATCTGCTGGTAAAAGAATATGAATTTAGTCACAGTGAAATAAAATTTTCAAATCTGACATCAGTTTTTAGGGCTGCAAATGTGTACAGGAGGATTTGTAGTTAGGAGTTGTAATGTGGGGGATTATTGATTATTGTGTTCAGAGGATACTAGACAAAACTTTAATATTTGGATAATGAGACATCAACACTAAAAAAGTCTGATTTGTGGTCAGATATATCTAAATCAGATACAGCAAAGCCAAGAAGTGCAACCTTCCCAAGTTCTCCCACACCACCCCATTCCTCGGCTTCCTGCAGTGGCTTCCTGTAGCTGCCCGCATCAAATTCAAAACTTTTAAAAAAAAACACAAGTTTTTAGCATTTCATGCTAAAATAAAGATAAGAATGACCCAAAACCCACTTACCTATGCAAGTATATTAGTGTTATATATGTTATATATTTTTTGCACATTAATCTGAGTCCTCATCTGTTAGATCTGTTTAGTTTTTTTTTTCCTGCCGGGACGAATGCGCGGTTCCATCCCTTTCCCGCCTATTCAGGGAGCCTACGGAGTGAGCGATTAACCATAGTCGAATCGATTGGTGTGCGTCCAGCTCACGTTACTCGTCTGCTATTCATGCCGGCTGGTGATAATTAACGTTAATATGATCTCGGGCTTGCTCACGATGCTCAACATCTATAAAAATAGCAAAGTATTGTGTATAGAGTGATAAAAAAAACTATCTAACGCATGTTAGAAAACATCATTTCCTGCATTTTTTGATGATTTGATTGATGTATTAAATTTTTTTATTTTAATTATAGCAAAATTAAAATAAAAAAAATTGTTGTATTTTGATTTTGCTTCAGCATACTATAGAAAAAACAGCAAACTCGCACGCAACCAGTTTGTATTCTTTAAATTTAGGGGAGTGACGGCTCGGTCTGCTGCTGCGTGTGTGTGTGTCATTATACTGATGAAAAGTGGTGGCCATTTTGATTTACGACAGCTGTTTACGGCAGTGTAGTCCAGTGCGGGAGATGCATTGTGGGTAATGAGGTCCGGTGTTACATCTGTTACATTTTTGATAACAATAGTTTTTTTTACAAACATTTCTAAACTAATAAGATAAAATGACACCAAGTTTAAAACAGATAAAATACACGTGCAAATAGTATAATTGTATAACAGGCTTACTTCGTTACTTATTTAACGCTTGCTTTCAAAGAAGTCGAGTGGCTTATTAAGGTCACGGAGGTGTGTTGTTTCTTAGTGCCTGGTTGGTGTAGCGGTTAGCGCGCTCGGTCAGGGATTTACAAAGCGTCGGTTCGAATCCTGGAGGATGCTGTTTTAAAAAATTGTTCTATTTTAATTTTACTCAGCAAACAAACATTCATTCATTCATTTTCTGTACCGCTTTATCCTTATATACAGGGTCGCGGGGGCCTGGAGCCTATCCCAGGAAACTTAGGGCACAAGGCGGGGTACACCCTGGACAGTGTGCCAATCCATCGCAGGGCACACACACATACTGTACTCACACTCATTCACACACTACGGGCAATGTGGAATGTCAATTAACCTAACCTACATGTCTTTGGATTGTGGGAGGAAACCGGAATACCCGGAGGAAACCCACCAAGCACGGGGAGAACATGCAAACTCCATGCACACAGAGACGGGAATCGAGCCTGGCCAGGGAATCGAACCCGGACCCTGGCGGTGCAAGGCGACAGTGCTAACCACTACACCACCGTGCCGCCCGCAAACAAACAGCAAACAAAAAATTTATTATTCAGAGCACGATATACAACCGTAATGAGTCCCTTAACTGGCTTATACAGCTGGCATGTGACCAACGTATTTAACCGTGATGAGTCCATAAAATCAGTAGCAGCTAATAATTACTAATTACTTTAGTTAATGCTGCTACTGATTTTATTCCAGTTTACCTGTTCAGGTTGATTGCGATTCTTTTTAAAATATTGTCTCAGTTTTATATGTTGTTCGTCTTGATGTTTGTCTTCTTTTCACTTGGCAACACTCAAATGCAAATTATTCACCGTGAATCAGCTGTTCTCACCTATCCATTCAGAGAAACTGAATGAGCTGAAATGAGCCTTTGTTTCACGACCGCGACACCCCTCTCTCTCACGCACATACAGTACAGAGTAGACCAAATCATTACAGTACATACTTTATCCAACGAACATGAAAAATATCCACATAATGATGAGTTAAGAAGCATTGCTTAATTTTCGTTTAGACAGACTGTTTGTATCTGATTATTGGTATTATTAAAGAACAGCAGCACAAACAACAACACAAGGGCTTGTACAGCAAAGAGTTAAATTTGTAACAGTAAAAAGCATCCGAATTTAAATATATAAATTACTAGAAACAAATTGAGCACACTATCAGAATAAAAAATAGAACAAATCAAATGTTTTTTACACATACACAAGGAGGATAATGATACCGAGTTTATATTAAAATATCAAATATTGTAATATTGTTTTTTGTGTTATTATAAATAATGAAATGCAGTAGGCTGTTATGGTCATCATCAAAAGAAAATATATTAAGTAACAGATAATATTAGGTTTATATTTCAAATTAGATAAAATGCTGATTTTCCAGCAGTAAAATTATTGTATCTCTACAGTTTACAAAACCTCCGCTGCGTGTATTCATTCACAGGCTGAAGAGCACGCACAGAGAAATAGGAGACTGTGGTTTAGGAGTGGATTGGAGAGAAGAGAGCTGTTCAGTTACTATAAAAAAAAATAAAAAAATATATATAAAAACATAATATGATCTTCTTGAGTTATGAGGTTTTTTTTATTATACATAAGACAACCTTTCAGTTTTGTAAATATTCTAGTTATAGTGTGTTAAGTTTTTCTTTAGGTTAAACGGTTTTGAGAATTAGACCATCCAGCTAAGATCAATATTATGTCGTTGATTGATAAAATCTGGATTAAGGATATTTTATTTTGTTTTATTTATTTAATTTGTATTTTTCATCTTCCCCCCTGAGGGATTGCCACCTTATTGTGGTCAGGGGATTTGCGTGCCTCAGTGCTTGGATGTTTACCGAGGGCTCAAGGGAAGTGTGTCTGTGTGTGTGTGTGTGTGTGTGTGTCTGTGTGTGTGCGCGCGTGCGCTGTAGCCTGTGCTTTTTTCAGCGGATTTTTCCGCTACCGCAGATCAGTTTATCAACTTGTAATATATAAATTTTAGGAATATATTAACATGTGGAGACATCATTATATGTTGAATGGAACTTGTAAGCCTTTGAATGGTGTTAAAAATACTTGCAAAACAAGTATTGCAGCCATACATTGGAGGGAACTTCTGAGGTGGTCAGTGATTGATGGCACGGTCGGTCGGAGGGGGTTGTGATCACACCTATAGATCTTTTGTTCTAGGCTATCGGTCAAATATCTCTCCACTTGGAAGCAAAAACATGCAAGGGATTTCAGCATCTCGACGCACATACTAAGCTGTTTATAAAGTAGACACTGTTTGTTTTTTCATTTTGTAATCTTTCCCGTGTTTACCGTGTACTGTACAATGTATATTCATTTTTTAATGAATTACTGTAAATACTACACATTCCGTTGATTTACCAGAAATGACTTTTCTGTTTTTTGTGTGTGCTAAACTAAACTTCAGGGTCAAAGTAATAGCGATTTTATTTGAAAAGTATTATATATTTACAATGCTGATAAGTTCAAGCTTAGATTCATATATAAACTGCTTCAAAGTCTTTCCACCCCGTGACCGCTGAAATCCGACAGACGCAGGGCTCAAGGGAGGTGTGTCTGTGTGTGTGTGTGTGTGTGTGTGTGCGCGCGTGTGTATGTGTGTGTGTGCACGTGCGCTGCAGCCTGTCATTTTCAGCGGATTTTTCCGCTACCGCAGATCAGTTTATCAACTTGTAATATATACATTTTAGGAATATATTAACATGTGCAGACATTTAAGGGTGCGCTGCCCTCTCTTGCCCATGCGTAGAGCCTACACACATACACACACACACACACACACACACATCTATCTATCTATTATATAAATACACATTTGGAATCTGCATCTACATTTTCTGTTACAAGTATAGAATTAGGTTCAGCTGAGACTCATGATCAATGGTGTTAGAGTACTTATGTAGTGATAATTAGTTTCAGCCAAATCATTAAAACTAACAATGGACTATGACACTCTTGTTTTACACACATTGTTTTAGCGATAGTTTCACGGAAGCGAGTTTAGAACTAATCTAACCAAACCAAGAAAAAAACAAACATCCGAAGCTTCAAATAGAATGAACGAACTAATGAAATTGATATATATGTAATTGATATACTGTATATACAGACGTGTGTGTGTCATTTTAATTCAAATGAACATTTTAATGCTTTCTGATACACTTATCAACTTATCGACATACACTTATCAACACAAACTCTCCGTGCACGCACACACACAATCTCTAAAAAATTAATATTAATAACATACATATACAAATAAACAAAAATATAAACGTCTATATTGAAGTCTACGGTGAACGCAGAGTCGGCTAAGCACACGTGATGACGCGCGCGCCCTCACCTCTGTTACGGCTGTCTACAGTATTTGGCCAAAAGAATTATAATAATTGAACGATATGCCTGGTCCTGGAAAGAGACATCAACAGTCCAGCGCTGAGAAACGAAAGAACCGAAAGAAAAAAAAGCCTAAGATGAAGCCCGTGCATCAATTCCAGAAATAAAACTTTACTTTATTCTGTCGACGTTAATAATGTAATAACGTAACATTAACGTAAAATAACGCAAATTTCATTTAACAGCAGGGGGGACAATAAATATATATTTTTATAAATTTATTGCATTGTTTATGTTGTTTACAGTCAAGCCATCAACATACAATAAAATGTAAACATGAGATCTAAACTAAAAACTGTGCTCCCTGTGCTGGTGCTGGCAATATCATCTCTTTGTTCTGCTGTCTCCGGCTCCCTCCCTGGTTCTGAATCTGCCCACTTCCTCTACTCTCACTGTCTCAGAACAGACTGACTCCTGAAGCAGAAAAAAAATGCAGGAAATTATGTTTTCTAACATGCGTTAGATAGTTTTTTTTATCACTCTATACACAATACTTTGCTATTTTTATAGATGTTGAGCATCGTGAGCAAGCCCGAGATCATATTAACGTTAATTATCACCAGCCGGCAAGAATAGCACACGAGTAACGTGAGCTGGACGCACACCAATCGATTCGACTATGGTTAATCGCTCACTCCGTAGGCTCCCTGAATAGGCGGGAAAGGGATGGAACCGCGCATTCGTCCCGGCAGGAAAAAAAAAAACTAAACAGATCTAACAGATGAGGACTCAGATTAATGTGCAAAAAATATATAACAAAACTATATAAGTCTACATAGCCTTTATAAGATTCTACCTTAAGCGCACTTAAAACATTTTATTTAGTTTTAAAATAAAACAATTTTAAAACATCACTCGGGATTCGAACCGGCACTTTGTAGATCACTGGCCGAGTGTTCTAACCGCTACACCAAGCGGCCACTTAGAGACAATGCACACCAGAGACCTTAATAAGCCACTCGACTTCTTTGAAAGCAAGCGTACGTCTTTGATAAGTGACGAAGTAAGCCTGTTATAATAATAACTTGGTGTTATTTGATCTTATTGGTTTAGAAATTTATATTTAAATAAAACCCTACACACTTCTTTTCTAATTACACGTGATAAAATCTAAAGGCTCACTGTGTTAATATTTATTGTGCTTAAATTTGATCTTAATAAGATTTGATTTAATTTGAATTCTACATTTGTACTGTAATTATAGTACTGTGATTATGAATTCGGTCAACTACAGTGTTCCACTTGATGTTATCGGCTATTACGTGTATTATTGAGGCAGAGAATGAACTAAGGCATGAGGCGTCAGTCTGTAGTTATATAGCGCCACTCAGTGGTAAAAGCCAGCAAATGCACAGCAAATGCACATCCCGTAATGCGGCGGCGACGTTACATACGACGCTCCGATTTTGTAACCACTGTAAATCTCTTGCAAAAGCCATAATGTTGTAAAATAATAATGAATGCTGTATTGTATGACAAAACTACACAGTGGTTTACGAGGAGCAAACTTATTCAGTTATCCATTAAAACTTTTCAAAATTCACCCAATATGGCATCCCATCTTAAAAGTCTCATGTATCTGTGATTACATAGACCTTCCAAAATAAGCAAAACATGACAGTTCCGGTAAGGCACAGAATGAATTATACCTCCCAGCAAGTTCTCTCTAAGTCACCAGACACACTTGTCTCCAATCTAGTCAGGAACATAAAAGACAGTGCGTAAAATCTTGCCTCATTTGAGCGATTTCTCAACATCTTTAAAACAATGTTTGACCCTGCTTCAGAGACTAAGGACAGTGAAAAAAAGATCCTCTAAATCAACCAAGGAAAAAGTCTATGGCCAAGTACACATTAAACTTCTGCACACTCGCTGAAAAAAACATGTTTACACTAAACTTTCCGAACACAAAAAAGCTTTAATCCCCAACTAACTCACTCACTAACTAACCACAATCCCTCCCGCAATCAAGCTTACAACCTTGTTATTCGAGACCTAATTGATTAACAATGTTCTCCAATACATGCTTGGGAGATTTGTCATCACACATCGATGGCATTTTAATGTATTATTCAGATTATGGTGCTCACATCAACTATGTAAAACAAGTCCTGAAGGTGTTCGTCAAAGGTGAAACGTGTGAATTCCACATAAACAGAGTTTCTTTTCTAAGATACATAATTCATTCATTCATTTTCTATACCGCTTAATCCTGTATTAGGGTCACGGGGACCTGGAGCCTATCCCAGGAGACTTCGGGCACTAGGCGGGGTACACCCTGGACAGGGTGCCAATCCATCGCAGGGCACACACACATACACACACTCACACACCCAATCACACACTACGGGCAATTTGGGAACGCCAATTAGCCTAACCTGCATATTTTTGGACTGTGGGAGGAAACCGGAGTACCCGGAGGAAACCCACCAAGCACGGGGAGAACATGCAAACTCCATGCACACAGAGATGGGAATCGAGCCTGGCCGGGGAATCGAACCCAGACCCTGGAGGTGCAAGGCGACAGTGCTAACCACTACACCACCGTGCCGCCTCCGGATACGTAATAAATAAATAAATAAATAAATAAGAAATTTTTTAGACATTGTAGTAATTCTTTTTTTTTTTTCAGTTTAAGTTTGGTGTAAAGATTAATTCGTCATCTTCCACTGAGCACAGGGTCTCCTCACAACACCATATTGTTTTAAACATGCCTATGTCCTTCATGTTCTTATAGAAATTAAAATCAATTAAAATTCTTGATTTAACAAGTCTGGAGAAGATTTTTCGTGGATCACAGTCTGTACTTTGTGCCAGCTTATTTTTTATGCTTATATATATATTGCCATTTTGGCTTGACCAATGGTAAAATTAATAAGCTGGCATTTGAATATGTTTTTCTGGACATATTTAAAACCATGAATAAAAAAAACTGGCGATTAAAATCTACATGCAGTGGTTTAAAAAATGCGTTTTAAAAGCTTAAACAAGGGCGACAATCTGGAACAATGTATAAAAGCATGGAAAACAGTTTCTGTCTGTGAACAAAAGGGGCATTCTTGTGTAATTTCTGGATTTAAAATAGAGATAAAAGAGTTCACAGAGACAATTCCATGTAAAATCCTCCATTGGAGGTCAGCAGACGTTTTGGTTAATGGTGGTTCATACAGTGCTCTCCACTCTGGTTTAATATCATTATTAAAACCCAGTTCAGTGCGCCATGGGGTGTCAACCCTCCCAATCAGTTTTTTTTTTGTTTAAAACCTTCACGCAAGCTTTGTACAGAACCTTACCAGACACTGTCTCAACATTCATCTCTTCCTCACCCTTGTGCTCCAGGAGTGGGCCACCGTATCCCTCTACAGTAGGTCTGGAGTTATGATCAGCTGTTAAAAGGGTTCCTCTTCTGTAGAGCTGGTCTCATTTCTTGTATATTCCATCAGCTGAACACGTTCCTCCGATGTTAGGGTGGTTCTCCATCGATGCAGGAGTTGGTTGGTTGGAGGCAGAGTGATGATGCAAGTGGTGAGCCCAGAAGCAGGCGCAAGGGAATATTCTCTGGTTGTATGGAGGAGCCTTGCGCTCGAATGAAATGAGCATGATCACTGCAGTCCCATGTGTGCTGCCAAGTCCTCTGCTCGAGACAGGTCTGTTCCAGTGATGTTTACCAGCTGCCGGAGTGTCACAATCCCTGCGGAGACCAGGGTCTTGGATAGTGCTGGGGTTGTTTCACTAGAGATGTCTAGATGCCCTCCACAGACTAGGGGCTCCTCCAGCAGCCAGTGTAAGTTTCTGTTTCCTTTGATTTGGTTTTTTAAAAAGTTCCAAATTTTAAAATTTCTTTGATAAAAAACTGGTAGTCTGTCCAGTGCTGTGGGGTCCATTAAAAACAGAGTTCTGTCCAGTCCGAGTCCTCCCACCGTACGTAGGAGTGTGAAGGGTGCTGCTCTCCATCCTTCGTCACTAGCTCCAGTGAGGAGTCTCTGGATGAACTGCAGGCGGAAGGCTGTAGTTCTGCTGGCTAGCTGCACCAGGCCCTGTCCTTCTTCCTCTTTAGGCAGGTGAAGAAGGCTTTGTGGTATCCAATGCAGTTTGTCCCAGAAGAAGGCTACCAGTAGGGCCTGTATGCTTGCATGCCAGTTTGTGCAACAGGGATGATGCTGCTAGGTTGTTGATGACCAGCACTCGTCCTCTGTAAGACATTTTTGGGACCAACCACGTCCATCTGCTTAGTCTGCGTTTTATGCCTTCAACAATACCCTCCCAGTTTTTCTTAAAAAATTGCCCAGGTATTGCCCAGGTAGACACCCAAGTATTTAAAACCGCCCTTGTTCCACGTTAAACCCCCTGGTAGTGTGGGCTGTTCGCCTCCCCATTCTCCTACTAAAATGACTTCACTTTTGGTCCAGTTGATTTTAGCAGATGATAAAATCTTAAAATCTTCTAAAACGTCAGTTAAAAAAGTCACACCACTACAGTCAGATCATCGGCATACGCTGAAAGACAGGTTGAAGTATTAAAATGAGGTATATTAAAACCAGAAAGCTGATCTCTCAGTTTGCATTAAAGAGGTTCGATTGCTAAAGAATATAGCATGCCTGATAGAGAGCAGCCCTGTCTAATGCCTCTGTGTACTTTAATAAACCACCATTAACCTTCAGCACACTCTTAATGTCACTATACAATGTTTTGATCATGGCTGTGAAACCTGGGGTGAACCCAAAACTATCTAGCACCTTCCACAAATATTCATGTTCAACCCGGTCTCCTTTTCCTGGTCCAGCAAAATGAGACCAGTCTTTAGCGCTATGTGTCTCCTGCACTAGAGCCACATCAATGTCTTTCTGTTTTAATAGTTTGTAGAGTTTTGCTCTTTTTTTCATATGTTCTCGCCCCGTTTATATTTAAGCTCGCAATGTTTACTTCATTCATTAAAAGGTGTATAGATAAAAAAAAACAGTCCTATATATAAGAAAACATACCAATGTCCAGCAGAGAGGTAAAATCATTCTAAAAATTCTTCCTCAGCGAGTTCCTTGTTTATTTTGGTGATCCATTTTTTTATTCTGAATATTTCCAGGTCAATGAAAGCTGTCACGGGTGAACTAACCTGAAGGACCAGAAGACGTAGCTTTAGCGGTTAGCCCAATGTACGTAGCGTGGATGGTGAACCCAAACGCGGAGAGAAGCGAGTAGGTAGGATATCCCCACGATTTAGTATAAGGACTCTCACAAAGGGTGAGCGAGGGTGTCGACGGCGATGTTGAGCGGCGTAGCGTGTGTTGGCTCGTTGGATGGCTTGGTTCGTCAATGTCCAGAGCCGCCGACACCTGCGGACCAACTGTTGGGCTGATGGTACATCAACCTCCGGTTCTTGGTGTTCGAACATCGGAGGTTGGAAACCATGGCATACCTCGAACGGACTGGGACTGGTTGCAGACGAGACGTGTAGGTTGTGTGACAACTCAGCCCATAGGAGGTAGCGAGCCCAGGAGCGCTGACGATCCGCCACAAAACACCTTAGATAGCGCTCCAGTTGTTGGTTGGTCCGCTCCGTCTGAACATTGGTCTGGGGATGGTACCCAGAAGATAAGCTGCAGGTGGAATGGATCAGACGGCAGAAGGCCTTCCAGAACCGGGCAGTGAACTGTGGCCCCCTGTCCGAGACGATGTCTTTGGGGAACCCGTGCAGGCGGACTACATGCTCTAATATTAGTTCTACGGTGTCCTTGGCTGACGGGAGTCCTGTTAGGGCCACGAGGTGCACGGCTTTGGAGAAACGATCGACGATGGTTAAGATGGTATTTTTCCCTTCGGATTCCGGCAGGCCCGTGATGAAATCGACGGCAATGTGCGATCAGGGCCGACGGGGAATCGGAAGTGGTTGAAGTTCCCCTGGTGTCGGCTGGTTGGTGTCCTTTGCCCTGGCGCACACTGGGCACGCCTGGATGTATTCTTCGATGTCCCTGGTCATGGAGGGCCACCAGAAGGCGCGCTGGACGAACTGGATTGTACGCCTGCTACCTGGGTGTCCGGAGAGGAGTGAGTTCTGGCCCCACTGGATGACTTCCTGTCTCATGGGGTGAGGCACGTAGAGACGTCCAGGCGGCGCACCTGCTGGTTCGTTCTCCGTGACCTGTGCCTGGCGGACCCTTGTTTCCAGGTCCCAGCGGAGGAGTGCGATGATTCTGGATGATGGGAGGACAGGCGCGGGCTCTGCCCGGGCGACATCCTCTTCATGCTGGCGGGAGAGGGCGTCAGCCTTGGTGTTTTTCGAGCCCGGGCGGTATGACAGATGGAAATTATAATGTTCAAAAAATCGCGCCTGCCTCGGGTTCAGCTGTTTTAAGTTGCGGATCGTGATGAGATTTTGATGATCGGTCCAGACGATCAATGGCTTTCTGGTGCCCTGGAGCCAGTGACGCCATTCCTCCAAATCCCACTTTATGGCCAGCAGCTCGCGGTCCCCTACCCCGTATCGCTGCTGAGTGGTGTCAAATTTTTTGGAGAAAAAAACTACAGGGGTGTAGTTTTTGGTCTGGACCTCGCTGGGAGAGAACAGCCCCAGTGCCCACATCTGAGACGTCCACCTCCACAACGAATGGTTGGCTTGAATCTGGGTGAAGAAGAATCGGTGCGGTGGTGAAAAGTTGACAAAGCCTTTGGAAGGCTGAGATGGCGGCAGACTCTAGAGTGAAGGGTGAAGGTGAGGGTTGGGTCAGAGCGGTTAGGGGAGCAGCAACCGTACTGTAGTCCCGGATAAAGCGACGATAGAAGTTCGCAAACCTGAGAAACCGTTGAAGTTGCTTAAGGGTCTTGGGTAGGGGCCAATGACGCACAACTTCGAGTTTCTGCGGGTCCATGGCCACACCCTGGGGCGAGATGACAAAACCCAGGAACATGGTGGAGCGCTCGTGAAAAGCGCACTTCTCCAACTTACAGTACAGTTGGTGGGCGTGTAATCTCTTTAAAACCGCTCTGACGTGCTGGGTGTGTTCAAGAGTTCGTGAGTAAATTAAGATGTCGTCCAGGTATGCAAATGCCCACCGCCCTAACATTTCCCGGAGAACGTCATTAATGAAATGTTGGAAAGCGCCGGAGGCATTGCAAAGGCCAAAGGGTATTACCAGGCTTTCGTAGTGTCCCGTGGGTGTGATGAAGGCCGTCTTCCACTCATCGCCCTCTCTGATGCGCACCAAGTTGTGGGCGCTCCGCAGGTCCAACTTTGTGAAGATGGTAGCGGCAGAGAGGGCGTCCAGGGCAGAGTTGGTAAGAGGCAACGGGTGTCGGTTCTTTATGGTGATGTTATTTAGCCCCCAATATTCGACACATGGCCGAAGTTCTCCTCCTTTTTTCTTCACGAAGAAGAACCCCGCGGCAGCAGGCGATGAGGAGGGCCGGATGATACCTTGGCGAAGGGCATTTGTCACATAGTCTTCCATCGCCTGCGTCTCGGTGGTGGAGAGAGAGTAGAGGTGGCCGCGGGGTGGTATAGAACCCGGCTGGAGGTCGAAAGTTTGGTACAGGTCGCGCCCCACTGTAGAATCCTGTTCTGAGTCCAGGAGATGAGAGGGTCGTGTTGGATGAGCCATGGGTGGCCCACTGTAGAATCCTGTTCTGAGTCCAGGAGATGAGAGGGTCGTGTTGGATGAGCCATGGGTGGCCCAGAATGATGGGTGGCGATGAGACGGAGGTGAGGTGAAACCAGAGTTGTTCTCTGTGTTGGTCGATGACTAAGGTGATGGGTTGGGTTTGGGCGATGATAGGGCTAGATGAAAGGGGGCGACCGTCAACTGATGTGATCCGAATGGGCTGGGATAACGTCTCAATTTTTACCCCCAATTTTTTGGCGTAAGATGAGTCAATGAAGTTACCCGCTGCCCCGGAGTCGATGAATGCGGTACATCGAACTCGTTTGTGGCCAATTTGGAGGGTTTAGGGTTGGTTAGGGTTGTCGATGGTGGTGGAGATCTGAAGAAGGCCCGGTGAATCTCTCCCTCTGTTCACCGGGGCTGGACGTTTCCCAGGCGTAGAGGGTAGATTGCCCGGTGATGGTCCGCGGAACCACAATATGAGCACAGACCCTCTTTGAATCGGCGTGCGCGTTCCGATACGGTCAGGGAGGCGCGTCCTAGTTGCATGGGTTCCCCGGCTCCTGTGTCAACCACGGCAGGAGGTGGAGAACCGACATGTCCAGGTGTGGCGTAGGTGGCGGAAGAAGGTGGTCGTGGTGGGTTGAAGGTGAAGGTAGATGCTGGCGGCAGGGTTCTAGGAGCTGGCTTCGGGCGAGAGAGGAGGCGTTGGTCGATACGCAGGGCCAGTTGGATTAGCCCCTCCAGTGTAGCGGGGAGCTCTCGCCCAGCTAGTTCATCCTTTATCCTGGAAGCCAACCCCTCGTAGTAGGATGTCCGGAGCACTGCATCTCCCCAGGTGGTCTGGACGGCGAGCGTGCGGAATTCAGCCGTATAGCGACTCATGGACAATTGTCCCTGCCGCAGGTGATAGAGCTTTGAGTCGGTCTCCACCTCGCCCGCAGGGTGTTCAAAAGTGAGTTTGAGCTGACGGGTGAATTCGTTGTATGAGTGAGCGGTGTCCGTATAAGCACGGATAACTGCCGTGGCCCACTCTGCTGCCTGCCCTGTTAGCAACGAAACGAGTAGTGCAATGCGTAGCCGGTCGGTGGAGTACCTGGTGGAATTGAACTCAAACACCAACTCAAGCGCTGTCAAAAACACAATGAATTTCCCGTCCGTGCCATTCCATTTTTCTGGTAGAGAAAGAAAAACATCAGAAGGAGGTGGGGAGGGGGATGAGGCGGCGCCGCGGCCTCCGCGGCGTGCGACCGAGCAGTCACGCCATCAACAGCCGCGCGGAGATCCGCGTTCTCCCGCCGGAGCTCAGCGACCTCGCGGCGTAGAGAAGCGTGCTCCCCGGTTAGCTGATTGATTAGCGCGGCATGCTGATCCACAACGCCGCAAAGACGCGCATGATCCGCTGGGTTCACCGCGGAAGGCTTAGTCATTCTGTCACGGGTGAACTAACCTGAAGGACCAGAAGACGTAGCTTTAGCGGTTAGCCCAATGTAGCGTGGATGGTGAACCCAAACGCGGAGAGAAGCGAGTAGGTAGGATATCCCCGCGATTTAGTATAAGGACTCTTATAAAAAACACAAATTTAACCCGCGTCCTATAAATGCACACACAAATAGCAGAAAGCAATAACCCAAAAGACTGGTGAGTACTCACAGTTTGGAAGATCGCAGCACGAACCGACATGGGCCGAACTCAATGACTGAGCGCTCTGCTATGGTTTATTTACTCCTTTTATACTTCCTGATTTACGACTGCTCTACTTCCGGGTCCTAGTGCCGGTCGTGGATTGAGTGTGCATGACAAAAGCTTTTTGTTTTTTGTAGTATTTGACATCGTGAAGGAACTGTTTCTTGTTTGGGAAGTGATCTAGTTTAATATTTGAGCCCCTTTTTGTCTTTTCTAAGAAGCTGTGTATGGACTCCTTGCTGTATATCACTGGCATTTTCTCTTCTTCAAGGGTGAGAATCAGCACAGAGTCTGATATGTAACCGTCACTGTCTGATTCTGTTTCTGTGTCTTTTTTGGGGATTTTTATTCCTCCACCTTTGCGGTCTTTTTTTCTTTTGGGTGTCTTGAAGAGGGGCTCCTCTTCCATCTCTACGTCTGCCTCGTCCCCCTGTGACAGTGTAGTGGCTGTTGCTACCAGTTGGCGGCTCTTCGATCTTCAAGATCAAGTTCAAAGGCTTTATTGTCATTTCAACCATATACAGGTAGTACACAGTGAAACGAAACAACGTTCCTCCAGGACCAAGGTGCTACAGTACATGCAACATAAATTTACAACATAAATTAACAGAAACACTAAAACTAGCTATCTAAAGGGGCCTAGTTAGCTGGCTAGCAGAGACAAGACAGATAGACCTAACAAATTACAACATAAATTTACAAAAACTAACTAGCTAAGTAAAGACTACAGGTTTTACAGACAACATAAAGTGCACGTGCAAATGTACATCTACAAATGCAGCGTGTGGTGTAGATGGCCTCAATAGAATTGAGAGAGACCCCGATGATCTTCTCTGCTGTCCTCACTATCCACTGTAGGGTCTTGCGGTCCGATATGGCACAATTCCCAAACCAGACAGTGATGGAGCTGCTCAGGATGCTCTCGATAGTTCCTCTATAGAAGGTGGTGAGGATCGGTGGTGGAAGCTGGGCCTTCCTCAGACTTCTCAGAAAGAAGAGACGCTGTTGGGCTTTCTTGTGCAGGGAGCTGGTGTTGAGGGACCAGCTGAGGTCCTTTGGTGCTGTCGACAAACTCCACAGAGGAGCCGTCGATGCTCAGCGGAGAATGGGCGCCTCGTGTCCTCCTAAAGTCAACAACCATCTCCTTTGTCTTGTCAACATTCAGAGACAGGTTGTTGTCTTTACACCAGACCGTTAGCCTCTGCACTTCCTCTCTGTACGATGCCTGTACCTTTATCTGTACGATAAAGAAGATCATTCTTGCTAATGAGACCCACCACGGTCGTGTCATCAGCGAACTTAATGATGCGATTCGAACTGTGTGTTGCTACACAGTCGTGAGTCAGCAGTGTGAACAGCAGGGGACTGAGCACACAGCCTTGTGGGGCTCCAGTGCTCAGTGTGGTGGTGCTGGAGGTGCAGTTCCCAATCCGTACTGACTGAGGCCTTCCGATCAGAAAGTCCAGGATCCAGTTGCAGAGGGAGGTGTTCAGGCCCAACAGGCTCAGCTTCCCGATCAGTTGTTGGGGGATGATAGTGTTGAATGCTGAGCTGAAATCTATGTACAGCATTCGAACGTATGTGTCCTTCTTGTCCAAGTGTGTGAGGGCAAGATGGAGTGTAGTGGAGATGGCGTCGTCCGTTGAGCGCCCTTGTACCCATCACCGAGTGGACAGGTAGCTCCAGTGCTGCACCCGAGCCCTCTGTGACCTTATCAGTCGTGCTCAGCCTCTCCGGTGCCGGTTGGGTCATGTTGGGTTTCCCTCTGTCCGGTTTAGTCGAGCATGTTGCTTGGGTTTCGTTCTCTTTGGGCTCTGGTTAAGCATCATTTCTGGGCCCTTCAGCAGACGGCCAAGGCGTAGTCGCAGGGGGAACAGCCACGGCTGGCATGGTGGCGTCTTGACCCGGTCGCTCAGGAGCATCAGGATCACTCTGTCTTTCAGGACAAGCACCGACAAGATGTCCCATTGCACCACATTTGAAACATTTTATATCGCTGTCTGAGGAGGCGAATATATTATAATCAAAATTTTCAACTCTGAATTTAAAAATGGCATTTAGCTCTTCAACACCCTCTTTAAAAATCATAAAACCAACTCTCCTAAAAGATATAAGGTGTTTAATCAGAGGTGATTTACAGCCAAGAGGGATTTTCTTTATAGCGGAGACTAGGCGTCCGTATCTGGACAGTTCTGCTGCTATCACACTGTCAGATATACAGTGGTGTGAAAAACTATTTTCCTCCTGATTTCTTATTCTTTTGCATGTTTGTCACATGTTTGTCACACAAAAATATTTCTGATCATCAAACACATTTAACTATTAGTCAAAGATAACACAAATAAACACAAAATGCAGTTTTTAAATGAGGGGTTTTATTATTAAGGGAGAAAAAAAATCCAAACCTACATGGCCCTGTGTGAAAAAGTAATTGCCCCCTGAACCTAATAACTGGTTGGGCCACCCTTAGCAGCAATAACTGCAATCAAGCATTTGCGATAACTTGCAACGAGTCTTTTACAGCGCTCTGGAGGAATTTTGGCCCACTCATCTTGCAGAATTGTTGTAATTCAGCTTTATTTGAGGGTTTTCTAGCATGAACCGCCTTTTTAAGGTCCTGCCACAACATCTCAATACGATTCAGGTCAGGACTTTGACTAGGCCACTCCAAAGTCTTCATTTTGTTTTTCTTCAGCCATTCAGAGGTTCATTATTCATTATTCAGTTTTATTTGTATAGCGCTTTTAACAATTGACATTTTCTCAAAACAGCTTTACACAATCAAAAGAATTATTTAAGTTTGTATGGAATGTGAATGTGTATGAATCAAAATGTTCAGATAGTCCCTGGTGAGCAAGCCCGAGGGCGACAGTGGCAAGGAAAAACTCCCTGAGATGGTAATAGGAAGAAACCTTGAGAGGAACCAGACTCAACAGGGAACCCATCCTCATCTGCGTGAAACAGATAGCAGGAAATTATCTGGATTTATACAGTGTTAAGTGTTAGGTTCAGCTATAATAGTTGATGTTAATTGATGTTATAATAGTTGATGTAAAATGGAGTCCAGTAGTTATTGGAGACTCAGATAGACTTGTAGAAAGTTCCAGTCCTGAACTATCGAATTGTCAAGTCCTCAGAGAAACAGCTGACAACACCAGTCGAGGCCAGAACCATCTTCTAAGTAGATAGAATCATCCCCAGACACCAGACGCATCCCAAAGAGACACACGGGGCATGCATGCGACGAGACCTCCAACCAGAAACGGGGCACCAGGATGGATCAGACAGGTCTGGAGGGCAGAGGGAGTCTGGATCACTGGCAGCTCAGGAACGACATGTGTAGCTCGACAGAGAGAGAGAGAAAGAGTGAAAGGGGGAGACAGGGGGAGAGAGGAAAGAGAAAGAGGGGAGAAAGAGAAGAGGAGGAGAGATTGCAATTAGGTATGGTCACAGTCACAATGTATAATGTGAATGTATATTTACTGTAGAGTGCAAGCAGGGACTCCGGCAGGACTAACTATGACAGCATAACTAAAAGGGAGAGCCAGAAGGAAACACAAACATGAGGGCTCCCTGAGATGTAAAGCAAACAATCACCTCACCGTCAACAAACCTGAGTGATCAAATGAGACAGCATCTAAACATGCCAGTTCACCATAATACTCTACGTCCATGAGTCCCCCAGATCTGCTCCTTTACCTTATGGCAAATCTATTCATAAAAATGCTTGGCTAAATAAATAGGTTTTAAGCCTAGACTTAAACACTGAGACTGTGTCTGAGTCCCAAACACTATTTGGAAGACTATTCCATAATTTTGGGGCTTTGTAAGAAAAAGCTCTGCCCCCAGCTGTAGTTTTCATAATACGCGGTACTGATAAGCAGCCTGCATCCTTTGACCGAAGTATGCGTGGCAGATCATAAGACACTAGCAGTTCGCTCAGATACTGCGGCGCGAGACCATTTAATGCTTTATATGTCAAGAGTAGTATTTTAAAATCAATGCGAAATTTCACAGGGAGCCAATGCAGTGAAGATAGGATAGGGGTGATGTGCTCATACCTTCTGGTTCTAGTGAGAACTCTCGCTGCTGCATTCTGGACTAGCTGAAGCTTGTTTATGCACCTAACTGAACAACCAGACAGTAAGGCATTACAATAGTCCAACCTAGAAGTGATAAAAGCATGAACTAGTTTTTCTGCATCGTTTAGCGACAATATATTTCTTATCTTGGCAATATTTCTGAGGTGAAAGAATGCTATCCTGGTGATATTATCTACATGAGCTTCAAATGAAAGGCTGGAATCTATAATCACGCCGAGGTCTTTTACTGTTGCACTTGACGGAACAGAAAGGCCATCTAAAGTTACGGTGTGATCTAAGATTTTACTTCTAGCTGTATGCGGTCCTATGACAAGAACTTCTGTCTTATCCGGATTAAGCAGAAGGAAGTTAATTAGCATCCAATTTCTTATGTCCTGCACACATTGCTCAACTTTAGTAAGATGGTTTTTCTCATCAGGTTTTGTTGAGACGTATAGCTGTGTGTCGTCAGCATAACAATGAAAACTAATACCATGCTTACGGATTATGTTGCCCAGAGGAAGCATGTAAAGGGAAAAAAGCAGTGGGCCTAAAACTGAACCCTGCGGAACGCCAAACTCCACTAGAGAACATGCAGAATAATCACCATTTAAGTCTACATACTGATAACGATCGGTCAAATAGGATCTGAGCCAGGAGAGGGCTGTACCCTTAATTCATACTACATTTTCTAATATGTGAAGAAGAATAGCATGATCAATAGTGTCAAAAGCTGCACTGAGGTCGAGTAATACAAGCATAGTTATACAACCCTAATCAGAGGCCAATAGGAGGTCATTTACTACTTTAACGAGTGCTGTTTCTGTGCTGTGATGAGGCCTAAATCCTGACTGATACAGTTCATGTATGCCATTTCTATGTAGATATGAGCATAGCTGCTCCGCTACTATCTTTTCCAGAATCTTAGAGATAAAGGGGAGGTTTGATATTGGCCTGTAATTGGACAGCTGACAGGGGTCGAGGTCAGGTTTCTTAATTATTGGTTTGATAACTGCTACTTTAAAAGATTTTGGAACATAACCAATGCTGAGTGAGGAATTAATTATTCTCAACAGCGGTTCTGTTATTACTGGTACTATCTGTTTAAGAAAATGTGTCGGTATAGGATCTAATATACAGGTTGATGAATTTGCAGAAGAGATGAGTGAAATTAGTTCATTCTCTTCAAGAGGAGTAAAGTATTCTAGGTTTGAATCTGACATGGCTAGGTTAACATCTGTATCAATTACATTGTTTGGTTTCAAAGCCTCAATTTTATGCCTGATATTTACAATTTTATTATTTAAAAAGTTCATGAAATCCTCACTATTGCATGATGTTGTTGTGGAGATTTCTGTAGTGGTCTTATTTCTGGTTAATTTTCCTACGGTATTAAATAAAAATCTAGGATTCTTTTTATTTTCTTCTATAAGAGTGGAGAGATACGTTGATCTAGCTACACTAAGAGCTTTCCTATAGGTCAGGATGCTCTCTTTCCATGCTATTTGAAATACCAACAATTTAGTTTGACGCCATTTACGCTCTAATTTCTAAGACGTGGATTTGCTGGTGTGTTTTGGGTCATTGTCCTGCTGCAGCACCCAAGATCGCTTCAGCTTGAGTTGACGAACAGATGGCCGGACTTTCTCCTTCAGGATTTTTTGGTACAGTAGAATTCATGGTTCCATCTATCACAGCAAGCCTTCCAGGTCCTGAAGCAGCAAAACAACCCCAGACCATCACACTACCACCACCATATTTTACTGTTGGTATGATGTTCTTTTTCTGAAATGATGTGTTACTTTTACGCCAGATGTAACGGGACACGCACCTTCCAAAAAGTTCAACTTTTGTCTCGTCGGTCCACAAGGTATTTTCCCAAAAGTCTTGGCAATCATTGAGATGTTTTTTTTAGCAAAATTGAGACGAGCCTTAATGTTCTTTTTGCTTAAAAGTGGTTTGCGCCTTGGAAATCTGCCATGCAGGCAGTTTCTGCCCAGTCTCTTTCTTATGGTGGAGTCGTGAACACTGACCTTAATTGAGGCAAGTGAGGCCTGCAGTTCTTTAGATGTTGTCCTGGGGTCTTTTGTGGCCTCTCGGATGAGTTGTCTCTGCGCTCTTGGTGTAATTTTGGTCGGCCGGCCACTCCTGGGAAGGTTCACCCCTGTTCAATGTTTTTGCCATTTGTTGATAATGGCTCTCACTGTGGTTCGCTGGAGTCCCAAAGCTTTAGAAATGGCTTTATAAACTTCACCAGACTGATAGATCTCAATTACTTTTCTTCTCATGAATTTCTTTGGATCTTGGCATGCTGTCTAGCTTTTGAGGTGCTTTTGGTCTACTTCTCTGTGTCAGGTAGCTCCTATTTAAGTGATTTCTTGATTGAAACAGGTGTGGCAGTAATCAGGCCTGGGGGTGACTACAGAAATTGAACTCAGGTGTGATAAACCAGAGTTAAGTTATTTTTTAACAAGTGGGGCAATCACTTTTTCACTCAGGGCCATGTAGATTTGGAGTTTTTTTTCCTCCCTTAATAACGTAAACCTTCATTTAAAAACTGCATTTTGTGTTCAATTATGTTATCTTTGACTAATAGTTAACGGTTTTTGATGAGCAGAAACATTTAAGTGTGACAAACATGCAAAAGAATAAGAAATCATGAAGGGGGCAAATAGTTTTTCACACCACTGTATAAACATGGGCGTTGCTAGGCCATTTTTCACAATCATACTCAGACACAAATTGCTGGTCCCCCATCATTCCCTTTAAATTTCATATTAAAGTGTCGGCAGACTTCGGCTCCTCCCCGTCTTTCAGCGGGTCTTCAAATCACCAGAGGCAGGACTAAGCCAAGGTGTGTGTTTTCCGATAAATTGTTATATCTGCATCAGTGCAGTTCTTTCTCATAAATACAGTTTACAAAATGTCATGAGGGATAATTCAGTTAAATCTTCTCTGTGTTCACCCTCATCACACCAGCTGTTTCCTCTAGTGAACATGAAGCCTTTAATACAGACTCTATGACCCTACAGTCTACTTTATAAAACTATCATGCTGTTACTGTTTTAATTAGAAAACCTAACCTTCTATATAAAACATTACACAGTGCATATGGCATTAACTACCATAGAGTTATGAACAAAAATTATTAAAAATAGTGACAGACAGCATTCAGTGCTCTCGTTTAACTGTATAGCAGTGTGATTTACAGAGATAGAATTTTTTTTTTTTTTGTAATAAATATTGTATTAAACAATGTCCCAAATCGTAAAATACATTTATTAGCCTTAGAGTAGGGTTTTTGTCACTTTGATTTAGAAAAGGTTACTTTTTTAATGAATAGAAACAACAACAAAAAAGTGATATTAGAAAGATGCTTTGTTTAATTACATTAAAACAATGTTTGTCTATATTAATGAATTTGAATAAATAGCCTAGTAGCTATGAAATTTTAAGGGGTTGAATAGAGAACCTACTGTCTTATTTATGTAGCTAAAACACTCATTTAAACTAGATAACATGATCAAAGTTTTGATATTTATATTTAACTGTAGATAGAAGGTTTTTCAAGTCACATGAAATAAAAAGATGTTCTATTCTTACCTGCTGCTCATTTGGAGACCTACAACCATGTGACTTGAAAAACCTTCCATCTCCAGTTCTCTGTTCAGTTCTACAGTTCAGTTCTCTGAAACTGCAGCCTCTCAGGCACATTAATACTGGGTTCCCAACATTGATTGAAGTCATTGCATCAGAAACTATTTTTCACAATTTTTATGTCTGCCAGTTTCCAACAAAAAATAGCAGTATTGTTAAAGAATGAACAGATAAATGTTTGACACTATTGGCCCCCACACAGTTTATTCCATTGTCCATCCTCATAGGTGTGTTGTTTATATTGTATAAGTTTAAAGTTATATGCTGTTTTCTGGTTACATTTTTCTGATCATACCTGTACTTAGAAAAAGGTTTACACTGTAATCAGCATGTGTGATCAAGAAGACTCATTTGAGTACTGATTCTGAACAAGACAAATGTGTGTTAAACATCTATGGGGGCTGAGCCCCCCTTAACTGAAAATCCTAGAAACGCCACTGTATTTAAAGCCAAAAGATGTAATAAATGGCGAAAGAAAAAAAATGCACAAAACGCTAATCGCTCTAACGCACTCTACACGCCACACTCGCTTCCCTGCCACACCGCGCATGCGCAGAGAGAGCGAGAGAGAGTTTGTTTATTTGTTTGTTTGTTTTTTTGACTATTTTTCACCTGTTTGAGTGAAGGGGTGTACTGTACTTGGTCAACATGTTTAGGTTGAAATACTACAAAGTAATACATGAAACAATTGGCCATCCACATGTAAAAGAAAACATGATTCAGCAATTCTGTCTCCTTCTTCCACTGCTCTGTGTTCCAGATCTGATGCTCACGTGCCCATTGTAACGTAGACACTTTTGGTGGTTGACATGGGCACCCTGAGTGTGTGTGTGTGTGTGTGTGTGTACTGACTGTCGTGAGACGTGAGGACTACCGTAAAATGACTTCCTGGAAGTAGTAAGAAAAAATCATGTACCCAGTATGGCTATAACACCAAAAGAGTCTTAAACCATTATAACAGGAAAATAAATAGGGGTGGGGGTCGAGGTGGAGAGAGAGAGAGAGAGAGAGAGAGAGAGAGAGAGAGATGTGGCTACTCCATATTCATTAAAAGCAATTGAATTAAATTACATTTCATATATTATTTAGAAAAAATACATAATTAACAACATAATTCACAAAGCTTATTTCTGAATTGATTTTTATAATTGTGTGTGTGTGTGTGCGTGTGTGTGTGTGTGCATGTGTGAAAAAGAGGCCTCTGCTCACTTTCCTGTCTCTCTTCACACTCTTGAGCTGTGGTTTTGTAGCTATAGCTGGTATATTCTTTAATTCAGGAAGTTCTCATGTTTCTTAACCGAGTCAATGAGCTCAGTTTATACACACAGACCCAACACTGAGTGTGTGAAGTTCTTACTGAAGAAGAGATGAAGATGCTGCACTTGGCTCGGATTCTGCTCACGCTGTCCGGTATGAAACATCATCTCACTCTTACACAGAATTATTGTTCAGAGTTTTAACTGTGTGCTGATTGATGTTGTAGTGTGTACACTCACTTACTGGATTACACACACATACATACTGTACACACTATACTATACATTATACTGTATAATATTATTAAATGTTTGATTTCATTGGGATGAAAGATTTTTAATGATAATTTAGCTGTAAGTCAGTTTCAGCTTTGTTGAGTCAATAACATGAAATTTTATGTGAAATTCAACACATCATTAGTAAATATTACTTAGTACAAGGTTCTAAGAGAGAGAGAGAGAGAGAGACAGAGAGAGACAGAGACAGAGAGAGAACACATACTACATGGCATTTGGGTTTTTTGTTTTAAACTTTGAGAGGATTTATGAGTAAACATGATAAACTGCAATAAAACTTTTGTATTCAGCAGGAACCAGATGTCACAATCACAAACTTCGTCTTTATTCAGTGCACTTTAACGCAGCTCAAACATATGTAGTCTTAGTGTAGTTACACTTGTTAAAAGCAACGTGGTTCTGAAGCAGAGGTGTCAAGTAACGAAGTACAAATACTTCGTTACCTTACTTAAGTAGAAATTTTGGGTATCTATACTTTACTGGAGTAATTATTTTTCAGCCGACTTTTTACTTCTACTCCTTACATTTTTAAGCAATTATCTGTACTTTCTACTCCTTACTTTTTAAAAATAGCCTTGTTACTCTATTTTTATGATCAGAACGCGCAACCCCTCCGGTCGCATAATAAGAACACGCACAATGCCCGCCCCCCCCCCCCCCCGTCGCATGATCAGAAAGCGAGACCTTAATGCTTTTGTCGCCCCTCACGGTACTTTTACTTTTATACTTTAAGTAGTTTTGAAACCAATACTTTTAAACTTTTACTTAAGTAAAAAGCTTGGGCTGATACTTCAACTTCTAAAGAAGTATTTTTGAACCCTAGTATCTATACTTCTACTCAAGTAATGAATGTGAATACTTTTGACACCACTGTTCTGAAGGCAAACTGGGGGAATGGCGCGGGTCCATGGGTCGAAGCTCAGGTGGCACAGTGTCCTCTGTGTCACACTTGAGACAAGCGGCGCTGAGCAAGTGGCACAAGGCAGGCAGGGACAGCGGAGGTTGAGGCCAACAGCTTTTTTCTAGGCGAATTAGACTCTGAGATCATTGAATCCGCGGAGACAAGAGATACATGTGCATCTGGAAAGTATTCACAGCGCATCACTTTTTCCACATTTTGTTATGTCACAGCCTTATTATAAAATGGATTAAATTAATTTTTTCATCAGGATTCTACAGTACACACAACACCCCATAATGACATCATGAAAAAAGTTTACTTAAGATTTTTGCAAATTTATTAAAAATAAAACAATTGAGATAGCACATGTACATAAGTATTCATAGCCTTTGCCATGAAGCTCAAAATTGAGCTCAGGTACATCCTGTTTCTCCTGATCATCCTTGAGATGAGCAATCCACCAATCAGTCCTATATGGTCGAGTGGCCAGACGGAAGCCACTCCTTAGTAAAAGGCACATGGCAGCCCGCCTGGAGTTTGCCAAAAGGCACCTGAAAGACTCTCAGATTATGAGAAATAAAATTCTCAGGTCTGATGAGACTCTCTGGCCGCTCTACCATATCGGCCTGATTGGTGGATTGCTGCAGAGATGGTTGTCCTTCTGGGAGGTTCTCCTCTCTCCACAGAGGACCTCTGGAGCTCTGACAGAGTGACCATCGGGTTCTTGGTCACCTCCCTGACTAAGGCCCTTCTCCCCCAATTGATCAGTTTAGATCGCCGGCCAGCTCTAGGAAGAGTCCTGGTGGTTTTGAACTTCTCCTACTTACGGATGATAAAGGCCACTGTGTTCATTGGGACCTTCAAAGCAGCAGACATTTTTCTGTAACCTTCCCCAGATTTGTGCCTCGAGACAATCCTGTCTCGGAGGTCTACAGACAATTCCTTTGACTTCATGCTTGGTTTGTGCTCTGACATGAAGCGTCCACTGTGGGACTTTATATAGACAGGTGTGTGCCTTTCCAAATCATGTCCAATCAGCTGAATTTACCACAAGTGGACTCCAATTAAGCTGCAGAAACATCTCAAGGGTGATCAGGAGAAACAGGATGTGCCTGAGCTCAATTTTGAGCTTCATAGCAAAGGCTATGAATACTTATGTACATGTGCTTTCTCAATTTTGTTGTCATTATGGGGTGTTGTGTATAGAATTCTGAGGAAAAAATTTATTTAATCCATTTTAGAATACAGTAAGGCTGTGACATAAAATGTGGAAAAAGTGATGCGCTGTGAATACTTTTTGTATGCACTGTAATCCGCACTCATCAGGTGAAAGCGGAGGGGCTCTTTTATTAGCCACAAGCAGCGGGAACAGCATCTCCGAGTTGGTCCCCAGCCCAGGTGAATTAGAGCACCCAACCCCCATTTTTTGGCAAACGGCAGCTGCAGATAAGTTAGTCTTGCTTACACCTTGTGCGTTAGGTGTTTGAGTGGAAGGTGAAATGTTTGCTGAGAGTTGAAGCGAATAAAATTATGTCCTTACAATGGCACCTGGATATGGGGAAGAAGTAGTCATTGTGTTTCAGAAGTTGATGTGTTAGAATGTGTCAGCATGATTGCAATTAAAATCAAGTAGACATGAGAAAGTGGTTTTGAGTAATTTATTTATAACACATATAATGAAATCAGATGATTAGATGTAATAGCACATTAATTTTTTAGGGTCGTAGCCTTGATGACCAATCAGATATCAGGGGTGTCAATGTACAGTACAGAAAATACAAACCATCAGTATAACTTTACTGTAAATTTCCTGTTAATCTCCTTTATTCTCCATGTATTTCTCTACACAGGTGTTCTCATATATATACAGTATGCTTTATTTAAATATGTTTTTAGGTTGAAAACACAAAATAATTGCAGTGTGTGTGTGTGTGTGTGTATGATCTACCCTGAGGTGCAAATAATGTTATGTATAAAAAAAGGGTTAATAAACAGAAATGGAAAAATGGATACAGATATGAATATTTACAGATATAAAGGCACGTAATTTTATCAGTCTGCTTTATTCTCCATGTATTTCTCTACACAGGTGTTCTCACTCAGGTCAGTGGATGGGGTGTGAATTATCCTGATAAGTCGATCTGTGCTGTGAGAGGATTCAGTGTCTCCATTCCCTGTAGTTATTATTATCCAACATCAAATCCCAAGATTAAGGTGACACAAATGCTTTGGTGCTCAATGAACTCAAACACAGTTAAGTGTGAAACACCTCCATATGTTTATAACAGCTCATCAAACACCAAGTCAGACTTTGAGTACGTTGGAGACGACAAATCAAACTGCACTTTGTTAATCCACAATGTACAGTTCAGTTATTCTGGAGAGTACAGATTCAGATTTATAACTGATGTGGACAAATACACAGGTGATCCTGGAGTGACCCTACAAACTGCAGGTAAAATTTTATTTTTAATTATTTCATAATTAACTTTTACTTAAATACAGGATTACATTAAATAACTTAGAATACAGGTTTAATATAATCAAGAAATCTAATTTATCTGATGTTTATTATTCAATACCACATGTTTATCTGTGTGTGAAATCCTGATTGAGTGACGTGGAGTCTTTCCTGCTCTCTGTAAAAGATTTAAAGGTGTCACTAATCAGGCTCAGTGGAAACGGAACCCTTAAACAAGGAGACTCGTTAAATCTGACGTGTGATGTGAGCTGCACACACAGTTCCTCACAGTTTGTGTGGTCTAAGAACAACGAGCAGTTAAATCCATCAGGACCCGTTCTTCACTTTCCTGCTCTAACCGTGAGGGATTCTGGGATTTACACCTGCACTTGGAAAACCAACGAGACGTCAGGATCTAAAACGATCAGCCTTCAGGTCGAGGGTGAGTCCGTCTGCTCACAATCACTCCTGACTGTCTCGAGTGATTACTGAAGGAAATAAAGTGACTCGTGTTCAATTAAATATTCACATGAGAAATACACTTGTTGCTTACAGGTGACAGCTTACAACCTGACGAAAATGTGAGTGAAAAACCTGATGGTTGGATCTGGATGATTGTTTTAGTGACAGCTGGACTGATGTTCATGGTGTTCTGTATCGCAGCTGTGATTTACAACAGGAGGTAAAACTCTGCATGTTTCCACACATTACAATCTACACAGTGAGAAATAAAATCACATCCTGTGTTGGACTTTAATCGAGTCTCAGGATTCAGTTTCAGTTGTAGATTTTTAGCTCCACTTGGTAACAGTTGAAGTGGAGTTTACTGCAGTATTTAACACACACAGTATTGTTCCTTACTCTGTTTAAATGAGATGTATGAGATCACAGTGTGTATTCTAGGGCATGTCCATGTGCACTGTGTGTTTTCCTGCTTCTATTAGGAGGAAGTTTAAAGCTGCAGAAGAAAACAGGAGGGAAAGTGGAGAGAAAACACAGGTAGGAGCTTTTCACATAAATGCCTTTTCAGTGGACTTAAATACAGTACAGTACTTACATAAATTGTTAAAACTTGAAATACACACTTTAATGTTCATAATGTAATATTTTGGACCATGATGAGAAATTAAATGACTTATGTTTAAAAATAACCTAAATGCATTTACAGTGGCTTGCAAAAGTATTCGGCCCCCTTGAACCTTTCCACATTTTGTCACATTACAGCCACAAACATGAATCAATTTTATTGAAATTCCATGTGAAACCAATACAAAGTGGTGTACATGTGAGAAGTGGAACAAAAATCATACATGTCATCATACAAAATCAAACATTTACAAATAAATAACTGCAAAGTGGGGTGTGCATAATTATTCAGCCCCTGTGGGAGATAATTCTTTCACCTTGTTGAAGTTGCCTGAATTTAAAATATCAAACAGTTAACAAATTACTTACAAAGAGAATTTAAAGAAGAATTAAAGAAGATTTCAGACGCCACTCAGAGCTGGATGAAGTAAGTCAGGTTTATTATTGCAGCAATAAGAACCCAGGTGAGCCAGGCTTAGCAATGCTCTAGATCAAATCACGAGCAGTGCCAAAGTCAGACTGAATTTCACAGCGAAAACCATGCTCCTTTTATACAGTTCTGGAGAGAAGGGGAAGTCCCAGGGAATTTCCCAGACTCCTCCCCTTGTACATTTCATTCTGATGACCAAAGCAGAATTTTATTCCATTATAATCCAGTTTCTATTACTTAATTTTTCCATTATAATTACACCTTGTCATTTAACCCCTCCCTGCGCGTATCTGACTCCTCCTTATGCTCATCTGACTCCTCCTATGCTTATTAATTTTTCCATTAAACGTAATTTTCATTAATAATTATTTTCCATTATCTTTACACTTTTCGTACCTTTTTATAAAAAAATATAGGGGTGGCGCTTGTTTTCGAGGCTTTTTCTTTGTTTGTTTTTGGTTTATTCCTCATTTCTCAAAAGACCAGCCATGGGTAAGCATCTCCCTTTAGTTATATTTATTTATATTACTTATTTTACCCATTTCAATGTTTTTAAACACTTTATTCTATTTTATAGGTAACTGCGACTTCTCCATTGATGACTTCATCCCTTTGAATGATTCGGACAGCCAGGACAGTTCAGATCGTGTTCCTTCTGAGGACTACAACCCGACTGAGCCTGTTATGGATCCGGCCTCCGTGAGTCCTGTCCGATCTGATTCCGAGTTGTCTGGATCTTTGATGCAGTATCTACGAAATAAAGGGCTTACTTATTTTAGAAAGGACCAATCTAAGCCTGCTCCATCTATGAGATGGCATTTGGCTTTTGAGAGTCCTCACTGTTCTTTTCAGCCAGTGAGGGCCACGTCCAGCACTCCCGCTCCATCTAACAGACAGCCTAGATTTAAAGTACTGTAAGTGTGAGTACTCAGACTGATTTAAACATGTCTGTTAGTACACATACCAATGAAATTAATTCCATTGGTGTTCAAACAGATTTTCCTCAGGCTTCTGTGTCTATGTTAAACCGTGGGGTTTCCGTGTTCATTCCTCTTACTGACCTTCCTCCTAGGCCAGAGAAGGCTTGATACAGTATGTAATTTAATTTCTCTAGATGCTTACCTATGGCCCCCTTTATGTTATTACAGATGTGGCCATTAAGACTGCGCGTGTTTTCCCGCGAGATGCCTCAATTTAGCGAGCGGCATGCCGCGACTTGCCATAAGCAATATTTGGGAATTTAAATAAATGTGTTGTGCTTCACTGAATTTCCGCCAGATGGCGCATGGAAGGACTTTATCTAAAAGCCGGACAAAGTACAACGAAGAATTGTGTATAATTAGTTAGCCTAAAACAATATTGTTTTCAATGCTGATGCAAACATGAATTTTATTTTGTTTTACAACAGATCTTTCATGATGAATGTGTGTATATGTGCTTCATATTATATACAACGCGACAGCACGCTCAGTTACTGTAATCCCACTTCTCACCTTTCATGTAGATCTGCTCGGACTTATTAATTCGTTTTAAACCCTTTAAAAATGCGTGTGTATACAGCTCAAAACCTCCATCAGTTATTAAAGATAGCATCTATTTACAAAAAATGCCCCAGCGATTTCGGAGCTTCAGGAAATCTCCAAGTGCTCAGCGCATAACTCCGGGCCGAAACATGTTGCAAAGAATTTATAAACATTTTCTAAACGTGGGCTATTGTTTTTTTAATTATAATATTTGTTCATTTAATTTAAATGTGGTTTGGGCTCAAGACTTCGATTCGGCATCGTGATCCTCCTCTTTAATTTACTACATAGTTTTAATCAGCGCTGTTCCTATTAATCATTAATCATAGGCGATTCGTTTACCATGCGGTAGACCCGGGTTCTCGCAATTAAATATTATATTAGCTTTATATTATATTTGCAAATATGCAATGTGCAGTTGAGTCTTATAAAGGCTATGTAGTCTTATATATTTTTATTATATCGTTTTTGCACATTAATCTGAGTCCTCATCTGTTACATTTTTGAGGACAATAGTTTTTTCAACCTGTCAATATCGCTCCTCGCTCACTAGTTAGGCGGCCTCCCCTTCAGATGATGCGCGCGCAACAACGCGGAAGTGCGGCATGCAAGTGGGGCAAATGGAACGTGCCCCACCCAGGGACATCAAAGAAGAGCCAGCGCGAGCAGATGGACGCAGGAGCTGCCAGGCCCGGATTGGCTAATCGGGAGGACCGGGAGATTTCCCGGTGGGCTTGTCCGTTTTTTGGCCGCGAGGGCCGGTGTCCCCAGCTACCTGCACTCATAGCAGTCGCACATTTTATTTATTTGATTATTATTTATTTATTTTTACCATAGTAGTCTCACTCTTTTTATTCATTATTTTATCGCAGCTCCACTCTTTTTATTGATTTTCTCGCAGCCCCATGAGCAGAATGCAGCCTGCAGGTTAATGATAACGTAATTACTATTCGACTCCCCGACAGCTCAATCAGTTGTTAAGAGATATGCGAGAGATGAAAAATGGATAATAAAAACTGCAATGGTGGCGCTGAAAAGGCCAGAATAAAAAAAAAAATAAGAAACTGCTCTAAAAAGCTCTAGAAACTGATGCGGCCAAATGTACTAAGCTGAGTACAATTTTCGTTAAAACCAGCGGCAGGGAGAGTACAACAACACATGAAGACGATGAAACGGCCGATGTTCCAGGAAATTCAGTGTCCCTACTGTATGTTTCCCCTGGTCACTCGCTACCTAACGCTGAGAAGGCGAGCAAGGATTTTAACTGTTTTTCTCTCGTTTTAAAGTGTTTTTACGAACTTTGTGAATTAAACAGATAACTTATGCAAAATAATCGAGTGTCTTTTCGCTTTTTTTGTATATTTGAAGATAATTCATACGTTTTAAACAGCTGCAAAAGACTGGGCAAGTACTGACATCGGGACTACTTTTATTTCACGTACATTAGCTGTGTGATGATAGATGTGATACTGAGTTATTCTAAATATATTTAAGGTTATACTTTGTAACTTATGTAACTCAAGGGTAGAGTGCCTACTCGTGATAACCACTATACTCTTTTTTTACCCACTCAAACATCCAGTTCTATTAAACCATCTGGTTAAACATCAAACACACAGGTACAGCAATTATAGGACACCACACACATAGTTATTCATGTTATTCACATCTATCTATCTATCTATCTATCTATCTATCTATCTATCTATCTATCTATCTACAGATGTCGGCATTAAAAACGCACGTTTCGAGAAAAGGGATCCCGTGACGTGCCGCGGCTTTGCGCGGCTGCGTGCGGGAAGCTGTGAAAATGCCCTTCATTACCTGTAGGGGGCAGTCGTGTTTCAGTCTGAAGTATTGTGTGTCTACTGAAGCCGAAAATGTGTCCAAATTAAACCGCGCATGCGTGTTTGGAGAGGCTGTGCCCGCGCTGTGGATCAGTCGGTTGTGGATCATCACGGAGGTACAACACGGCGTGGCTGCAGCTGGAGTTTGTCGTGTTCGAGGTAAGTTTACCTTTCTGTTTTGGATGTGATTCTCGCTTTCATGACTCCCAATTAATGTTAATCTTAATTACAGGATGTACAATTAGCAATATTTCATTTTTTAATAGTGTGGAGATTCACAAAACACCGTTTTCATGTAAAAACCTGAACCTACGGAGCCCCCATGGGTCCTGTGGTAAATAAATAAATAAATAAATAAATAAAATAATAACGAACCGAGCGCGCGGATTAATAAACCGAGATGCGTGTTTCTTACCCCCACACCTCGTGAAAACGGCGTTTTCAGAGAAGGCTCGCCAGTGAGATGCCATTTCTGAGTCGTGTGTGTTAAAGCATTAAATGGTAAAAGAGCACTAGCAATAAACTTTTTTCTTTCTGAACCCGAACTTTATTAATGAGTTACGAGTAAAGAACCTGTACATATGTTCATACAGTATTGACAGCAGCTCCAATTTGTCTAAATCGCATTGCAGACAATAAAAATAAGTCGAGTCATCCTGTGACCTTGCATGCTTAATCTTTCCACACATGATTCTTGCTTCTCACTTTTTCCTTAATCCCTCGCTGATCTATCTTGTATTTTTCTAACGGTGTCAGAAACTTTGTGTTAGTAGCACTGCTTGACATGCTTGATGCCTTCCTCTTTTGTAATTTTCGTAAAACTTACAAATGATGAAGAAATGCCTAAATGTTATTGTACGAATAAAAGATTATGTAATGATACAATGTAAATATTTTCACAGAAACAAAGCGTTTCTGACATGAAACATGAGACATGAATCTGAAGAGGATCTCTTTGATGATTGCCTGGTAAAGCATTGTTTTCTTATTAATTATACAATATTTACATTAATACCTTGAATATAGTGTTTGTTGTATTGGACAGAAGCATATGAATGCAAATGAATATGTAAATCTGAGTAATTATTGAAAGAATTTTCATCTTTGGACTAACCCTTTAAATACAATCTCAGCATTCATCATAGGATTTCCTGACACTGTAAAGGTGCAGAGTAATCTATGGAGTGTAGCCATCTCATGCCATGTTTTACAATGTTTTAGTAATGCAAGATTATTGCTAAAGCAATTTAACCCAAGTTTAACAATCTGAAGTATATGAAGTGATGGTCATTTTTTATTATCAATTATTTTTATTATTATTTTTTTCTCTGTGAAATGAAGTCAGCACAGGTTGAAGCAATTCAGATTTTTTTTTTTGTTTCTCAAAATAAATTATTTATTTTCTTGTACATTTTATGCAGGGGGACAGACGAAGTGATGCCAGTATGCACCTTCTTAAAATCCTTGTCGTCTGTGCTGTTGAAGGGGAAGAACCGGTTGGTGTATACATAATCCTTGAAGGAGAGGAAATTTTGCAAGAATGTGGCAATAGCTCCGAGCACTGCGCTACACATTTGAGCTATTTTCAGAAAGTTCTTCTAGAACTTGATGGGATTAAGCTATCACCAAAAGTGCAAGCTTTAAAGATGAAGTTATCTTAAAACATTTGATATGGCTTGACTACAAGTCTTTACATGTTGTGTTTACATGTTCAGCTTAAAATGTTTTAATGCGTTATGGTTTCAATGGCATACTTTTAAGTGCACTAGTGCAGAGTGCTAATTTGAATGTTGCAACTTCACTGCTTCAGAGGGCTATTAAGTTTTAACATTTATTCTACAGTTTGTTTAATGTATTTTCTGCTGTATTTTATTTCTAAATGAATGCTGTATTTTATTAATTTTTTTATTTATTATTATTTTAAACAATTTTGTTTAAAACAAGAATTTTAGGCCCTGGTGCCGTGCAGTTGTTTCTATGGATGCAAAATTTAGCTGAATGCCCTTTTATTAAAAAGACAACCTGTATCTAGACTGTGAATGTCACAAATAGTTGGTAATGTTGGTGAATAAACTGTTTAATTATAAGTTTCTTAAGTTTCTTTCCAAAACATAAATTAGCAATGTTTATATTATTATAGGGAGTAATATAAATTGATAAAACCAAGTAAGGGAAAATCTCACAAAACAAAATGATAGTAAGATTTACTTAGGCTGAATCCCAATTCTACCGCTTACCCCTACACTTAGCCCTACCCCTCCGTTTGGCGCGTTCACGTGAAGGGGTAGGGGTGTCTCATTTCTCTTTTGATTGGAGGGGTAGGGGGAAGGGGAAGGGCCAGATAGCCCTCCGAACGAAGATTTTTTGGGACCTCACTTCAAACGAAGGGCTAAGCGAAATCAAGGGGTAGAAAATAGAATTGGGATTCAGCCTTAATTTCATAAAATCAAGGTTCCTGCTGATACAGCAATGAATTAACTTTACTTGATTATTTTAAATAAATCTAATTTGTGCATTAAATATAATTATGTAACTTTTACTTGATTTCTTTCATTGTTAATTTAATTGTTAAGTAGATTTTAACTGACAATTACGGGTGAGTTTTACTTAATATTGGAGCAATAAAATTAACTTAAAATCTATGTGTGCAAAGTAAATCTTACAAGTTCTTTTTTTCAGTGCATGGGTGAACACGATGATTTAAGAATTTAATTAAACACGAATATATATATATATATATATATATATATATATATATATATATATATATATATACAGTGGTGTGAAAAACTATTTGCCCCCTCCCTGATTTCTTATTCTTTTGCATGTTTGTCACACTTAAATGTTTCTGCTCATCAAAAACTATTAACTATTAGTCAAAGATAACATAATTGAACACAAAATGCAGTTTTTAAATGAAGGTTTACGTTATTAAGGGAGAAAAAAAACTCCAAATCTACATGGCCCTGTGTGAAAAAGTGATTGCCCCCTTTGTTAAAAAATAACTTAACTGTGGTTTATCACACCTGAGTTCAATTTCTGTAGTCACCCCCAGGCCTGATTACTGCCACAAGAAATCAAGAAATCACTTAAATAGGAGCTACCTGACACAGAGAAGTAGACCAAAAGCACCTCAAAAGCTAGACATCATGCCAAGATCCAAAGAAATTCAGGAACAAATGAGAACAAAAGTAATTGAGATCTATCAGTCTGGTAAAGGTTATAAAGCCATTTCTAAAGCTTTGGGACTCCAGCGAACCACAGTGAGAGCCATTATCCACAAATGGCAAAAACATGGAACAGTGGTGAACCTTCCCAGGAGTGGCCGGCCGACCGAAATTACCCCAAGAGCGCAGAGACGACTCATCCGAGAGGCCACAAAAGACCCCAGGACAACATCTAAAGAACTGCAGGCCTCACTTGCCTCAATTAAGGTCAGTGTTCACGACTCCACCATAAGAAAGAGACTGGGCAAAAACGGCCTGCATGGCAGATTTCCAAGGCGCAAACCACTTTTAAGCAAAAAGAACATTAAGGCTCGTCTCAATTTTGCTAAAAAACATCTCAATGATTGCCAAGACTTTTGGGAAAATACCTTGTGGACCGACGAGACAAAAGTTGAACTTTTTGGAAGGTGCGTGTCCCGTTACATCTGGCGTAAAAGTAACACAGCATTTCAGAAAAAGAACATCATACCAACAGTAAAATATGGTGGTGGTAGTGTGATGGTCTGGGGTTGTTTTGCTGCTTCAGGACCTGGAAGGCTTGCTGTGATAGATGGAACCATGAATTCTACTGTCTACCAAAAAATCCTGAAGGAGAATGTCCGGCCATCTGTTCGTCAACTCAAGCTGAAGCGATCTTGGGTGCTGCAGCAGGACAATGACCCAAAACACACCAGCAAATCCACCTCTGAATGGCTGAAGAAAAACAAAATGAAGACTTTGGAGTGGCCTAGTCAAAGTCCTGACCTGAATCCTATTGAGATGTTGTGGCATGACCTTAAAAAGGCGGTTCATGCTAGAAAACCCTCAAATAAAGCTGAATTACAACAATTCTGCAAAGATGAGTGGGCCAAAATTCCTCCAGAGCGCTGTAAAAGACTCGTTGCAAGTTATCGCAAACGCTTGATTGCAGTTATTGCTGCTAAGGGTGGCCCAACCAGTTATTAGGTTCAGGGGGCAATTACTTTTTCACACAGGGCCATGTAGGTTTGGATTTATTTTCTCCCTTAATAATAAAACCCCACATTTAAAAACTGCATTTTGTGTTTACTTGTGTTATCTTTGACTAATAGTTAAATGTGTTTGGAAAAAGATTTCCAAAGCCTTGAACATCCCACGGAGCACTGTTCAAGCGATCATTCAGAAATGGAAGGAGTATGGCACAACTATAAACCTACCAAAATAAGGCCGTCCACCTAAACTCACAGGCCGAACAAGGAGAGCGCTGATCAGAAATGCAGTCAAGAGGCCCATGGTGACTCTGGACGAGCTGCAGAGATCTACTGCTCAGGTGGGGGAATCTGTCCATAGGACAACTATTAGTCATGCATTGCACAAAGTTGGCCTTTATGGAAGAGTGGCAAGAAGAAAGCCAATGGTAACAGAAAACCATAAGAAGTCCAGTTTGCAGTTTGCCACAAGCCATGTGGGGGACACAGCAAACATGTGGAAGAAGGTGCTCTGGTCAGATGAGACCAAAATGGAACTTTTTGGCCAAAATGCAAAACACTATGTGTGGCAGAAAACTAACACTGCACATCACTCTGAACACACCATCCCCACTGTCAAATATGGTGGTGGCAGCATCATGCTCTGGGGGTGCTTCTCTCCAGCAGGGACAGGGAAGCTGGTCAGAATTGATGGGAAGATGGATGGAGCCAAATACAAGGCAATCTTGGAAGAAAACCTCTTGGAGTCTGCAAAAGACTTGAGACTGGAGCGGAGGTTCACCTTCCAGCAGGACAACGACCCTAAACATAAAGCCAGGGCAACAATGGAATGATTTAAAACAAAACATATCCATGTGTTAGAATGGCCCCGTCAAAGTCCAGATCTAAATCCAATCGAGAATCTGTGGCAAGATCTGAAAACTGCTGTTCACAAACACTGTCCATCTAATCTGACTGAGCTGGAGCTGTTTTGCAAAGAAGAATGGGCGAGGATTTCAGTCTCTAGATGTGCGAAGCTGGTAGAGACATACCCTAAAAGACTGGCAGCTGGAATTGCAGCAAAAGGTGGTTCTACAAAGTATTGACTCAGGGGGCTGTATAATTACGCACACCCCACTTTTCAGTTATTTATTTGTAAAAAATGTTTGGAATCATGTATGATTTTTGTTCCACTTCTCACGTGTACACCACTTTGTATTGGTCTTTCACGTGGAATTCCAATAAAATTGATTCATGTTTGTGGCTGTAATGTGACAAAATGTGGACAAGTTCAAGGGGGCCGAATACTTTTGCAAGCCACTGTATTTGTGCTTTTTAGACAGTCGAGGGTTCCTCATGTTTCCACATTAAAACTGGTGATGTGTGTGTTGTGTTTTTACAGACAAAGCCACAGTTACACCAAGTTTATCAAAATTCTGATGAAGAAATGCTGAACAAGGAGGAAGTGACTTACGCATCTGTCCAAAATAAAGCAAAGAGCAAAGGGTAAATTAATTAAATGAATGAATTAATCAATCAATTAATTACTTAATGAATTATTTAGCAATATGAGGATTGTATGAACATACACTGTTAGCAGTGCTCCTCTCTCTCCAAGGTCACAGCACAGCTAAACCAAGTTCCTCAGCCTGATCATGAAGTGTTAGATGAAGGAGGAATGACTTATGCGTCTGTGTGCGTCAAACCAACAAACCAAGTAGTGAACCCAACAAACAGTTCGCATGAAAACATCAAACTTTAATAATTAAGGCTTCAGAAAGTACCATGCGATTTAAGTTATGTAAAGTTATTTTATAATTATTTTTTACGTGCTTGAGCATCTGTGAATGGAGTGTGTTCCTGGTCTCAGTGACGTTATCGCAGCTATAAATAGTCGTTTCCTCACCAGCCTCTCTTATATCTTTAAATGTAAGTGTGTTAGTGAGAAAGCACAAAGTGTGGTGTAAAAGCAATCTAACATGCAGAATGTGTGTGTGATAAACAGGTGTGTGTGTAATTTCAGGCATGTCCACACTGAGCAGCAGGAGGAGGACGATTCTGTAATCTACAGCTCTGTGAAAACGGCCTGATGATGCTTTCACACCTCATTCACCCACAGTGCAGATGAGTTTTATTGAGTTATCATCATAATGCCTGGGATGTTTACACACATGAAACTCATTATGGTTTAAGACTCGCTAATATCACAGGAAGTGGCAGTTTAATTACTGTAAACATTCTGTATGGAAGTTGTGAGACCACACTCTTACTACACCAGCACTTACTGTATAATAAAGGACAAAGTGATGCTTTGCCATTCTGTGCCACTGTGGATTTACTGCTGTTTGAATGAATTTGAAAGAGTTTCTTTAAAGCTATTTATTTATCGTTTATTGCTCAAACCTCCATTTTGTTAGAGAAAATAAATGTATAAAAGGTTGAGTGTAATTACTGAGTTTATATTCATGTTTTCAAATACAGAAAATGTGTTCAGGTCTGCTGCAGAGAACAATATCACCATTTTCATTCTCTCTTACCTGGTTCACCAGACTACCCTGGATGCCAATTCAACATGTTGAAAATGTTCTTAAACTTTAATTTGAAACAAGTCTGAGGCTTTAGTGCAAACCGGATTCCAAAAAAGTTGGGACACTAAAGAAATTGTGAATAAAAACTGAATGCAATGATATGGAGATGGCAAATGTCAATATTTTACTCAGAATAGAACATAAATCACGGAACAAAAGTTTAAACTGAGAAAATGTATAATTTTAAGGGAAAAATATGGTGAATCAAAATGTCATGGTGTCAACAAATCCCAAAAATCCCCATTTTCACCAGTGTGTGGCATCTCCCCTTCTTCTTACAACACTCAACAGACGTCTGGGGACCGAGGAGACCAGTTTCTCAAGTTTAGAAATAGGAATGCTCTCCCATTCTTGTCTAATACAGGCCTCTAACTGTTCAATCGTCTTGGGCCTTCTTTGTCGCACCTTCCTCTTTATGATGCGCCAAATGTTCTCTATAGGGGAAAGATCTGGACTGCAGACTGGCCATTTCAGTACCCGGATCCTTCTCCTACGCAGCCATGATGTTGTGATTGATGCAGAATGTGGTCTGGCATTATCTTGTTGAAAAATGCAGGGTCTTCCCTGAAAGAGATGATGTCTGGATGGAAGCATATGTTGTTCTAGAACCTGAATATATTTTCCTGCATTGATGGTGCCTTTCCAGACATGCAAGCTGCCGATGCCACACGCACTCATGCAACCCCATACCATCAGAGATGCAGGCTTCTGAACTGAGCATTGATAACAACTTGTGTTGTCCTTGTCCTCTTTGGTCCGGATGACATGGCGTCCCACATTTCCAATAAGAACTTCGAATCGTGACTCGTCTGACCACAGAACAGTCTTCCATTTTGCCACACTCCATTTTAAATGATCCCTGGCCCAATGAAAACACCTGTGCTTGTGGATCTTGCTTAGAAATGGCTTCTTCTTTGCACTGTAGAGTTTCAGCTGGCGACGGCGGATGGCACGGTGGATTGTGTTCACTGACGATGGTTTCTGGAAGTATTCCTGAGCCCATTCTGTGATTTCCTTTACAGTAGCATAACTGTTTGTGGTGCAGTGTTGTTTAAGGGCCCGGAGATCACGGGCATCGAGTATGGTTTTACGCCCTTGACCCTTACGCACAGAGATTGTTCCAGATTCTCTGAATCTTCGGATGATATTATGCACAGTTGATGATGATAACTGCAAAGTCTTTGCAATTTTTCGCTGGGTAACACCTTTCTGATATTGCTCCACTATCTTTCTGCGCAACATTGTGGGAATTGGTGATCCTCTACCCATCTTGACTTCTGAGAGACACTGCCACTCTGAGAAGCTCTTTTTATACCCAATCATGTTGCCAATTAACCTAATTACTGTTAATTGGTCTTCCAGCTCTTCGTTATGCTCAAATTTACTTTTTCCAGCCTCTTATTGCTACTTAGTCCCAACTTTTTTGGGATTTGTTGACACCGTGAAATTTCAAATCAACGTATTTTTCTTTTAAAATGACACATTTTCTCAGATTAACCTTTTGATATGTCATCTATGTTCTATTCTGAATAAAATATTGACATTTGCCATCTCCACATCATTGCATTCAGTTTTTATTCACAATTTGTTTAGGGTCCAGGCACGGTGGTGTAGTGGTTAGCACTGTCGCCTTGCACCTCCAGGGTCTGGGTTCGATTCCCAGCCAGGCTCGATTCCCGTCTCTGTGTGCATGGAGTTTGCATGTTGTCCCCGTGCTTGGTGGGTTTCCTCCGGGTACTCCGGTTTCCTCCCACAGTCCAAAGATATGCAGATTAGGCTGATTGGCGTTCCTAAAATTGACCATAGTGTGTGAATATGTGTGTGTGCCCTGTGATGTATTGGCACCCTGTCCAGGGTGTACCCCGCCTTGTGCCCTAAGCCTCCAGGGATAGGCTCCAGGCCCCCCGCGACCCTGTATATAAGGATAAAGCGGTATAGAAGATGAATGAATGTTTAGGGTCCCAACTTTTTTGGAATCCGGTTTGTAATAAAATCCCATCATTCTGCAGAGGAAGTAACTGTAAATGATGTGGTTTAACACAAAGAGACTGGAAGCGTTCACTAAATATGCTGTATGTACAGACAAGTTTGTGTTGGTTTCTGTTTCAAGTTGTGTAGTTTTCATTTGTTTATCAGTTGTAGTAAAATCATACAGCACAAGTAATATTCTAATTCAGTATAAATGTGATGTACTTATGGCTCGTTACTTTGCAGAACAAATTTCTCTCCTCTATGAACTGAGTATAGTAGATTAACAAAGTGAAGTTTGATTTGTTCCAACGCACTCTAAGTCTGATTTACCAGGTCCACTATTTGGACGTCCAACCATGACCCAACTTGGACGTCATCTTGACGTTCAACATTTGACCTAATCTGACTTAGACAAAAGACATTTCCCCAAGAGGGTGAAGTAACCCGCCGCTAAGCATGTCGGTCGTCAGTCGCTGCCCCGCCCACGCCACGATATATACATATATGTAATACAATATAAAATAAAAACATAAATAACTTGATTATAGGCTTTAAATAAAATAAAATCTGTTAAAGGAAAACAGGAAAATGTAAAAAAGAAAAACATATTGTGGCGTGGGCGGGGCAGCGGCTGACGACCGTCATGCTTTGCGGCGGGTTGCTTTGGTCACCTGATGAGGAAATGTTTTTGGGGTAATGGCTTCGGCCAAGTTTAGGTGTGTTGAGTATGTGTGTGTGAGAGACCTGTTGAATGTATTCCGCTTCATGCTAAGGCTGAATTGGGTTTGGTTCTCGAGTGAATGTGTTTCCCGTGCGTGCTGTGGTGAATAAAGTACTCCCAGCCATTAACATTGGGAAGCAATCAATCCAACTCGTATCTCCACGATAGCGAGCGACGCAGCGCGATCAAAGTTGAAGATCCCAGCAACGGTGACGCTGCGCAAGTGCTGAGGCAAGCTACAGCGCCGTCAGCTGGCGAAGCAATTTGGTGGAGTCAACATTAGACGTGCGGTAGACGTCGAAAAAAAGACGTCGCCTGGCGTTACAAAACAACCCCATCAATGGACGGAAATTGGACGTCCAAAATGACATGGAATGACGTCGCTACAACGCCCCATTGCGCAGTGGGAAATATATAAATCCTTATTCGAGCTCCATTTTTTTCACACTCCAGCGAGATGCAATTTTTTTTTTCATTTCCTTTTCTGGTGAAGTCAACACCTGTTTTTCACTTGTTCTCTACACTGTTCGCAGTTCCTTTGAACTGAACATTTTCAGCTCCCTGCACTTTGGAATCAGACTTAACCTGGCTGATCACACTGTGGAGTGTACTTCGCAGGGTACTTCAGGACGATCGGTACACACCTTGGGCATCTGAACAACCTGTAAATAGCCCTTACTGTGTGTAGACAGTCTAGTCACAGGGGGAGCTGGTTACCACTAATTACAGAGAGGGAGCTCTTTGTCTCCCCCTGGTGGCAGCAGCACACACATGCGCAGAAACAGATGTTCCAGTTAAATGTGACGTCACTCCAAGCTCTTGAGCACTGAGCGACAAAATGGTAAAATATTAAATAGTAAACAACAGCAACAATAATAATAATAATAATAATACAGCTTAAATTCTATAATAAATAAATATAAATACACAATAACAACAATTAGTATAAATTTATACAAATTATTGTGTTCTTTAATGAAGTAAAAATAATTAAAATCATTTATAACCTAAGTTTTATTTAAAAATAACCAATTTTTATTTTATTTTAGTGTAAGCAAATAACTGTGTTCTTAAATCATTTAAAATAAAAATATATATATAATACACACATGAAGAAATAAACACAAAATCAGCATATGGTTATGTGATATTGCCACATAGCCATTAAACCTGACAGAATCTTGGAAGGCAGTACGGGAAAAAATGCATATATATATATATATATATATATATATATATATATATATATATATATATACAGTATATATAGTGAGTAAAATTAACAGTCTAGCTGGGGTAAATGTTAAGTGCTGGATAAATGAAATTAAAGTATAGATGTTGCTGTGTGGTGTCACATGACTGACCATTTCAAGCTCAACCATTTCGGCTGTGTAACGCATCCTGTATAAATCCCAAGGTTACAATTTGTTAAGTATAAAATTTTTTTTACATAAATATAAAATAAATGTAACATAAACACTCTCTGTGAAACAATAAATCTAAGAGGCCCCTGTAAATATGAATTTGAATTGGATTTACATTATACAATGTTTAAACACTTTTTTGACAAGTTTTTGATACAAATCTTATAATGCCAACATAACATTAAACAGACCCCATCTTAATATTTTAACTATTAGTTATGTAACTATTAGTTTAACTACTACTATTTAAGTTACTTTCAAAATGACATTTAGAACCATGAACATTATAATATGATTGATTAAATGTCGGCTAAAAAAATCTGGCCTCAAAAATTTGACAGATGTGCACTCATGTCCATCAATCTGGTATCCAGTATACTACCAGGTGGGAAGACACTGCTTTGGGTTGTAAAAAAAAAAAAACAACATTAAAACAAGCATTGACAGTCTCAATGGCAATGCCTCAAACAATCGCAAAGGTCTGGCAGCTCGTCTCCTTGTCTCATTACCAAGGCACAAAATGTGGAACAATGCTCCAGTCATCTCCATATTTTGCAGATATTCCATGATGTTTGTCCACCTGTTGATTACACACCATCACTTAATGCTGCAATATAACAGACATTTAAGTTAAGCATTTTTGTGAATCATGTATGTATTTAATGCGAAACATGTTCTCCTTGTAAATACACAAAATAATGTACGTGATGTGAACATGAATTTAGTGTATATTCTGACTAATTTATCTCAAGATGTAATGTGTATGGGATAACAGGATACGGCGATCCATTTGGATTTAATTTGAAACATTCCCCTCTTTCAAATTCTCAACAAACCATAGATGAATAGAATATTTAAGTGATGAATTTACAACTTATACTGAATATTTCAAAAAGAAGCAGATGTAGCTCTTTTTCTAATAATGATGGTCAATTTTTCTTATTTTTTTAATAATAAAAAAAAACTTAATGAGAAAAAAACATTAACCCCACCCCCATATCAAAGTATTTATTTTGAACAATAAAATATGCTTGCTTCAACTACAACTTACTAAGAATAAGTAAAAAGTGCCCTGAGCGCGATCCAGTCAGAAATGAAGAATTCGCCAACGAATAAAACAACTGTTGGGTATAATATAAAATATTATATAAATGTGCCAACAGACTTTCAGCTCTTCAGAACTTCGACTTTAGTGAAGAATACTTAATAATTTGCCTAAATTTACATTTAGGATTACATTCATTTAATTTACGATTTTATTCAAACAGTATGTGCTAACGAAACATACTTTTCTGATAAAGAACAGTATAGTCAACTGTTGTCACAGAAATAAAAATGTAAGCTCCCCAAAGCCCCATATCGAAGTGCGATGGTGGAAAAGTGAATGAACATGGAAATGAGCTTGCTCCTGCCACAACTACAACATTTAAAATTTAGGTAAAAACTCATATTAACTTACCATAAAATACTGCCAGTTTTAAGTGGCATGCCCCTCGCTTCAGAAATGAAGAATCCAGAAAGGTTGTCATGCCGTATCCTAATTCCAAGCACCCAAAGAACGAACCTGACTTGGAAGTGCACACTCAAGGGTTTGAAGACACCGGGTACAGTATATTACAAATGGAATGCAGAGTACAGGATGCGTCACACAGCCGAAATATATTATACCATAACCGTTTTATGCCTGTGTATAATTATTTGTAAGGGTGAAACTCGAAAAATTAGGATATCGTGCAAAAGTTCATTTATTTGGTAATGGAACTTAAAAGGTGAAACTAATATATGAGATAGACTCAGTAAATCCAAAGCAAGATACAGTGGCGTGAAAAACTATTTGCCCCTTTCCTGATTTCTTATTCTTTTGCATGTTTGTCACACAAAATGTTTCTGATCATCAAACACATTTAACTATTAGTCAAAGATAACACAAGTAAACACAAAATGCAGTTTTTAAATGAGGGGTTTTATTATTTAGGTAGAAAAAAAAGCTAAACCTACATGGCCCTGTGTGAAATGGAGGAATTTTGGCCCACTCATCTTTGCAGAATTGTTGTAATTCAGCTTTATTTGAGGGTTTTCTAGCATGAACCGCCTTTTTAAGGTCATGTCACAACATCTCAATAGGATTCAGGTCAGGACTTTGACTAGGCCACTCCAAAGTCTTCATTTTGTTTTTCTTCAGCCATTCAGAGGTGGATTTGCTGGTGTGTTTTGGGTCATTGTCCTGCTGCAGCACCCAAGATCGCTTCAGCTTGAGTTGATGAACAGATGGCCGGACATTCTCCTTCAGGATTTTTTGGTAGACAGTAGAATTCATGGTTCCATCTATCACAGCAAGCCTTCCAGGTCCTGAAGCAGCAAAACAACCCCAGACCATCACACTACCATCACCATATTTTACTGTTGGTATGATGTTCTTTTTCTGAAATGCTGTGTTACTTTTACGCCAGATGTACAGTAACGGGACACGCACCTTCCAAAAGTTCAACTTTTGCCTTGTCGGTCCACAAGGTATTTTCCCAAAAGTTTTGGCAATCATTGAGATGTTTTTTAGCAAAATTGAGATGAGCCTTAATGTTCTTGCTGCTTAAAAGTGGTTTGCGCCTTGGAAATCTGCCATGCAGTCCGTTTTTGCCAAGTCTCTTTCTTATGGTGGAGTCTTGAACACTGACCTTAATTAAGGCAAGTGAGGCCTGCAGTTCTTTAGATGTTGTCCTGGGGTCTTTTGTGGCCTCTCGGATGAGTTGTCTCTGCTCTCTTGGGGTAATCTTGGTCGGCCGGCCACTCCTGGGAAGGTTCACCACTGTTCCATGTTTTTGCCATTTGTGGATAAGCTTTAGAAATGGCTTTATAACCTTTACCAGACTGATAGATCTCAATTACTTTTGTTCTCATTTGTTCCTGAATTTCTTTGGATCTTGGCATGATGTCTAGCTTTTGAGGTGCTTTTGGTCTACTTCTCTGTGTCAGGTAGCTCCTACTTAAGTGATTTCTTGATTGAAACAGGTGTGGCAGTAATCAGGCCTGGGGGTGACTACAGAAATTGAACTCATGTGTGATAAACCACAGTTAAGTTATTTTTTAACAAGGGGGGCAATCACTTTTTCACACAGGTCCATGTAGATTTGGAGTTTTTTTCTCCATTAATAACATAAACCTTCATTTAAAAAATGCTTTTTGTGTTCAATTATGTTATCTTTGACTAATAGTTAACGGTTTTTGATGAGCAGAAACATTTAAGTGTGACAAACATGCAAAAGAATAAGAAATCAGGAAGGGGGCAAATAGTCTTTCACACCACTGTAGTTCCAGCCATGATTTTTCATAATTAAGATGATTATGGCTTACAGCTCATGAAACCCCCCAAATCCACAATCTCAGAAAATTAGAATATAGTGAAAATATTCAATATTCTAGGCTCAAAGTGTCCAATTCTAATTAGTTAATTAAGCCAAACACCTGCAAAGGGTTCCTGAGCCTTTAAATTGTCTCTCAGTCTGGTTCAGTAGGAAGCACAATCATGGGAAAGACTGCTGACCTGACAATTGTGCAGAAACCATAACCGTCATCCTCCATAAGGAGGATAAGTCTAAAAAGGTAATTGCAAAAGAAGTTGAATGTTCCCAAAGTGCTGTTTCAAAGCACATTAATAGAACATTATGTGGAAGAAAAAGGTACACAAGCAGCAGAGATTACCTCAGCCTGGAGAGGATTATCAGGAAAAGCCCATTCAAAAGTGTTGGGGACTTTCACAAGGAGTGGACTGAGGCTGGAGTCAGTGCTTCAAGAGCCACCACACACAGATGGATCCTGGACATGGGCTTCAAATGTCTTATTCCTCTGGTCAAGCTGCTCCTGAACAACAAACAATGTCTGAAGAGTCTTACCTGGGCTGAAGTAAAAAAGAACTGGTCTGTTGCTCAGTGGTCCAAAGTCCTCTTTTCTGATGAGATCAACTTTTGCACCTCATTTGGTAAAAAAAGACCCTGAGTTTGGAGGAAGAATGAAGAGGCACAGTCCATTGAGATGTTTCCACAGTCTGTGTGGATTTGAGGAGCGATGTCATCTGCTGGTGTTGGTCCACTGTGCTTCATTGTCCAGTGTCAATGCAGTCATCTACCAGGAGATTTTGGAGCAATTCATGCTTCCTTTCACAGACTAGCTTTATGGGGATGCTGACTTCATTTTCCAGCAGAATGTGGCACCTGCCCACACTGCCAAAAGCACCAAAACCTGGTTCAATGGCCGTAGGATTACTGTGCTTGATTGGCCATCAAACTCGCCTGACCTGAACCCCATAGAGAATCTATGGAGCATTGCCAAGAGAAAGATGAGAGACATGAGACCGAACAATTCAGAAGAGCTGAAGGCCGCTATTGAAGCATCCTGGTCTTCCATAACACCTCAGCAGTGCCACAGGCTGCTTCCACGCCACACCGCATTGAGGCGGTAATTGCTGCAAAAGCGTTCCAAACCAAGTACTGAGTACATACTTACATACTCCATACTTATACTTTTCAGAAGTCAGATATGATCTTATTTGATTTTATTGATTGTATGTACAGTGGAACCTTGGATTACATGCAGGTAATCGACAGAACACCGGCTTTTGTGATCCTGCCACCGAAGAGGAAAAGGCAGCTGTCACTCAAAAGCCACTCAGCTGCCGGATGTCAGACTCCTGTATGTGGCCGAGCCCAAGGAAAACCTGACGCCAGATCCGCACATGCACACCTTGACTATTTTATTTCTCTTTTCCTCCCTCCCTCCTTAAAACCTCCCTCCTAAAAAAGCTAATTTGAAAATTCTATGTAAAACGCCCTTATTTAAAAATAAATAAATAAAAAATTGCACTTTCATTACTACAGATAGACTGGACGTATTATAACCTTGCTAATAACTGATGCAGAATAAGAAATCATACAAAAACAAACAAAAAAGTATCGACTATAAAAAACAAACAAAAAATTATTAGCTCATCACAAAATTCAACAGATGGCGCTGTACTGTATGTGTACAATTGAAATCTACTTAATAAACACAATCTCAAATTTTCATTCCGCGCACTTCACAGTAACACATAAAAATCTTTGTTCATTCCAAAATTCAATAGATGGCGCTGTACATTCTTTAAAATGCGCTCATGAGTGTGAAGCTGCATTTTAAAATGTACTGATCAGATAAAGTATGTCTGTCGATTTGCGATATACAATTTCAAAATTCCATGGGAACAAAGTCACAGACACAGATAGCATATAAATAAAAGAACACAGCAAGAGGAGTGACTTATGCGTTTGTGTGCGTCAAACCCAACAAACCAACCAAACAGTAAGAATGAAAACATCAAACTTTTAAATTTTTTGTTTCAGAAACTACTGTGTGTTAGGATGAAACAGGAACAGATTAAATCAATATACAGGTCCTTCTTAAAAAAATAGCATATTGTGATAAAGTTCATTATTTTCTGTAATGTACTGATAAACATTAGACTTTCATAAATTTTAGATTCATTACACACAACTGAAGTAGTTCAAGCGTTTTATTGTTTTAATATTGATGATTGTGGCATAGGGCGGCACGGTGGTGTAGTGGTTAGCAATGTCACCTTGCACCTCCAGGGTCCGGGTTTGATTCCCGGCCAGGCTCGATTCCCGTCTCTGTGTGCATGGAGTTTGCATGTTCTCCCCGTGCTTGGTGGGTTTCCTCTGGGTACTCCGGTTTCCACCCACAGTCCAAAGACATGCAGATTAGGCTAATTGGCGTTCCCAAATTGACCATAGTGTGTGAATGTGTGTGTGTGTGTGTGTGCTCTGCGATGGATTGGCATGCTGTCCAGGGTGTACCCTGCCTCGTGCCCAGAGTCTCCTGGGATAGGCTCCAGGTCCCTGCGACCCTAAATACAGGATAAAGCGGTATAGAAGATGAATGAATGAATGAATGATTGGGGCATACAGCTCATGAAAACCCAAAATCCCTATCTCAAAAATTAGCATATCATGAAAAGGTTCTCTAAACGAGCTATTAACCTAATCATCTGAATCAACAAATTAACTCTAAACACCTGCAAAAGATTCCTGACGCTTTTAAAAACACCCAGCCTGGTTCATTACTCAAAACCGCAATGATGGGTAAGACTGCCGACCTGGCTGCTGTCCAGAAGGTCATCATTAACACCCTCAAGCAAGAGGGTAAGACAGAAATAAATTTTTGAACGAATAGGCTGTTCCCAGAGTGCTGTATCAAGGCACCTCAGTGGGAAGTCTGTGGAATGGAAAAAGTGTGGCAGAAAACGCCGCACAACGAGAAGAGGTGACCGGGCCCTGAGGAAGATTGTGGAGAACGACCGATTCCAGTCCTTGGGGGACCTGGGGAAGCAGTGGACTGAGTCTGGAGTAGAAACATCCAGAGCCACCGTGTACAGGCGTGTGCAGGAAATGGGCTACAGTTGCAAATTTTGCATGTCACTCGGAAATCAAGGTGCCAAAGTCTGGAGGAAGACTGGGGAGAGGGAAACGCCAAAATGCCTGAAGTCCAGTGTCAAGAACCCACAGTCAGTGATGGTCTGGGGTGCCATGTCAGCTGCTGGTGTTGGTCCACTGTGTTTTATCAAGGGCAGGGTCAATGCAGCTAGCTATCAGGAGATTTTGGAGCACTTCATGCTTCCATCTGCTGAAAAGCTTTATGGAGATGAAGATTTCATTTTTCAGCACGACCTGGCACCTGCTCACAGTGCCAAAACCACTGGTAAATGGTTTACTGACCATGGTATTACTGTGCTCAATTGGCCTGCCAACTCTCCTGACCTGAACCCCATAGAGAATCTGTGGGATATTGTGAAGAGAAAGTTGACAGACACAAGATACAAGAATCTGCAAAAGGATTCCCGACCAAGTATTGAGTGGATAACTGAACATAATTGTTTAAAGGTTGACTTTTTTTGTACTAAAAACACTTTTCTTTTATTGGTCAGATGAAATATGCAAATTTTTTTTGATAGGGATTTTGGGTTTTCATGAGCTGTATGCCACAATCATTAATATTAAAACAATAAAAGGCTTGAACTACTTCAGTTTGAGTGTAATGAATCTAAAATATCCATCCATCCATCCATCCATTTTCTTCCAGTTATCCAAGGTCGGGTCGCGGGGGGCAGCAGCTTCAGCAGGGATGCCCAGACTTCCCTCTCCCTGGCCACTTCTTCCAGCTCTTCCGGGGGGATCCCAAGGCATTCCCAGACCAGCCGAGAGACATAGTCCCTCCAGCGTGTCCTGGGTCTTCCCCGGGGTCTCTTTCCGGTGGGGCATGTCCGGAACACCTCAAAAGGGAGGCGTCCAGGGGGCATCCTAAATAGATGCCCAAGCCACCTCATCTGGCTCCTCTCGATGCGGAGGAGCATCGGCTCTACTCTGAGCCCCTCCTGGATGACTGAGCTTCTCACCCTATCTCTAAGGGAGAGCCCAGACACCCTGCGGAAGAAACTCATTTCAGCCGCTTTTATTCGCGATCTTTTTCTTTTGGTCATTACCCACAGCTCATGACCATAGGTGAGGGTAGGAACGTAGATCGACCGATCGATACCACGACGGACCGATACAGAGCCCGCATCACTGCAGACACTGCCCCGATCCGCCTGTCGATCTCCCGTTCCGTTTTACCCTCACTCGTGAACAAGACCCCGAGATACTTAAACTCCTCCACTTGGGGCAGGATCTCACTCCCAACCCTGAGAGGGCACTCCACCCTTTTCCGGCTGAGGACCATGGCCTCAGATTTGGAGGTGCTGATTCTCATCCCAGCCGCTTCATACTCGGCTGCGAACCGATCCAGTGAGAGCTGTAGGTCGCAGGATGATTAGGCCAACAGAACAACGTCATCTGCAAAAAGCAGTGACCCAATCCTGAGCCCACCAAACTGTACCCCCTCAACGCCCTGGCTGCGCCTAGAAATCCTGTCCATAAAAATTATGAACAGGATCGGTGACAAAGGGCAGCCCTGTCGGAGTCCTACTTTCACCGGAAACAGATCCGACTTACTTCCAGCAATGCGGACCAAGCTCCGACACCGGTTGTACAGAGCCCGGACAGCCCTTAACAGGGAATCCTATATCCCATACTCCCGGAGTACCCCCCACAGGACTCCCCGAGGGACACGGTCGAATGCCTTCTCCAAGTCCACAAAGCACATGTAGACTGGTTGGGCAAACTCCCATGCCCCCTCCAGGACCCTGCTAAGAGTGTAGAGCTGGTCCACTGTTCTGCGACCTGGAGGAAAACCACACTGCTCCTCCTGAATCCGAGGTTCAACTATCCAACGGACCCTCCTTTCCAGGACCCCTGAATAGACTTTCCCGGGGAGGCTGAGGAGTGTGATCCCTCTGTAGTTGGAACACACTCTCCGGTCCCCCTTCTTGAAGAGGGGGACCACCACCCCGGTTTGCCAGTCCAGAGACACTGTCCCCGATGTCCATGCAATGTTGCAGAGACGTGTCAACCATGACAGCCCTACAACATCCAGAGCCTTGAGGAACTCCGGGCAGATCTCATCTACCCCCGGGGCCCCACCACCACAGAGCTTTTTGATCACCTCTGCGACCTCGCCCCCAGAGATGGAAGAGTCCACCTCTATGTCCCCAGACTCTGCTTCCTGATCGGAAGCCATGTTGGTTGAATTAAGTATGTCTTCGAAGTACTCCCCCCACCGACCCACAACGTCCCGAGTTGAGGTCAGCAGCGCACCATCCCCACTATACACTGTGTTGACTGTGCACTGCTTTCCCCTCCCGAGATGCCGGATGGTGGACCAGAATCTCTTCGAAGTCATCTGGAAGTCATTCTCCATGGCCTCCCCAAACTCCTCCCACGCCCGGGTTTTTGCCTCAGCAACCATTGCAGCTGCATTCCGTTTGGCCTGCCGGTACCTATCAGCTGCCTCCGGAGTGCCACCAGCCAAAAAGGCCCGGTAAGACTCCTTCTTCAGCTTGATGGCGTCCCTCACCGCCGGTGTCCACCAACGGGTTCTTGGGTTGCCACGGCACCGACCACCTTATGGCCACAGCTCCGGTCGGCCACCTCGACAATGGAGGCGCGGAACATAGTCCATTCGGACTGAATGTCCCCCACCTCCCCCAGGGCGTGGTTGAGGCTTTGCCGGAGGTGGGAGTTGAAGCTCGTCCTGACAGGAGACTCTACCAGATGTTCCCAGCAGACCCTCACAATACGTTTGGGTCTACCAGGCCTGACCGGCATCCTACCCCGCCAGCGAAGCCAACTCACCACCAGGTGGTGATCGGTTGACAGCTCCGCTCCTCTCTTCACCCGAGTGTCCAACACATGTGGCCGCAAGTCCGACGACACGACCACAAAGTCGACCATCGAACTGTGGCCTAGGGTGTCCTGGTGCCAGGTGCACATACTGTGTGGACACACTTATGCCTGAACAAGGTGTTCCTTATGGACAATCCGTGACGAGCACAGAAGTCCAATAACAAAACACGACTCTGGTTCGTTCATCCCAATCATGCCCTTCCAGGTCTCACTGTCATTGCCCACGTGAGCATTGAAGTCCCCCAACAGAATGATGGAGTACCCAGGAGGGACGTTCTCTAGCGCCCCCTCCAGAGACCCCAAAAAGGTCGGGTACTCCAAACTGCTGTTCGGCGCATAAGCGCAAACAACCGTAAGGATCCGTCCTCCCACCCAAAGGCGGAGGGAGGCCACCCTCTCGTCCACTGCAGTGAACCCCAATGTACAGGCCCCGAGCCGGGGGGCAATAAGTATGCCCACACCTGCTCGTCGCCTCTCACCGGTGGCAACTCCATAGTAGAAGAGAGTCCAGCCCCACTCAAGAAGACTGGTTCCAGAGTCCAAGCTGTGCGTCGAGGTGAGTCTAACTATATCTAGCCGGAACTTCTCAAATTCACGCACTAGCTCAGGCTCCTTCCCCGCCAGAGAGGTGACATTCCACGTCCCTAGAGCCAGCTTCTGCAGCCGAGGATCAGACCGCCAAGGCCCCTGTCTTCGGGCCACCACCCAGCTCATACTGCAACCGACCTCTTTGGCCCCTCCTACAGGTGGTGAGCCCATTGGAAGGGGGACCCACGGCCGGGCCCCATGGGTGCAGGCCCGATCACCAGGCGCTCGCCATCGGGCCCCACCTCCAGGCCTGGCTCCAGAGGGAAGCCCCGGTGACCCACGTCCGGGTGAGGGAAAACGTTTTCCAAGGTTTTTACTCATCATAAGAGGTCTTTTGAACCACTCTTTGTCTGTTCCCTCACCTAGGACCAGATTGCCATGGGTGACCCTGCCAGGGGCATGAAGCCCCCGACAACATAGCTCCCAGGATCATTGGGACACGCAAACCCCTCCACCACGATAAGGTGGTGGTTCAAGGAGGGGTGTTTATCAGTACATTACAGAAAATAATGAACTTTATCACAATATGCTAATTTTTTTGAGAAGGACCTGTAGTATTGTAAAAGTGTTAATTTCCTGTTGACCAAATAAATATGGAATATTTAATTACTTTTTATTACATTTATAATTTGTTTAAACACACTTAAATATCTGTGAATGGAGTGTGGTCCTGGTCTCAGTGACGTTATCGCAGCTATAAACAGTCGTTTCCTCACCAGCCTCTCTTATATCTTTAAATGTAAGTGTGTTAGTGAGAAAGCACAAAGTGTGTAAAAGCAGTCTAACATGCAGAATGTGTGTGTAATAAACAGGTGTGTGTGTGTGATTTCAGGCATGTCCACAATGAGCAGCAGGAGGAGGACGATTCTGTAATCTACAGCTCTGTGAAAATGGCCTGATGATGCTTTCACACCTCATTCACCCATAGTGCAGATGAGTTTTATTTACACTGTTCCAAATTATTATGTAAATTATATCTTTCTCTGATTTTCATAATTAGTAAATGCAAATGACAGTCAGTATAATTTTCAAGTCATCAACCATTAGGGTATAATTATAATTTTATTGAACAAACCTCCTAATGATAACAATATTTATTTCAAAAATAAAAAACTGAAAACGCACTGTTCCAAATTATTATGCACAACAGAGTTAAAAGATTTTATAGGTTGTAAAGAACTAAAAATGGGTTTTTGTTGAATTTGAAGCTTTAGAAATCAAAAACTATTTCAATCAAAACATCCTAACAGGACATGTTACATCTTAACATAGGACCCCTTCTTTGATATCACCTTCACAATTCTTGCATCCATTGAACATGTGAGTTTTTGGACAGTTTCTGCTTGAATTTCTTTGCGGGATGTCAGAATAGCGTACCAGAGCTGCTGTTTTGAATCAAACTGCCTCCCACCCTCATAAATCTTTTGAGGATTCTCCAAAGGTTCTCAATGGGGTTGAGGTCAGGGGAGGATGGTGGCCACACCATGAGTTTCTCATCTTTTATGCCCATAGCAGCCAATGACACAGAGGTATTCTTTGCAGCATGAGATGATGCATTGTCGTGCATGAAGATGATTTTGTTACGGAAGCCACGGTTCTTCTTTTTGTACTGTAATGCTTGGATTAATATTAAACCGTTTGTTACAAGATTACGGATTCGGGAATCTAAATAAGGGCTGGTAAACCAAACTTCCGGTATTGCGCAACCGCGGCGGGACAATATACGACGCGACACAAAAGCGTGTAGTGAAATAAACTAAAGTGTATTATACAAAATCAAACCAACAAACAAACAAACAAGGTGCACCAAAACCAATATATACAAATATAATACAAATATTAACAAAGTGTGTGGTGTATGCAGGGGTGTGTGTGTGTATGAATGGAAGTCCAGGGTGTGTGGTATTGCGTTTATGGAATGATGAGTTGGAGAGATTATTCTCGGCCTCACCAGGATAGATGACAACTCTGGGAGCTCGAGTAACGGAACAAGAGGTGAAATGTGAGTGTCCAACGAGATTAATCCAAACCATGAAAGTAATCCTTGGAACAACAAACTCTCTCTCTGTCAAAAACAATCAGCGCGCTGTAGTAATCTCTCCGTGCCGGCTTCCTTGCCGGTTTCGGCTTTATGCCAGTTCCCTCGCGTCGTGATTGCTCATGCGCGTGGGAGCTTGCCCGGTGACCAACACTGTCCAAAGGGGAAAATAACAACCGCTAGGGCACATCTTTGGCCACAGGTGAGCAGCATTAGCTCTTCAATCCTTTCCCTGTTATTAAAAAATGTCCCTTTATGTGGCGGCGCAACATAGACCCCCCCGCCCCATGCCTACGGCGTCTGAGGAGAACGTCTGTAAAAGCGCTTCAGGTTTACTACATTGAAAATGTCGTTTTTTTGTGGCTCGCCCCAAGACACAAAATAATTAATTGGACCTCTTCTACTTTTTATCTCAGCTGGTCCCTCCCACTTGGGCACTAGCTTAGCTGAAAATCTTTTCGCTGCAGAGGAGAGTGGGTGAGTTTTAATCCAAACTAGATCTCCTGCCTGAAAGTGCGCATCTTTCCTCCGGGCATTGTAGTATCTAGCTTGTTTGGATTGTTGCTGTTTCACTCTGTGTTTCACCTCCTCCGTGATCCGTTGTTGTCTTTCCAGTAGTGAATAGGCTGTGTGGTTGGGTGTTGGAGGATGATTTATGAGCCTTTCAAGTGGACCCTTGAGTTGCCGACCTAGTGTGAGCTCTGCAGGTGTTTTCCCAGTAGTCTCCTGTTGGGCTGTATTGATGGCGAATCTCAGTTCAGGTAACCATTGGTCCGAGTTTTGGTGATTGTCCCCAACAAGTCCTATTCACTCGCTCCGTCAGGTTCGTTTGCGGGTGGTAGCTCGTAGTTAGCTTTTGGACGCTCACCCAGGTTTGGCAGATGTGCCAGCAGCTGAGACGTAAACTGGGGTCCTTGATCGGATACTAGATATTTGGGGACTCCCCATCTAGTAAAGATTTCCTCTCAGCACTTTTACCAGTTTTGGCGTCTTTACATCCCGGAGGGGAAACATCTCCACCCATTTGGTGAAATAATCCACCACCACCAACAGATACTCATTTTGCCTTTTACTTCGTGGAAAAGGACCCATGATGTCCAGTCCTACGGTGTGCCCTGGCTCTGGAACCACGGTGCTCTGTAGTAGCCCACTAGGTTTAGTGTTGGCAATTTTGTACTGTTGGCACACGCTGCATGTCTTCACAGTGCCAGACATCCTTCCGCACAGTCGGTCACCATGCCACATCTAATAACCTTAGCAGGGTCTTTAGTTGCCCCAAGTGTCCTCCCAGGGGATTCTTGTGGTAGTAATGAAGAAAATTCTTGATTTGTGACTGGGGGACAACTAGCTGAAATTTTTCTCCGTTTCTTACTGGTACCCGGCGATATAACGCGCCCTGATGACGTTCGAAGGAAACCCTCTGATCTCGTGTGCCTCTTGGGTGATCTTTAGAGAGCAGCTTCGTGATTGTTGTGTCATTCAGTTGTGCTTGGGTTATCTCACACAGGTCATTTGGTAAGTCGGATGAAAATTTAGTGGTTGTGATGGCAAGACATGGGGCGGTGCCCACTTTTAGTGGTGGGGGTGCCCGGGAAAGCGCATCCGGTCCCAGATTCAAGCAGCCTTTTCTGTGATGTACCGTGAAAATGAACTGCTGTAGGCGTAACGTCCATCGGGTGAGACGAGAGCTGGTTTTAGGGCAGTTGAAGGCCCATGACAGGGTGGCACGAAAGCGCGACCTTCTAAGTAGTGCCTCCACTTTTCTATAGCCCAAACCATGGCAAAACAATCCTTCTGTGGAGAAAATGTGGAGTAATTCTGCTCAGGTCCTCTCAACATTCGCGATGCGTAAGCTACTGCTCGTTCTCCTTCTGCTGAATTCTGGGTGAGGATGGCTCCCAGGCCCACTTCGCTGGCGTCCATGTGTAGTTGGAATGGCAGATTTAGGTTTGGTTGGATTAGTACTGGTGGGTTTTGAAGTGCGTGTTTGATGGTCTCCATGCTGTTCTGGCATTCTTCGGTCCACTCCCATTTTACTCCCTTCTTCTTTAAATTATTTAATGGAGCTGTTATATCTGCAAAGTGGGGAATGAACTTATGATACCAGCCGGCTAGACCCAGAAAACGCTGAAGAGATTTCAAGTCTTGAGGAGGAGGATATTCTGTCACCGCCCTGGTTTTCTCTGGGTCTAACTGCATGCCTTCTTCTGAGATGATATGGCCAAGGAACTTCAGCCGCCTTTTGAAGAAATGACATTTCTTCATGTTGAGGGAGAGGTTGGCCTGGGTAAGTCTGGAAAATACTGCATTAAGGTGTTTGACGTGCTGCTCCTGTGTCTGGGAGTAGATAATTATATCGTCGATGTAAACGAAGCAATATTTCCCTCTTAAATCCACCAAGACTTTCTCCATCAATCGCTGGAATGTTGCTGCTGCATTTCTGAGTCCGTAGGGCATGGAACGGAATTGAAATAGCCCTTTGGTGGTGATGAAGGCGGTTTTCTCACAGCTGTCTCTCTCCATCTCCACCTGCCAGTAACCAGATTGCAGATCCAAGGTTGAGAACCAGGAGGTGCCATCCAGTGATTTTATGATGTCATGTATTAGTGGCATTGGATATGCATCAGGTTTGGTCTTGCTGTTTAGCTTTCTAAAATCAACACAGAAACGGTAAGTTCCATCGGGTTTAGGTACTAAAACAACGGGGGAAGACCATGGTGAACATGAAGGTTGGATGATGTTATCCTTCAGCATCTGGTCTACTTGATCTTCTATAATTTTCTTCTTCATGGGTGATACTCTGTAGGCTCTGGATCTGAATGGAGTGTCGTCCGATAAAGTAATTTTGTGTCTCTCTACTGCTGTTTTGCCTAGGGTGTTGGAGGTGGTGCGGGGCCAAGTGGCCATTAGTTTCAGCAGCTCTTCAGCATTGTCTGTGTCCCATGATGCCAAGCTCTCTGTGTTTTCCTCAGCACATAGTAGATCATCGGGCGTCACCGGTAGGGCGAGGTAGAGATTGGCTGTCGCCGGGAGCTGAGTGTGTCTCTGTTGCATTGGCATAGATGGTACAGAGTGGGGTGGGGACGTCCCCTCCTCTGTTCTCAGCGCGTACTCTCCCCTAGCGATGTCCAAGATGGCTCCTGTGGCTTTTAAGAAGTCGAGTCCCACGATCAGAGAGAAGGCCAGGTGAGCGTCCCTCATGACGAACGTCTTTAACTCACATTCGGTGGTGTGCCACTTGTACTGTAACCTGATGTGAGTTTGAGCTTGATGTACCTTTCCATCAGCCATTACAAACTTCTGAGGAGATGGGATGCCAACTTGGTCCTCCAGATCACAGAGCGTCTGCCATAGATGGTTCCTCATCAGCGTGTAAGAACTTCCAGTGTCCACTAGAGCATTCAGCTTCCTTCCTTGTACTGTTACTGGAACCAGGAGGAGAGATGGAGCTGGAAGAGGTTGAGCAATGGAGAGTCCCACAGCGTGCTTTGAAGGAGCTCACTCACCTGCCTTCTTATGACTCTTTTCCTTGTTCTGCTGAGTGTCCACCTTCTGCCAGTAGTCTTTGGAGCTTTTGCAGTCTTTTTCCACCCTGGAACCTATTTTCACGAGCTGTTCCACGGTGGTCACAGTTCCCCTCAGACATCCTGCCACTCTGGGGTTGATGTTATTCAGGATTTGCCCCACTAGTTCCTCCTCGGAGATATCCGGCTTCCACTTCAGACAGAGGGCCCGGTAGTCATAGGCGAAGTCCCTAAAGCGTTGACCAGCCTGCTGTACCAGCGACCTCAAGTTTTCCTCAACTTCCGTGAGGTAGTCATCAGCTAAGAATGCCACCATAAAAGCCTGTTTGAAAGACATCCAGTCCCTCACCTTGCCTTTCTCTGCCTTCCACCAGCTCAGAGCAGGTCCTCTTAGAACAGTGCTGAGGGTTCCTAGCAGTTCTGGGATGGGCAGTGGTCTGATCTCCAGATAGTTCTCGCACTGTTCGATGAAATGGAGTACATCTGCTGTCTCTGAAGCTTCGCCAAAGGCTGGAAACTCCAGGCGGATGGGTGGTCGACCATAAAAGGAAGAAGAAGAGGGAGAAACTGAGTTGGTAAGCTGAGCAGAAGAGTGTGGTGGAACGGGATGCGGGAGGAATGTCACGAGTTTCATGACTGATGGCTGGCTTTACCTTTGTTGTAGATGCCGTGATTGGAGTGCTGGGAGAATGTAGAGCCCGGTGACCAACACTGTCCAAAGGGGAAAATAATAACCGCTAGGGCACATCTTTGGCCACAGGTGAGCAGCATTAGCTCTTCAATCCTTTCCCTGTTATTAAAAAATATCCCTTTATGTGGCCGCGCTACAGTACCATGGAAGAAACCTCTCACTGTGGTTCTCTGGAGTCCCAAAGCTTTTGAAACAGCTTCATAATCTTTACCAGACTGATAGATCTCAATTACTTTTGTTCTCATTTGTTCCTGAATATCTTTGGATCTTGGCATGATGTCTATCTTTTGAGGTGCTTTTGGTCTACTTCTCTGTGTCAGGTAGCTCCTATTTAAGTGATTTCTTGATTGAAACAGGTGTGGCAGTAATCATGCCTGGGGGTGACTACAGAAATTGAACTCAGGTGTGATAAACCACAGTTAAGTTATTTTTTTAACAAGGGGGGCAATCACTTTTTCACACAGGGCCATGTAGATTTTGAGTTTTTTTCTCCCTTAATAACGTAAACCTACGTTTAAAAACTGCATTTTCAATTATGTTATCTTTGACTAATAGTTAACGGTTTTTGATGAGCAGAAACATTTAAGTGTGACAAACATACAAAAGCATAAGAAATCAGGAAGGGGGCAAATAGTTTATCACACCACTGTCCTTTGCAGAGATCATTTTCACACCTTCAGGGACCCCACAGGGACCTTCTAGCTCTCTTCCCATGATTCTGGCCCCTGGCCCAAAACATGACTCCAGCACCTCCTTGTTGGTGCTTTAAAGTTTACATCACTGGATACATACTTACACTGGGTTAACTAGGTTAACTACCTAAGTGCCATTAGTCCAACACAACTGGGAATGGGGAAGGGGGAATTTTTTTTTTATTGGGGGGGGGGGGGTGTTAGTCCAAGTACTGAAGAAACGGATGCGTCTTGAGTCGTCGTTTAAAGATAGTCAAAGTCTCTGCTGTCCGGACATCTAGGAAGTTCATTCCAGCACCTAGGTGCCAGGACAGAAAAGAGCCTGGATGAATGCCGCCCTCGATGGTGGGATGAGGCGAGCAGTGCTCGAGGATCAGAGGGAACGTGGTGCAGTGCGTGGTGTGATTAGAGCAGAGAGGTACAGTAAGTGGGTGCCGGGCCATTTTTAGCTTTGCAGGCAAGCATCAGCGTTTTGAATTTGATGCGGGTAGCTACAGGAAGCCAGTGCAGGGAGCGGAGGAGTGGGGTGGTGTGGGAGAACTTGGGGAGGTTAAAAACGAGATGTGCTGCAGCATTCTGGATCAGTTGCAGAGGACGAATCATGGACAGAGGCAGGCCTGCCAGGAGTGACTTGCAGTAGTCCAGTCTTGAAATAACAAGAGACTGAACAAGCACCTGAGTAGCCTGTGAAGAAAAAAATGGGCGAATTCTTCTGATATTGTAAAGAAGAAATCTATAAGAGCGAGTAAGGTTAGCAATTTGGGGAATATGACAGATGATTGTACACGATTACCCCAAGATTACGGGCAGTGGCTGAAGGAGTGATTTGGTTGTTGTCCAGGGATATCACAAGGTCTTGACCTGGGGATGAGTCACAAGGGATGAACAACAGTTCAGTTTTACTCAGATTGAGCTTTAGCCGATGTGTCACCATCCAGGATGAGATGTCTGCCAGACATGCTGCGATCCGGGTCGAAACCTGAGTGTCAGAGGGAGGAAAGTAGAGAGTAAGTTGGGTGTCATCTGCATAACAATGGTATGAAAATCCATGCGATGTTATGACTTTACCAAGAGACCGGGAATAGACGGAGAACAGAAGGGGACCAAGTACTGAGCCCTGTGGGACACCAGTAGAGAGTCTACGTGGCGCAGATGTAGATGCCCTCCATGTTACCTCATATGACCTATCTTCTATGCAAGAAGCAAACCATTGCCACGCTGTTCCACAAATTCCAAGGCTTGTAAGAATAGATAATAGAATCTTGTGGTTCACCATGTCAAATGCAGCTGACAGGTCCAGGAGGATGAGAACAGATGAGAGTTTAGCAGATCTAGCAGCATGGAGCTTCTCAGTGACTGACAGAAGAGCAGTCTCTGTGGAATGTGCAACTTAGAATCCAGATTGGGATCATTAAGGTTGTTCTGTGAGAGATAAAGAGACATTTGGTTATAAACAGTTCTTTCAAGAATTTTGGAAATAAAAGAGAGAAGTGATACCGGGCGATAGTTGTTAACTTCTGATGGGTACAGGCAGGGTTTCTTGAGGAATGTAATAACCCTTGTCTTCTTAAAAGCAGCAGGAACACAACCAGATGATATGGAATGGTTGATGATGGTTGTGGTGAAGGTAAGGAGGTCTCGTGAGATTGCCTGGAGCATTGTGGAGGGGATTGGGTCTAATGAACAGGTGGTGGGGTTAGATGATGAGATGATCTGCTGAATCTCATCAGATGACAAGTTGGAGAATTCTGCTAAAGGAGGGAAGGGAAGGTCCTGAGGTTCTGCCGTAGGAGTTTGGTTGGGAGCGAAGGACTGGTGGATTGCTGCAATTTTCCCATCGCAGAATGTGGCAAAATCGTCAGCAGTCAGAGAGGAAGGAGGAGTCGGTGGGTTGAGTAGTGAGGAGAAGATATTGTGGAGTTTACCAGGATCATGTGCAGAGGCTTCCAGCTTTTCTCTGAAGAAGGTAGTTTTGGCAGAAGTCAGTTCACATGAGAATTTGGAGAGAAGAGTCTGGTAAGAGATGAGATCTGCATCAAGTTGCGATTTCTTCCATCTTCTCTCTGCAGTTCTTAATTCTCTCCTGTTGTTGCGTAGTACATCAGATAGCCAAGGAGCAGGACAAGACGTCTTCCTTGGTTTAGATGACAGCGGGCAAAGGAGATCTATGGATGAGGAGAGGAAAGTTTCAGTCGTTTATCAAGAAATAAACACACAAAAATCACAATTCGCATATTTTCTTACTCTGGAGTAGACAGAGAAGCTATTACAAATAAATGTGTTTTTAGATCTTTTCCTGTTACAGCCTGCTGGAGCTAAATCTTTCATAAACGCTGTTTACCGGCGCTTTATAGCGATGGAGTCACTACGGGACCGTCTAAAAAGTGCATGACCAAGACCCAAACGTTTATTTACTGAAGAATACACAAGATTGCAGAGAAATACCTCACAGGACATCAAACATATTACACTGTTAGGCTACAGTATGGATTATTTGTTTATTTATGTGTTTGTTTAATTGATTAATAACTATTTTAAGGTACATTGTAAAACAAATGATTATACAGACAATACCTGTGCCAAAAAAGAGATTATGTTAAATGAGAGTTGGGGTGTTTTTTATTATGAAATAATAATAATAATAATAATAATAATAATTGTAAAGGTATGTATGAAAATTAATGCATTTTGGTACAGTCTAATATGAGTTGCAAAAAATTACAATTAAATAAACAAAATTCAATAACTTTTTTCCTATAGACTTTTCATATGTGTTACGTTCCAGAACATTATTGTGTGTTTGTTCTTGTCTTTTTTTACCCCCCAGGTTTCTTAGTGGTTCCACCCAGTGCTTGCTGCTTCTGATTGGCTGCTCTACATCTCAGTGCTGCAACCAATCTTGTCATTCCACTCTTCTGATTGGCTGCAGCACATCTCAGTACTGCGACCAATCCCCATCCTCCAGCTGGCTTTTAAGAAGCCATTTCAGAAAGTAGAGTCAGTCTTGAGATTCACTTTTTTTGTTTGTTTGTTTGTTTGTTCTTGGTCTGGCCACATGGTTTGTTTCCCTAGTCAATATGTTGATCATCTTTGTGGTTGAGAGACTGGTTTAGGGACGTAAGCCATGTGGTATACATGTCAACATGTAGGTAACCTGCTGTCTAGAGATACTAGGTAAGAGGGTGTGTGCCAACCCATGTATCCCTTTTGATTTAGATAGCGTAGCCAGTTAGGGTGTTTTTGCTCATCAGATTTATTTTATTTTCCCTTTCCTCTTTTTATTTTTAGAGAAGACTAGATGGGGGGGGATTGTGATTTAGTTAGACTGGGTTTTGGTTTATTTTCAGCAGCAACCATTGCCAGTCTTTCAATTGGTCCCTGACTTTAAACAACTGGTTTGACTTGTAAATATTTCACTTGGTATCACTTAATAAACATAAACATCCATTGCTAATAAATTATCTAGTTTTTCATCACTTTGGTTCCAACCCGTGTTGGGAATTCAACTAGCCAATATATTACTTTATTACAATGTATACTTTAAGTATGCAACCCATATACCCCCTAGGCCACCAAGGGTCGTAACAACATGTAAAATCAGCTGTACTATAATCCAGCCTATTTTAGTCTTTTTGCTCCTCCCATTGAGGATCACCACAGTGGACACTCCTATCCACACAGCAAATTGGCACACGTTTTACACTGTATACCTTGGCCCTTGCATTTCATCTTGACTTGAACCTGGCACTGTATTTCTGGGGTTTGGCTAGATATTGAAAACAGTCTTTCGGCATGGTAGGTCAGAAACCTACCACTGAGCCACCAATGCCCTTATTTCTGTTTATTATTGCAACAAAGTACAACAATTATAGATCAGTACAAAAATATGGATATACAATACCACAGAGATTTATGTAACTTGTATATGTAAAAGTATCTCACACCCTACTCCATTTGATGTCATCCTTTTATTAATAAATTTATGTATTTATTTGTGTTCATTTATTTTTTTATGTTTTGTCTTCTCAATTATTCTGTTCTGGAAGCTCTGTCACTAAAACAGATTCCCTATACACATACTATTTTTCTTTTCCTGAAGTGTGTATAAATTTTTTGACTATTTATATACCTTTTGATCACAGGACTAACACACACAACCAAATTCAACATGTTAGATTACAAACACTGTTTTATTATTTTTTTTCCTTTTTGAAAAATATTTACTATGTACAATTTACAGTGATGATTTACAGTGATGTCACAAAGTAGAAATTTTAATGCAAAAAGTGCAGTTCCATTTTGTGTTTTTTTCTCAAAAGTCTCACTGGTCATGTCCGAACATTTTACATGGTACCAGTGCTTGCATCGGCAACAGTCAATCTAAAAAAATATACAATGTTATGTGTCAAACAGTGGAAATGAAATTTAAGCACCATGTTTCATCAGTAATTTTTTATAAATAACGATAAAATAATCACCCAGTCAATCTTCACACTGCCGTTTGGACAATTCTTCAGTGCACAAAGTTGGCAGAGTTCATCGAGTGATTCTACATGATATTAGAAAATGAAAAATTATTAATAAAAATCTATCTATTTTTTGGTCATGCTACATACAAACTTTCCTTTATTGTAGAAATTTGTAAAAAAAAAAAAAAAAAAAAAAAAATATATATATATATATATATATATATATATATATATATATATATATATAATTTAAACATTTCATTTATAAATTCTTACCTGATGATTGCAAAATATATGCTGCCATTTCTTCCCGTAAGTTTGAAATTGCTGACTGAGTAGTTTTGACTATAATTCTTTCTGGAATTTCTGGAAAGCTTAAAGGTTGGTTACTTCACATCATTAGACAGCCTTTTGCCTAAATTGCAGCCATGACATTGTTGCAATACGTTTATGCACAACATTTATTTTATTTTATTTGCACATCCCAAACATTCTCAAAAGGGTAGACACTCTATGGTAGCCAAATCAATGTGTGAAAATTATGTCTCCTTACTGACCCATTATTTCACATCTTGGAATATCCCTGTGCCATCATGAAATGAAAAGTCCACTGATGCGATAAACCTTATCATTCAGTATATTCAGGTTTTCAGCTAACCACATTTTGAGTACATAACATTGCTGAACCTAGACCTAGCCAACAGAAGGAACCCCAGATCATAATACTGCCCCCGACAGGTTGTACAGAGGCACTAGGCAGGATATGGATTATTTTGCTGACTTTGTGTGTATATATATATATATATATATATATATATATATATATATATATACATACAGTACACAGTGGTGTGAAAAACTATTTGCCCCCTTCCTGATTTCTTATTCTTTCGCATGTTTGTCACATTTTTAAATGTTTCTGCTCATCAAAAACCGTTAACTATTAGTCAAAGATAACATAATTGAACACAAAATGCAGTTTTTAAATGAAGGTTTACGTTATTAAGGGAGAAAAAAACTCCAAATCTACATGGCCCTGTGTGAAAAAGTGATTGCCCCCTTGTTAAAAAATAACTTAACTGTGGTTTATCACACCTGAGTTCAATTTCTGTAGTCACCCCCAGGCCTGATTACTGCCACACCTGTTTCAATCAAGAAATCACTTAAATAGGAGCTACCTGACACAGAGAAATAGACCAAAAGCACCGCAAAAGCTAGACAGCATGCCAAGATCCAAAGAAATTCAGGAACAAATGAGAACAAAAGTAATTGAGATCTATCAGTCTGGTAAAGGTTATAAAGCTGTTTCTAAAGCTTTGGGACTCCAGCAAACCACAGTGAGAGCCATTATCCACAAATGGCAAAAACATGGAACAGTGGTGAACTTTCCCAGGAGTGGCCGGCCGACCATAATTACCCCAAGAGCGCAGTGATGACTCATCCGAGAGGCCACAAAAGACCCCAGGACAACATCTAAAGAACTGCAGGCCTCACTTGCCTCAATTAAGGTCAGTGTTCACGACTCCACCATAAGAAAGAGACTGGGCAAAAACGGCATGCATGGCAGATTTCCAAGGTGCAAACCACTTTTAAGCAAAAAGAACATTAAGGCTCGTCTCAATTTTGCTAAAAAAAAACATCTCAATGATTGCCAAGACCTTTGGGAAAATACCTTGTGGACCGACGAGATAAAAGTTGAACTTTTTGGAAGGTGCGTGTCCCGTTACATCTGGTGTAAAAGTAACACAGTATTTCAGAAAAAGAACATCATACCAACAGTAAAATATGGTGGTGGTAGTGTGATGGTCTGGGGTTGTTTTGCTGCTTCAGGACCTGGAAGGCTTGCTGTGATAGATGGAACCATGAATTCTACTGTCTACCAAAAAATCCTGAAGGAGAATGTCTGGCCATCTGTTCGTCAACTCAAGCTGAAGTGATCTTGGGTGCTGCAGCAGGACAATGACCCAAAACACACCAGCAAATCCACCTCTGAATGGCTGAAGAAAAACAAAATGAAGACTTTGGAGTGGCCTAGTCAAAGTCCTGACCTGAATCCTATTGAGATGTTGTGGCATGACCTTAAAAAGGCGGTTAACGCTAGAAAACCCTCAAATGAAGCTGAATTACAACAATTCTGCAAAGATGAGTGGGCCAAAATTCCTCCAGAGCGCTGTAAAAGACTCGTTGCAAGTTATCGCAAACGCTTGATTGCAGTTATTGCTGCTAAGGGTGGCCCAACCAGTTATTAGGTTCAGGGGGCAATTACTTTTTCACACAGGGCCATGTAGGTTTGGATTTTTTTTCTCCCTAAATAATAAAACCGCTCATTTAAAAACTGCATTTTGTGTTTACTTGTGTTATCTTTGACTAATAGTTAAATATGTTTGATGATCAGAAACATTTTGTGTGACAAACATGCAAAAGAATAAGAAATCAGGAGGGGGGCAAATAGTTTTTCACACGTGTGTGTGTATGTCCATTCTTCTTTTCCATAACAATTGAGCCACATTTTAAAGTAGTCACTAAGTGGATTGAATGATTCTTAAAGTTACTTAAATGATTCTTAAAGTTATCTTATCATAAATTAACTAGTTTTGATAGCGTTTTCAGATATCTGGAGGACATACTGCTCAGCTTGTGGTGAAGAAGTGCCAAGATATTACAGAAATATATTTTGGCTATGCAAACTTTCTACACGTAGTCAAATTGACATCTTTATTGTTTTGATGATTATGCAAATCACCCTTTAATGTACACTTAAAATGGTTGTTTTTCCCCTTTACAATTGTTGATACCTTGTGAGTTAAAGGTTTCTAAGTCCTTTATGCATACTTTGAATCTCTTGTTTCATTTTGAAATTACATGGTAAACAAAGTTTACCAGAATTTGCATATTGTTGTTGTAGAATCCATGTCTTTGCAGTGTAAAGCTGGATCCAAGACAAAAACTTGCTCAGTCACTGCATTGAGGTACTGGAGATAGAACAGAAGACAGATAGAAATGCGAAACATTATTTTTAGGATTTTCAGGATTTCAGTAAAACAAAAAGTACAGTGGTAATCATAGTAAGGATGCATCTTTTTATATTTAAAATGTAATTAAAATTTCTTAAGACTCACCATAAGTTTCCAGTAATTTCCTGTATTCACAAAGCTTACTGCTCCATCATAATTGTCAAAGTTAACCTGTAATAAATAAGATAATCATGTGATAAAATTAAAGTAAAAATGTATATTGAATGAGCATGCATATTCCAGTAGCTCGATTCCAGGTGCTGAACAAGGACAAAAACAACAAGCTCATATGGCAAGAAATCAAAATGCATTTCACAGACATTTTGCACAAAGAAAAAAATCAATGCAGAAGAAATGTGGAGTACACAGTGGTGGTTTCTAAAGTGTTGTCAGCACACCTCCTTGTGATTTCAGGAGATGATTCATCAGGAATCCAAAAGAGAAAGACACCCTTGACAGAATTACACAGAGAACACATAAGAACACAAACAAAACACAAGCATAACACAATATTAACTTACCCTAGGCAGCCCTTGTCTTGCAATCTACTCCCATGAACCATATCAAATTACTCCAGTGGTGTAATGGTTTATATGCAACAGCCTTTTGGCATTGTCCTTCTGGTTAAGTAGTGATTGTATATAAATCTCCATAGTCTGAAATATAATAATAATTGTATTTTTAGAAGTGTAATGGTTTTATTGATTTTTTTTTTAAATATAGTTTATTAGATTTCCCACAATACCTCACCAACAAACCAGTTGTGGGGCTTCAAAGTGAGAAATTCAATGTGACGCAACAAGTCATTTTCTTGTCCGATGACTTCACAATTGCAACAACAAGCTCATTATCCTTCATTTTCCACAAATCGTGAACCTATTAAAACACAAATTTTAGTGATAAAATCATTGTATTAGCATCTTTTACAATTATACACAATGTAATTCCACATAATTTATTACCTTTTCATTATTACTAGGACTTTTAGCTTCATAGACATCCGTAGATTCGTGGTCTTCAGAATCATTGTCCTTTGCCATGGCGCTGTCTTTTTCTGTTCTTATTTTCTTTGTTTGCACAGGAACTTCTTTTAATTCCCCTACTTTACTTTCAATCGCATCCACTGCCATTGCCCTTTTTTGTACATTTTTTATTTATTTTTTTACATTTGGGCCACGGAACATTTGGAGGAGATGTGAAGTATTTTAATTTTGATGCCTTGTTTCTCTTCTTTTCTTTCTTTGCCCATGTTTCCTCAGCTTGGTCAGCATCTTCATTTTTTCTGCATTGCAATGGCGTCATTAAAAGCTTTGGAGGGAGCTGGTTATAAAGAATATGTTCTCTATACCTTCCAGCCAAGGATGAATGCATCTTTCTCAGGAAGACCCCTGGTCTCAAGTGTGTTTTTCCCTGAAGAATGGATGACTTGACAATGCCAAACCATGTTTCCACGTGACAATTTGTGCTAAGAGTTACATGAATAGCCTTCCTTTGGTTAGGTTCCTCACTTTCCTGAACATATCTACTCAAGTCTCCAAGGAGTACCCCACTCCATAAAGGGAATATGATAGTGATAGCCATTCTTCTTAAATGTTTGCTCAGCCTTTTCACATGAAACATTTAATGATTTATGATAGACTGACTTGAACACTTTCGGAAAAAGTTGACATGCACACAGTGGTCTTGACTGGATAGCAGGGATCCTTATCATCCGTGTGTTTTTCATTGAAACAAGAGTCCTCATCAGATATCTCAGGTACTCCTTTTTTTGGCAATGAGATCCTTAAGAACGTTGATGCTGTCTTGGACTCTTTGGGTGCAGTATTCTGCAGTCAACACTATGCTTAAATGCTTAAATGTATGCAATGCAACATCTAATGATGTCATATTTAAGAGTCGGGCAAACACAAATGTTGCAAAACCTTTAAGACCATTGTCATTTGTTTGCTTGTGGATGATTTGTTTAACAGTCTTTATTACATGTGCTGCACACAGGTGCAACACGGTAAAATTTGACATCTCTGTCAAGGAGGCCTCTCTATTGCAGATTTTGTACACCCTTTCAAGATAGGTGTGGATTGATTCTTTGTTGAATGCTAACAACACACATTAACGCCCGACTAAAGTTTGTCTTGTTTCACTCTCAAAGTTGAAAATTTGGAGACTTTCCAAATAAGCTGCATTAACCAGAAAGTTAATGGCGGTACGGAGTGCTCTGTCGTAAACATTTCAGCCACAGAGTTGGAACCACTGCCAGGGAGTGTGAGTGAATAGTACAATACCCTTTTATTTTGTCCCAGAATTTTAGACACAAGGCTACCAGTTGCATCCAAGTGAAGTGTGAATGGAAAAATTCCCTGTTTCCGTGTACATGTGCACATTAAATGGGTCCACTTGAAAATTCTGAAGAAGTGTCACATTCTTTTATGATCTTTTTAGAAAGGTGGATTTCCATTAGGATGTCACTATGTAGTCGTTCACTTTATCTCAGATGAAATCGTTTTAAGAACATTTTTAGTTAAACATCTAGTGATGTTTCCAGCCATAATCTCACCAAGAGGAGTGCCACTCAGTTTTTTATAATAAGTGTTGCTCACACCTTGAGAAATTGATCTGGCCATATGACCTCTCCTTATGTTGCTTGCAGGTCTAAATCTTCTTTCACTTTTCAAATGGCAGATATTCCCAAAGCGGATAACTGCCCTTTTGATGGGACCAAGAGTTGTAGGTTTCCTCTGCAATCTGAATAGATATTTGGCTCGGCAAGATCTAAATATGCAAACAGCCCAAATTCTCAGGTAATCACACATTTGTTTACATTAGTGGTCTTTTTTTGTATGTTGATATTTAAATGAAAGTGGGCAACATGAGATTTTTTTCCGGAATGCATTGTAAATCACATGTGTTCATGGCTTCCTAAGCTTCCCTAGTCCCTTTAATGGCTTGATGTTTTTCCATTGATTTCTGTCAATTAGAATCTGAAGTTTTCTTGGTAAAGCATTTTTGTTTTTTAACTTTCTTTTTTGATTCACCATGTCAGTTGTTTGGGGGTGACCTATTATCTCTACTTTTTTTCTCTCTTTTAAGTTTTTCCCTCTTTCATTTTGAGACACTTGATTTTCAATTTCAGATGTGGTGGAACTTTGTGTTTCAGTTTCAGAGTATTCACCAAAATTTGCTTTCTTACTTTGATGGAATTGTCCATCTGCAGTCTTCTTTGTAGAATTTTCTGTTTCACGTTCAGCATGCGTGTCAACTGTATCTAATTGAGTAATTGTAAAATGCAATGCCTGTTCCATGTTTTCTGTCTTTAGAAACTCATCTGCCTTGCTGTTATACATTGCATTTGAATTTAAGTTTTCTTGATCCTCTGTGTAACCATACAAGGAAAGTTCATCTGTGATTGGAAACATTGCCTTTGTGCACTCAGAGTCGGCCGGCTCTGTTGTTTCAACTCCTACATTCAGGCATTGGGTATTCTCATACCTAGGGCCCAACTGAACTATGATGGATGACTGTCCTGTTTCATTCTGGGCTGCTGATACACTTAAAAGTTGTGACTGCTTTCCCTTCCTGCCTGTCTTTTTTCATATTTTAATTATGTGTCAATACTGATCTTTGTAGTAAGTGTCACGTAGACGTTAGAAGTTTTAACTTGTTTGTCGAAGCTTAGAAACACAAGAGAACAGAATAGAAGCAACCGGATTGTAGTTGTCCTCTGTTTTTCCTCTGAGTTGTCAAAACAGTTGTCATTAACTATAGTTATCTTTGGGTTTTTTTTGTTTTTTAAAGTGTTTTATACAGCCAGAAGTTTGGATTGTTGAGTGAAAATAGTTTTGTGGCATGTATGTGCTTGTTTTTTTTTTCTGCACAATTAAACATTTGAATGAACATCTTCTGAGAGGGGTGATTCCATAATTTTTGCCAGGGGTTGTACAGTATGTCTAACCTATTGACACCTGGATCAGATGTATGGCGTTATACAGTATGCATGCCACAATGCTGAACTGACAGTTTTGACATTTTGAGAGCAGACAAATCACTCTATGCGTGTGCAGTGTCTCCCCTGCGCGCTCAAAGTAGTGGCTGATAGAGAAGAAACAAACAATTACAAGAAGTGTGTGAAAGTCTGTGACTGGTTAGTTTTGTGGCAGTTTTGTATCACTGGACAAAATTGAGCAAGCTTACAGACAGAGTCAAATGTGCACAGAAAAGAGATGCATGCATTGAGCGCACAGAGAAGTGTCAAAAACTAAAACATTTTCAAAACTTGGTTCTCAGGATTGTGACATCAATATAATGCCACACAAACACTTAACACACTCAGATAAAAAAAAAAAAAGTAGCAACTCCCAAAAAGCAGACCAAATGTCATCAGCACATCCCGCCCTCCCAAACAGCTCAGCATTGAGAATTTATTTACATCTGAACATCTGAGTCGTTTACATAAATCAGTGATCAATAGCTCATGATACATTTACACATGTTATTCATACAGATGTACCTGTTTTACATGGAAATTTACAAGCTTGTCACTGAACGATTTACCCTGACAAAGAGCTGTATAAGAACAGTGACAGCTGGCACACCTAAAATAGATGCAAATGTATTTTTTGTATAGTCTATTTGAAAAAGTTTTTTGTAAACATGGGCTATTGTTGTTTACCTTCAATATTTGTTAACTTAATTTAAATGAGGTTTGGGCTCGAAAAATTTAGCCGGCATCGTGATTTTCGAAATCAGCGCTCAACTGCATACATATACAGTAGTTTTCCAGAGCGCACAGTCAGAAGTAGACTAATGATTATGAATGCGTTTGGAAGACTAAAGGAAACTGACTCTGACCATTTTAATAATTCATTGATAAATTGATGATTAGGCGGCACGGTGGTGTAGTGGTTAGCACTGTCGCCTTGCACCTCCAGGGTCCGTGTTCGATTCCCGGCCAGGTTCGATTCCCGTCTCTGTGTGCATGTTCTCCCCGTGCTTGGAGGGTTTCCTCCGGGTACTCTGGTTTCCTCCCACAGTCCAAAGACATGCAGATTAGGCTAACTGGCGTTCCCAAATTGACCATTGTGTGTGTGTGTGTGTGTGTGCTCTGTGATGGATTGGAACGCTGTCCAGGGTGTACCCTGCCTCGTGCCCTGAGTCTCCTGGGATAGGCTCCAGGTCCCCGCGACCCTAAATACAGGATAAAGCTGTATAGAAGATGAATGAATGAATTAGTGATTACTTTGTTTTTGGCTGTAGTGATGAACGTGATCATGTCATCTCGTCATCTCAGCAGAAGTGGATGCGTATATATTTCACGTTTTATACGAATCACATAATCTGAATTTTTTTTTCGATTAATTTAGATAAAAGCAGACATTTCATTTTGAAATGTCTATATTTTGATATATTTGTATATATATGATACATTTGTATATTGTATATATTTTGATATTGGCTGTGAGGCGAGTATACACAGAGGTTCAGTTAATTTTTTTGGCGTGCTCAAGTTCACAGAAACCGATACAGAATAGCGCACCCTGTTTGCTTTCATTATTTTATAAAATCATAACGTTTTGTCATCATTTTGAGTGCACTTAAATAAAAGTAGAGTCGTATAAAGGCTATGTAGCTTATTTTGTTATGTAGTATTTGCACATTATTCTGATAATAAATGTGGCACACCGACTTTTTTCTGAGTCTGTTTTCTGGCTACCCTAGTGTTACACATGACAAAATCTAGAGGCTCACTTTGTTAACATTTGCTTTTATAAATTTGATGCACATACGTTATGATATGGCCATATTTAATTTAAATACTAAATTTGTAGTGTAATTTTAGTAATGTGATTATAAATCCATTTAATGTTTCACACAGGTTGAGTGTACAGTATATACGGGTTGAGTACCATCTGTACATGCTTGGATGGAAAAAGGTCAAAAATATTCATTTTTAAATCCCTAATAGTCATTTTTAATAGTGCATCTGGAAGCTATTCATAGCGCTTCACTTTTTCCACAATTTATGTTACAGTTTTATTCCAAAAAATATTTAATTCATAATTTTCCTCAAAGTTCTGCAAACAATACTTGATTGGAGTCCACCTGTGGTAAATTCAGTTGATTGGACATGATTTAGAAAGGCACACACATGTTTATATAAGGTCCCACAGTTAACAGTTCATGTCAGAGGACAAACCAAGGCATGAAGTCCAAGGAATTGTCTGTTGACCTCAGAGACACGATTGTATAGACATACAGGTCTAGGAAATGGTACAGAAAAATTTCTGCTGCATCGAAGATCCCGATGAGCACAGTCACCTCCATCATCCATAAATAGAAGAAGTTTGGAACCACCAGCACTATTCCTAGAGGGCCTTAGTCAGGAAAAGTGTTTCTCTGTGGAGAGAAAAGAAACTTCGAGAAGATCATCCATCTCTATAGCACTCCACCAATCAGCCCTGTATGGTAGAGTGGCCAGACGGAAGCCACTCCTCAGTAAAAGGCACATGACAGCCTGCATGGACTTGACATGGCAACCAAAGAACTCTCAGACCATGAGAAAAAATTTCTTCAGTTGGAGCACCTTTGGCACTAAATACAGCCTTAAATATTTTTGAGTGTGATGCTACAAGATGGTTGTTGTACTTTAATCCATTTTAAATAAAATTCAGTCCTCAGAGCCTGCAAAAACCAGCTAGCACCTGTGTTCAAAGAAAAATTTACTGCAACCTCTCCTTAACCCAATCGGACATTGTTCCTGTCCCAAAGAAACCCCATCCAGTTTCCCTCAATAGCTACCGCCTGTACTGTAGCTCTGACTTCAGTAGTGATGTAGTGCTTTGAGCGGCTGGTCATCTCTTCACTACCAGAAACATTGGATCCACTCCAGTTTCAACAGATCACAGTTTCATGCATCACTCATTCATATGGACACTAGGAGCTGGAATTGTGTTAAAATGCTCTTTGTCACCTACAGTTCTTCATTTAACACTATAATTCCTTCCACACTTACCATAAAGCTAGAGCACCTGGGACTTACCCATGTCTGTGCCAGTGGATCTCCAATTTTCTAACTGGCAGACAATATCAAATATATTGTCCGCAGTAAGGATGGGCAGACATGTCTCAGCCTCCCTCACCCTCAGCACTGGAACCCCCAGGGTTGTGTTCTAGCTCCCCTCATTGTACATGTATGGGGAACTGGTGCCATAAGAACAACCTTCTCCTAAACAGAGCTGATAGTGGACTTCAGTATAAAGCAGGAGAGAACTTGTCAAATCAACACCATGGTGAATATGGCCTGTCAGCATCTCTACAACCTTAAACACTTCTGAGACTTCAGACTGCTCTCTAAGGTGCTTAGGTGCATAACTTTTACGTTTACTGCACCATAGCAAGCAGCCTGATGGAAAACATAGCAATGTGGTTTGGGAACAGCACCATGCAGGACAGACGAGCTCTACAGAGGGAGGTGCGATCAGCTGAGTGCATCATCGGCACCGAGCTCCTTGATCTGCACTCTTATGCTCATAACTGGACATTTCAATTTCAATTCTATTTTAATTATATTTTATTAATTTTACGTAATTTAAAATTTACAGCTAAACCTTCCTATATTTTCTATATTGTATAATTTTTATTCTTATTTCATATTTTATATTCCTTTTCCTTTTATATTCCTTATATTTGAATATTTTCTTTTTTTATACTCTACTTTTTTATTGTATTTTTCTTATCTCAAATGTTTCCTTTAAATACTCTATTTTATTATTTTTAGGTCAGGGGCGGTTGTCAACACATTTCATTGTGACTGTGTATGTGACAAATAAAATTTGAGTTTATGGTCAACTCAGTGACTACAAGGTGCCTACAGTAGGTCCTGTGGCAACAAAATAAGCCCAAATAATCACCCCTCCAGTGCTGCTCTTGGCAGTGTGAGGTGTTTCTTCTAAATGCTGTTTGTTTTTTGCCAAACATGTTGCTGGGCATTAATACTACTTATCAGTGTGTAGAAATGTAGTGGAGTAAAAAGTACATATATTTTTGTAGAATGTAGTGGAGTACAAATAAAATATATCCACTAATGTAAATGGTTAAGTAAAATATAAATACATTAAATATGTAAAAAAATAAAAAATAAAAAAACACACACAACAAATAAGTACAGTAATTAAGTTAATAATTGTACTGCATTTGCAGATAATGCAGCAGCACACACTTGACAATACAGGTCCTTCTCAAAAAATTAGCATATTGTGCTATATTGTGCCATATTTTTGTGCATAATTAGCTAATTTTACTAGTTAAATTTATTTCTTTAGTATTTCCTTTTTATTGATTATTTATTTTACGTACAAGCTTTTATTTTCTTTTTAAGGTCACTGGCGGTCGTGTAAGCATTTCACTGCATATTATACTGTGTATGATTGTGTATGTGACAAATAAAATTTTAATTTGAATTTGTGATGAAGTTCATTATTTTCTGTAATGTACTGATAAACATTAGACTTTCATATATTTTAGATTCATTACACACAACTGAAGTAGTTCAAGCCTTTTATTGTTTTAATATTGATGATTGTGGCATACAGCTCATGAAAACCCAAAATCCCTATCTCAAAAAATTTGCATATTTCATCCGACCAATAAAAGAAAAGTGTTTTTAATACAACAATAGTCAACCTTCATATAATTATGTTCAGTTATGCACTCAATACTTGGTCGGGAATCCTTTTGCAGGTACTTGTGTCTTGTGTCTCTCAACTTTCTCTTCACAATATCCCACAGATTCTCTATGGGGTTCAGGTCAGGAGAGTTGGCAGGCCAATTGAGCACAGTAATACCATGGTCAGTAAACCATTTACCAGTGGTTTTGGCACTGTGAGCAGGTGCCAGGTCGTGCTGAAAAATGAAATCTTCATCTCCATAAAGCTTTTCAGCAGATGGAAGCATGAAGTGCTCCAAAATCTCCTGATAGCTAGCTGCATTGACCCTGCCCTTGATAAAACACAGTGGACCAACACCAGCAGCTGACATGGCACCCCAGACCATCACTGACTGTGGGTACTTGACACTGGACTTCAGGCATTTTGGCATTTCCCTCTCCCCAGTCTTCCTCCAGACTCTGGCACCTTGATTTCCGAATGACATGCAAAATTTGCAACCTGTAGCCCATTTCCTGCACACGCCTGTACACGGTGGCTCTGGATGTTTCTACTCCAGACTCAGTCCACTGCTTCCGCAGGTCCCCCAAGGTCTGGAATCGGTCCTTCTCCACAATCTTCCTCAGGGCCCGGTCACCTCTTCTCATTGTGCATCGTTTTCTGCCACACTTTTTCCTTCCCACAGACTTCCCACTGAGGTGCCTTGATACAGCACTCTGGGAACAGCCTATTCGTTCAGAAATGTCTTTCTGTGTCTTACCCTCTTGCTTGAGGGTGTCAATGATGGCCTTCTGGACAGCAGTCAGGTCGGCAGTCTTACCCATGATTGCGGTTTTGAGTAATGAACCAGGCTGGGAGTTTTTAAAAGCCTCAGGAATCTTTTGCAGGTGTTTAGAGTTAATTAGTTGATTCAGATGATTAGGTTAATAGCTCGTTTAGAGAACCTTTTCATGATATGCTAATTTTTTGAGATTTTGGGTTTTCATGAGCTGTATGCCACAATCATCAATATTAAAACAATAAAAGGCTTGAACTACTTCAGTTGTGTGGAATGAATCTAAAATATATGAAAGTCTAATGTTTATCAGTACATTACAGAAAATAATGAACTTTATCACAATATGCTAATTTTTTGAGAAGGACCTGTATATGGCAGACCTGTGACTTACCTTTTGCAATTGAACATGTGCGAACACAAGTTTATATCTTCATATGTTCATAACTTGAGTGTTCATACAGTCTTATGCAAAAGTTTGGGCACCCTTTAATAAATATCAGATTTTGGTGATTTTTTTAATAGTGATCCTAAACATACCTCGAAATCCACTATGGAATACCTCAAGAGACGCAAGCTGAAGGTTTTGTAATGGTCATCACAGTCCCCTGATTTAAACATAATTGAAAAATTTTGGGTAGATTTTAAAAGTGCTGTGCATGCAGGATGACCAAAAAATTTTACGGAACTAGAAGCCTTTTTCAAGGAAGAATGTGAGAAAATCCTATTGAAGTACAAGAATTGAAAGACTTTCAGCTGGCTATAAGAAGCGTTTGCAAGCTGTGATATCTACCAGAGGAGGTGTTACTAAATACTGATGAACTTTTGCACAGTGCCAAAATTAGGTTTTTATTCATATATTTTTTGTTCAATTTATGGCATAAGATGTAACTATGCATCAATGTTTGCTTAAAATATTCTGCATGTTTTCCATTACAGAGAGAGAGACTGTGTTAACATCTTTTCAATAAAAAAAAAATCATCAAAATCTGTTTATCAAGGGGTGCCAAAACTTTTGCATAAGACTACATGTAATTAAAAGAGGAGGTATTAACTTTTAAACATGACATTTAGTGTTTATTTATATGGGTTAACACCAAACAAACTGTTTTATATTCTAATTATCTTATTATTACATTGTTAATCATAACTGATTTTGCCATGTAGAAATAGGATTTAAGAAAAAGGTGCCACACATGCCATACCATACCTTTGTCCACATTGTGTTTGTCATACTGTTAAAGAGATGTGTGTACTGATACTGTTGGGAGAGAGGTTTCTTAAGTTAACCATTTGGAGAGACAAGGACCTGGAGTTCCCAAATTGCCCACAGTGAGTGAATGAGTGAGTGAATGAGCACTATAGGTAATAGGTGATTGATAATCTGGTAGAATACTTTAAGAAAGATAAAAGCACAACATAAACTGTAAATTATAAGGATGTAATACAGTACATTGGAGTAACAGTTAAATTTTGCTAAATCACGCTGTTTATGTGAATGTTTTGATGGTGGTTTTCTGTAGAGAATAATGATGAAGTGAAAGACTATGCTTTGCTAAAAGGTGAAGTGAAAATGGCAACTACACATGACGTTCACATGGTAGGTTTAGGCCTTTTCTCAGGCCTCAGCAAAAAAACACTAAGACACAAAAGGAACAATTATTTGCCACCAGCCTACAACCCTGGAGGTGCAAGGCAACAGTGCTAACCACTAAACAACCGTGCCGCCCCTAAAAACCTGCAGTATAACACAATCACTTAATAGTAGTTTATTTTCTACTCTTTTTTGTAACTTTTATAAAGTTACAAAAAACTTGTTTAGCTCTTGATTTTCACCTTAGATTTAATTGTGACCAGGTATTAAGTTGCACAGGTTAGTTTTGCGCTATGGCCAGTAAAGTGATATACTGTAGGTAAATGTATCAAATATTAAATTTAATCAAAAATCTCAAGAACTGGACATGATACACTAATAACCAAAAATATGCATAACTCAAATCACCCAAGGTGTGACTTTATCCCTGAATTCCTGCAGCATGACAGGTCAAGCAAGAAGCATCTTTTTCCAATGAAACCATATTGTGGATGGATGCCATATATATATATATATATATATATATATATATATATATATATATATATATATATATATATATATATATATATATATATATATAAACCAAATTTGCGGTCATTAATGCAATATTTAAAACTGCTTATGGGGCAGTATATTAACGATATACTATTGAATGTAAACTTTATGTAGTACTTGAGCACATTTTTTAAACTTATCTAAAACTTTTCCTGATTATTTTACACCATGACTATACTTTAGATTTTTGGGGCTTGTAACTACTCTTCTTCTTCCAACACACGATCCACATAATCATTGGCGAAGTTTAGAATATCTCTTAATGCCGTGAGGATGAGCATTTCAACATCAGCATCTTGGATGATCTCTTCATCGTAGTTCTTCACCGGGTAGATGGCATTTTTTGAGATGCCTGTGTTATTGCTGCACTCTTGAATCTGACAAAAAAGAGGCAAAATTCAAAAGATGGAGAAATACGCATTTCATTCGTTTGTTCAAAACAAACCTTTTTGTTTAAAACACATTTTGTTTCTTTTCACCTGAAAATGAATATAGACATTCAGTGCAACTTTTAACATCCAAATAAAAGATATATCACCAACATGTCAGAAAAAATGCAAAAAACAGAATCACTGATTTGGAAATGGATCACCAACTCTTGACTCAAGCAAGTGAAGGTAATCACATTCTCATGGGCATGCAAAGCATTGCACATCTACATTTTGCAATATTTGCCCACTCTGCTTTGCAGAACTGCTCAAGTTGAGTTAAATTTGATGGTCAACACTTGTAGACTGGAGACCGGGTTTGTTCCACCGATTTTCAATGAAGCTTAAGTTTGGGCCCTGACTAGGACATGCAAGTAAATTCATCTTTTTCTTCTTCAACCACTGTTGTATCAGTTTTGCTGTGTGCTTTGGGTCATTGTAATGAAGCCACATACTTTTTCCCATTGACAACTTTCTGGCAGAGGGCAGCAGATTGTCCTCAAGAATTTTATGGTATTTTGCCCTATCAATTTTCCTTCTATCCTGACAAGTGCTTCAGTCCCTGCTGCAGAAAAAAAACTTTCATGACAAGATGTTACCACCTCAATTCTTAATGGTAGAAATGGTCTAAATTGGATGGTGAGCTGTTTTGGATTTCTGCCTGACATACGTTTGCTGTTGTGGCAAAATACAGTTTGTTAGCGTGTTGATTTACTGTGGTATATGTAATATAAGTGATCAGATTCTCAACACTGATTCCCAAAACAAAGGTTTTGCAAAAGAAGATGATTTGCTTGCGTATTCCAGGCACAGTTCTTGGCCGATATTACAGTTGATCAGACTCTCCTTTAACATTCACCACAAATAGACATCAGGCAGTATAAGATCTGGAAAATGGAATGAGTATGGGGAGGAATTGTTCTGTCACCTTTTTCATTCCTATTTACACAACAACTGCACCACACTTCACTTTTCATTACGAGGAACACGTGTGGCTGGAGCTATACCCCATCAACAAATGCACATACATGTTTGCGAGTTTTAGTACTATATATTTCCCACATACTGTAATTAAATTTTAGTCTCATCTGACCAAATGCGTTTCTGCAAATCACAGTCATGACTGCATGTGGCATTTCTTGAGGAGTTCCCTTTTTTTGTACATAACACATTTGTGCGATTTAGAATTTGTAATGTTGTTGTCACATTCACACAAAGACCACTCTGTGATAAATTCCTACAACTGCTTCAGAGTTGCTGTAGGCCTCTTAGCTACCTCTCCCACCAGGTTGCTACAAGATTACTCATCCAGTTTAGAGTGATCTCCCGATCCTTGGAGGGTCTATATTGTACCAAAAACCTTCCAATTATTCATAAGAGACTTCACTGTGCTTCTAGGCAGTGAAATATATATATATATTTTTTTGTACCCAACTTCTGATCTTCTTTGCACAACATTATCTCTGGGATCTTTTGACAGTGCCTTGCCTCCCATAGTTGATTATTGGCTTCATTTGCACTATGAGTGACTGAAATGCTTCAGCAAAGATCTATTCATGCTGAGCTAATCAAAATGAGCACAGCTAATCATGGTTGAAAGTCAAATGGCTTTGTGTGCCATTGAGAAGGAAAATTTTCGGAGAGGATGGTCCTTTTCCAAATCAGTGATTTTGTTTTTTATTTTTATTTTAAATCTTTTTTCAGACTTGTTGGTTTGGTGTTATCTTGGTGTATGTTAAAAGTCACACTTGGTAAACAAAGCTGTATAAAACAAAAAAACTATTTCAGGCTGCAAAGAAACAAAATGTACTTAATTATTTATTTACTAAGGTGAGTGATTCTTTTCTATACCGACTGTATAAATCCTATTGAAATTATGTTGCAATTCATTTGAACATTTAGCCATGTTCACTTAAGACATTCTGATGTCATATTAAAGAACAGAGTACCTTTACACCTAACTGGTTTTTGTATATTCTAAAAATTGAGATTTACAAGGAATGTAATCATACAGTATAAACATGAAATACAAAAATCTTATTCTATGCGAAAGATGTTACACACAATAGTTATAAAATAAAAAAGCTGCTCTGACTGACTGACTTTTTGACTACCTAAAAGTCTTAAGGTTTCAAGTTTTACAAGCACACTCTCTCTCTCTCTCTCTCTCTCTCTCTCTCTCTCGCTCTCTCTCTCTCTCTCTCTCTCTCTCACACACACACACACACACACACACACACACACACACACACACACACACACACACACAAATACACACACACACACACACACACGCATTTACCTTATCTTTGATCTTCATGCTGGTGTAGATTTTCTTTATATCCTTATTAACCAGCTCACATGCTTTATCGACTTTAGTCATGACAATGACTTGAGGAATTCCTGTGAAAGCGAAATTTTTATTCTCTATTCTTTAGGAAGTTTGTTTATTTCCTGCTCTAGCCAAAGTCTAAAATAAGATATTTGTATATCAGTTGTCAAAGTGCTGTAGTATAATATTAATAAATATTAACACTTTGGGGTGATGAGTGTAACTTTGCGTTCTATTGTTGATTAGTTTCCTGTCACATCTTATCCCATAGTGTTTGAATCCTTACCTAACAATATACTGTATGGTGACTAAAAACCATTAGTTTTCTACATTTTCTAGCTAAAAAGTTCAGATGGATAATAAGCTCAATGCCAAATTACAACAGAAATAAAACATCTGTAATAAATAGTTTAGCTTACTCAGTTCACTTGCTTTCTCTCTCACGTAATGCATTTTGGCAAAGACACTCTTGTCCATTCTTGAGACAGACTCTGCAGGCAGAATGGTGACCAGACAGTGTGCCTTATTACACAAAGTTGGGTTCTTTTGGTATTCTGATTTCTCAGGAGATATGGGAGAATCAGTATTAAACTACAAAGGAAAAAATATATATAATCATTGGTTATGTATACAGTATTTAAACTTATTGCTATCAGTAACATTTTAACTGATTTTAACAAGATTAGCTTAAACAAGTAAAAAATAATAATTGTAGTGTGTGTTTGCAGTAGGTAAATACAACCTCAGATGAAAAATTATATATTACTTGCTTTCACCGTGTAATTATATATTCTTTTGCCAGGAAGTGCTTATATACGTATCATGGGTGCATAATTTCATATTTTTTCTTTCTTACCCATTGGTCTTTTTTTTTTTTTTTTGCGGAGTCAAAGGTAAAAAGAAGAGTTTTGAAAATAAAATCACAATCAATAAAAATAATTGATAGACCTTATCTGTGGCCTTTAAGTGTCCTAAATTATCTTCTATTATTTTAAACTGACTAAAATGATCTAACTATAAGGGAAATTCTTTTTTTAGAATTCTGGAGTTTATATAAATCTCGCTCCTGGGTCAGCTCAAAATGTGATATAGTCTAACAGTTTATGTACATTTTTGGAAGTTCTTTAAAAGAATATTGTGCTATTTGTTAAAAGTATTAACAAATAGCCAGAATGTACTTACACGGTACTTATCTGGAATATGTCCTTTGATTGCATTGATGATGTCTTCAGCTTTTATCCCTCCAGGATTTTGAAACCCCATGCTGTCAACAATTTCGAAAGGGTAATGCTCATCTCTGCCTCTCTTTAGCTTGTGTATTTTCATCTAGATTAAATTTAAACATACTGTTGAGGTTTACATAAACTCATGAATTAAAATTTTATAATTTTTTTTTCTGTAGAAGAATGATTGTTCAGCAAACAGCACACATGTATAGATTATAAATTAAATGTTGCTGAAAGGCCTGAAACGTCTTTTAACTTGCTAATTTTGTGATGGAATGTTGAAGTCAAATAATTAGATACACTCGCTCACTCATCTTCTATACACGTTATCCAGTATTCAGGGTCGCGGGGACCTGGAGCCTATCCCAGGAGACTTGGGGCACAAGGCAGGGTACACCCTGGACAGGATGCCAAGGGCAGGGCACACATACTGTACATATAATCACACACTACGGACAATTTGGAATTAGCATAATCCACATGTCTTTGGACTGTAGGAGGAAACCGGAGTACCCAGAGGAAACCCACAAGAGAGAACAGAGAGAACTTGCAAACTCCATGCACACAGAGATGGGAATCGAGCCTGGCCGGGAATCGAACCCGCACCCTGGAGGTGCAAGGCGACAGGGCTAACCACTCCACCACCATGCCACCTACTGTAATTAGATACAGTAAATGGTTAAATATACTTGAACAAAATTGAGTTTTTTAACAGGACAGTAATCCAAAAAAAACTTTATAGTTGATTATGGAATGGATAAAGCAATAAAATTTTAAGCTTTTTGTGCCAAGTCCAAATTTTTGGACTGTGCTTAAAAGTCTTGTGCTTTATTGTTTGTGGCAATAAAACACAATTTAATAAAAAAGAAAATCTGTCATGAGGAGTGGACAAATATCCAACCAGTATTCTGCCAGAGGCTTGTTGATGGCAATCAAGAATGTCTGGAAAAGATGAAACTTGCTAATACCCCTATCCCAACTACGCAATTAGATTGCATAAAAAAACTTGCTGTGAATTGCAATGATTCGCTGTCGCATGAAACCGGATATAAATATTTCCTTGATTTTGGTACGGTAGTACTGTATATCCTGGTCAAGATGTTAAAGTACATTACCGGTAGAAACCTATTTTTTTTTATATCTAACTTTTATCCAACATGATTAATGTTAAGATGAAAGAATATTAAAAATATTCCTGGTCTACATGAAGCCCCGAAAGTATAAACAAAACAAAAAACTTCCACTTCTGCTTCTGCTTTTAAATAAGTAGCTGTAAGATCTGTAAGAGTGTGTGGCTACAGCATGATTCATCAACACTGTGCCCTAGAAACCAAATCCTGTCAGCCTGAGCCACTACACATAAAACAGTATATTCTCACACAGCAATTTCAGGAGATTTGCACTGCCACAAGTAGGAATTTGTACTTGTGCTTTTCAGTGTCTCTGAAAAATACAAGTATAATGTATATCTATCTATCTATATATCTATATCTATCTATATATATATATATATATATATATATATATATATATATATATATATATATATATATATATAATAGTTGCTATTATTCAAATTAGTACCTGGGTTATGTCTCTGTACCCTGTATTTGGTTCTTACTTACTTCTTTTGTAAAGCTTGTTCCTGTAAATGTGGAGTTTTCCAGAGCACTCATGGCATTACGGCCTAAGAGGACCCTCTGCACTGAGTTGATGAAGGAGGATTTTCCAGCTCCAGTCGGTCCGTACAGCACAATTCTGACAGCCTCAGTGCTGGGCTTGAATTCTTTCACTTCATACAGGATTTCATCATTTTCACTGTGAATCAGCAAAAGTTTTTATTTTTTCCTTTCTTTTTTTTAATGAAGATTTTAAATGAAATAGCATAGTGCAGTTGTAGTATCTTGACTACCATTTAATGTAAACAGTATGAAAAATCTCAAGATTATTACTAATCAATAGCATTTGAGCCTATTCTGATTTTGAATAATTGTTTGAGGCTAATAAGTGCATTTTAAAAAAATTGATGGCCTAGTTTTGTTTGTTTGCTTGTTTATTTGTTTGTTTATAGTCATATTAACTGTTTTTAAAAGTAAATAAGTTATTTCCACTTGTTTTATATCAGCTTTAAACAGATTTTTTTCTTCTTTCTTTATTTGAATTTAAAAATGGAAACATTACAAGTACATGTTTCCCATTATAACATTATTCAAATGAACAGTATGTAGTTTAACAAAATAATATATGAGTAATATTAATGCCATCATTACTGTGACAATTTGTTTAAAATAAAAGTGAACTAGATCACTTAAAGTGAACTAGTAAATATTGTACTGAATGAATCATCAACAATGCATTGCATTTTACATAAAAGTTGACCAAGTGTATACATATTGACAAAAAAAAGACAGATACTTACCCCCAATGTACTGGTCTCCAGGCTTTCTTGAGTTCTTAAACACATTCACATAAATAAATAAATGAATAAATAAATAAATAATATAGTATATGTATAGCATGATTAAAAAAAAATCACAATACTTCCTTTTTTGAGAGTTTACAGTAGATATTATTTAATGCTCTTGTTGACAAAACTGGCCAATTTGCGTAACCATACCATTTCAGTTAGAGTATACCTATTAGACAAAAATCACATGCTATGCTTTTCAAATATTGGGATTTCTGAAATATTGCGAGGACCTTTTGGGACTGGGACTTAAGGAACACGATAGAAAAACATCCTTAATTGTAATTTTTAGTGTGCAGATCTTTCTGTTTTTTTTTTCTCTTTAAAAAAAAGATCTATAATAATAAATAAATCTCACCTACTGGGACGACTTGCCGTGGTGGCTGAGCAGGTTGATTATTTCCCATTTCTGTGCACCTTTTATGTAACATATTGTAAACATACAAAAAAAATCAGTAAAAAAGAAAAAAGCTTTTAAAAAATGCAATTCACTAATAGACAATTCCCGGAAAAAAAGTACTTTACCTTGGACTGTTGTGCTGGTCTATAAATTTGTATGTAGCTGCCGGCAGTGACATTGGGCTTTTAAAGTTTGCATGAGACACACCCCATTTGGTTAATGGTTTCACTTTAAGCATCAAGTGCATTATGTATTTAGACATGTTTTCATGTGTTCTTATCTTATGCACTCATTGTGCCTTGTTTTCTCAAGAAGGGACCTTTGCCAGCATTAAAAGAAATTATGATTATTTAATTAAGATTAAATAAAACACATCTACAGTATACTAGCTTTAAACTCACAAAAACTCAATTCAACTCCAAAATTCAATTTATAAATGCCCAAATGATGGTATTATCACAGATTACTACCTTTATACTGTTTGGTATGACTTTCCAGGATTACTTTTTTCATTGCAGTAAAGTTAATATCTTTATGTTAAATGTTAAATTTTCTCCCAGCAGTATGTCATGCCCACAACTGAATTATTTTCCCTCATTAGTAATCATCTTTAGTTTTATTAAATTGTCGCCGCAACATGATTGTTTTATTATAATTCATTACTACATTACAGTTAAGACCTAATTATTGAAACTATTATAATGTTATATCATTATTATATATCATTCTGTAAGTAAACAATAATTAGTATGAATATTTTGACTTGATACCCGAAACGTTTGGCTGCTTGCAACAAATAGTACAAATTAAAGTTTCTTTTTTTCTTCCAAAATGTTTAAGTGCAAAGTAAATTCTTGCATATCTACAGTTAACATTAAGTCTTTCCTTTTAGGCTGCTACATACTGTATATGTTCAGAAGTGAACATCTAAATTAAGCATTTATACTGTTCCTGTGTAAATGATTTGTACTTTTATCTGGTTTCACCTCAGCAAGCCAAACAGAAAGTATGATTTGAAATTAGATGCAGTAGAAGCATTTCTGCATATGTGGGTACTAAAGGAGCTGATCTTGTAAACCAAGAGGACCAATCGATAGTGGAGCTTCCCTAAAAGTGGTAGGGGAGGTACAGTTGACGTTATAACCTGGTGTGTCAGTTTGGCATTCAGTCAAATACCAATAGCAGCATCACAGCTAAGGCTTTATATTTTTTTTTAGATACAGTTCACAGTTCCTGTTCCCTCCTGTTGTTCCTCATTTAGAATACATATTCTTTTTTTATATTTATCACTTACATATAATTATTTTTGTTTGTTAGTTTTACTTTGTTTTGTTTGTTTTGATAAGATAATACTGTTTGAAAAAGCACTTCATGTAGAGAAAAGCACTGTAAACCTTTTTATTGCTTGCTGCTCACAAGGCGCTCCGATGAAAGCCACAAATGCTTACTTGTCTACAATGCAGCAATTGCATAACTTTTATCCACAGCTCTGATTATTTAGCATATTGGTCAATAAGCTTAAACAACCTTAGTGGAATTTTAGAATCTTTCTTTAGAATCGTGGAATGCAAGTCGGACAAAAAGCATTGTTTTATTGTTGGTTTAATATTGACTGATTATACTGTAGATTACAGCATATATTATACAGTTTTGTTCTTTATTACCTAGAAAATATATAACTTGGTGTGAACCTAATCTGAAAGCTTCTAATGTGTATGCTTGTGCTACAAGTTCAGGTAGCATTTAGAGATTCTGTTTAGAGACTAGTTCTGTAACACGCCTATGGCTATAAGCACAGTCACTGGGAGCACTGAACTTCTTTAGTCAGTTTTTGCTGTCATGGACAGCAAAGTTCAACAAAAAGTGAACGTGAAATTCTGCATAGTGCTCATCTTATCATCCAGAGATCACTTCATCGATTCCAGGGTGATGCTGTAGCCTCTTGCAGCTGGGGGCCTAGGGAGAGCTGATTGGCTGGGTTTTCTCACTGGGGTGGGATGCGAGCCACTTAGCGCCTCACATCAATCACAGCTCTGGTCAAATATCCCACAGAGATGTTTAACAAGATTCTGCAAGTTTATGGCAATGCTGCAGTGAGTTATTTGATGTGTTTTGAGTGGCCTGTGAGAGCAGATGAGAACAGTACTTGAAGACAATGAGATATCAGGAAGATCTTCAACAAACTCAACCGCTGAAAATGTCGAAACCATTTGCCAACTTGTGCATGATGATCATTAACTTCATACCAACATATCACCCTCCTAATTCCAAGGGCACCAAGGCACATGCTCCCCCAGTATACAAAATAGGGAACAATGTCCCCCACCTCCAACCCTGATAGTGTTGTCAACTACATTAAAGTAATCTGTGGAAAATTAAAATAAAAAGCATGATCGAAGTTGCATAGTTAAAATACTGGTCAGTAGAAATCAGAAGTTTAAAAGTAAAAGTAAGAGCATTTCCCCAAAAGTGTGACAGAAACTCACAGGATTAGGACCAAACAGCTGTTTATGACAATTACACCTGTCATAAGAAAACTATTTGTTAGTGAGACTATTAGAAAAAAAAAAGCTTGAGCTCAAATGGTGAAACAGTGATACCATGATGATGAGAGATAATTTTCACACATTAATTGGAAATGAATTTCAATTAAAGTATTTTGGATGTGCTGAGTGTGCAGAGTGATTAGTCATCAATGTCAGGAAAAATTATTAAATATTATGAAGTTACATACGATTAAAAAAAAATACTGCCATGGGCCCGGTTTCTCGAAAGCTTCTTATCGCTAAGTAGTTCTTAAGTTGTACCTTAACCTCTCTCTTAATGTTATGGCGCATTTCCCGAAACGTTCTTACGCTAAGTATCTCTTAGCTAAGTCACACGTTCGTAAGGTTGGTCTGGACCAACCTTAACTCATACTTAGCGTAGTTTCAGCTCGAGACGCTAGTGGCCGCCACTGAGCAGCAGTCGTTATAAATCAGCGGTGTATGGAAGCACATTATGGCACGTTATCAAAGTCGTATTAATGATGGAATATACTGTAGACCTGTTTAAGAATTTAATTTTATTTGATATCAGAACTAATAGAGTGACTTTTAATTAGCCTATTTCATAATGTGACTGTAAGGTTTTTCTAAAGTTTTGTAGTAGAAGAGGCGAGTTGCTCGGTCTGTCCGCTGTGCTTCGGTAAGCTTTTCTGGCGCCAGGAGAGATTCAGTCAAACACACACACACGTTGTCTGTCAGAAAGGTCTCTGTTTATTAACAGCAAAAGATGGGGTTTATATATATTTGACCAAACGCCTGGGCTATAGACATATGTTACTACAAAGAGCATGAACCACTGTAAATGTCCTGGTGAGATCCTGAAGAATCAAAGGAGAGGAAGATAGAGGTGTCCGTGCAGAGACAGATCACAAGATGTTGGCTCGAGTTAGGGGGAGAGGGGGAAGAAGACAGAGGGAGATAGAGAGAGAGGGGAAGAGAGAGAGACATAAAGAGAGTATGGGAAGGTGAGCGTGGGAGCGTTCACACCTTTAAGAACAGATGCAAGAGGAGACAGGAAGATAGCAGCAGGAAAGATTTAACACGTTAATATCAAATCTATGAGGAAGAGAACAAGAGAGTAGAATCAACTCCTTTATATATAAAATAATTCTAACAGTTGCCCCCTTAAATTCTAACAGAATTTGTGAATGTCAATTAGTTAACATAGCAAGAGATATTAACGTGAAGAAGCAGAAGCATAATTAGTAGAGTCAGCAAAGATGATTATAAGAAGGGTGATAAAGGAAGGAGATAGCCAGGATTAAATCACTTCTAGAATCACAATTAGAAATGCAATTCACACTACATACGTAATCAGGCGTTGGCACAAAAATAAAATGTGGAAAAAGCAAACTAATACAAAGTTGAACCTATATGTGTATGTGTAAAAGGTGAGAAGCGACAGGAGAGCCCCCTTTTGAGGTGTCTTCTGGACATATGTCGCTCCACTAGCCCCTCGGTGCGGGCTAGGAGATCTTGTGAGTGGTCGATTATGTCAAGCAGTCAGTGTCATCTGCGGCTGGCGTGAATCCACTGTGGCTGTGAATCTGTGAGAACAGCTGTGCGTGTCACTGTAATTACAGTTGTAGGTGTACTGTAGGCAGCATCCCCCACCTTCCTGGGATTTAAACTTTTCACCAGCACTGTATCACCTGGGATGAAAGAGTGAGTAGGCTTGTCTGTAGGCAGAGGGAGAGAAGCAGAGACATTACCGTGAACACTGTTCAGTTTTTCAATGAGCGCTTGCGTATAATCGCCGACAATCACGTCCAGATCACCTGTAAGGGAAACACCAGGGTTACCTTTTACCCAGGGGATGGGGAATGGTCGTCCCATTATAATCTCAAATGGTGAAAGTTTGGTTGTAGAATTGGGTGTCATTCTAATTTCACAAAGCACAGATGGTAACAGGTCAACCCAATTCTTACCTGTATCCAGCATGGCTTTTGTCAACCTATCTTTGATTGTTCTGTTCATCCTCTCTACCACACCAGAACTTTGGGGATGGTAGGGGATGTGAAATTTCCAATCAATGCTTAAAAATTTACACAATTTTTGTGTCACTTTGGAGACGAAGGGCGTGCCATTATCACTGTCAATAGATGTTGGAATACCGTATCTAGGAATGATTTCTTTAGCCAGAATTGTAACTACTATTGTTGCATTTTCTTTTGAGCATGGAAATGCTTCTACCCATTTAGAAAATCTGTCCACGATTACAAGCATGTATTTCAGATTTCTGACAGGTGGCATGTGTGTAAAATCAATTTGTAAGCATTGGAATGGTGCAATAGGCATTGGCAAGGCATCATGTTTAACATTTTGTCCTTGTGTATTTGCACGAGCACAGATCAAGCAGGAATCTAATAGAACAAGTGTAGCCTGTTTGATATTGCGAATGCAGAATCTGTCCTCAATCATACGGATTACCCCCCGTTTTGCGACATGTGAAATACCATGAAAATGACGCACTAATAACGGGAGGACAGATGCTGGAAGAGCTATACGGCCATTCTCATCCCGAATTAGCATATCGCTGCCAAGTGAACACTCGTGTGTGACACCATAAGCGTAACGCAAATCCGTGAAGGTAGTAACAGGTTGATTTTTAAATAGGAGACATGCACGAGTAAGAGCGGTAAGTTCTGCAGCTTGAGCTGAAAGAGAAGGCAACGAATAAGCTTCTAATACAATGTTGGGCAGCTGACAGATAGAATAGCCGCAATGTGTCACATTATCATTAGGCTTTGAACAATAGCCATCAACATAAATGTGTGTGCCATGCTCTAAAGGAGTGGAAGAGAAATCGGAGCGTACAGCCGAGATAGTGGTGAGCTCATGTAAACAGTCATGATCAGCCCAGTCTGGTTGGGTCTGATCAGGGCCACAGAGTGTCATGAGACGGTGTAAGAGTACAGCCGGAGTGTTGGGTGTCGATATTGGGTTAATAGTTAGATTGTGTGGCACAAAGAATAGCTTCATATCCTGAACGACGTTGAGCTGTCATGTGCTGTGTTTGAATATTATTAAGGATCGTTATAACTTGGTGAGAAGAGTGTAATACTAAGGGGTACGAGAGAGCAATCTTTTCAGCATCCGTGACAATGGGAGCAGAGGCAGCCATAGCTCGCAGACAAGCAGGAAGTCCTGATGCTACAGGATCTAGGGTTTTAGATAAGTATGCAACTGGCCGATAAGACCCGCCGTGATCTTGGGCTAAGACCCCCGCTGCGACCCCCCCCGCCTTCAGAGACATATAGGTGAAATTGCTTGCCATAATCAGGTAGACCCAATGCTGGAGCTGAACTTAGAGATCGCTTGAGGTAACAAAAAGAGTCCTTCATCTCAGATGTCCATGTGATTTTGTCTGGTTGAGTGGAGGAGCATGACTGGTGTAATATCCTGTCATAGTAGGAACAGTCAGGAATGAACTGCCTACAATAGTGTATAAGTCCAAGAAAGCCCATCATTGCTTGCTGCGTGGCAGGTGGACGAATCTCGACAACAGATTGTATGCGATCAGCAGATAATGTTCTTTGTCCAACATCAGCCAGATGTGTCAGCATGCGCAGTGAATGTTTGCGACATAAGTCCTCAGTTTCAGCTGAGAGGAGGATGTCATCGGCGTATAACAGAAGTCGGACTTTCTCAGGCAGGGTCAGGGAAGCCATGGCATCTCTTACAACAGAGGAGAACACAGCTGGAGAGTCTGAACCCTTGAGGAAGACGAGTCCAGGTCAGATGTTGGTTTTTGAAGGTGAAAGCGAATATAGGCTGCGTCTGCTCACTGACAGGGACACTGAAAAAGGCAGAACACAAATCAACTACTGAAAAATATGAATGATTTGGAGGTATTGACGTCAAAATGGAAGGGACATCTGGAACAATAGGACTTGCAGGAATGCATTAATTTTTCGCAAATCTTGTGTAAATCTCCATCCTTTTCCACCTGCCTTTTGTATAGGATTAACAGGTGTATTGTATGGAGATTGGGTAGGAACTAGGACACCTTGTTCTATTACTGACAAAATCACTTTCTCAATACCTGCCTCTTTATCTGGTGAAAGAGGGTATTGCTTACAATACACAGGTGTCAGTGTTTTACGTTTTGCTGTGTATGGTGTAGTGCAAACTGTGCCCACTTCATTAGCATGAGTAGACCACAACCTCGGAGGTACAGAAGGCAAGTAGGATGGGATGACAATAGATCTATCAGTAGAATCAACCTGTGGGATCACATCAGAGAACATAGTCAGATTATTAGGGGTCTTTAAAACGGTTTTCCCTTCTGCAAAAGATATACAACAGCCTAATTTAGACAGTCCATCTCGGCCTAGTAAATTGAACGGAGATGAAGGTATCACCACAAATCGATGAAGGAAATGCAAATTTAGATCATCTGGGCTAGTTACAGGAAGTTATACACCTTGAGTCTGGCACCTTAGACCACTCGGCCATCCCGACACATGAGTTGTATGGCAGGTTAGTGTCTGGTCCCTGCTAGAGAAAATTTTTAAGAGAATTAGGTCTATATTATTAACGAAGGTTGTTTGAAATAGTTGTGTGAAATGTTGAGTAATATTACATCCAAAAATATCCCTGTGTAAGAACCAAGCAGTTTTAAACCTATCTAATCTAATTCCTAAAACCTATTACTGTCGAATAGGTGACACAAAAGGTTGAATAAAATTCTAAATCCTTAATTATTCATCCAATCATTAGGAGTAAGAGACTGTTTGGAACGACCATTTCCCATCTTGTTAGTAAGTTCCAGTTAGTAAACAAACCAAGCTTCTCGAAGTTAAGCGGACACTTTAAGCCTTTTTTTTTTTTTATAATTATTATTATTTTATTTATTTATTATTTTTTTTATTTATTTTACGGGTGGTGTGACGTTTGAACAGAGTGTATCAGAATATATTTAAAACTGAAGAATACTGTAATCTATAAAGTGTATTATCAAAAATGTGTAATATCTCCACGTTCCTGATAACACTACCAGGAATATGGATTCTATTTCAAATCTCACATGTCTCTACATCTTTGGAGATCATACACACATTTATCAAATACCAATATAGTAAATTAATAAGTATATAATTAAAACTGAAGAATACTGTAATTTAAAAGTGTATTATCAAAAATGTGTAATATCTCCGCGTTCCTGATAACACTACCAGGAATATGGATTCTTTCAAATCTCACATGCCTCTACATCTTTGGAGATTAATCACACATTTATCAAATACCAATATAGTGAATTAATAAGGCATTCGGCCAATCTACCCTGTTTCTGATAACACTACCAGAAAAATGGACCTCAGGTGCGCCGGGCTGAGTCCACACGCCTCTACGTCAGGGAGACAATAAAACTCATGCACGTGTATAACTGCAACTGCACACCGCTCCCTGTTCCAAAGAACACTCTAAGGAATATGGCTATAACCAATTCATTTATTAATTTTCTAGCCACGCGCCTCTACGCCAGGGCCAGCTTATACACAAAGTGCATGCTACAAATGCCTCACTAAATTACCAATATTGAAAGTGCATAAATTACGTAAACAACAGAATTTAGCGAACGTATATCTTTTTAAAACACACCCGAAGTAGCGCGTCTCCTCTAGCGGGACGCGGTTTGATGACGTAGGTACTCGCGACGACAGCGCTGTGTATGTTTTTAGCTTAATGCTAACAACACCGGTTCAGTTTCAGTTAAACATCTAGTTTAATCTATATCTTTCAATTATCCACAATCGCTGTAATTTTAGCCAATAAACCAACGCGAGTAATGTCAAACACAACGCGAAACAAAAACTAATTAAAACGCATAAAGTTTCTTTTTCCAAAATATAACCCAAATACACGCCAATTTACTACGTAAATAAACTATTGGTTCAAAAACTTTTCTGACCAAGGAAGGAAGTACAATAGCAAAAATACTGCTTAACTTACCTTCCTGGAGAGAAAAGGTTAGACGAGCCCCCAGATTGTAAGGTTTTTCTAAAGTTTTGTAGTAGAAGAGGCGAGTTGCTCGGTCTGTCCGCTGTGCTTCGGTAAGCTTTTCTGGCGCCAGGAGAGATTCAGTCAAACACACACACACGTTGTCTGTCAGAAAGGTCTCTGTTTATTAACAGCAAAAGATGGGGTTTATATATATTTGACCAAACGCCTGGGCTATAGACATATGTTACTACAAAGAGCATGAACCACTGTAAATGTCCTGGTGAGATCCTGAAGAATCAAAGGAGAGGAAGATAGAGGTGTCCGTGCAGAGACAGATCACAAGATGTTGGCTCGAGTTAGGGGGAGAGGGGGAAGAAGACAGAGGGAGATAGAGAGAGAGGGGAAGAGAGAGAGACATAAAGAGAGTATGGGAAGGTGAGCGTGGGAGCGTTCACACCTTTAAGAACAGATGCAAGAGGAGACAGGAAGATAGCAGCAGGAAAGATTTAACACGTTAATATCAAATCTATGAGGAAGAGAACAAGAGAGTAGAATCAACTCCTTTATATATAAAATAATTCTAACAGTGACATAATGCATTAAAATTGGCAATCACTTTTTATATTAAACAGGTGGCGAACAATTAGGCAGCGATACAGCGTGTTGTTGTGTTAAACTGAAGACGGCGCGGTCCGTGGAGCCGTGTGGGTCATGTACATGTTTCCTTTAGACAAAACTTCAGCCCTTTTCATATTTTCCCCGTGGACGTTATTAAAAAAAAAAAAGTTTTGCTTTCCAAGGCAACAGATTATGGAGCCTCTTGAGCTGCTCAGACCTGCGCGTGCCAGACCAACGCGTCGTACTTACTGTACTTACTGTACTGTACACTCCCCGTCCCGATGTCCAGCTGCTCGATACTTTTTGTTTAAAATATGTTTCATTGATCATTAGCCATTATCCATGACTTTATGGGTTTTTCTTTTGACATGTTTTATTTTTATGAAATTTGATTTAGTTAAATGAGAAAATAACCATGGGAGTTTCAAACCCCGCATCCATTCATGTTTCTGGGTGATTGTAATGTTTAATACCCCTACAGTATTCACTTATGCGGTTTGACTCGCTGTGAGATGCGGTGTGTTATACCCCTATCTCACCTGCGCGGGCTCGCGCTGTGGCCGTAGGCTTGATCATGATTCACCCCGAGTTTTTGCGCTGTGATTACGTTACTTAAATTTTTTGCTGGTCCTCGCGGAAGCTTGCAGACCTTGTAGAACGCGGAATGTTAAAGGAACGTCGCGGGCAATCGCGGCAGCTCACGGAGATGAGTCCGGCCACACAGGTGAGAGAGGGGTATTAGGCACCGTGATCCGCCTCGAGTGACCGGCGCCCGACGGTCGGCGAAGATCTGCAAGGTCCGCGAGCTTCCTCATGTTAAACATGTTTATTTTTTTTTTTTTTCGTGGTAAGAAGGAAACGTAATAACAGCACCAAAACTCGCGCTGAATCATAATGAACCGCACTTATGGCCCCACGTGTGAGATAGAGGTATTAAACCTCCACTCTGTCATCTCATCGTATTCATTCCATAAGTGCGCTATACAACCCCAACAACTGACACTTCACATTGTTTCTGAAGCTGGTGAAGAGTGTTATCAGCTGTTTGTCCATCAACTATGATTGTATACTTGTTTCGTTTCACGGCCACAGGTTACATGAAAATATTAGCGACAGTTTGGTGATTTAATTTATATATTTGTCTATTATGGAATGTTATTGATAAGTTAACCCATGTCGATATAAACACTATTAAAAGAATTTTTTGCAATGTTTAATTTGCATAGAAAGTGCCGTCTTAACACTGTCATGCAAAAGGAGTGAAAAATTGATTCCTGAGGAACCGATTTCAGCTAATTCAGGACCTTCACTGTCGACAGCGCCGCGTAACGTCGGACGTAAGAGGCAGCGACTTAAGAAGACTCCTAAGAGACAGTTCGAGAAATACACTTAGAAAAGTTATCACTTAACGTAAGATATATCTTTAGAGTCTTCTTAGCGCGCGAATAGTGTGCGTTATCGAGAAACTGGGCCCTAGTGAATACACAATGGAATTAAAGCTAATTATGTTTTAAATGATATTAAAATGCTTTGCATTCAACAAGTGAGATTTGAAAATTCTGCAGCAGAAGAGTTTCTGCCTATGTGGGTACAGGAAAACCGATGTTTGTAAACCAAAAAAAAATAATAATAATGGTGGAGCTCCCTTAAAAGTTGTGGGCGAAGGGGAGGTACAGTAGAAGTTATAACCTGGTGTATCAGTCAGTTTGGCATTCAGCCAGCTTTTTAGCTCTCTGTTTATAGTTCCTGTTCCCTGCTTTCTCCTGTTCTTCATAATCTAGCATATATATTTAACACTTACATTTTTAGAATATAAAATATCCAGAATATAATGAATGAACATTAATAATCTGAACAATTGTGCTATTTATGTTAACCATCCACATTATTTGAAATAAGTATTTTATTGATGAAACATTTGCAGAAAGAGCATTATTTTTGGTTAAGGGTTGCAGAAAATGTTATTATTCTTTATTGTGGATCATTTTAGCTTGGATCATTTTAGTGACACAGTTTTTTTTAAACTTGTTCATCAAAATGAATGATTTTATAAATTTTTTATTTTTTTTGATCAGAAATAAAATAAAATGTTACATTTTCAATAAACAGACCCCCAACACAAATTTTGGGTATAGTTGCAGTAATGACAATATTATAATGCAGCTAAGGACATATTATGATAAGCAGCTCACCATCATATCTTCTGGTCCGAATAATTTCTTCTTTTGTCATGTGACTCTCATAGACGCCATGCAGTACACTACACCGGAAACAGAATTAAACGGTTCCTCTCATGAGTTTTTTTTTTTTTAAATCTATTGCACTACATAGTGTCTATGGGAGTCATGTGACAAAAGAACGAAGGAACGACTCAGACTAAAAGACTCGTTGAGAAGAACCGCTCAATTCTATTTCCTGTGTAATGCACTGCATATCGTCTATGGGAGTCTCGTGATAAATAATTGAACATTTCGGACCAAAAGACTTGAGAGGTAACTACTCATTTCTGTTTCTTGTACATAACCTACGAAGGTCTTGCAATGTTTTGCTCATGCACGCCCGGAGGGAAACGAACAAATCACTCTCGGGAACTACATGTTTTTCTGAGTCACGTTAAAGACTCTATCAAAAAGAACAAATCGTTCTTGAACGACCCATCACTATTGTGGACTAAGTGGCATTTAAGGGTTTTCTTTTACTTGTTCTCTATCATTCAGTTCATGTTATTCGTTTTAAAGAGATTTATATTGTGTGTGTTAGATTTACATCAATATAGTTTGTAACGCTTGGATTTAAAAAACCACTTGGTTACAAAAATACGGATTCGGGAATCTAAACTGGGACTTGAAAACAACACTTCCGGTATTGCGCAATCGCAGCTGGACAAAACACGACGCGACACAAAACAATTATAATAAATTAAACCAAGTGTATTAAACAAGACAGACAGATAAATAAACAAACACGGTGCACCACAAACCAATATATACAAAATATATACAAATAGAAAAAGTGTGTGCGCGATGTATGCGGGTGAGTGTGTGTGTGTGTGATAGTCCAGTGTCTGAAATATGGCAAAAGTTATGAATATGGTGAGTTGGAGAGATGGATCGATCTCACCAAATGACGATGGTAGGTCTGGGAGATCGATAAACGGAATGAGCTGGGTACTGAATGAAATTATCAACGGGTAATCCTCAAACAGGCTCTCAGCTTCCAAAATCATGCAGCGCGCTGTCTTCATCTCTCCGTGCTGGCTACCTCGCCGGTTCCGGCTTTATGCCAGATCATGTGACCCACGTCACTTCCGGGTTCCCTTGAGTCGCGATCGCGCATGCGCGGGAACTTGCCCGGTGACCAAACCACTGTCAATGGGGAAACAGAAACCGCCAGGGCACGCCTTCGGCCACAGGTGAGCAGCATTAGCTCTACAACCAATTCCCTGCGTATGAAAACGCCCCTTTTGTGTGGCTGTGCTACATAGACCCCCCCCCCCAAGCCTCCGGCATCTGAGGAGAACGTCCGTACCAGCACTTTAAATTCGCCACACTGTACCGATCGGCTTTTTGTGGGTATCCCCAAGACCTTGTGTATTTTTTCGGTCTTCTTTGTACTTCTGCTGGACCCTCCCACTTGGGCACTCGCTTAGCAGAACATATTTTTGTTGTGGAGGAGGGAGGTTGAGTTTTGATCCAAACCAGTTCTCCCGGGTGAAAGTGCGCTGCTTCCTCCCGGGTATTGTGACATCTGGCTTGTCTGGATCTGCTGTGTTCTGCTCTTTGTTGGCCCTCCTCCATGATGAGTCTTTGTCGGGGTGTTGATGAAAGTCCTGTCTTGTGTCGGTGGCACCTGCTGCAAGCTCTAGTGTAATGCCAGACGTCCTTCCGCACCGTCGGCCACCACGCCACCTCTAGTAACCTCAGCAGGGTCTTCAGTTGTCCCCAGTGTCCTCCCAGTGGATTGTCGTGATAATAACTGTTATCAGTTGTAAGCGACTGGGGGACTACCAGCTGAAGTTTCTCTCCTTTCCTCACTGGTACCCGGCGATATAACATGCCCTGATGACGTTCGAAGGTGACCCTCTGATCTGGTATGCTCCTTGGATGGTCGTTGGAGAGCAGCTTTAAAACCGTAGGGTCCTTCTGTTGGGCTTTGATGATCTCGCTCAGGTCGCTTGGAAAGTTGGAGGCCTCTTTAGTGGACGTGGTGGGTAGACATGGGGTGTCAGCTCCTTTCAGCGGCGGGGGTGCTCGGGGTATGGCATCTGGACCTGGAAGAAAGCGGTCCTTGCTGTCTTTCTCTCCCCAATCACCTCTCTCCACCTGATGTTCCATGGTGCTCGCCGCTCCTCTTAACGCCCCTCTCGTATTGCTGTTCTCCCGGGCTCGCCCCATCTGTTCTTCCTCGGAGATATCAGGTTTTCCTATGAGACAAAGGGCGGGGTGATCATTGGCGGAGTCTCCCAGGCGTTGCTGTGGCCGCTGTACCGGAGACCTCAGGTTGTCTTCCTCTTCGTCGAGGTCGTCATCCAGTATGAATGCTGCCGTGAACGTCTGTTTAAAAGATTGCCAGTCCTTTACCTTGCCTTTCTCTGTCTTCCACCAACTGAGAGCTGGCCCTCGGAGAACTGTGCCGAGGGTTCCCAGCAGCTCTGGTCGGGGCAGGGGTCTGATCTCCATATACTTCTCCGCTTGTTCGATGAAGTTCCTCACCTCAGCTGTCTCTGACGCGTCGCAGAAGGCTGGGAACTCCACACAGATGGATGGATGAGCATTAAGAGAAGAAGAAGAAGAAAGTGGGGAGGAGAGCAGAGCCGAGGAGTGTGCTGGAACACCAGGAGGAACGTCGTTGCCATTAGTAGTGCTTGGTGGGTTTACCTTGGCCGTGGATGTAGTGGTTGGAGTGCTGGGCAGATGTTGAGCAGGAGCTGGAGGGGATGCAGGGGTGCAGGCCTGTAACCTGTGTGTGGTGGGCGTACTAGTGAGACGCAGTCTCTTCATCCGGTTTTCCCAGATGACGTCACGGCGTAGAAAACAGTCAACGATGGCTCTCTCCATTTTTTCGAGAGCCTCCTGGCAGTAGCGCTGCAGCCCTTCCAAGCTCGCGTCCACTGCGTCACGAAAACTGAGTTCCCGGTTGAGACTGCTGTCTATGGATTGTCTATAATCCTGCTCCATGGAGCTCACTTTACCAGTAAGCGCCACCATGTCCATCTTGCATTGATTAAGTTCAGTCTGTAGTGTGTGTACTACCTCTATATCAGTCCCATGAACAATAAACTCATCATCATCATCATCATCATTATTGACAGAAACCGCCAGGGCACGCCTTCGGCCACAGGTGAGCAGCATTAGCTCCACAACCAATTCCCTGCGTATGAAAATGCCCCTTTTGTGTGGCTGTGCTACAAGTTGATGAAAATGACACAGATTTGCTTTTATTATGAGAAGATTGTCTGTTTTTCAACCGAGGCCTAATGTGAAGAAAACCAAATAAATGAAGACAGAGCTGCCCTGCTGTTTATCCCTCCAGAAATGGTGTCCTCCCTTCTTCCTCATACACCATGCACAACGCAGAGAGGGTGCACACAATGGAGATTTTATATATAAGTTATATTTACAGTTGTTACAAAATCGGAGCGTCGTATTTAACGTCGCCGCCGCATTACGGCATGTGCATTTGCTGTGCATTTGCTTGCTTTTACCACTGAGTGGCGCTATATAACTACAGACTGACGCCTCATGCCTTACATTCTCTGTCTCATTAACGAGACGCGTCCCATTAAATAATACACGTAGTAGCCGATAACATCAAGTGAAACACTGTAGTTGATCGAACTAAACCAATAAGATCAAATGACACCAAGTTTAAAACAGATAAAATACACGTGCAAATAGTATAATTGTATAACAGGCTTACTTCGATACTTAAAATATTGTCTCAATTTTATACGTATGTTGTTCGTCTTGATGTTTGTCTTCTTTTCACTTGACAACACTCAAATGCAAATTATTCACCGTGAATCAGCTGTTCTCACCTATCCATTCAGAGAAACTGAATGAGCTGAAATGAGCCTTTGTTTCACGACCGCGACACCCCTCTCTCTCACGCACATACAGTACAGAGTAGACCAAATCATTACAGTACATACTTTATCCAACGAACATGAAAAATTTCCACATAATGATGAGTTAAGAAGCATTGCTTAATTTTCGTTTAGACAGACTGTTTGTATCTGATTATTGTTATTATTAAAGAACAGCAGCACAAACAACAACACAAGGGCTTGTACAGTAAGACACATTTTTATTATTTTAAATTTGTGACAGTAAAAGGCATCCGAATTTAAATATATATTTTACTAGAAACAAATTGAGCACACTATCAGAATAAAAAATAGAACAAATCAAATGTAAACTTTTAGTAGTTTAAACGTCTATTTGAGACAGTGACCCTCGGTGAGCGTAAAAATTCGTTTATTCGATCCTTGATCCGCTTGCTGTCACTGCTAGTCATGGAGGGAAACTTCTGGGCCACTGTCCTCATCAAAAAATATCTCACGTTTACTGGCAGTCCACGTTTGCCTCTGGAACCATCCCAGTTTGTTGTGGACGCCCAGTTTGCATAGATCTCCTGCGGCACCACATTGCGGAACAACAAGCAACCAAGCCGATCTGGACGCCCTTGACACTGAATCATCAGCGACTCAAGAAGCTCCGTAGTGGGAGGAGTAAAAGGAAGTTCTGGGTGGTCGCCTGCAATGTAAGCTGTGGCTGGAGACATCGTTTCTGCAGTACTCCTGGTCGGTGTTAGAAAGTCTGGGGTTGGGGTGTGTGCACAGTTCAACCGTGTACTAAGAGCCTCTCTTAGGACACAAGTGTGGGTCTCAACTAGCTGTTTACAGTATGTGTGGCTTGCAGACCTGCGTGTGCCTCTTTGCAGACTCGCAATTCACTCCGAAGGTCTTCCATCTCAGCGTTGCGGGCACGCAGCTGCTGCTTGAGCGCCTCAATCTCTCCGCCACACTTCTCCTGCTCCTGATATTAGGATAAAAATAATTCATAATTCATAAAAATAATTCATAAAAATAATTAATTGTCTCAATAGTAACAGTAACTGGACAATTGAAAACCTAATTTTTCCCAGTTTCACACTCGCGATTTAATGTAGCGTTTGTAATATTTATAAAATGCATAGATAATCATAAAGCATCTTACCGCTTTTTCACTCCGAAGGGCTTCCAGCTCAGCGTTGCGGACACGTAGCTGCTGCTTGAGCCCCTCAATCTCTCCGCCACACTTCTCATGCTCCTGATATTAGGATAAAGTATCATAAAAATAATTAATTGTCTCAATAGTAACAGTAGCTGGACAACTGAAAACCAAATTTTTCCCAGTTTCACACTCGCGATTTAATGTAGCGTTTGTAATACAGTATTTATAAAATGCATAGATAATCATAAAGCATCTTACCACTTTTTCACTCCGAAGGGCTTCCAGCTCAGCATTGCAGACACGCAGCTGCTGCTTGAGCGCCTCAATCTCTCCGCCACATTTCTCCAGCTCAGGCCTTAAGTCCAGCACAGTCTGTGTTTTTTTAACTGCTCCTCTATGCAGGGTAGTTGCCTATGTTAGGATAAAGTATACTGTATGTGTTAATACGAACCTGCGTGTGGTTATGTATTTTAAAAACAATGAATTGTCTCAATAGTAACAGTAACTGGACAACTGAAAACCTCAGGTTCACACTCGCAAGTTAATGTAGCTTTTGTAATATTTATTAAATGCATATAATGTATAATCATAAAGCATCTTACCGCTTTTTTCTGCACCAAACGCTTCTTTTTGGCAGCAGTGGGAGCTTTTGCCCTCCTTTCTGTTAACGGTTGAGGGCGCGGAGGTCTGTTTTCCAAAGATTCCTATCAAACACAGTGCAGAGATTAAAACATTGAAAAAATATAGAACAAGGATGATAGAATATTGTTTAATCAATCAGCAAAAAAGTTATTAGTTGTTACTTACCTTCTTAGTGCTTCTCAGCCTGCTGCTGCTGTAAAATGATGCGGTTTTCATTTTAAATTTACGGAGCAGTCACCTTGCGAAGTAAGTCCTAAATAAAGTAACTGTACAGTAGATGGCATGTATCATCTTTATATGCCAAGGCAGTGGAATGTGGGTGGAGTTGCAAATGTGTGAATCAAAGGCGAGAAAGTCAGACTAATGTACTGTAAGTAACATGTACAGTATGCAGTACAACCGGGGGGTCGCACTTCATCTGGCACTGAAACTGTATACTGTCTTACATTTGTGGAAAAAATCTTTTTCTTGTGTTGTGCAGAGATTTTGTTGTACTCAATAATATTTATGCAGTATTTATGCAGCATAAAAAATCACCCTACCCTAAAACCGCCACTGATAGCAATGTATGATTTTTTTTTAAATGAACGTTGAAGCACATAAATGAATGATCACAGCGTGAGACTAATTACATGTATAAAGTGGAAATTAAGTTTCAAAACCACACAGTAGTATAAAAATATTTCACAATACAAAAATGTTAATTGGGCTATTACCTGATCGGTAATCACAAACCGGATTGTTATTCAAATTATTAAAATTGTGTTTTTTAAACATTCAAGAACTATGTACTGTAAGTGCGCGACTGTTAAGCATTAATCCATACTTGATAATCTATTCTTCGTTGTAATCGCCCTAGTAATCACACAATTTACAGTGTGTTTTAATCCCCAAAAAAAAAGGAGGAGGAGGAAGAAGAAAAGCAGAGAAGAAGGTAATATATGAAATAAAATAAAACTGGAATAAGCAATAGATTGCATATACACTACAAAAAATTACTTGTTGAAAGAACACATAGAAAGCATAATAAAATCTTCGTTGGCGCCACATTCAACAAGACTTTAAAGGACCTCATCGCTTCTTCCAAGGTAAAAAAATAACAAGCATGTGATATTTTGTAATTTTTTGCTATCAAAATTATACGTGCTTTAGGGTTTCTAAATATTCTACTGTATGTGTTTAAAACGTTTCTTTTAATAGACAATGACCCAAAACATACAGCGGCGAGACATTGTATTGCTGAGGCGGGGATCAACTGGGTGAAAACACCAGCCAAGTATGTTTCTTAAATTCCATTCCGTTCCATTAGATGAACTGGATTATGAAATGTGCACATGACAATTTTCTCTAACCTGTATTCCTTACATGCAGGTCTCCTGATCTCAACCCGATCGAGATGGTTTGGCATGCGCTGAAGGAGTTCGTTAGACGTGAGGCCAAACCACGGAACAAAGATGAGCTTATTCAAGCCATTGTGACTTTCTGGAGAGACCACTTGACCTTAATTTCGTGCAATAAATATATTGATCATCTTCAGAAGGTTTTGCCGATGGTGGTAGAGCGCAACGGGTGTGCTACTGGGATGTAAATATGTAGGTTGTTACAATGTTTTCTCTTATTTATTAAAGAAAATTATGATGACCATAACAGCCTACTGCATTTCATTATTTATAATAACACAAAAACAATATTACAATGTTTGTTATTTTAATATAAACTCGGTATCATTATCCTCCTTGTGTATGTGTAAAAAACATTTGATTTGTTCTATTTTTTATTCTGATAGTGTGCTCAATTTGTTTCTAGTAATTTATATATTTAAATTTGGATGCCTTTTACTGTTACGAATTTAACTCTTTGCAAAATAATAAAAATGTGTCTTGCTGTACAAGCCCTTGTGTTGTTGTTTGTGCTGCTGTTCTTTAATAATACCAATAATCAGATACAAACAGTCTGTCTAAACGAAAATTAAGCAATGCTTCTTAACTCATCATTATGTGGATATTTTTCATGTTCGTTGGATGAAGTATGTACTGTAATGATTTGGTCTACTCTGTACTGTATGTGCGTGAGAGAGAGGGGTGTCGCGGTCGTGAAACAAAGGCTCATTTCAGCTCATTCAGTTTCTCTGAATGTATAGGTGAGAACAGCTGATTCACGGTGAATAATTTGCATTTGAGTGTTGTCAAGTGAGCCAAGTGAAAAGAAGACAAACATCAAGACGAACAACATAAAACTGAGACAATATTTTAAAAAGAATCGCAATCAACCTGAACAGGTAAGCTGGAATAAAATCAGTAGCAGCATTAACTAAAATAATTAGTAATTATTAGCTGCTACTGATTTTATGGACTCCTCACGGTTAAATACGTTGGTCACATGCCAGCTGTATAAGCCGGTTACGGGACTCATTACGGTTGTATATCGTGCTCTGAATAATAATTTTTTTTGTTTGCTGTTTGTTTGCTGAGCAAAATTAAAATAGAACAATTTTTTAAAACAGTATCATCCAGGATTCGAACCGACGCTTTGTAAATCCCTGACCGAGCGCTCTAACCGCTACACCAACCAGGCACTAAGAGACAACAAACCTCCGTGACGTTAATAAGCCACTCGACTTCTTTGAAAGCAAGCGTTAAATAAGTAACGAAGTAAGCCTGTTATACAATTATACTATTTGCACGTGTATTTTATCTGTTTTAAACTTGGTGTCATTTGATCTTATTGGTTTAGAAATGCCGCACTTCCGCGTTGTTGCGCGAGCGTCGCAATCACACCGGGTAGTAAAAATCCCCTGTAACCCAACAAACCCCGAGTATTTTATAGCGCGGGGTGCAAACCGGATAGCTTGCCAGCCAAGGATAAAAAAAAGATGAATTGGGCACACGCCGTGACAGGCTGAAAAAAAACTATTGTTATCAAAAATGTAACAGATGTAACACCGGACCTCATTACCCACAATGCATCTCCCGCACTGGACTACACTGCCGTAAACAGCTGTCGTAAATCAAAACTCCCGGTACTCCAGATGGCCACCACTTTTCATCAGTATAATGACACACACACACACACACAGCAGCAGCAGCAGACCGACTTTGAAATGCAACTGATTTATTTTGGCCGCTGTTGCCTTTAAACGGCGGTATGCGCGGCGGGATGGCCATTCCGATTTTGTAACCACTGTAGTTTGTTTTGCACTCTATGTAGAGAAAAGCACTTTAACCTTTTCATATGTGAAAAATTGCTGCTCCCAAGGCATTCCTATAATAGCCACAAATGCTTACTTGTCTATTTTTGTAAATGGACATAACTGCATAACTTTTACCCACAACTATGGTTAAAAAATTATCTATTCAGCATATTGGTCAATCAGCATAACCTACCTTAACCTCCTGAGGCCTGAACTCTACTCTTGTGAATTTCTGCTGACTGTTTCTCTTTATTTACAGCTGATAAATATAATTTAATCAAAGTTTTCAACCAGGAAGAAAATTGGCAAAAGAATTATACTGTACAGTTCTTTTATATGAGGATGGTACAAGGACCGGGGGTACTCCAAATATAAATTTGAACGGTCCACTTAACAAATTTCTATTTAGTCCGAGGTCTGGAAAAATTACAGTCCAATTTCAAATAGAGAACTACAAAAAAAGTCAAACCCAAAATTTTAGAACAATACCCAAAAATGACATGGTAGTCCTTTTAGTGTTAAAAGTGACATCTTCTTTGTGCCACCAGTTGTTTGAACTTGGGCATAAAAGGTGTGAGGACCAGGTGGAGGCACTGATGTAAATGTTCATTGGTGATGGTGCTGCGATGTGTGTTTTTCACCCCGTGCTCATATTTGAAACGACAGATTCATAGCAGTACGTTGAGGAAAACATTGTGAGAATTTGAAGGGCCATTTTCTGCAGGACAGGAACACCTGCTGCAGTAACCATCTTTGTCCAGAAGGTGAGAAGGTGACCACTTTTGATTGCTAGATTAAGCACATTGGTTTTCTGCTTCTCACAGGGAGCACGAATGTATATTTTTCTGTCCACTCACTCTTAAATTCGCTTTTTTCAAAATCAACTTATATCAATGGCCAGCTTTGAGCACACCATTAGGATATTAAGGACATATTATAACAAACAGAATTATTAGCTCACCTCTTATATCTTCGTTATGTCGTTCGTTCTTTTGAATCTACGGCACCGCATAGCGTCTATGGGAGTCACGTGACAAAGGAACGAACAACTCGGGACTTGGGGATTCATTGAGAACCGTTCAATTCTGTTTCTTGTACATAGCCTACGGAGGTTTTGCGATGATTTGCGCATGCGCTCCCAGTAGAAAATGAACGAATCACTCTCGGAGAGGATTCGTTCTTCTGAGTCACATTAAAGAGAACGAATCATTCATGAACGACCCATCACTAGACGACTCAAAGATATATCGTGCGGAAACACAGTTGAGCATTTCATTGAGAACTCATTTGTATTATGATTAAATTAGCATGTTTGTTTTGGCGTCAGTCCAGATTTAACTGCATTTGGGTCCGGATGCAGACTGGAGTCCGCCTATTGAGTACCCCGGATATAGACTGTTAAATTGGGATAAAATGTCATGTCCTCATATGAGGACATTCGGGTCTTAGGAGGTTAATGCATTCATTAACATTTCTTTATAATCTTGGAATGAAGGTCAGACAGAAACATTGTTTTACTGTTGATTTTTCTTTATATTTACTTATAGATTAAATCCCATTTTATACAACTATGTTCTGTATGGCCTAGAAAATATATGAATGTGTGAAGTATTTGGCTCGTGTTGAAATTGCTGTTGTGTCACTTAATTCTTGGTAGAATTATTGCCATTCCAGCCTGCACTGTGAATGGTTACTCTACATGTATGAACCTAACCTGAAAGCTGCTGATGTGTTTTATTAGATACATGCAAGTATTCCCAGCATTTCACTTCATTCTTATTTTGTTACATTACAGCCTTATTACAAAATGGAATTAAAAAATCCTACAATTAATACCCCATAATGACAGCGTGAAAGGAGGTTGTTTGAAAGCTTTGAAAATTTATTTAAAAATAAAGAAAAGAAAAAAGAATTCACAGCCTTTGTCATGACACTCAAAATTGAGCTCAAGTGAAGCCTGCTTCCACTGATCTTTTGACAACTTGATACAACTTGATTGGAGTTCATTAGTAGTAAATTCATTTGATTAGACATCTGGAAAGACATGCAAATGTCTATTTAAGATTCCACAGTTAACAGTGCAAGTCAGAGCACTAACCAAGCCATGAAGTCCAAGAAATTGACTGTAGACCTCAGAGACAGGATTGTATTGAGATACAGATATGGGAAAGTGTACAGAAAAAATTCTTCTGTATGGAAGGTTTAGATGGGCAGAATGGCCTCCATGATACGTAAATGGAAAAAGTTTGAAACCACCAGGACTCTTCCCAGAGTGGGCTGTCTGGATGAACTGAGCGACTGGTGGAGAAGGACCTTAGAAAGGAGACCAAGAACCCTATGGCCACTCTGAAAGAACTCAAACATTTCTCTGTGGAGAGATAAGAAACTTCCTGAAGAACAACCATTCAGTCCTGTATGGTAGATGGAAGCCACTCCTCAGTAAAAGGCACATGTCAGCCAACCTGGAGTTTGCCAAAAAGGACACTTGTAGGACTTTTAGACCATAAGGAAAAAAATGTAAGTTTGAGGGACCTTTTGGCACCAATTACAGGCTCAAGTCTTTTAAGTATGATACTACAAGATGGTTGTTCAAAAAAATGAATCAAAAAGTTTAAAATCTAGTTTTGTAACATGCCAACAGATGGCAGCATGAGGCTCCACACAAAGTCACAAGGCGCACCAACCTTTATAAACTATTGTGAGCTGTGGATCTGGTGATATTTTGACCACATGCATTACCACATCTGCTATTTGCAGAGTGCTAAATTCTGTGTGACACTGGGCAAATCTACCACTAAGATGTTTAACATGGTTCTGCAAGTTTACAACGATGCTGCAATTAGTCGTTTGAGGTGTTTTAAGTAGCAGGCCCACTTCAAGAGTGGAACATCATCACTGAAAGATGACAAGAGATGAGGAAGACCTTTAACAAGCTCAACCCCCAAAAATATCAAAATCATTCGACAACTTTTGCATGATGACGGTCAGATTTCATGTCAAGGATTATTACCGGTGGAACTTGTAGAGGTGTGTACATGTATGACATGAAGCAACAGTGGAAGAGTCCATCATCTCCACAACCAAAAAGGGCAAGGCATGTTCTCAGCTCAAAAGGTTTCAAGACTAGGTTCCATACTACCAAGGATGACATATGGCTAAGGCAACCATATCTGTGGCAAGTGAGTTTTAAAACTTTTTGATACCTCCTAGTAATTGCCAGGGCACCAAGGCACATGTTACCCCAGTGTACAAAATAGGGAACAATGCCCTCCTTATGCCATGGAAGTGTTGTCAGCATCATTTAAGTAATGTTTTGTGGAAAATTATGATGAAGCATCTATCATCTAAGATCACTTAAATGTTTGGTGAAGTTGCAAATCAGTAGACATCAAAGCAATGTTGACACAGTGTTACAAAAACTCACAGGATTAGGACTAAACAGCTGTATGGTCATAAGAAAAGATATGGAAATATGTATGGAATGTATGTAAATAAAAAAAGAATCATTCACCAGTTTTCTGTTTGCTATAGGGAGCATTTGACCCTATTCCAGAGTGATGAGCACTCCAGGGTAAAAAGGGAACTATATGCAGCAATGCACCCATAATTCATAGTGGCCACTGTACAAGCCTCTGGCACCAATGTCATGATCTGGGGTTGTTTCAGTTGGTCAGGTTTAGACTCAGCAGTGTTATGTGGCAATAAAATGAAGTCATATGATGATCTCAATGTACTGAACGAACAGGGCCTGGTTTCTTGATAATGCACACTCTTAGCGCGCTAGGAAGACTCTTAAGATATATTTGATTACTTGTCTATGTGTGTTTCTCGAACTATCCCTTAGGAGTCTTCTTAAGTGGCTGCCTCTTACATTTGACATTACAAGGCTCTGTCTACAGTGAAGGTACTGAATTAGCTGACATCGGTTGCTCAGGAATCGATTTTTCACTCCTTTTGCATGACAGCGTTAAGAAAGACGGCATTTCTATGCAAATTAAACATTGCACTAAATTCTTCCAATAATGTTTATTTCGACATGGGTTAACTTATCAATAGCATGAATAGCACCAAACTGTAGCTAATTTGGTTGGGGTTGTACAGCGCACTTATGGAATGAATACGATGAGATGACAGAGTGGAGGTTTTAAGCATTACAATCACTCAGAAAAATGAATGGCTGCAGGGTTTGAAACTCCCAAGTTTATTTTCTGATAAATTTAATCATAAAATAAAACGTGTCAAAAGAAAAGTCCATCCAGTCATGAATGATGGCTAATGATCAATGAAACATATTTTAAACAAAAAGCAGCGAGCAGCTGGACATCGGGACGTAGAGCGTAAGTACGACGCGTTGGCCTGGCATGCGCAGGTCTGAGAAGGTCATGAAGCTCTATAACCAAAAATTTCCTTGGAAGGCGAACCTTTTTTTAAATAGCCACCTCAGGCAAAATATGAAAAAAGGGCTGAAGTTTTGCCTAAAGGATAAAATTACATGAACCACACGGCTCCGCGGACGGTACCGTCTTCAGTTTATTTAACAACACGCTGTATCACTGCCAAATTGTTTCCCACCTGTTCAATATTAAACGTGATTGCCAATTTTAATGCATTAGTCACATTATGAAATAGGGTAATTAAAAGTCACTCTTTTAGTTCTGATATTAAATAAAATAAAATTCTTAAACAGGGCTACGGTATATTCCATCATTAATACAACTTTGATAACGTGCCTGCATACACTGCTGATTTATAAAGACTGCTGCTCAGTGGCGGCGACTAACATCTTGAGAGTGAGTTAAGGTTGGTCCAGATCAACCTCACGAATGTGCGACTTACCTAAGAGATACTTAGAGTATGAATGTTTTGGAATCGCGCCTTAACGTTAAGAGAGAGGTTAAGGTACAGTACTTGTGGATGCGGTCATATTATTCCACTAGTTTTGACGCGTATCTTTGTTTCAGATTCGTTACTTACGACACGAAGTCCATTGAGTTCTTTGTCTCTCTAATAAGATTAGATAATCTAATAGATAATCTTGATTGATACGTTCCAGTTTTAATTTAAGAACAATTATTAAAAGATACATTGATCCCAGGGCCTCCGAGTGGCACAGTGGTAAATCGCTCGCCCTATCATCCGGAGATTGCTGGTTCGATTCCCGGGTGATGTTGTAACCTCTCGCAGCCGGAGGTCTGGAGAGAGCTGATTGTCCGAGCTCTCTCAGAGGGGAGGGATGAGAGGGGCTTCGATATGCTCCCACATTGATCATGTCTCCACAGCCAATCAGCTTGCACAAGCGGAAGGAGCGGATAGCACTGTCCTCCGAGTGTGTTACTCCACCCCCCAACAGAGGGAGTGAACAGTTCGAAAAGATGCAGTCAGCTGGCCCTCCCGACTGAGTGGTATGTGGAGCCCCCTAGTGACGGGAAGGAATTGGACATGGCTAAATTAGGGAGAAAATCGGGGGAAAAAATCCACAAAAATAATAATAATAAAAACATTTAACACAAATATAAAAGTAAGTTAATGTTAAAGAATTTAACTTGGCAAAGAAAATTGGTGAAAGTCTAATGAATACCTTAAACACTTCAACTTTCTGTTTATAGTAATTCATGCCATTTCAAGGAGGACTGACCAGTTAATTTTTCTCTAAGGCACCACAAGTACTTAACACAAGAACAGAAATAAATGTTATTTATATCAGTATTTTATTAGTATTCTTAAATTCTTGGTTAAAACCATAGGTTTCCCCAAATTAATTGTATTAATATATGATCTTATGGATCTTACTCTCCGATTTAGTTTGTTTGTTTATCCTAAGATTTTAAAATTATAGATGAAATAAATAAAAAAATTATTTTATTCTGCACAGGAAAAATTCAGTCCCTAAGTCACTTTGCACTGGGCACAAGGTGTGCGCATGCAAATATGCAAGGAAATATCCATCCATCCATCCATCCATCTCTAAGGGAGAGCCCAGACACCCTGCGGAGGAAACTCATTTCGGTCGCTTGTATTCGCGATCTTGTTCTTTCGGTCACTACCCACAGCTCATGACCATAGGTGAGGGTAGGAACGTAGATCGACCGGTAAATTGAGGGCTTTGCCTTTTGGCTCAGCTCCTTCTTCACCACGATGGACCGATACAGAGAACGCATCACTGCAGACGCTGCGCCGATCCGCCTGTCAATCTCCCGTTTCATTTTACCCTAATTCGTGAACAAGACCCCGAGATACTTAAACACCTCCACTTGGGGCAGGATCTCACTCCCAACCCTGAGAGGGCACTCCACCCTTTTCCGGCTGAGGACCATGGCCTCAGATTTGGAGGTGCTGATTCTCATCCAAGCCACTTCACACTCAGCTGCGAACCGATCCAGTGAGAGCTGTAGGTCGCAGGATGATGAGGCCAACAGAACAACGTCATCTGCAAAAAGCAGTGACCCAATCCTGAGCCCACCAAACTGTACCCCCTCAACGGCCTGGCTGCGCCTAGAAATAATGTCCATAAAAATTATGAACAGGATCGGTGAGAAAGGGCAGCCCTGTCGGAGTCCTACTCTCACCGGAAACAGGTCCAACTTACTACGGGCAATGCGGACCAAGCTCCGACACCGGTTGTACAGGGACCAGACAGCCCTTAGCAGGGAATCCGATATCCCATACTCCCGGAGTTCCCCCACAGGACTCCCCGAGGGACATGGTCGAATGCCTTCTCCAAGTCCACAAAGCACATGTAGACTGGTTGGACAAACTCCCATGCCCCCTCCAGGACCCTGCTAAGGGTGTAGAGCTGGTCCACTGTTCTGCGACCTGGACGAAAACCACACTGCTCCTCCTGAATCCGAGGTTCGACTATCCGACGGACCCTCCTTTCCAGGACCCCTGAATAGACTTTCCTGGGGAGGCTGAGGAGTGTGATCCTTCTGTAGTTGGAACACACTCTCTGGTCCCCCTTCTTGAAGAGGGGGACCACCACCCCGGTTTGCCAGTCCAGAGGCACTGTCCCCGATGTCCATGCAATGTTGCAGAGAGGTGTCAACCATGACAGCCCTACAACATCCAGAGCCTTAAGGAACTCCGGGCGAATCTCATCCACCCCCGGGGCCCCGCCACCACGGAGCCTTTTGATCACCTCTGCGACCTCAGCCCCAGAGATGGAAGAGTCCACCTCTATGTCCCCAGACTCTGCTTCCTCATCGGAAGGCATGTTGGTGGAATTAAGGAGGTCTTTGAAGTACTCCCCCCACCGACCCACAATGTCCCGAGTCGAGGTCAGCAGCGCACCATCCCCACTATACACTGTGTTGACTGTGCACTGCTTTCCCCTCCTGAGACACCGGATGGTGGACCAGAATCTCTTCGAAGCCATCTGGAAGTCATTCTCCATGGCCTCCCCAAACTCCTCCCACGCCCGGGTTTTTGCCTCAGCAACCATCGAAGCTGCATTCCGCTTGGCCTGCCGGTACCTATCAGCTGCCTCCGGAGTGCTACCAGCCAAAAAGGCCCGGTAAGACTCCTTCTTCAGCTTGATGGCATCCCTCACCGCCGGTGTCCACCAATGGGTTGCCACCGCGACAGGCACCGACCACCTTACGGTCACAGCTCCGGTCGGCCGCCTCGACAATGGAGGCGCGGAACATAGTCCTTTCGGACTCAATGTCCCCCACCTCCCACAGGATGTGGTTAAGCTTTGCCGGAGGTGGGACTCTGCCAGACGTTCCCAGCAGACCCTCATAATACCGGCATCCTACCCCGCCAGCGAAGCCAACTCACCACCAGGTGGTGATCGGTTGACAGCTCCGCCCCTCTCTTCACACGAGTGTTCAAGACACGACCACAAAGTCGATCATCGAACTGCGGCCTAGGGTGTCCTGGTGCCAGGTGCACATATGCACACCCTTATGCCTGAACATGGTGTTCGTTATGGACAATCCATGACGAGCACAGAAGTCCAATAACAAAACATCGCTCTGGTTCAGATCGGGGGGGCCGTTCATCCCAATCACGCCCTTACAGGTCTCACTGTCATTGCCCACGTGAGCAACAGCACAATGAACGATGAACAGATGAACAACAGAACGATGGAATCCCCAGGAGGGACGTTCTCTAGCGCCCCCTCCAGAGACCCCAAAAAGGGCGGGTACTCCAAACTGCTGTTCGGCGTATAAACGCAAACAACAGTAAGGATCTGTCCCCCCACCCGAAGGCGGAGGGAGGCCACCCTCTCGTCCACTGCGGTGAACCCCAATGTACAGGCCCTGAGCCGGGGGGCAATAAGTATGCCCACACCTGCTCGTCGCCTCTCATCGGTGGCATTACCTCTCACCTAGTCAATTCTGTAGACAAAGTGTTAATTGCTGGAGATGTTAACATTAATTTTGAGAATCCAGAAGACCCTCTGAGAACAGCATTTATGTCCATACTGAACTCAGTAGGCGTAAATCAGTGTGTAGTAGGACCCACTCATAAAGCAGGTCACACTTTAGACTTAATAATATTCTTCGGATTAAGTATAAGAAATTTATTCATAATTCCACTGTCTGAAATTATCTCAGATCACTATCTTGTCTCAATTCAAGTGTGTCACAGTGATAATGTATGCAGAGCACCGCGCTACCGTATTAAACGTACATTCACATCAACTACCACACAGAGTTTTATCAGTAATCTCCCAGAGTTACCAACTTCGATTAGATCACCGTCTGTCCCCACAGAACCCGATCAGGCAACTGAATATTTAGAGTCGACATTTCGTTGTACCTTAGATAAAGTAGCTCCAGCTAAAAGAAAAATTATTAGAGATAAGAAAGTCTCCCTGGTATAATGACCACACGCGCACTTTAAAACAGACCGCTCAGAAATTAGAGCGTAAATGGCATCAAACTAAATTGTTAGTTTTTCAAATAGCATGGAAAGAGAGCATCCTGAACTATAGGAAAGCTCTTAGTGTAGCTAGATCAACGTATCTCTCCACTCTTATAGAAGAAAATAAAAATAATCCTAGATTTTTATTTAATACCGTAGCCAAATTAACCAGAAATGAGACCACTACAGAAATCTCCACAACAACATCATGCAATAGTGAGGACTTCATGAACTTTTTTAATACTAAAATTGTAAATATCAGGCATAAAATTGAGGCTTTGAAACCAAACAATGTAATTGATACAGATGTTAACCTAGCCATGTCAGATCGGAACCTAGAATACTTTACGCCCCTTGAAGAGAATGAACTAATTTCACTCATCTCTTCTGCAAATTCATCAACCTGTATATTAGGTCCTATACCGACACATTTTCTTAAACAGAATATAACAGAACCAGTAATAACAGAACCGCTGTTGAGAATAATTAATTCCTCACTCAGCATTGGTTATGTTCCAAAATCTTTTAAATTAGCAGTTATCAAACCAATAATTAAGAAATCTTACCTCGACCCCTGTCAGCTGTCCAATTACAGGCCAATATCAAACCTCCCCTTTATCTCTAAGATTCTGGAAAAGATAGTAGCGGAGCAGCTATGCTCATATCTACATAGAAATGGCATACATGAACTGTATCAGTCAGGATTTAGGCCTCATCACAGCACAGAAACAGCACTCGTTAAAGTAGTAAATGACCGCCTATTGGCCTCTGATCAGGGTTGTGTAACTATGCTTGTATTACTCGACCTCAGTGCAGCTTTTGACACCATTGATCATGATATTCTTCTTCACAGATTAGAAAATGTAGTAGGAATGAAGGGTACAGCCCTCTCCTGGCTCAGATCCTATTTGACCGATCGTTTCAGTATGTAGACTTAAATGGTGATTATTCTGCATGTTCTCTAGTGGAGTTTGGCGTTCCGCAGGGTTCAGTTTTAGGCCCACTGCTTTTTTCCCTTTACATGCTTCCTCTGGGCAACATAATCCATAAGCATGGTATTAGTTTTCATTGTTATGCTGACGACACACATTATACAGTATGTCTCAGCAAAACCTGAAGAGAAAAATCAGCTTAATAAAGTTGAGCAATGTGTGCAGGACATAAGAAATTGGATGGTAATTAACTTCCTTCTTCTTAATCCGGATAAGACAGAAGTTCTAGTCATAGGACCGCATACAGCTAGGAGTAAAATCTTAGATCACACCATAACTTTAGATGGCCTTTCTGTTCCATTAAGTGCAACAGAACGAGTGTGTGTATGTGAGTATGTGTGTGTGCCCTGCGATGGATTGGCACCCTGTCCAGGGTGTACCCCGCTGTGTGCCCTAAGTTTCCTGGGATAGGCTCCAGGCCCCCGCGACCCTGTATATAAGGATAAAGCGGTACAGAAAATGAATGAATGAATGAATAAGTGCAACAGTAAAAGACCTCGGCCTGATTATAGATTCCAGCCTTTCTTTTGAAGCACATGTGGTGTGTATCACCAGGATAGCATTCTTTCACCTAAGAAATATTGCCAAGATAAGAAATATATTGTCGCTAAACGATGCAGAAAAACTAGTTCATGCTTTTATCACCTCTAGGTTGGACTATTGTAATGCCTTATTGTCTGGTTGTTCAGCTACAGTAGGTGCACAGGACACAGTCTTAGTGTTTAAGTCTAAGCTAAAAACCTATTTATTTAGCCAAGCATTTTCATAAATAGATTTGCCATAAGATAAAGGAGCAGATCTGGGGGACTCATGGACGTAGATTATTATGGTGAACTGGTATGTTTAGATGCTGTCTTCCTCACTCTCGTTTGATCACTCAGGTTTGTTGACGGTGAGGTGATTGTTTGCTTTACATCTCAGGGAGCCCTCATGTTTGTGTGTCATAGTTAGTCCTGCCAGAGTCCCTGCTTGCACTCTACAGTAAATATAGTTCGCTGATGACACGACCGTGGTGGGTCTCATTAGCAAGAACGACGAGTCAGCGTACAGAGAGGAAGTGCAGAGGCTAAAGGACTGGTGTAAAGACAATAACCTGTCTCTGAATGTTGACAAGACAAAGGAGATGGTTGTTGACTTTAGGAAGACACGAGGCGACCTTTCTCCGCTGAGCTCCTGTGTGGAGATCGTCGAAAGCACCAAATTCCTGGGCATCCACATGGAGAAGGACCTCAGCTGGTCCCTCAACACCAGCTCCCTACACAAGAAAAACGTCTCTTCTTTCTGAGAAGACTGAGGAAGGCCCAGCTTCCACCACCGATCCTTATCACCTTCTATAGAGGAAGTATCGAGAGCATCCTGAGCGGCTGCATCACTGTCTGGTTTGGGAATTGTGCCATATCGGACCGCAAGACCCTACAGCGGATAGTGAGAACAGCAGAGAAGGTCATCGGGGTCTCTCTCCCCTCTATTGAAGACATTTACACCACACACTGCATCCGTAAAGCCACAAGCATTGTGGCTGATCTGACACACCCCTCTCACACACTCTTCACATTCCTGCCATCTGGAAAAAGGTACCGAAGCATTTGGGCACACACATCCAGACTGTGCAACAGCTTTTTTCCACAAGCCATCCGTCTCCTCAACAAAAAGGGACTGGACTGATAAACACACACACACACATACACAATACACTCAGCTTAACTCAACTACCTCAGTATATTGGGACTGGACTGAGAAATCAACACAAGCGCAGACACACTGACCTACACTACCAAACTATCATACACACCAATCTGTAAATGCTTCGCTGTTTATCTCTTTTGCACAATAATCATTATTGGACTAATTTTTGCACTAATTCCTCAATTCTTGCTGCTATGATTAAGGCCTGTTTACAGTTTTTTCACTACCTCAACACCATAGTATTCTGTTATGTTATGTCGTGTTTGCTGCACTATCACTTTGTTGTTGCTCTTGTTTGCACATGTCTTACTTAGCTAGTTAGTTTGTGTAAATTTATGTTGTAATTTATGTTAGGTCTATCTGTCTTGTCTCTGCTTGCCAGCTAACTACACCTCTTTAGTTAGCTAGTTTAGTGTTTCTGTTAATTTATGTTGCATGTAGCACCTTGGTCCTGGAGGAACGTTGTTTCGTTTCACTGTGTACTAACTGTATATGGTTGAAATGACAATAAAAGCCTTTGAACTTGAACTGATACATTCACATTATACATTATCTGACTGTGACCATACCTAACTGCCATCTCTCCTCTTCTTCTCTTTCTCCCCCTCTTTCTCTTTCCTCTCTCCCCCTTTCACTCTTTCTCTCTCTCTCTCTCTCTGTTGAGCTACACATGTCATCCCTGAGCTGGCAGTGATCCAGACTCCCTCTGCCCTCTGGACCTGTCTGATCCATCCTAGTGCCCCGCTTCTGGTTGGGGGTCTCGTCGCATGGATGCCCCGTGTGTCTCTTTGGGATGCGTCTGGTGTCTGGGGATGATTCTCTCTACTTAGAAGATGGTTCTGGCCTCGACTGGTGTCAGCAACTGTTTCTCTGAGGACTTGACAATTCGATAGTTCAGGACTGGAACTTTCTACAAGTCTATCTGAGTCTCCAATAACTACCTGGACTCCATTTTAACATCAATTAATATCAACTATTATAGCTGAGCTGCCTGCCACCTAAGACACTGTATAAATGCAGATCATTTCCTGCTATCTCTTTCACCCAGATTAGGATGGGTTCCCTGTTGAGTCTGGTTCCTCTCAAGGTTTCTTCCTATTAAATCTGACCATTTTGATACATACACATTCACATTCCATACAAACTTAAATAATTCTTTTGATTGTGTAAAGCTGTTTTGAGACAATGTCAATTGTTAAAAGCGCTATACAAATAAAATTTAATTGAATTGATGCCCCAGGTTGAGGAGACGCTAGCTAGCTATCTCACTCCTGGAACATCATCATCATTGAAGAAGCCATCCCTCCCCTCCAAGCCGTGTAAAATTTCTTCTAACCTGGTAGGGAAGGCGTTTCAAGCAGCAGGTCAGGCTGGCGCTTCCTTGCACACCATGGCGGTTTTGCAAGCGTACCAGGCTGATCTGCTGAATGATTTGTGCACGAGCGGCACCATGGATCAAGAAGCATTCACAGAGTTACGCCGGGCTATTGATTTGTCCCTGCGTGCGACTAAACAAACAGCCCATGCTATCGGCCGTTCTATGGCATCCCTGGTGTGTGCAGAAAGACATTCATGGCTTAATCTCATGGGCATCAAGGATAAGGATCGATCATTCATCCTTGATGTCCCTGTCTCACCACCAGGCTTATTTGGCGACGCCGTTAATTCTGTCGCCACCAGGTTTCGAGATGCCAAGCTCTATGAACAGGGTTTTGGGAAATTACTCCCTCCCCGTGCTCAGGAGCTGAGGCCGTCGGCCACCCAGGTTCGACCAAAGCTGAGTCTCGCAGAAAGGCGAGAGGCGCAAAAGAAGGGCGCCTCTAAAAGCTCAGACCGCCGCGCCGTCTTCTTCTCTAAGAAGAGGCCCTGAAGGCTTACGCCAGGGTTGTGGGGGTGAAGAGCACATAATTTTCTTCTTTAAGAACATGCCCCCCCCCGGGCAAACCACGGGACCGATGTTTAGTTCCGGCCGCCTTTGGTCTCTTCGGTTAAATTCCTGCTGTATTCCAGGATGCCGAACAACTAACAACAGCCCCAACCCCCCCAGTCAGGCTACTACAATCGGTATTGCTTAGTTCCTACTGTACAGTGGGGCTGCATCCAATTTTTAGATTTTGTGGTTTTTACCACCATCTGAAATACATAAATACAGTTTCAAAATTGACTGTCAAAGTGATTACTCTCAAATCCTACCAAGCGATTGATTTGTGACAATCGATTGAAGGACGCTTACTTTCATATTGCCACAACACAGGGAAGGACCTGTGGTTCACTTCGGAGGCGAAGCTTACCAGTATCAGATCCTTCCATTTTGTCTAGCTCTCTACATGGATGTATTGAATTACATATATGACTGGCTGGCCCAGTCTCAGTAGCTAGCGCTTCGACATCAGCATGTCGTCCTAGCTCATCCTTGGTTCTAAGATTGAGACAAGGAAATCAAGCTAGACCAACAAAGGTTCTCATGGCAGCTGTATCCACAGTGACACCTTTGGGCCGTCTGCACATGGGAGCACTCTAGATGTGGCTAAGATAGGGGATTTCACCCTAGGGCCAATCCCCAATAAGGGTTACGAGCCAGGTGCTTCGTACCCAGAGGTGGAAAGTAACGAATTACATTTACTCGCGTTACTGTAATTGAGTAGCTTTTTTGTGTATTTCTACTTTTTTAAGTAGTTTTAAAAATCTGTAATTTTACTTTTACGTACTTTTTACGTAATTTTAAAGTACGTTTTGTTTGAAGTATTGTAATTCGCTACATTTTAAATCATATTCGCTACTGAGTAAAAAATAAATGAATGAAAATTATAAAATAATAAAAATATTATGCTGTGTATAAGTGCTCCGTTGCGTCGCGTGTGTGTATCATGTCCTGGTCGCGCGCCGCTCCAGACTCCACTCCAGGTTTTCTGACATCGGCATCACCTGACCTTCCACACGGTCGCTTCCGCCCTGAGTGACGTCATCGACTAGCACGACCACATACAATATAAACTGGAGAGAGACGCGGGAAAGATGAAAGAGGTTGTGATTTTGGCGTTTTGATATTTGGTTGTGTATTCTGGTTTGACTTTTTGCCTCCAATTGACTTTGATTATTGCTTTGTCCCTTTGGTTTGGTTGGTCTTTGTATATATTTGTAGATAATTTCGTGTGTATGTGAGTATGTGTGTGTGCCCTGCGATGGATTGGCACCCTGTCCAGGGTGTACCCTGCCTTGTGCCCTAAAGTTTCCTGGGATAGGCTCCAGGCCCCCGCGACCCTGTATATAAGGATAGAGCGGTACAGAAAATGAATGAATGAATGAATTTCATTGTTTTTGGTTTAGGGAGTCTGGGAAGGTACCTGTATTTTTGTTTCTGGGGTTTTTTTTTGTTGTTGTTTCTTTTTGCAGGTAATCTACCTACTAAATATAAATACCATTTTGTTTGTTATTTTGGCCTGGGTCCATCCTGAATCTGATCCTCCTCCTCCTCCTGTTGTGTGTGTGTGTGTGTGTGTGTGTGTGTGTGTGTGTGTGTGTGTGTGTGTGTGTGTGTGTTTGTGTGTGTGTGTGTTTGTATATACAAACCTCATTATTTCATCAGTTAATGATTGGATCTAGTTCTTTCTGCCATATACCACCATTTCCATACAGTTTAAAATAGAACCCTGAACCATTCTTTTGCTGTTTGGCCCTAGACTGGGACGTAACACCATATTTAAGTGACCACTTTGATTTTCGAGCACAACAAAGACAACAGCTTTATTATGCAAAAGTGTTCCTTCAGTTAAAAACAACTAGTTTGAGATTTATATCTGCTCATCTTTTTTGAACTATGCTAGAATGCCTCATCCCACCCCCGCTGTGTTTTTTTTTTTTTTTATATTTAAAAAAAAAAAAGCAGAGCCAGATCAATATACAATAATCTGTTAATATAAGAGTGAACATGGAAACACCCAAGGGCAAAACAATTCAGCAAAAGAATCACCCCCGCTGTTAAAAAAATTTAAATAAAAAAGTAACTCGGTAACTTTTACTCTGAGTAAATTTTTTAATGAGCTACTTTTTACTTTTATTTGAGTAGATTTTTATAAGGGTATTTCACTGAAGTAACAGTACTTGTACTTGAGTACAACATTTTATTACTCTTTCCACCTCTGTTCGTACCCTCCCTATGTGGCTCAGACTCCGGTTTCTACTCTGGGTCCCACTCTAAGTTCGTCTTGTTGTCGCAGATGCTAACGACAGACGCTTCCCTCACGGGCTGAGGTGCGGTTTTGGATGACCGTCCAGCCCCAGGGAGCTGGAAAGGCTTTCATCTCGCGCGGCACATCAATTGCCTCGAAATGATGGCCCTATTTCTGGCCCTAAAGCACTTCCTCCAGCAATTGAGAGGCTACCATGTCCTAGTGCGGATGTGCAACACTATTTCAGTCTCACATATTATCGCCAGAGCGGACTGTGCTCACGCCGCTAAACAGCTAGTGCACCAGATTCCTTTCCCTCAGGGCGATTTACATTTCAGGGCATATAAATAAGGAGCATCTGTCCAGTCAAGCTCTGACACACGGGGATTGGAAACCCCACCCCGAAGTAGTCAGTCAGTCTGGGAGAGATTTCAGCCAGCAGAGGTGGACCTCTTTGCCTCGTAAGATCAGCAAATTTCCCCTTTGCTGCTCTCTGACTCTTCCAGCCCCACCCCTGGGTCTGGACACCTTGGCCCTTACGTGCCCCAGGTTACATCTCTATTATTTTTCCTGATAACTCTGCTCCCGGGAGTCTACGTCAAGCTGGTCTTCCAGCCAGCGTAATTAAGACTATTCTAGGGCTCCCTCTCCTAGAAGAGCTTATGCCCTCAGAAATGAATGTATGTGAAAGATTCGTACATACGAAGTGTTTTCAGCCCATATTGCTTGAAGCCTCTGTCCTCCGCCGGTTACAGCTTCGGACAAAAAAAGACTTCACTTACAGTGTCCAGTATGTACTCTTTGGGTGAGAGATGCTATTGCCCTCTCCTATGAGCCGCACAGTACCACGTCGCCTCTAGGAAGCAGGGCTCATTCAACCAGGAGATCGCCTCATCTATTGCACTAGCAAGAGGTATTCCCCTTCATCAAGTGTGTGCTAAGCGGGTAGACTCAGTTCACTGCCGAATTGTTTCAGTGCTGGAACTGCTGCTGCTGCAAAAAATACCTTGTCACTGGATGAGAGATGCTACTGCCCTCTCCTATGAGGCGCAGAGACTCACTTCGCCTCTAGGAGTGAGGGCCCATTCGACCAGAGGGGTCACCTCATCTATTGCTCCTGCAAGAGGTACTCCCCTGCAGCAAGTGTGTGATGCGGCGGGTTTTTTCCTCCCCGCACACATTTGTAAATTTTATAGTCCAGATGTCCACGAAGCTCCCAGACATAGTTCTGAGACTCCTCGGCCTTGTGCACACATGCTACACAACCTTGGGGTTCAGACACTTGCAGTGCGGCGGCGTTGGTATTCTCGTTCCCATAGTGTATTCATGCAGCATTGAGTGTAGCCTTGAAAGGGAACGTCTCAGGTTACTTTGCTGTAACCCTGTTCCCTGAAAGGCGGGAACGAGATGCTGCGTCCCAATGCCGCACTGCCACGTGACCGGACGTCCGTTCAGCCAATTAATCTGAGGTTGTCGCCGGCTCACCACTATTTATAACCTGCAGCTGCATCTAATCAGAAGACGTCACCTGACCGAGGATATATAAGCCAAAATTTGGCGTGTTTGTACACACATGCTTCACAACCGTCGGCATGATAAGATGTTTCCCATAGCGTTTTCATGCAGCATCTCGTTCCCGCCTTTCAGGGAACAGAATTACAGTAAAGTAACCCGAGATGTTTAGTCTGGTTCCTCTCAAAGTTTCTTCCTATTGCCATCCAAGGGAGATTTGCCCTTGACTTGCTCATCAGGGACCAGATAACTTTCATTATTCATAGATATCTTCTCACATATTATACACATTTCTATAATGTTCTTTTGATTCTGTAAAGCTGCTTTGTGACAATGACCATTGTTAAATGTGTTATATAAATAAAATTGAATTTAATTGAATCATGTAACATTTAATTATGTATTCACTTGATTAATTTCCATTAATGTTAGTTTGAATTTGTACATTAAAATATTTTTCGTAAATTATTCATTATTTCATGGCTGTCATATTTTGCCATATTGTTAAATGCTTTGTTCAGTTTCTGAGATATAGTCTTATAAGTGACACTGTTTACAGAAAATTACCCCACTTTCTGAGGGTATAAGAGAATAAAAAATAGCTTTTAACCCTTTAACAAAATAATAATAATAATAATAATAATAATAATAATAATAATAATTTTATTATGAAACAAATAATTGAAATGACTTTGTAATTGAAATGTTTTGATTTGCTTGCAGCAATAATAACCAATAGTTTTGTTTGTTTGTTTGTTTGCTCCAGTCAGTGGATGGCAGGCATAGATGAAATAACATATTCTCATCCCTGATCATCTGAAGGACTCCCAGGCTTCCTGTGTATTGTAGGAGGCCATAACTGGTTATCCGCTCTACTCGTAACTTGCACACACCGACCACGATGTCAGTTAACTTCATCATCGACACATACAGTACCAGTAGCTGTGACACACTCCTCGGCTTCATCGGAATTTCAGCTGCACAATAGATTCACCTCGACCACCAGGGGGCGACGTTACACTTCAGTGGTGTTCTCAACTAATTCAAATTCTAATTTTATTTGTCACATACACAGTCATACACAGTACGATATGAAGTGAAATGCTTAGACAACTGCTCGTGACTTTAAAATAAAAGACTATGAATTGGAATAGGAAATAAATATGAAAAATAAAATAGAGGGTGAATTTAACTAGGAAAGAATAAAATAAAAATATAAAAATTAAAGTTAAGATAAAATAACTGTACAACAATACACAATATAGAAAATAGAAAATATATAAATAATATATGAACAGTAAGAGCAGCTGTACGAGTAGGAAAAGTATGGTAATGTCCAGGGTTGTGCAATCCACATGTTTAAATTGTCTTGTGCAGTGATTTATTTAAAGTGACTTGTGATAGTGATTGAGTGGTTTGATGACCACGAAGTGTAGTTGTGCAGTGGTCACTAGTGTAAACGAATGTCCAGAGTGTGTGTAAAAACCATATGTGTGGGTCAGTGCTGTGTGGTGGTGTGATTGAGAGTCCGTATCGCCTGCGGGAAGAAGCTCCTCGTCAGTCTCTCTGTGTTGGCCTTCAGGGAGCGGAATCGCTTTCCTGACCTCAACAGAGAGAACAGTCCATTGTTGGAGGTCCTTCACGATCTTCCTGGCCTTGGTCCAGCACCTCCTGCTGTAGATCGAGTGCAGGTCAGGGAGCTCGGTGCGGATGATGCGCTCAGCTGATCGCACCACCCTCTGTAGAGCTCGTCTGTCCTGCATGGTGCTGTTCCCGAACCAGGTTGAGATGTTTCCCGTCAGGATGCTCTCTATGGTGCAGGAATAAAAGTTCCTGAGCACCTTGGAGGGCAGTCGGAAGTCTCTCAAGCGCCTGAGGTGGTAGAGACGCTGTCGGGCCTTTTTCACCATGGTGTTCATGTGACAGGACCATGATAGGTCCTGCGTGATGTGAACACTGAGGTATTTGAAGCTGTCCACTCTCTCCACTGGGCTGTCATTGATGATGGGGGTCTGGTAGTTCCTCTCCTGCTTTGTACTGAAGTCCACTATCAACTCCTTTGTCTTACTGACGTTTAGAAGGAGGTTGTTCCTCTGGCACCAGTTCTCCAGAATCCTAATCTCCTTCAGTTAGGCCGTCTCGTTGTTATCAGAGATCAGGCCCACCACGACGGTGTCGTCAGCAAACTTAATGATGGTGGTGGAGCTGGTAGTGGCCACACAGTCATATGTGTACAAAGAGTACAGCAGGCGGCTCAGAACACACCTCTGGGGGGCTCCAGTGCTGAGAGTTGTGGAGGCTGAGACATGTCCGCCCATCCTTACTGCCTGTGGTCTGCCAGTTAGGAAGTTGGAGATCCACTGACACATAGATGAGCTGAGTCCCAGGTGCTCCAGCTTGGGGGTGAGTGTGGAGGGAATTTTGGTATTGAATGCAGAGCTGTAGTCGATGAAGAGCATTTTAACATAATTCCCCCTTCTAGAGTTCAAGTGAGTAAGTGATGTGTGGAGGAGATGAGAGATGAGAGATTTGGACGGTAAGCGAACTGTAGTGGGTCCAGTGTGTCTGGTAGAGATGAAATGATGAAGTCTCTGACCAGGCGTTCAAAACACTTCATCACTACTGAGGTGAGGGCTACAGGGCGATAGTCATTGAGAGAAGCAGGATGTGGTTTCTTTGGGACAGGAACAATGATGGACTCCTTGAAGCATGTGGGGATCACCGACTAAGATAAAGAGATGTTGAATATCTCAGTGAACACAGGTGCTAGCTGGTCTGCGCAGGCTCTGAGGATACGGCCTGAGATGCCGTCTGGTCCTGCTGCTTTCCTGGTGTTCACTCTCCTGAAGGCTCTCCTCACGTTGTGCTCGGTGATGATGAGCGCGTTCCCGGTGCTGGCAGTGTCTTCCTGTCTGCAGCCGTTAGCGCCGCTAGCATTAGCACCGTTAGCATTAGCGCCGCTAGCATTACCATCGCTAGCGTCTTTAGCTGCAGCCTCGAAGCGAGCATAAAAGGTGTTCAGCTCGTCTGCCAGGGTCGGGTCCGCGTTCATCATACCGGATGTTGGTGCTTTATAGTCCGTTATTGTCTGTAATACCTGCCACAGGCTCCAAGAGTCACTCTGTTGAAGCTGTGACTCTAGTTTTCTCCCGTAGCGCTGCTTCGCCTCTTTCAATGCCTTCCGGACATTATATGCCGCAGCCTTGTATGGTTCCATGTCCCCCGACGCAAGTCCCGTGTTGTAGGCAGCAGTGCGAGATCTCAGAGCGTCTCGGATGGTTTTATCCATCCACGGCTTCTGGTTGGGAAACGTTCTTATAGTCTTTTTCTCCACGGTATCATCCACTAGCTTCCCAATAAATCCCACAACCGCTTCCGTAAACACGCTGACGTCATCATCGGAGCTGTTTCTGAACATGGTCCCTCCCTCTGAACCGGAACTTCCTGTTTCAGCCTTTGTTTATATTTTGGCATGAGGAAGATGGCGGCGTGCTCGGATTTACCAAATGCTGGACGAGATTGCGCCTTGTAGCCGTCCTTGACCGTTGTATAGCAATGATCTAGTGTTCTTTCACCCCTGGTGGGGCAGGTGATGTGCTGATGAAAGTTCGGCGCTGCGCGTTTGAGGTTGGCACTATTAAAGTCCCCCGCCACAAGCGTCCTGGTGTTGTGTCTGGTGCTGTGTGAGTGCCTCATGCAGCTCGCATAAGGCAATGTCTGTGTCCGCTTGTGGTGGAATATAAACGGCACTTACAGTATTATGACCAATGTGAACTCCCGTGGAAGATAAAAAGGACGACACGTGATGGACAGTAGTTCCAGGTTTGGTGTGCAGGAGCGTGTAAGAGGAACAGCGCTCGCGCTGTTGCACCAGCTGTTGTTCACCATCAAACACATGCCGCCTCCCCTTGACTTCTGTTACGACCCCCGGTCTAGGGTCAAGGGACGCAACAAAGAAAATAATAAATTTAGGATAAATAAATATTCTTGCAACCAAGATGTTGTGCGTGGTTTTTATTTGAACACACACGCACATATACATACAGGAAGCTCTGGGCTTCAGGATTGGGCCAGGCCAAAACAATAAACAAAACCCCCCCTCTATCTCCACCCTCAAACTAGCTAAACTATCAAAAAGAAAACTGAAATCAAAATACAAAAAAACTAAACTAGCTTCCTAACTACTTACAAAAACAGGAGAAAACAGGGGACAACAAAAATGGCACCCAACCCCTACTGCTTCCTTGCAACTATGTACAAACAAAAAGAAAAGAACAAAATATATATACACAATATTTACAATAAAGAAAACTATGTACAAAAGCAGGAGGAACACTTCCATCCACGCTAACACAAACAAACAAAAGAAAACCCAAAAACAACAAAAGGGAAGGAGAGAGGCAAGGCGCGACACACAGGCTCTCTCTCCAACCAAACAAACCAAACACACACACACACTCAAAACAAATACAAAATAACAAACAAATACTCAGTCACACAGTCACACACCAACACTTCAACATACAATCACTCAATCAATCAACCCAATCAATCAATCACCCAATCCAACAACCACACAATTCAACGTTCACAATTCACTAATCCACCAATCAACAATAGAGCACGGAAGTCACACACAAAGTATAAGTCGCGCACTTCCTGCTTCCACTCGCGAGCTTAAGAAGACGTGCAGATGCACAGCCAGCCAATCGCGGCGCACGTCACGGCACGTTCCATCGGGGCGGGGCTTCCTGTAAATAGGAGAGCGGGAGAGACAGAGAAAGGGGGGAGAGATCGCGCATGCGCGACGGCGCATACCCGCGCTACACACACACACACACACGTACGTGCACTACTCCTCTGCACGTAACACTTCCCCGAGTCCCGCGTCCTGTCCATGCGGTGAACCGAGAAGAACTCGGCTAGTTGTATGGCATGGTCGGGTACCGCCGGATTCAGCCATGTCTCGGTGAAGCAGAGGAGATTGCAGTCCCGAATGTCTCTCTGGAACTTTACCCTGGCCCTGGGGTCATCGAGTTTGTTCTCCAGTGACTGGACGTTGGTGAGCAGGTTGCTGGGCAGAGGTGTGCGGTGTGCACGAGTTCTTAGCCGGTTCCTGACGCCAGCTCGTTTTCCTCGGGTCGCCGCTTCGCGTTGCGTCCATTGTTCTCCCTCAGGATCTCACTTGGCCAGCTCGGATCCGGAGTTAAAAACGTTGATTTGTGAGTACATTGTATACCAATAGAAACAAGAGTGTCTCTATCATACCTAATGTACGCAATGGTGCTGATTTTGCTGATTTTAAAAACTGAAAACTAACTTAAAAAACAAAAACAAAGAAAAGGTGGTCGGAGCAGTCGTGACGGCAGCCGACCTCACCGGCGCCATCTTGGAAACTACCTGATTGGTTTCTTCAACTTCCATTAGCAAATTGTGTATTTTTAAAACTCAGTGCTTTTTTCTTTCTAATTTAGCATCTGGACTTTCTTCTCTCTCCTTTGTCACATGCCTTTTTCACCGACACCAGCTTCAGTCCCAGTTAAATAATGTTTTGACCCACACTATTTTCCACATACTGTTTATTGTCAGTCATTCAATAATGATGCCATCTATGTTAGACTGAAAAGTAATTTTCTGATTTTTTTCTTAATAAAGATACAAGCAGACATAACCTTGAGAAATATATTTTTTTATTATTAAGTCTTCATACAGAGGTGTCATCCCTTCAAAGTTCATTCCATACATACTACATAGAAAAGGCCTTTTCTCAAACCATTCGACCTACTGTAGGCTTCTGACCCAACGTTAGGCTTTTTCACAGGCCTAAAAATACTCCACAGTATATAATCAGTGAGGAGGTTTTTTTCTACAAAGTATAGTTTTACCATTTACCAATGGGTCTTCTATACCGGGTTTATAATATCACAAGGTAGAAGAGCTATAATGAAAGATTATTACTATTTTCCATGTTGCCATGTACAGTTTGTATAAAAAACCTAAATCTAATTAAAAAAAATGTTTTTACACCTGAAAAAATAATTATTTAAAAAATTAAATACTGTAGACAAAGGTTGACTGTGACCACATTTCATTTTAGTCATCTTTTTCCAACTCACGTTCCACATAGTCATTAGCAAAATTTAGAATATCTCTCAATGCTGTGAGGATGAACATGTCAATATGTGGATCTTGGTTGACAGATTCAGAGTAGTTCATCACTGGGTAGATGGCATTTAATGGGATGCCCACATTGACACTGCACACCTCCATCTGAGAAAATAAAGATTGGCATGCATTACTGTATATGAATATAGAAAATTGCCAGAGATATGACTTAGTGAGGACTGGAAATGAGATCATGAAGATATGAGAATGAAATCTATGGTAATGAAACTTAAATCATGTGGGTCTGTCCAATTCTACAGCTTTTGCTAGTGCAATAAGTCCTGACAGACAAATTCAAACATCTACACACAAACTAATTACCTTCTCTTTGATCTTCTTGCTGTGATACATCTTCTTTAGATCCTCTTTAACCAGCTCACAGGCTCTATCCACCTTGGTCATGATAATGACTTGTGGAATTCCTACAAAATTCACATTGCTTTCTTTAATACTCAAATTTCTGATCAAACTAAACTATTAAAATTTACCAAGATAGTAATACATAAATATAGAGACTGGTGAAGAAAAAATATATTATTATTGTTTGTTTGTTTGTTTGTTTGTTTGAGCTTATGCACTGATCAGCCAAAAAAAGTCACCCCATAAAATCATTGACCATCAAGAACCGAAAACAGTTAAAGGGATTTGAAATTACTGGAATTGGGTTGGGAACTGTCTAATACACTAAACCTGTAAGGACTGTGCTGAACCTTAAAGTCAAGTGAAAGTAAGAGGATTTCCACATGCACAATATGATGAGAACTGGATTGGCACTAAACAGCTGTGAGGCCATAAGTAAACCACTTGTTAGTGATATTCAGGAGAAAACATAAATTTGCCAAGTTTCAAACACAAAGTTTCATAAAGATTAAACTTTGGGGCAATAGAAATAGGTCAAGTGGTCTCTTGAGTTCAGATTGAGGCGATTGTACAAGTCTCTGGAGGCAATGTTATGATCTGGGGTTGTTCAGAATTACTGGTCTATGGAGGTTTTTTCCCTTTGATTGAAAAGGCAAATTATGGAATTTAAAGTGGTTCTCAAATGAAGATGAGAGACATCAAGACCAGTAGGTGGCAGTAATGTAGCTTATTGGATGCCAACCGTCATAAAACATAAAGAAAAAGCGAACAAAAATAAATCTGAAGATTCACACTATGAGATCACAATAGGGGAAAGAGGCAGTGTGATACCCGCAGAATAATAACTTATAGACAGGTTTAAATAATAATAATAATAATAATAATAATAATAATAATAATATGTTAAGGTCAAGACTAGGGCTGAAACAACCCAACCATATGTAATAATTTACCCAGAAGGCTAGCAGTGTCTCTAACAGGCTTAATTTGCTCAAAATCACGGGGGTCCATTCTTGACACTGAGTCCGCAGGCAGAACACACACCAGACAGTGAACCTTTTCACGCAGAGTTGGTTTCTCTTTGTATTTTGGATCCTCATTAGTTATTGATACCGCAGTATTAAACTGCAACAACAACAAAAATAAAAGTTACTTGTAGTTTATTTGTAAATATTTAATTTAACCACAAGCCTGATTTTGTATGGTTGATTAGTTTTAGTACATCTGTTAAAAAAAGAACGAAATAAAGAAAGAAATATGGGCAATTGAATCTAATAATAACTAAATACATAATTATTTCTTTTGAAAAACACCTCTTCAGCGGCATTTCAATATGAATAATATTTGAAATAATATACAATAGTTTGAAAAAAATCTTTGCTGTATTCGCCTGATTATCTATGTTTGTCATGATGATTCAGATCAACTGGACAGCTTTTTTCCATTAATAAATTACATCATCAATTTAAAACTACATTTTGATAAATATTCATGAAAAAGAAACAGGAAGTGGCACATAAATTTTCACAGCAATATATTTTCTTACAGGGATGTGTGTTAGCAAGTCATCAGAATGTAAAAGTACTTACGGTGTAGTCATCTGAAATGTGTCCCTCAAATGCCTTGATGATGTCTTCATGTTTTATTCCTCCTACTGATGACTGAAGCCCCATAATATCAACAATCTCCAGAGGATAAGGCACGCCTCTAGCACTCTTCAGCTTGTGTATGTTCATCTAAATCACATTTAAAATTAACATATGATAAAATTATAGACCCATCATTTCTTTGTAAGTAGAAAAACTTACACAATCTGCAGGGGATCAAATAGTTATTTTCCCCATTGTATATCTTTATATTTCTGTGTTTTGTATATGGTTGTTACTTACTTTTTTTGTGAAACTTGTTCCTGTATGTGTGTTGTTTTCCAGAGCACTCATGGCATTACGGCCTAAGATAACCCTCTGAACTGAGTTGACAAAGGAGGATTTTCCAGCTCCAGTTGGTCCATACAGCACAATTCTGAGGACTTCAGTGCTGGGCTTAAATTCTTTCACTTCATGCAATATATCATCTTCACTGCAAGCATCATGAAGAGTTTTGTAAGAAGACTGGAGTATTTAAGCACTAGCAATACAATATTACACATTACTTAAACTGTGTAATATTATATACACAGTTAATAGTACACTGTAAAAAGTGGGACTGGGCTTAATTAACAATAGTTAAATTAATATTAGTAACAAGTACATAATAAAATTTACTTACTACATTCTGGAGTCAAATTAAGCTGATTTAAACAAATGCTGATTATTTATTAATTTCATTTCAAGTAAATTTTTTTCAGTTTAAAATCAGCGAGGAAAAAAATGGGGAAATTTTAATAAAATTTTTCTGGCCGTGTCAAAATCTATTTTTTTTGTAAATTTTACTCATTTCTTGAGACTAGATTCTACTGCCATGCAATTTTCGCCCAAGTTTACATCCAGACAGACCAGGTGCCACATGCTGCACGATCTGCATTTTTCTTAATGTGAGATTCCAAATTCAAATTTTATTTGTCACTTTATTTGAGATTTGTTTAGTTAGTAATATGAATGTACAAAAAATTTTGTAGTAGTTAAATTTTTTTTTTTTTCTTTACAGACAGTTGTGAAATCTACAAATTGTATTGTGTGGTTAAATTCAGTTAAGCTATTTCTTCTCAGTCTGTTCTAAAGTAAAGACGTCCTCTCCATCTGCTCTGTTTTTTTTGGATAAAAGTTTGGCTTAGCATGGTAGTTAGTTCTGTGTGTGAATTTTATTACAATGTGTGTTATATAGTATATAATATTCTCGGTCGGGCTAGTCAATGTTACAGAGTGTTAGCGTTAGCTTCCCCTCCCCCACTTTAACAAGTGATTAGCTGACCTTGACACTGACCTTGACACTGAGTGTCTGACTGCAGCAGTTAGCTGTTGCTCTAGCGGTGAGGAATTAACTTAAAGATTTACCTTTTGTGTTTTGAATAGAGCTCAATATAAACTATTAAATGAAAGGGGACACGTGTAGTAACAGAATATTGTATGTTTCTTTATGATGAATATGACCCGCCTTTGTAACAGTCTCATAATGCTGTTTACTAGTTTTAATGTTAAAATAAAAACTCTTGATGTTTCAGATGAAACAGTAATTGTTGACAGTTTATTCTTTTTTGATACACAAAGTATACAGTTACTGTCCATTTTACCAGCTTCTGATGCTGAACTTAAAAAAATGTTGGACAATGTTTATCGCGTCTGCAAATAAATGTCAATGTTACAAATGTTAAATGCTATTCCTGTTGTTTTTATGTTAACCAGCACAAGCATTTAAGTAACTTAGAAATATTACAATTGTTTCAATGAAGTGACATTCAATATTATTGAGTAGATTTGATTTATAATTTAATAAATTTATAATTTTAGGTGCAGATGAAGATTTATCCGTAAAAGTAAATCAGGTTCACTTAAATATTTAATTAATGTTAGTCAATTTCTCCAAAATATTCAATAAAAATAAATCAATCTCTTCCAGATTCCTATCAGATATTAATTGAATGTAATACATTTTTTTTAGTAAACGTAAAACTGTTAAAATGATTAAAATGCTTAAAATGATTTAATTTAGCTTAAAATATTTATGCTGAATACATTATATTTTCGACAGTTAATATTAAATCCATCACAATAAAGGACTTGATCAAGACTTGGCCATTTGGTATTCAAACACATTTATCGAGGATAACATCAAATAATGGTACAAATGATTAAATTAAGAGAATGTTTACCAATATTTTTTTTTAAAGAAACTAATTCTTACGTCACTAACAAACTGTACATAAATTCCTAATTGTGCATAAACCAGTCACGGTAGAACTTTCATCAGTACAACAGCATTGGGACGTTCAACTACGGCATCACTTTGCATCACAGGTGATCAAACAATCATTAATTACACTAAGTGTCAGTCACCACCAAGGGTAAGAATAGGTTTGTCTGGTCTGAGATATTGGAAAGAGATGTTGAAATTGGAAACAATTTCATTAGAACCATTAGTGTTGTCTTTTCTTCTTTATTGCTGAAAATGCTGCAGGTGACTGATATAAAGTGCTGTGGGGTTTTGGCAGGCAGACGTTTATTGCAACATCTCCCGGGTAAAATATATAGCAGAATAAGATTTGATGGTTGATGATATTCTGTTTTATTACAACATGAACAGCAGTTCATGAAAATTGTGTGTGAAATGACAATTCTGACTCTCTGTAAATGGTATGCAACTGTACATTTTTTTAAGAATGCATAGGGCCAAGATGTCGTGAACAGTTTGGGATGAGGATTGTGGTCGTCGCACTGACAAAAAAACATTACATATAGATTCTTACCAGTCGATTTTCCTCCAAGGTATCAGGATTACTTGCGAAAAACAGAAGTAAATTTCATGTATTAAATGAATCACAGCATGAAATATTTTATTAGTGTTGTTTATTTTAATATACTATATATATTTTAAAGCTTTTTTGCCTTAATCTTAAAATTTACATTTAGATGAAAGATGAAATTGCACGAGCATTAGGCACAAGGTGGAGAAACATTTTAGGAAAGACATACTTTATTAAGATTATCTATACTAATATTAAGATAAAGATGCCATATATAACATACATAAGTAACATTAGCTGCATGAGTCATTATTAAACCCCTAAAAGACTTATTTTCAGAAATTATCTTCAGTAATTTAATGATTTTGAATAATCCTTAATATGTTTACAAGCCTTTATAATGTACTTCTTTACACACAAATAGTGGGGGGGGAAATCACTTCAGTGTTTCTTAATCCTGGTCCTAAAGTAACCACACTGCATTTGTGTTTTTGAGGGGGTTTTTTTCTTAACCAATAAGTGCTTCATGATTTCTACAATCATTCTTCAGCAGTTTGTAACAACTGTATTGTAATATACTATGTAAACAACATTCTGTAAAATGATGTTGTTCTTCTGCCAATCTAAGTGATCCTCATAAAAAAAAAAAAAAAACACGCTATTGTATTTGGGCGAAAAACACCTGGTGAATCTTACCGGCTGGTTCAGGAGCTGGCAAAGACAGATCTGGAACCAGATAAAACACAAATAAGGATTTTAACGGTCTCTTCAGTCTTCCTGCCACTGGTTACTATACAGTATACCAAACTGTGTACCAGCGCACTGAATGTCAAAATTATACCCCCAAAAAATGTTTCTCTGTATTTATCGATAAATTGAGAAGCTTCTTTCAGAAAAAGGTTTTCAGAAACATACTTGAGGACCAGGTTTGTGAAACACTGATATATATTCTATTCCCATATCTCCTGTGTTGGTGTTTAGTTTTAATTTCAAACTCTAATTTTTGATTATAAAAATCAAATCAAAATAATTTTAAATCTAATCTCCTGTAAAGATAAAGCTTACCTGGTGAGGAGTGAGATGGAGAGGGTAGTCGATTTCCCATTTCTTTCCAACATGGATTTAACATGGGTCCAACAAAAAGATAAACCGTATGATAAAATATGACAGTTTGAGGTATCATACAGTACATTGAGAACATATTGTTAAAAAAAAGAGATTACTGCAATTTACTCATAAATCAAACCTCTGGAAAACCATTAAGCAAAGCTGAGCTGCTGTGGTATAAAGTTCCTCAATAGCAATGTAAAAAAATTGGTGGAGAGCTGGATCACATGAAAGCCGTAACTACAAATCAGGGTTATTATTCCACCGAATACTGATTTTAATGTTATTTAGCCAAAATATTAATACAGTTTAATACAAATTATTTGCATTTTGTTTGATTTAAGTTATTAAAGCTCTGCAAATACAGCATGATCTTGGGTGTTGTCTTATGATGTCATTTACTTTAAACACTCTAGATAACAATAGTTATATTTTTTGCAGAAATATTGTAAGCAGTTCACAAAAAAAATAACAAAACTGTTCATCTCAGCAATACATGCACCTAGAAGAAAAAAAATTGAAAAATAAAAAAAGAAACTATAGGAAGAAAATGGTCTCTTATTTTTTTCCAGAGCTATAATTATATATACCCCCCCCCCCCACACACACACATATATATATATATATATATATATATATATATATATATATATATACACAGTATATATATATATATATATATATATATATATATATATATATATATATATATATATATATGTATATATAAACAGTTAAAGTAAAAACACTCAATTACCTTGTTCAGTGAGCTGTGTTGCTCTTGGGTGTGAAGAGTAACTGTAGTTGGTTGTGGCGATTTCAGACCTGGATGCAGAATGCCCTTATTTGCCAAACAGTTTCACTTTCTATATAACTTGTATTGTGTGTTCTCATGTTCCTTATCAAAAGTAAAGGGGCAGGGTCAGACTGGCCAATTGGGGCATTCACAAAGAAATCCTGGATTCTTTTCTATTCTCCAACCTCATGCTGGTAATTTAGGGATAATGATAAATAAGAAGAAGAAGAAGAAGAAGAAGACGAAGAAGAAGAAATTAAGAAAAAACTATGACATTAACATGAAAAAAAATGTACACATGAAATTCAAGTGTTTGTTCAAGGAGAAATCGTAACCAATGGTTACATCTGTCTGGCATGTGAAAAGATGGAGTAGAGCGCAATCCTTAAAGATCAGTCACAAAGGATTAAACAATGATCCCTTGGCAGAAATGCTTATGTAGGTGGTACGTGTCAAAATAAGATCCACATGAGTGGCAGGACCGATGGTTTCCCAGCAGATAATTGCCCAGAGCATCACACTATACATTCCAGACATGTCTGTACTTTGCATAATAGCAATAAAATCCAGGGTCAATTTAGAACACCAAATTTCAATCACAATCATGGCTTGTTGTCCAGATCCTGAAGCTCACTATTATCACACTACTACCATGACGTTTGACTGTTGGTATAATGTTCTTTTTATGAAATTCTGTGTTAGTTTTATGCCATATGTAGGACGAGATGTTTGTTGGCTGAGCCTTTGAGATAAGTCTTTGTGTTATTTTTGGCCAGCAGTGGCTTTCACCTTGGAACTATTTTATACTGTAGATGCCATGTTTGCCCAGTCTCTTTCTTATTGTTGAATAATTAACGCTGACCTTCACTGAGCCAGGTGAGGTCTGAAGGTTTTAGAAGTTTTAGACACCCTCAATCAAGTCTGACAGAACTTGTGCTATTTTGCAAAGAAAAATTATCAACAACTTTACTTGTTACTAGATGTGTTGGTGGAGACCAAAAAAAACCTGCACCTGTAATTGCAACCGAAAGGTGATTCTACAAAGTATTGACTCTGGGCTGAATACAAACACGGAACACACATGTCAGATTTTTATTTGTAAATAATTTTGAAAACCATTTATCATTTTCCTTCCACTTATGTGCTAACTTCTTATGGGCCACTTTGTGTTGGTCTATCACATAAAATCCCAACAAAATACATTTATGTTTGTGGGTGTAAGGTGACAAAATGTGGAAAAGTTTTGCAAGACACTGTATGGTTAATGTCAGGATGACAGAATGTTCCTTGTCTACATCATGCACCGAAAGCATTTCCACTTCTGCTAATTTCTACTTCTGCTTTCAAACTCATGTGAATCTTTGCCCATGCACACTCGTTGTTACAGATATGTGGGAAGGTGTAGCAGATCACTAAAACCCCAGCTTAGTTGTATTGCACATTATAGCAGTTTTCAGAAATAAACTCAATGTCCATCTTCCACAACAGTTCCAAGGTGTATGTTATGGGATCTCACAACATATGTGTTGGAATCTTTAATACCTCTCTGTATAGACTTGGGTAGAAGACCAAGAGACAGGGTTTATTGGTAATGACTGGGAATCACCTTAACAAATCGTAATGAGGAGTACATGAAGTAATGTCCAGCTGGTGAAGATGCTTACTTGTCTACAATGTAGAAATTGCATAATCTTTAACCACAACTGTGGTTGGTATGAAGAAAAACTCAGCATGGTGGTCTATAAGCTTACCTAATGATTACTCCATGTATTCCAACCTGACCTGAAAACTGCTACTGTATGTGTCCTATAAGTTTAGTTAGCAGGTGCGTTATTGGCAGGGATGCTGAGGTGCATGGTCCTTCCAACATAGTGTATGAGAACAACCTCCCAAGCCCACAAGTTCAATAAATGAATAACCATCAAACAGGTTTCAATCCCTGGATTACACTGTGCTTTATTACACTCGGATGGAACAATCAGGATTCAAAGTAATAGTCACAATGGTGCACCAGGAAAAAGGCAAGAACCTAAAAAAATAATAATAATTCAATTCAATTTTATTTGTATAGCGCTTTTAACAATTGACATTGTCTCAAAACAGCTTTACACAATCAAAAGAATTATTTAAGTTTGTATGGAATGTGAATGTGTATGAATCAAAATGGTCAGATAGTCCCTGGTGAGCAAGCCCGAGGGCGACAGTGGCAAGGAAAAACTTCCTGAGATGGTAATAGGAAGAAACCTTGAGAGGAGCCAGACTCAACAGGGAACCCATCCTCATCTGGGTGAAACAGATGATTTGCATTTGTACAGTGTCTTAGGTGGCAGGCAGTTCAGCTATAATAGTTGATGTTAATTGATGTTAAAATGGAGTCCAGGTAGTTATTGGAGACTCAGATAGACTGAAAGTTCCAGTCCTGAACTATCGAATTGTCAAGTCCTCAGAGAAACAGCTGCCAACACCAGTCGAGGCCAGAACCGTCTTCTAAGTAGAGAGAATCATCCCCAGACACCAGACGCATCCTAAAGAGACACACGGGGCATCTATGCAGTGAGACCTCCAACCAGAAGCGGGGCACCAGGATGGATCAGACAGGTCCGGAGGGCAGAGGGAGTCTGGATCACTGGCAGCTCAGGAATGTGTAGCTCGACAGAGAGAGAGAGAGAAAGAGTGAAAGGGGGAGACAGGGGGAGAGAGGAAAGAGAAAGAGGGGGAGAAAAAGAAGAGGAGGAGAGATGGCAGTTAGGTATGGTCACAGTCACATAATGTATAATGTGAATGTATATTTACTGTAGAGTGCAAGCAGGGACTCCGACAGGACTAACTATGACATCATAACTAAAAGGGAGAACTAAGGAAACACAAACATGAGGGGGAACTGAGATGTAAAGCAAACAATCACCTCACCGTCAACAAACCTGAGTGATCAAATGAGACTGAGGAAGACAGCATCTAAACATACGAGTTCACCATAATACTCTACGTCCATGAGTCCCCCAGATCTGCTCCTTTACCTTATGGCAAATCTATTTATAAAAATGCTTGGCTAAATAAATAGGTTTTTAGCCTAGACTTAAACACTGAGACTGTGTCTGAGTCCCGAACACTATTCCATAATTTTGGGGCTTTGTAAGAAAAAGCTCTGCCCCCAGCTGTAGTTTTCATAATACGCGGTACTGATAAGCAGCCTGCATCCTTTGATCGAAGTAGTCGTGGCAGATCGTAAGACACTAGCAGTTCGCTCAGATACTGCGGCGCGAGACCATTTAATGCCTTATATGTCAAGAGTAGTATTTTAAAATCAATGCGAAATTTCACGGGGAGCCAATGCAGTGAAGATAGGATAGGGGTGATGTGCTCATATCTTCTGGTTCTAGTGAGGACTCTCGCTGCTGCATTCTGGACTAGCTGAAGCTTGTTTATGCACCTAACAATCAGACAGTAAGGCATTACAATAGTCCAACCTAGAAGTGATAAAAGCATGAACTAGTTTTTCTGCATCACCAATATCTTGGCAATTTTTCTTAGGTGAAAGAATGCTATCCTGGTGATATTATCTACATGAGCTTCAAATGAAAGGCTGGAATCTATAATCACGCCGAGGTCTTTTACTGTTGCACTTGATGGAACAGAAAGGCCATCTAAAGTTACGGTGTGATCTAAGATTTTACTCCTAGCTGTATGCGGTCCTACAGTATGACTAGAACTTCTGTCTTATCCGGATTAAGCAGAAGGAAGATAATTAGCATCCAATTTCTTATGTCCTGCACACATTGCTCAAGTTTACTAAGCTGGTTTTTCTCTTCAAGTTTTGCTGAGACATATAACTGTGTGTCGTCAGCATAACAATGAAAACTAATACCATGCTTACGGATTTTGTTGCCCAAAGGAAGCATGTAAAGGGAAAAAAGCAGTGGGCCTAAAACTGAACCCTGCGGAACGCCAAACTCCACTAGAGAACATGCAGAATAATCACCATTTAAGTCTACATACTGATAACGATCGGTCAAATAGGATCTGATAATAATAATAATCTGATAATAATAAAGGTGCGTGTGTGTGTGTGTGTGTGTCAACTTTATAAAGTCCATAACATTTTCTTATCCCTATTCACTTTTTCTAAAATTGAAAAATAAAAGAGCACTTCATTTTTCAGAACCTTTGTCTGTTAGTATGTTAGCATAATGCTAAACAATAATTTAATAATAAATGCCAGGAGATTTGCTGTGATCATGGAAAAGATGAGGATCAGTATGATGGTGTCCGTTATCACTCAAATGAGGATGGGTTCCCTGTTGATTCTGGTTCCTTTCTCAGGCTTTTTTCCTTGCTACTGTTGACCTCAGTTTGTTCATCAGAAACAAATCATTTTGATTTATATATATTTTCTCACATTTGTCATACTAATTTCCCTAATTTTGATTCTGTAAAGCTGTTTTTGTGACAATGACCATTGTTAAAAGCACTATATAAATAAAATAAAACTAAATTGATTTGAAAAAGAATACTCTGGTATACAGAGGAGTTCACAGTCAAATAGAAGCTGCAAAATAAGCACTTTGCAGTCATGTGTGTTTTCCACAATGATGGCGCTGGGCATTAAGGTAAAATGATGTCATCTGTCTAAAGGACATTGTTTCATAATACTTGTGGTTTGTTCACATGCAGTTTTGCAAACCTCAGTCATGCTTCTATGTTCAGTTTAGACAGAAAAGGCTTTCTCTTGGCAACTATTCCAAACAAACCATCTCAGTCATCTGTGGCTGCCAAACAAGCCCAAGCTGTGAAGGTTGCCAACAGGTTGTGCAGCTGCATTGTGCAGTGGACGACTGGTGCACAGAGACACACCTGCCGGGAGTGTGTTGCAGTGATCCAGTCTAATTACAATGGACTGGAAAAATTTATAAAATTTAAAAAAAAATTCAAAAACGTCTTTAGAGGATTAACTGACATCACTATCAAGAACCCAAATCCCTTTCCCCTTAATGACCTCAACATCTGATGTAGGACACCCAGATTTTCACCAAGTTGGACTTATTAAAGAGGAGGACAAGTGAAAGACTGCTTTCAACACCCCAGCTGGTCATTACAAGAACCTTGTGGTTCCCTTTGGGTTAACTAATGCACCAGCTGTTTATATGTTCAACAACAAAAAAATATATAAATGTGTATCTGTCTGACCACCAAAGAAGGACAACTTAGTGTAAACAAGGCGTAAGATACTAAACCTTACAGAATGTCATTTCTTTGCATTAATAAGTTAGACAGAGAGTTCTGCTGTACAGAAAGGCAGACACTATGTGGGCTTCAACCTGAAATAATAATAATATCACTGATTACATTAAAGATGATCAGCCATATTTTTAGCTTTAACATTTTAACTATTCTTACATTTAACTCAAATCAAAATCTGGCAAGTCAATTGTATAATTTATTTCTGTCAAATGATCGTTGTAGTGAAACTGTACTGAACAGCAGCTGTTTTCATGAGTAAACTAAATAGATTTTTGGAAAAGATGGAAGCTAAAAATAAAAGGATGTTTATACTCTGTTACTGCCACTGCAGTCACCCCAGCATTAATAGAGCACAGATAGCAATGTTTAACACCCAACGTCATAGCTTATATTCTGTGAAATATGGCATAATGTAATTTGGATGTTGTGCAAACACCATATTATATACTTAAGAAAGCTATAGTTACAATGATATAAGTAGTTTCTATTGCACCCATCTGTTTCACTTCCAAATCTATACTTCTCTTTTTCTGTGTAAAGCTGAGTCACTGGCAATATAAGACGATTTAAAGACCTATCTGTTGTTTTTTTTTTATATTTCAGTTGAAAAAGAAAAGAAAAAAAATCTCCCAACAGTGTTTATTAGTTATTAAACTAGAAATCCAATGTAAGGCTCTATCCAATGACGGAAGCACTTTTGTAAGTCGCTCTGGATGAGAGTGTCCGCCAAATGCCTAAATTATGGTAATAATTTCGATTTAAAATAAAACAGATATAATGTTACACCACTCCAAAAATGTGTGAGTTTTGTTTACAAGACTCGTGAGATAGACATACTTTGTATGGAAAGCTGTTTAGATATTCATGTTCTGAATTGGCATTTCTGTACCATATTACACTATTATGGAACCACAGGGATATGTTTAGTCCAACAATGCACAAAACTATGATAATGTGTCGCCATCAGCTTCGGAAAACTGGTAGAGGAAGAGGCTGATGATGGTGTAAAGTTAAAGCTTTTGTATTGTGTCTAAAGTTTCTCATGATTTTTAACCATCTTTATAATTAAAGTATTTTTGTGCAACAAAACAACACTTTTTGCTTGCTCTAATTTAAAGCCACTACTAGCTGTCTAAATCAGAAGAAATATAATATTCAAAGCATAGGTTTGCTATGTGTTTATTAAAATTCTGTGAATACAGGTTTAATGCTAAATTGCATACTTAAATAACAACAAACTGCAGGCCAATGTATCTATTGTGACAAAACCGTGGGAGTTTTTTAGCTTTTTGCAAACTCACACTTCTGATTTACATAACCCAAACCCTTGTGACTTAATATTTTGCCACTTGGGCTTTTTAATAGCCTTGTGACACTAAGAAGACATGCTCAATATGCATTTTTTTAATATTACTCTGCAATACTTCATTTAAAAAAGCTTTTTTTTTTTCTTCTCAAAACTGCACACAGGTCAGCTATGAACTAGAAGAAGTTTTATTGTAGGTCTGCTAGCCAAGAAAGAAGCCATTTTAACGATTAACTAAATCTAAAAAAAAAAATAATATAATAATAATAATTATAGAAAATAAAATAATTGGAAGTGTGTATGTGTGAGAAAAATGTACAGATAATAATAATGAGACGAATGAATGAAATTTCTCTGATGAGCAAGCCAAGGGTGACGGCGACGGTGGCAAGGAAAAACTCCCTGAGATGGCATTAGGAAGAAACCTTGAGAGGAACCAGACTCAACAGGGAACCCATCCTCATTTGGGTGATAACAGATAGAAATGATATAACATCTTGTGTGTTGTGCAGGTGAAAATTCAATATGACAGAAATTATTTAAATTGACATGAAGACCAGTTCAGCATAGGGACGAGTCAGTAGGTGCAGAGGGCAGATGAGGTCTGGATCACTGGAAGCACAGGAGTTACTGAAAATTAATTAATGAAAATAAGTCATTGCTTTTGAATTGTGGTTAAAAAAAAACAAAGTAAATTAAAATAAAACTGGCTTGCACAAAACTGAGACCAAGAATGCCACCCAAGAATACTTTGATAGTCTTGAGATTTAATTGTACCCTGCACAGATTCAAGACGCCCTGGGCCAGATGTAGCAAAGCATCCCCATAATATAACTGAGCCTCCTCAATGTTTTACAGTAGGTACAGTGCTCTTTCCTTTGTATGCTTAATTTTTGCATCTGTGAACATAGAGCTGATGTGACTTGCCAAAAGCCCCAGTCTTGTTACATCTGTCCAAAGGACATTCTCCAAGAACCTTTGTGGTTTGTCAAAATGCTTTTTTGGAAGATTCCTGTCTTGTTTTTTATGATTTGCTTTCAACAGTGGAGTCCTCTGTCATCTTCAGACCACCTTATCTGGCAAAATAGGACACCTCTCCTGACTTTGCTAGGGTTGTGGGAGATGCCCACACTGCCAGCTGATGTCCACAACCTGTTAAATACAGTGCATCCCTAAGCTTTTAATTTCATCCTGCATGTCCTCATGTTTCTTTAGGTTTTATGTATTTCCACCTTTATTTGGGTACATTCATTGAATATATATTGAGTAATATTTTAAATAGGCTTACACTATGGTAGTGTATAAATTTTACAATTTCTTAGTGCTTAACACTTTGTGCACTGTATATGTTGAATATGTAAACAGTACAGATAACATTCATCATAAGTGAAAACCTCTAACATACTACTACAAATATTGTTATGAGACATTTCTCTTTGAGTCTGTTTAAAGATACTCACTTAAAAACTCACCTTTTCTTCGCACAAACGAAACCAAGGCTGTGTTCCAACCGGCATAAATAATGCTTCTGTAGGGCACTTCGAAGGGAGAATAATTGCGATGGTACCGCTGTTATATCGTTTAAAGTGAATTTGTAATCAAAATAACCGAAAAATTAATAACCTAATATCTGAGCACCAAAACATTAAGTTTTCCAAATCGCTCAAAGTGGTTGGGAATTTTTTTTAGAAACTAATAGGGTGTAGGGTCGTTAACTGTGAATAGAACACACCCAGCCGCGGTGAGGAACTCTGCTTCTAACCACAGGTCGAAGGCTGTAGTTCCAACCACGTAAGTTTGCGACGCTGTTTGCGGATGTTCGTTTGAACTATGGTTTCGGGAAACACCGAGTTGTTGAACTATGTTGGTAACGACGGAACTTTTGACCATAGTTGGCTAACGATGCTTTTGGGAAACGCACCCCAGGTCGATTAATTTGAATCTTGGGTGATGAATTCAGAGTAGTTCATTACTGGGTAGATGGCATTTAATGGGATGATCACAGTAACACTGCACTCATTTATGTGAGGAAATAAAGATCAGCCTACGTTATGTGAATATAGAGAACTGCTGATGATATAAGGACTGAGAATGAAATCGTTAAGATATGGGATTGAAAAGAAAAATTGTGATGACATAATCTGACTGGAACGTTTACCGTGTGTGCGTGTAAAGCATCTTTTATTTAGTGGTTGTATGCGTGTGTGTACAGCGCGTGTGTAATGTTTATTATACAGTACATACAGTACTGTGTATTGCTTATATGTGTGTGTGCGCGTTGTAAAGCAAAATAAAGTCTCATTAGAGGGGTTAAAGATCCATTTTTTCTCTCTCTCTGTGTCAGCCTGCACTGATTACGTTATGTCATTCATGTCATTGGACATTGTGTCCCATTACACTTGCCCCTCCTCCTCTCGCCTTCACACACAGACATTTCAGTTTCATTTTCCAACTCCTGTATATATAAACAGTTTGGTCAAATCACCTTCAGCTAAACACCTCTAAGATCAAGGAGGTGGTAATTTTGTAAGACTGGGTCCACACTACTACCTGTCACCACTGAGGAAGTTAACATAGAGGTGGTGACAACATATAAATAACAATAACTACTGCTGGACAGTTCAGCAAATGCAGAAAAACTATCCACAAAATATGTCAGGACTAGAGGGTGGAGGATGCCAGGCATCTAAGGGAGTGCTCCAGTTCCTGGTTGAGCCGTTCTCTCTGCACACTGGATTCCAGGTGAACGCCTGAGGACAAGCTAGGGAGGAGGTCACACCACCTGGCATATGTGGATGATGGAAGGTAGCCTTGAGTGACTCTACAATTGCACTTAGTGTGGCTAATTCCAGTGAGCCACAAGTCAACTCATGAGTTTGTTCAGGGAAGGTAGGTATCAATTGGATAATTTATAGCAAAATCTCCTGTATTTCTGTGAACAGCGTGGTCAGTGCTTGTTCATGCTTGCCCATCATTTCTGTCCAGCTACAACTTCCTAATCCGGCCTAATCCTGCAGACTCTGGGTCCGGTACAGACATTCTGTTATGAATGCAGGGTGCAATGTTTAGTGTATTATGTACAAGCCCAGGGGGGTGTTCCAGAAAGCTTGGTTAATTTACCATTTGGTTAATCTTAACCTCTGGGTTGATTAACCCCAAACCCGCATACCGAGCGTATGTCGGTTCCAAAACACCTGATAAGATTAAGTTTAATCCGCTCTAATGGTTACCCAGAGTTAGTGCGCGTGCACGGTGCATTCATAAAGACATTTTCAATGGATTGCGGATTTCACGAGTCAAAATGGAAAATCAAAGTGAAAAAAAGTGAACGGCATACTTCACAGAGGTTTTAATGCGTGCATATGAGGAATTTAAGCCAATCATAATAAAAAAAAAAAGCAATATGGCTGCACCGGATAAAGAAAGAGAATTGACTTGGCAAAAAATAACGGACAGAGTAAATGCGCGAGTGTATTAAATTAGAAATTTGACATCGCCTCCCTTTTTATGATAATGCAAAATAATTAAACACCCCGTCCGCGTCCTTTTGACTGTTAAATGAAAGCATTTACTTTTCCTGCCATTCATTTCTTTAGGTTAAAATACCAGTGTATACTGACTAGGAATGTATGGTTTCTTATTTAATAAGGTTTAATCCTTCTGGAGGCAGAAAATGAAACACAAAAACGTTCTGCAAAAAGGTAATATCTTATTACACGATCACTGAACTATTTATTAAACACGGTTTAGTATATTCTTTCTGTCCTGTAGCTAATAGAAAGAAGGCTGAAGCCTGTTTAACTGGCGGGGGCCCAGCACCCCCCCCCCCCTCACCCCATCTGAGGAGCCTTGGCTCTGTCCCTTAATAAAGGGCCACCAGTGACACTAACATGGTGAAATGTAAGTTTACCACTATGGTTTGTTTTCATTATACGACTTAATAAAATACTATCTCTGACACTTAAAGGCTTTTGAACATGCTTTATGTTTTTATGCATGCTTACTGTATTTAACTGCCCATGATGTATAGGCTATTGTGATCTTACTTGCATTAGTGGTTTTTTCTTTGATAATATTGAGAATTTTATGCTGGGTTGTATTTTCTTATAGATACTGGGTTGATTAGATAAAGGGATTATATTATTGGACGCTACAGAAAGAACACAGTCTGTCACAGTCGCAAGTGTTTTGTTGTCAGGTACCTTTAGTTGCTTTTAGGTATTTTTTTTTTCTTTTTTTGTCAGATAACGTATACTTGCATATTTTCACTGAAGGATGAAGATGAAGAGACACATCTGCTGTGACAGAAGTGGACAATGCTGGTAGATCCACCGAGGTGGGATGCATACCATTATAATGCAGCGCCCCCTTTTTACATTAGAGTAACAAACTGTCATTGTTCTTTCACAGTACTGTACATACCTGGGGATTTCTTCACGCATGAAGGTCCTTCAACCTCAATGCACGATCTAAGCGGTGTAAGAATTTGTGTGCAGTCGTCCATATTTACATTTTATTTTCTGACAGAATCTCAGAATTTATTTAATTATTTTTGAATAATAGTTCCTAGTTTCCTTCCTACTGTAGTTGCCAGGAGCTGTATAAGGTCCATCTTCAAAAACAAATAAGAAAAAGTGACATGGACATGGACCTTATACAGCTTCAAATGGAAGAGAAAAGGCTATCCATTAAAAAAGCAACACTAGAAATGTAATTACTGGAGCATCGCCTTAAGGTGAGAACTTGTGCGTATATTAATCTGTTGCGTGTTAAAAGTGTTGTGTATATAAAGCAATGTCATAAAAAAACACATTTTATTTCATTTTACTTTCATTGTTTTTCAGGAAAAAAAGACATGAACTGTACAGCAGACCAGTGCAAACTATTTAATAAAAGTAATTTTGACAAATCCTGTCTCCCAAAAGTCTTCCATCTCTGTTGTGTGCAAAAATCTGTAGAGGTTCCTCTGGGCATCTTCTTCAATATAAGGAGGGTGGCTCTCTCCTCTTATAGTGGCAATGTTGTGAAGCACAACACAAGCCATTATGATGTCACATGCCCTCTCTGGACTGACCCGGAGCCCACACTGAGCTACACTGAAACCTAGACTTGAGGATCCCTATGGTCATCTCCACCTTGGCCCGTGTTCGACTGTGAGTCAGGTTATAGCGTGTCTATGGTCCAGGATCAGGTTCAGGGTAGGGTGGCATTAAATAGGGCAGACAAGGGTATCCCTTGTCCCCCAGCAAGTAACTACTGTACTGTCCTGTAATGATTCAAGTGTACAATACAAATATAGTAAAAAGAAAAAAAAACATTGTATGAAGAAAAACATACCCTGCTGAAATGTCTGGCATAATGAGGACACAGATCCTGGCCATTTTGTCTTATCATTAGTAATGATGTGAGTTGAATCACAAATGTGGAAAAAAGTAATGAGTTTAATAAGGCAAAAAATTAAGGACACAAAATTAAGTTGTTACCTGTACACTGATACTATGAATAGATTTCCTATTAAAATCGTCTCCCTCATTTATTGAAGGAGCTTTTTTAGGAATGTAGGTGCCATCAACGCACCCAATTACATTTGAAAACCATGAAATAGAAAGTCATATATGGAAGGATCAAGTGTGTGTATGCAGGATGAATACATGTATATAAATAGTATGACTACATATATGACACATAAATATGCGTCAGCAATTTTACTACAAAGGACAAAACCTGCCACTCTGTGGAATTCCTTTAATAACATGCAGAGGTTTATGGCCAGGGACCTGCTGTACACATGTGTGTAAGAAGTGTTTAAGTGCCAGACATACAGTTGCCTTTACCACATGCTCTGCATCACATGCCCCACATTGTACAAAAAATGCCCTAAAAAAAATTAAGTGATATACACGGAATGTTTTCTAAGCGCAGACCCGCCGTTTGTGACATTTGCAATATGCGGTTTCAAGAGATGTGTTAAAAAATTTAATTCCATTGAAAACTAATAACGCTCTTTCAAATAATCATTAGGAAATTAAAAAATAATCAATACTTATAACTCTCTTATAAATCTTATAACTCTCCCGGCGAAAAAAACCTTGTATAATTTGTGCCTCCACGTCCACAGGATCCTAATTAAAAGGGCGGCGCCATGCTGAATAACCTTCTGAAACAAACTTACCCTGGAACATATAACCTGCTACGGAGCAGGTTATCTTCAGAGAGTAAGTTGCTATGGTTACATACATACCCAGAAAGTTACCTCCGTTTTTGGAACCGAAAGTTGAGGTTATCCACTAACTTACCCTCAAACTTATCCGGGTATGTCACATAACCTGCTTTCTGGAACAGCCCCCTGGTGTGAGGCTTAGAAGGGACAACAGTGTGTTAGTATACTGTAAGAGTGACTATGACCGCTTTCAGAAAGACTCCTGATTCCTGTTCAACATACAAAATAAACAAATATAAATAATTAAATAAATAAATAAAGATCTGCTGCCTGCCTAGCAATCCACATCCATTCATGTAAGTTGGCCAGATCAGCTCTTTGTCTGCCAGGCAGCCCGTAAGTAGCAGCCTGTATGGCCCTGGGTGCTGTGATTTTGTTCTATCATGGCTAGCTTTACCTTTTTTCGCAAATTGAGCTACATTAGTTTTTCTGTGGAATCAGACCCGCCAGGCTGGCCTTTGTTCCCCACAGGCATAGATGAGGCTTAGGTGCCCATAATGCTTGCACCAGTTGTGAGATGTGGTACTGGAAAGAGGAAAGAGCAGCTGCCAATAAAAACTCACATTCAAAACTAGTTGCGGTAGAACTTTCAGCAAGAAAACACAGAACACAAAAGAGTAATACAAGAGCACAATAAGACTGGGACGTTAAACTGTATGTATCACTCTGTCTCACAGGTGTTCAAACAATCATTGATTACACAAAACATTAGTCACCACAAATGTGAAAAGGGTCAGTATGGTACGCAGCTGCCTGCCAAACCCACTTGTTGTGCTTTGATCTTTCATTACATCTATTTCATTACTTCTGGCCATGCCCTTATGCTGACTGATATCCAGTACTGTGGGTTCTAGCTGGCAGATGTTTGTAACCAAGTTTCCTACTGTATGTAAAAAGTGTAGCAGAATAAGCTGTGATTGTTCATGATATTCTGTTTTATTCCAACATCACAAATAGCAGCTCAGACAAGTTGTTTATGGGGTGACAATCAGCGATTCTGTAAATGGTATGAGACTCTTTTTTTTCAAGGATGCATGAAGCTGTGGAAATGTGAACAACATATAATGTGAACATACATAAAATTATATATATATATATATATATATATATATATATATATATATATATATATATATATATATATATATATATATAGTATCCATTGATTTCAAAATTGTACTTTGATAAGCAGTTTCCCTTTTCATATAATATGATTTGTGTGGTCTCATGTCCCATACACCAAAAGTGAAAAGAGGCAGAGCTAGAATGAAAACATGAAAAAATGCATATAAAACATCTGAATGTACACATATTAAAGATATTTTTTCTTTTGTTCAAGGGGAAATTGTAGCCAGTTGTAACATTCAAGTCTTTCGATGTTTACATCTGTCTCTCATTTAAAGCATCAGATCAGCCATGGATTTCCATGACCCCGTTAATCAATCACTAGTTGTCCTTCCTTTGATTACTTTTGGTAGGTACTAACCACTGCATATGGGGAACACATGTCCTTGTCAAAGTCACCGCTCCCCTATGTGTTGTTGTAATGAGATAATTGATGTTATTTTGTAACAAACCACCTACTATTACCGGAACAGATCATATATGCATTTAACGTGTATATACATTTAATATTGTGCTGTACACCAATCATACATCTGTCCCACATACTACATCCACACAGTTTATTATTGTAGAAGGATTAGAGTCCTTTCTCCCATCAACACGAGTGCATGAGTCCATAAGTAATACAGAGAGTGCCCCACTCCTCTCCTAACGTTTAATGGCGGCGTGGTCGATGCCGAGGATTCGGTCCCGCATGCACACCCCGAACACAAGGTCAATGACGAGTTTAAATCCGTCGGAACACAAGACAAACACACAAACACACAAGAAATATGAGAAAAGAAAAAAAAAAAAGAAATCCTTCATGCGCGTAGGATGAAGATATCCCGCATTCAGGTTTACAAAATATTTCTTCTTCTTCCTCTTCTTGGTGGTTGGCATCTGGTCATGACCTCCCCTTTCTTTCTTTTTTTCCTCTCCTATCGTTTTCAGTGGTTGGCATCCATCTTTATGATGCGTTACCGCCCCTCTCTTCTGGAGTGTGGGTTAGACAGTAGGCTAAAAAAGAAAAAAAAAAAAAACTACTCTCCCCACAATATCTGCTTTCTTAGTCTCCTTACATCCATTCATTCCCCTCTCTTTCCTTCGAATCCTATCCATTACCCCCGTTTCTCGCTAACATTATCCTGTTTTTCATCCCATTCTCTGCCCCTATCACCTCCTCTAATGTAACTGCAACCCCATCTCCCTCAGTCTATCCCTCATGTGCCTCATAACTCCTGCATCTCATGATGGCATGTTCTACTGACTCCTCTTCCTGACATCTATCACACACTCCCGTTTGGTGTTTTCCTATCATTTTGAGTGTTTTATTTAATAAGCTATTAAATAATTAGCCCGCGCCCGCTCCTCACCCAGGCGCCGAGATCGTTGCGCCCATTCCTCAACCGTCAAGAGCTGCGGACTTCGCGTCAGTTCCTCCGGAGCCAAGTGCCGCGAAAGTCATGCCAGCTGGGATGCCAGGCTCGAAGGTCCCAAGGCCAGCTTCGTCACCCAGCCTCTGGGTAAAGAGGCCAAGGTTGGAACAGTGGGGTGGGAGTCCTGGACCACCGTTAATGCTCCGGAGGAGCATTTTTAAAGGGGGGGTACTGTAAGGGTTAACCCCTAGAGGGCGCCAAACGCCCATTAAGTTTGTTTAAGTTTATAGTCTTTTGTTCTGTTTAAGGTTAAAACTTCAGTTCCCAGGCTGCACCTCGGTCAGGCGACGTAAGCATGCACCTGAACCGAGGAAAGTAATTAAGTTCATTATAAATAGCCTGTTTAAGTTCTGTATGTTGTCTAGCTTTTGTTACATTTATTCGGTTTAGGATTTGGTGATGTTGGTTTTGTTTTATTATTATTAAAGACTAGTAAGTGCTCGGGAGAAGAGCTTATTTACTTTTGTTTGTCTTTAATGTTTAAATAAAAGTCATTGTTGAACCGCCAGCTCGCCTCCTGCATTCATGCCACGACCACGCTGACGCATATACCGACATCGCAACCGTGACAAGTATTTTGTCTTGCCTTTGAATGAAATGATCTTAAGCTTGCTAATACTGACAGTGAGTCAGTGCATATCAGGACCTTTTCTTCCTCATTTTCCTCTACCCATTTTATTGCATATAGTATTGCCATAATCTCTGTCGTATATACTCCTATTTTATCCGATGTCCTTTTTTGCACTTTCACTTGTTTTTCCGGAATTGCCACCCCAAATCCTGTTTTCCCTGATTGTGAATCTTTGGATCCATCTATGTAAATTAATACAATTCTTTGTACTTTTGATTTACATGTATATTGAATAGCATCTTTAGGTTTACTTCATTGTTTGTTTTCCTTTTTTTTGCCACTAAGTACCAGTCAATTTCAGGCTATCTTCCATGGAGCTATTTTTGGTATAACTGTCATTTCAGTCACTTGCAACTCAAATATTTCTAATTCTTTTGCTATATTATCATTATCCTGTTCTTCCAAAGTTCTTTCTGTGATTTCTCCCATTCTCCCAGCATTCTTCCAAAACTTTTTTTGTAAGATGCGTTTCTTTATGTCCTTTTAACACTACCCAATAATAAGCCATTAGCTGCATCCTCCTTAATTCTAACTCTCGACTTCCACTTGTACTGCCGCTACTGGTGAAGTTTTAATAGCACCACAGCACACTCTCAAGGCTTGTGATTGTATCACATCCAGTCTTTTTAATAAGGACTTGGCTGCTGACCCTATCACTATACTTCCATAGTCTAGTACAGATCACATATAAAATTCTCAAAGAGGAGTGACTAGCTCCCCATTCGCTTCCTGCCAAACATCTCATCACAATTATAAATTTTTTTGCATTCGTCTTCCATTTTCTTTATATGTTCTGCAAAATTCAATCTCACATCAAATGTTACTCCAAGAAATGTATAAGTCTCTACCCTTTCGAAATCTCTGCCATGTGTAACCCTGCTATGGGTAAGTACACACTAGGTTCGCTTATGTAAATACAGTAAATATACACAATGGTCTAACCCTAAATAAACAACTCAATGTTAATTTAGGCTCTGAAATTAATTAAAAAAACAACACTTCCATACAAAATAACACTCGTATTATTTGAACAACAAATACATAAAAAACTCAATAACAATAACAGGTGTGTAGGTGTGTGTGTGTGTTATCAGTGTAGGTGTATTACTGGATGAATTAAGGATCACCAGTTCTGTCAATTCAGTTCACGTTGCTGAGCTCAGATCAGTTCCAATTCACAAGTTTCTTTAGATTCCAAGTAAATAAAGTTCCTAGAAAAATAATTCCATACTGTAGGTCATATTTGCACAGGCCTACTGAAGACTGGATGTCTGTAAGGACGTCACCAATTCAAACTGGGTGGCAGGAATTCTAATAAACCAAAAACCTGGCCGAGATTCAATAAATGTTTTCCAATCCCAAACTAACAAAAATACAATTAACAATACTTTGGCACCGCTTCCTGATGCATAAGCTCTGCTTTTTCCTAATTTTGCACACTAGCAACAACAATTTAGGTAAGTTTATGCAGCTTAATAGCTCTTTAATATTAGCTCACAATCTCCATTACAATCTCCAGCTGCACTCTTGCACACACAGCCAGTGTATTGTGGGCTGGGGTTGGAGCTTGAAATATTTAGCCAATCACAATTATTTACACAGGACTGCTCAACTATTGTTAGGCAGATTTCCAATTTCAAGGAAGTCATATTATAATATGAAATCACAATAATTTTATATAATCATATATTTACATTATTAATTATAATGATTACATTCCTATAAGAACTGAACTTACACTTATTTTTAGTTTAACCCCCCCTGATTCTCTTTTTCTTGTAAAAATTACAGTTTGGGTCTTTTCAATGGAGAATCTAAATCCCCACTCAAATCCCCATTCCACTATTCTATCTATTGCTTCCTGCATTCTCCTTTTTATGCACTCAATATTTCTGCCTCTTTTCCATAGCGCCCCGTCATCAGCAAATAAAGACCTGCTAATTTCATACCTGGAAGTAAAAACGTAATTTATCATAATGATGAATAGAATTGTACACTACCTTGTGGTGTTCCATTTCCAATTGTATACTGGCTTGACATTTCAGCACCTATCCTTACTTGAATTCTCCTTTCATACAAAAAAATATTTTATACAAATAAACACCCTCCTGCCAATGCCTTGTTTATTTAGCTTTATTAATAACCCCTTCTTCCATAACATATCATATGCTTATGTCAATGAATACCGCCACTACTAACTCTCTGTTTGCTTATGTCTTTCTTATTTCAGTTTCTTATCTAACGATAACATCCACTGTATACCTCCCCTTCCTGAAACCACTCTGGTAATTTGATAATAACTCTCTTTTCTCTAGGGTATATGTTAATCTTTCTGCTATCATGCCCTCTATTATTTTACACAAGTTGGATGTCAGAGCTATTGTTACGAAAGGTAGGATTAAGAAGTGAGCAAGTGATGAATTAGTATTATAGATCCCAAGCAGATACAGTAACAATAATGGGTGCCCTGCCTTATGCAGTCTCCACTGATGGCTAATAAACATTGATACAAGTAGGCTATGGTTAAAGTGGAACTTATAAAGTCTTAAATGATTTTTTTCCCTTTTCAACGCATTATGCATTTACTCACCAATAATGGCTACCTTTTTAATTTGGTCCAGTCTCCAATTCGAAGGTGCCCAGCAGCAGATTCCGTACCATGGCAGTAGCAGAGGTGGCAAGGCGGGCTGCTCTCCACGCTTCTGCCTGGCAAAACACCCCAGAGCCCTTTATAACTTCAATCTGAAAAATTATTTCACATCACAATATTAATTTATTGGCAACTTTTAGAAACTTTTCATGTTTCATACTGATTCTCATGTTTAGCTTCCCAATAGTTAATAGGATTTTATGTATAAATGCAGATTAATGATAAAGATACATGCAGGGTAAAACTGCAAAACTACAAAATAAAAACTGAAAAAAGACGGACATTCAGAGTAAAACAGTGCAAGATAAAAAAATAAAAACTGTACAAAACATATATGCAGGGTAAGCATTGGTTGGAGCAATGTCCAAGCAGTGTACAGAAATATTTCTGTACGACTTCATTGTTTTGTGCTGTGTAGTATAGTATTGTAATAGCTGATCAGAGGGATCAACTCCCCATGTGCTGGTTGTACGCAGTCACAGGAAATGTCTTTGTAGTCCATGTACCAGTAATTTCACCCTCATCTTCACCGCGTCTACTGTATAAGCAGAATGGATGGTACAACACGTAGATACTTCTCGTGTGTCCATCCACTTCACAAATACAAGTGGTCCATCTGAACGGAGCTTGCGTGTCCTGATGTGAGGGGCTGGTGAAGGCAAGGGTGATGCAGACACATTCCTAAAAACAAATAAATAAAAAAATGTTAGCCTATACTGTTCAGAGTAAATGGATGTGCAATTAATATGGATGCACAATATATACAGTACAGAGATGACCAAAAATGTATCCACACTTCAACATGAAAAATATACATCTCTCTTCTGTAGGTCACATGACAGCATCAATGATGGTGATAGATAATACTACACACTGCTGCCATAATTCAATTTGAGTTTTAAAAAAGGCCATAGATAACAATTGTGAAAGTGTGTATACATTTTTGTGCCCCTCTGTATTTTTGATGGGCAATAGGCTGGGCAAATATCTGTTGATGGACAACAGACCATGTAGTGGATCTCAAACATTTACAACTGAGACATTAGTAAACACCATCCATTGGACATTACACACATATTGAACACATTCTAAACAATTACATCATATCAGGCATTTGTAAATACACGCTAAACAAAAGGGATTATATACATTTACACCAAAGAAATATTCATAAGCATCACTTAGCTACATAAGGCTGTATTTTAGCCACCTGGAACTAGCTTGTTTGTACTAAATAACATTACTGATAGCAGTGTTATAAGCTAACCAAAACAGAGCCAAATACACATTAGCAACCATAATCTAAAGCTATCCAAAACAAGGTGAAATACATTAGAACATTTATAAACATCTGTAAACTCCATAAGGCATTAGCTTAGCTATCGGGAAATATCATGTTTGTGCTACATGAGGCAGCATGTTAGCATGATTTACCTAAACTATATAAATGGCATTGAAAGCCAACATGTCACACAAGCTGACAAGAGCTAGCTGTAGTGAGGAAAATATTTACTAATATTAGTTTAATATTATCAGAATAAGAGTTATATGAGACTTAATAACTTACCCAGTGTAGCATGGGTCTATTCTCTGTTCAAAATGCTCCTGTTCGGCATCGGAGTCACACAGTCTGAGGTAAATGTAAACTCCTCCCACTTTCCAGGACATTCTGAAGAGTTTCCTCGGATGTGTAAGCGCGTGCCATCTTCCAAAACGTGCAGAAAACTCACTGAATCTGAGTGTTTTCAAACCTGTCTCTGTGTGTGTGTGTGTGTGTGTTGATCAGGCCGGTGTCCGGGGGCGTGGCCTAGTATGTAAATTACCCTGGCTGATTTCCGTGTGATTGGCGTGTGGGCGTGTCCTGCCTTGAGTTATTAGCAGATAAGTGCGACAGAAATTCTGTGCCTCTCCTTGGTTTCATACGGATTATATAAACTGAGAATATTTGTTTTCAATGTGACTTGCATCATTTAAAAGTAGACACTTTAAGATATATAGATATATTTCTCATTTCTCATTTCAGTTAATTTTAGTGACGTGTTTCAAAAAGATTTTCACGGAGACTGAGGTTTCATATATGTGCATACAGTATATCCTCATATACTGTATGTGGGCAATTAGGATACCAATTTCATGTGTTCGCACATAAGTTTTTTGCATTTTTTTAAAGTTAGTTCTTAGTTATTGCCTTGATAATAGAAAATATGAGCTAGGCATCATGTATGACAGTTGCCAAAGTGAGATATGAGCTAAAATGACCAGATCCTGCCATAGGAGACATATCTTGTATGTACATATAGGGCTTATATGTGGATATAAAGAAGCAATACAGGAGACCTATATGGCCTGTATATGCACATATATGCACCTCAATGTTGCCTACATGTGGCATATATACGCATATATGCAGCATATATATTATCAAATATATGCATATATACTGCATATAGGTTTCATATATGCGCATATATCCTCATATAGGTTCTTTCCATGTGGGCCATAAAAGTCAAAATCTTTATTTTGACAAAAAGACACATAAAGAAATACCTGTGCATACACAAAATCTATGTCTGTCACAAAAACTGAGGCTGCACCAACACAGATGAACACAATTAGGCAGGTTAACATAGCTCTCTGCGCCGCCGCCAATTGCGAACGACCCATCTGTAATGGTGCCATACTTCTGTTAGACAAGGTTGGTTCAACATAACATTTTGCTCTGACAGGTGTAGTTTGCAGAAAAGATTCAGATAAATTGACAGCATCATCAAACTTTCGTGCTTGTGCAGGTGTAACTGCACATGATGGGAATACGGTGGGAGAAATGGAAACACAATCATTGTTCACATCAGCTACTGGTTTTACTGTCACAATAGGGCGAGGGAAAACAACACCACCTGCCAGATCATTTCCCAGAATTACCTGAACTCCTTCAACAGGGAGTTCGGTACAAATACCAACACATACTTCTCCCTTCACTATTTCTGTTTCAAGGTAGATCTTATGAAGTGGAACTGTAATACAGCCTGCTCCTATGCCACGTAAAATAATATCCGTGCCTGTGTAGGTTTTCTGAGACAGTGAAAGTGTACCAGCTAACATAAGAGTCTGTGCTGCACCTGTATCTCGCAGAATAGACACTGATCTGCGAACGCCTTCAGGGCTGTCTGCCACTGACCCTTGTAACATGAAAGGCTTATATACTTCCACCGTTTGTTCAGGTAAGACATGTTTTACTTGCCTTTTAACAAAACCCACAGACTTGGACTTTACAGCTGTGTTTTTATTCTTCCAGGCCGCACAGTCTTAAATCAGATGATCAGCACTTAAACAATAAAAACATACTCTACCTCCCCCTGATCGATACTGAGAAGTTCTAAAAGTACTCCCTCTTGCAGGTTTCACACTGCCTGCTGAAGGTTTCACCTGCCCTTCAACCCCACGGACAGCAAATTTATCCATTCTCACAGTAAGAGAGAATACAGTATGGTGCGTCAACTCAAATTCATCAGCCAATACAGCAGCTGCTGACAATGACGTGACTTTTTGCTCATTTAAGTGCAATACAACATTTTCATAGACACAATCCTTAAAATCCTCCAACAGGATTAACTCTTTAAGAGCCTCAAAAGTGGTAGCTTTAGTTGCAGCACACCACTTTTCAAACAGTGTTTGCTTTTCACGGGCAGATTCCACAAATGTTTGTCTGTCTGTCTTTTTATGGGACCTAATTTTTTGTCTATAAGCCTCTGGCACTAATTCATACGCATGTAGAACAGTTTGCTTGACCGTGTCGTAATCCAGGCTTTGTTCAACAGGCAAGGCAGAGCACACATCCTGTGCTTTACCAGTCAATTTGCATTGTAACAAGAGAGCCCACATTGCTCTCGGCCACTGTAACGTGGCTGCCACACGTTCAAAGGCTATGAAATAGCTATCCACCTCGGTCTCTCTAAAAGGAGGTACTAAAACAATATGCTTGCTTACGTCGAAATGGGGTGGGGAGGTAGTCCCTGGGGCAGAAACTGGAGAAGAAGAGCCCGGCGCAGCCGTTGCAGGTAACTGTGCGGATGGAGAAGCAGGGGAACTGTGCGGATGGAGAAGCTCCCGCAACCGTAACCTTTGAGCCTCTGTTTCCTCTCGTTTTATTTCCAGCTCCACCTCCCTCGTTTTAAGAACCAAAAGTTGGTTTGATTCCCCAATTGGTGATGTTATTGCTGGTGGTGTAGTTCCCTTATGCTTGGGGGGCGTGGAGGGCGACTGCGGCGCAGGTAATGGCCTACCATCGACCTCCGTCAGCGTTGAAGCGTCCTTGTCCTCAGCACACTCTCCAGGCTCTCCAGGCAAAATCTGCTGTTCAATTAATTTGTCAAGCAATATTCTTTTAACCTCTCTTTTAAGACCTCTGCGTGGCACCGCAACTTCAAAAAAGTCAGCAATGTTAAACAAATCATCTTTACGGCACTGGTCAAATTGTTCTATGGTAGGAGCCAGTGTAAAGGCAATTAGGTCAAACGCCATTGTTCTACCACTACTGTCCAACCTAAGAAGGCAGCCAAACAAACAAAAAGGCAGGGTATACTCTGCAACAAACAATCCACCACTTGGTAGCCAGAAACTGGCAAAGGACGAGTCCACACTTGTTAGCCAGTTAATTGCAACGGACAAGCCCCCACTTGTTAGCCAGTGACTGGCAAAGGACGAGCCCCCACTTGTTAACCAGTGACTGGCAACGGACGAGCCCCCACTTGTTACGACCCCCGGTCTAGGGTCAAGGGACGCAACAAAGAAAATAATAAATTTATAAGAAATAAATAATCTTGCAACCAAGATTTCGTGCGTGGTTTTTATTTTCACACACATGCACATACACATACAGGAAGCGCTGAGCTTCAGGATTGAGCCAAGGCCAAAACAATAAACAACCCCCCCTCCTCTATCTCCACCCTCAAACTAACTAAACTACCAAAGGAAAAGATTGAAATCAAAATACAAAAACTAAACTAACTTCCTAACTATTTATGCAAAACAGGAGAAAACGGGGGACAACAAAAATGGCGCCCAACCCCTACTGCTTCCTTGAAACTATATACAACAAAAAGAATAAACAATATATATAGTGGTGTGAAAAACTATTTGCCCCCTTCCTGATTTCTTATTCTTTTGCATGTTTGTCACACTTAAATGTTTCTGCTCATCAAAAACCGTTAACTATTAGTCAAAGATAACATTCATTCATTCATTTTCTATACCGCTTAATCCTGTGTTCAGGGTCGCGGGGGACCTGGAGCCTATCCCAGGAGACTTCGGGCAATAGGCAGGGTACACCCTGGACAGGGTGCCAATCCATCACAGGGCACACACACATACACACACTCACACACCCAATCACACACTACGGGCAATTTTAGGAACGCCAATTAGCCTAACCTGCATATCTTTGGATTGTAGGAGGAAACCGGAGTACCCGGAGGAAACCCACCAAGCACGGGGAGAACATGCAAACTCCATGCACACAGAGACGGGAATCGAGCCTGGCCGGGGAATCGAACCGAGAGGAGGTGCAAGGCGACAACCCTGGAGGTGCAAGGCGACAGTGCTAACCACTACACCACCGCGCCGCCCCCCCCTTGTTAAAAAATAACTTAACTGTAGCTTATCACACCTGAGTTCAATTTCTGAAGTGAACCCCAGGCCTGATTACTGCCACACCTGTTTCAATCAAGAAATAACTTAAATAGGAGCCACCTGAGACAGAGAAGTAGACCAAAAGCACCTCAAAAGCTAGGCATCATGCCAAGATCCAAAGAAATTCAGGAACAAATGAGAACAAAAGTAATTGAGATCTATCAGTCTGGTAAAGGTTATAAAGCCATTTCTAAAGCTTTGGGACTCCAGCAAACCACAGTGAGAGCCATTATCCACAAATGGCAAAAACATGGAACAGTGGTGAACCTTCCCAGGAGTGGCCGGCTGACCAAAATTACCCCAAGAGCGCAGAGACAACTCATCCGAGAGGCCACAAAAGACCCCAGGACAACATCTAAAGAACTGCAGGCCTCACTTGCCTCAATTAAGGTCAGTGTTCAGGACTCCACCATAAGAAAGAGACTGGGCAAAAACGGCCTGCATGGCAGATTTCCAAGGCGCAAACCACTTTTAAGCAAAACAAACATTAAGGCTTTTGGGAAAATACCTTGTGGACCGACGAGACAAAAGTTGAACTTTTTGGAAGGTGCGTGTCCCGTTACATCTGGCGTAAAAGTAACACAGCATTTCAGAAAAAGAACATCATACCAACAGTAAAATATGACGGTGGTAGTGTGATGGTCTGGGGTTGTTTTGCTGCTTCAGGACCTGGAAGGCTTGCTGTGATAGATGGAACCATGAATTCTACTGTCTGCCAAAAAATCCTGAAGGAGAATGTCCGGCCATCTGTTCGTCAACTCAAGCTGAAGCGATCTTGGGTGCTGCAGCAGGACAATGACTCAAAACACACCAGCAAATCCACCTCTGAATGCCTGAAGAAAAACAAAATGAAGACTTTGGAGTGGCCTAGTCAAAGTCCTGACCTGAATCCTATTGAGATGTTGTGGCATGACCTTAAAAAGGCGGTTCATGCTAGAAAACCCTCAAATAAAGCTGAATTACAACAATTCTGCAAAGATGAGTGGGCCAAAATTCTTCCACAGCGCTGTAAAAGATTCGCTGCAAGTTATCGCAAACGATTGATTGCAGTTATTGCTGCTAAGGGTGGCCCAACCAGTTATTAGGTTCAGGGGGCAATTACTTTTTCACACAGGGCCATGTAGGTTTGGATTTTTTTCTCCCTAAATAATAAAACCCCTCATTTAAAATCTGCATTTTGGGTTTACTTGTGTTATCTTTGACTAATAGTTAAATGTGTTTGATGATCAGAAACATTTTGTGTGACAAACATGCAAAAGAATAAGAAATCAGGAGGGGGGCAAATAGTTTTTCACACCACTGTATACAATATTTACAATGAAAAAAGAAACTATATACAATAGCGGGAGGAACACTTCCATCCACGCTTACACAAAAACAAGAAAGAAAACCCAAAACAAATAAAGGAAGGAGAGAGTGTAAGGCGCGACACACAGGCTCTCTCTCCAACCAAACAAACAAACAATAACACACACAGTCAATCACTCAATCAAACAATCACTCAATCAAACAATCACTCAATCACACTCCAACACTCAAACAACCAACCAATAACCAACAATCAATTTTTGAGCACGTAAGTCACACCAAAGTATAAGTCGCGCCTTCCTGCTTCCACTCGCCAGCTTAAAAGGTCGCGCAGATCAACGGCCAGCCATTCAAATTCAAATTCAAATTTTATTAGTCACATACACAATCATACACAGTATAATATGCAGTGAAATGCTTTTATACGACCGCCAGTGACCTTAAAAAAAAGAAAATAAGAAAATAAAATCTTGTACGTAAAATAAATAATCAATAAAAAGGAAATACTAAAGAAATAATTTTAACTAGTAAAATTTGTAAAATTAACTGTGCATAAGGGCATAATAAAATATTGCAAAAATATAGAAATATGGTATTAAAGTGTCAGTGGTTGTGCAAATATGCATGAAAGGTGACATGTGCAATTGTCCAGATGTATGAGTATTTAGTGCAAGTGTGTATGAATGTGTCCATGATTGTCCAGTCAGTGTTGTGAGCTTAAAAGATGTTATTAGTCCTGTGTGGAGGTGTGATTGAGAGACCTTATCGCCTGCGGGAAGAAGCTCCTCCTCAGTCTCTCTGTGTTGGCCTTTAGGGAGCGGAATCTCTTCCCAGACCGCAACAAAGAGAACAGTCCATTACTGGGGTGACTGAGGTCCTTCATGATCTTCCTGGCCTTAGTCCAGCACCGCTTGCTGTAGATGGAGTGCAGGTCAGGGAGTTCAGTGCGGATGATGCGTTCGGCTGATCGCACCACCCTCTGTAGAGCTCGTCTGTCCTGCATGGTGCTGTTCCCGAACCAGGTCGTGATGTTTCCCGTCAGGATGCTCTCTATGGTGCAGGAGTAGAAGTTCCTGAGGACCTTGGAGGGCAGTCTAAAGTCTCTCAAGAGTCTGAGGTGGTAGAGACGCTGCCGGGCTTTTTTCACCACGGTGTTGATGTGACATGATAGGTCCTGCGTGATGTGAACACCGAGGTATCTGAAGCTGTCCACTCTCTCCACTGGGCTCCTGTTGATGACGGGGGTCTGGTAGTTCCTCTCCTGCTTTGTACTAAAGTCCACTATCAGCTCCTTTGTCTTACTGACGTTCAGGAGGAGATTGTTCCTCTGGCACCAGTTCTCCAGATTTCCAATCTCCTCTAGGTAGTCCGACTCATCATTGTTGGTGATCAGTCCGACCACGACGGTGTCGTCAGCAAACTTGATGATGGAGGTGGAGTTGGTAGTGGCCACGCAGTCGTGGGTGTACAAAGAGTACAGCAGAGGGCTCAGAACACAACCCTGGGGGGCTCCAGTGCTGAGAGTGAGTGTAGCTGAGACATGTCCGCCCATCCTTACTGCCTGTGGTCTGCCAGTCAGAAAATTGGAGATCCACTGACATATAGATGAGCTCAGTCCCAGGTGCTCCAGCTTGGTGGTGAGTGTGGAAGGAATTATTGTGTTAAAAGCAGAGCTGTAGTCGATGAAGAGCATTTTAACATAATTCCCTTTCCTAGTGTCCAGGTGAGTGAGTGATGTGTGGAGGAGATGAGAGATTGCATCGTCTGTGGAGCGGTTCTGACGGTATGCAAACTGTAGTGGGTCCAGTGTGTCGGGTAGTGAAGAAATGATGAAGTCTCTGATAAGGCGTTCAAAGCACTTCATCACTACTGAGGTGAGAGCTACAGGGCGATAGTCATTGAGAGAAGCAGGATGTGGTTGCTTTGGAACAGGAACAATAATGGACTCTTTGAAGCATGTGGGGATCACCGACTGAGATAAAGAGATGTTGAATATCTCAGTGAACACAGGTGCTAGCTGGTCTGCGCAGGCTCTGAGAATACGACCTGAGATGCCGTCTGGTCCTGCTGCTTTCCTGGTGTTCACTCTCTTGAAGGCTCTCCTCACGTCGTGCTCGGAGATGATGAGCGCGTTCCCGGTGCCGACTGTGTCTTCCTGTCTGCAGCCGTTAGCGCCGCTAGCATTAGCGCCATTAGCATTAGCGCCGTTAGCATTGGCGCCGTTAGCATTAGCATTGCTAGCGTCTTTAGCTGCAGCCTCGAAGCGAGCGTAAAATGTGTTCAGCTCGTCTGCCAGAGTCGCGTCCGCGTTCGTCATACCGGATGTTGGTGCTTTGTAGTCCGTTATTGTTCTCAGTCCCTGCCACAGGCTCCTAGAGTCACTCTGTTGAAGCTGTGACTCTAGTTTTCTCCCGTAGCGCTGCTTCGCCTCTTTCACTGCCTTCCGGACGTTATATGACGCAGCCTTGTACGGTTCCATGTCCCCCGATGCAAGTCCCGTGTTGTAGGCAGCTGTGCGAGATCTCAGAGCGTCGCGGATGGTTTTATCCACCCACGGCTTCTGGTTGGGAAACGTTCTGATAGTCTTTTTCTCTACCGTATCGTCTGCCAGCTTTTCAATAAATCCCACAACCGCTTCCGTAAACACGCTGACGTCATCATCGGAGCTGTTTCTAAACATGTCCCAGTCTGCGTCATCGAGTGCGTCCTGTAACGCGGCCACCGATTGGTCCGTCCAGTGCGCGACCTCCCTCAGGACCGGAACTTCCTGTTTCAGCCTTTGTTTATATTTTGGCATGAGGAAAATGGCGGCGTGGTCGGATTTACCAAACGCTGGACGAGATTGTGCCTTGTAACCGTCTTTGACCGTGGTATAACAATGGTCCAGTGTCCTTTCGCCCCTGGTGGGGCAGGTGATGTGCTGATAAAAGTTCGGCGCTGCGCGTTTGAGGTTGACACTATTAAAATCCCCCGCCACAATGAGCGCAGCGTCCCGGTGTTGTGTCTGGTGCTGTGTGAGCGCCTCATGCAGCTCGCATAAGGCAGTTTCAGTGTCCGCTTGTGGAGGTATGTAAACGGCGCTGATTATGACCGATGTGAACTCCCGTGGAAGATAAAATGGACGACACATGATGGACAGTAGTTCCAGATTTGCTGTGCAGGAGCGTGTAAGAGGAACAACGCTCGCGCTGTTGCACCAGCTGTTGTTCACCATTAAACACATGCCGCCTCCCCTTGACTTCCCCGAGTCCCGCGTCCTGTCCATGCGGTGAACCGAGAAGAACTCGGCCGGCTGTATGGCGTGGTCTGGCACCGCTGGGTTCAGCCATGTCTCGGTGAAGCAGAGGAGATTACAGTCCCGAATGTCTCTCTGGAACTTTATCCTGGCCCTGAGGTCATCCAGTTTGTTCTCCAGTGACTGGACGTTGGCGAGCAGGATGCTAGGCAGAGGTGTGCGGTGTGCACGGGCTCAGAGCCGGTTCCTCACGCCAGCTCGTTTCCCTCGGGTCCGTCGCTTCGCGTCGCGTCCATTGTTCTCCCTCAGGATCTCACTCGGCCAGCTCGGATCCGGAGTTAAAACCGTCGAATTGTGAGTACATTGAAACATAGAAACAAGAGTGTCTCTATCATACCTACAGATGTCGCCCTTAAAACCCTGCGTGTTTTCCCGCGGGATGCCGCAATTTAGCGCGCGGCGCGCCGCGTCTTGCCGGAGGCAACATTCGGGAATTTTAAATAAATGTGTTGCGCTTCACTAAATATCCGCCAGATGGCGCATGGAAGGACTTTATCTAAAAGCCGGACCAAGTACAACAATGAATGTAAGAACGCGGATGAACAGTGCTGAAGCGAACATGAATTTTATTTTGTTTTATAATAGATCTTTCATGATGAATGAGTGTATATGTGCTTCACATTATCAAACACAGGCAAAGGAGACAGAAATTATTGAGGGATCCACTGAAAAAAGTAAACCTAGTTTAATGTGTTTTTTTTCTCATTCCATTAGTAAAAAAAATAATTTGCTCTTTTTAACTGAAGTGTCTAATTTATGCTTATGGGTGAATCTTTTTTTTTTTTTTTAGTATAATGCTGTTTACAGCAGGAAACCAAAGTGAAATATTTCATTTTGATCAAGGTACTCTTATTAGGTTGAGTGTGATTTGCGCATGCGCAGTCTTTAGACCATAGTTTTGCCGGTATAATTTTATTTCCGCCTCAAACCGGAGCATGACGTTGAAACAAGTAAGGAAGGATATCAGAACCTGTATTTCAGTTACTGTTAGTTAAAGCCCCTGATTAAACTTAAATCTAATCCATTCACAAAGGACATTTCTGCTTCAAACCGTGTCTCATGACGCAGCATTTTCACGGACTGAATCACATGCGGGTGGAGATTCTCAAAGAAAACTCATTTAAACCAGGTAAGAAAGCAAACTCATGTCATTTCTATGTTAAATGTATCTCTTCTATGAGCAAATTCATGATTTATGTCAGGAACAACTACTTTGTAGATTGAGTTTTGTGTCCGTGTTTGCTACTGTAGCTAAAACCACCTATATTACCTGCATTAGCATTAGCTAACTAACGTGGTGATTTTCAAAAACACCGGAGTTTATACAGTAAGTCAGCGGCGCCGAAGAAAATAATTATATTTAAGTACCGTTGGTTAACGATGTAAAAATTAATAGGAAAGTGACGTAAACATAGAACAAGCTAATTTGGAGTGAGTGCTGTTTGTAGTGTACTGTTTTCTATACTTTATACACACTGTAATTAAGATTTGCTAACATAAGAACTTGAGCCAGTCCAGTTTTTGTTTTTACCTTTTTTTTTTTTTTTTTAAGATCAGTAATGAGTTTCTGAGAATTATATCTGCTCCACTTCCAGCAAGATTACTGGTTTCCTTGGACAAGCAACACTACAAACTAATTGAGATCATCAGAAACTAGGGAGGAACCCGTCAGAGAGAGAAGACCAGAGAGATATAATCTTCATCTTCAAGTTCTTGATCTGGTATGTATGGTACGGTTCAGGACCAGGGAGGGAGCCGGAGACAGCAGAACAAAGAGATGATATTGCCAGCACCAGCACAGGGAGCACAGTTTTTAGTTTAGATCTCATGTTTACATTTTATTGTATGTTGATGGCTTGACTGTAAACAACAAACAATGCAATAAATGTATAAAAATATATATATATTTATTGTCTCTTTCCAGGACCAGGCATATCGTTCAATTATTTTTTGGCCAAATAGGCAGCCGTAACAAGAGGTGAGGGCGTGCGCGTCATCACATGTGCTTACCCGACTCTGCGTTCACCGTAAACTTCAATATACATAGACGTTTATATTTTTGTTTATTTGTATATGTATGTTATTAATTTTACTTTTTTAGAGATTGTATGTGCGTGCACGGAGAGTATGTGTTGATAAGTTTATGTGGATAAGTTGATAAGTGTATCAGAAAGCATTAAAATGTTCATTTGAATTAAATTGACACACACACGTCTGTATATACAGTATATCAATTACATATATATCAATTTCATTAGTTCGTTCATTCTATTTGAAGCTTCGGATGTTTTTTTTTTTTTTTTTTTTTTTTGGTTTGGTTAGATTAGTTCTGAACTCGCTTCCGTGAAACTATCGCTAAAACAATGTACTGAGCCCTCCTGAGGATATAAAGCTTTATTATTGTGTTTGAATAAATATTCAGATCTACCACAGCAGGTAATAAACTATGGTGTGTCATAACCGAAGCAAACACCACGATTATGCCTCGTTTCGTTCGACGGGAACGTGGTTCACTTGGCTGCGGTGTATTATAAACCTGTGGAATGTTTCACTGTTTATGCTCACATAAGAGGAACAAAAGCTCAATGAGGACACGCACACACATAGACGCACACACACAGACACACACACACTCCCCTGAGCCCTCGGGAAACATCCAATCACCGTCGGTATACAAATGAGTCAAGACGTAGCCTAACGTGGTGTCGTGTCGGATTTCAGTGGTCATGGAGTGGGAAGACTTTGAAGAAGCTGCAGTGACAGTGAACAGCTGAACAACTTCACTTTTCCGTTTACCTCTGAGGAAAAAAAGCTGTATTTTGTTTGTTTATATCTAGAATTTTTATAGTAGTAAGAGAGAGTTATAGTTTGGTCTGTATTGTTGTTCGCACCCTTGTAGAGAATAAATAAATGAATAACACCTTCATATCCCCTCTCAAGAGTGTCATAGTCCATTGTTAGTTTTAATGATCTGGCTGAAACTAATTATCACTACATAAGTACCCTAACACCATTGATCATGAGTCTCAGCTGAACCTAATTCTATACTTGTAACAGAAAATGTAGATGCAGATTCCAAATGTGTATTTATATAATAGATAGATAGATAGATAGATAGATAGATAGATAGATAGATGTGTGTGTGTGTAGGCTCTACGCAGGGGCAAGAGAGGGCAGCGCACCCTTAAATGTCTGCACATGTTAATATATTCCTAAAATGTATGTATTACAAGTTGATGAACTGATCTGCGGTAGCGATGACGTCACAGTCCGACAGCTTTAGAATGATGTTTGATCAGGTCTACTGTATATTCTGAACATAGAACTGCAAAATGTCTGATACAGTACTTTGGGGGAAACAAAGACTTAAACTGTTAAGTAATAACATTATTAATAACAAATATGTAATAGTTTTGATATTTGAAAATTTTTTATTTTAATGTAAAAGGACTATAGATAGAGACTTATAAGCAGCTGGTGTATCCGGGTTGTTTAATGAACTTTAAGCAAAAAGACAACATGTATTCATCTGTTTTATATAAATTACTGTTTTAACTTTGACTAGTTTTGGAAGAATAAATTGAATTGTTAAAGTCATGTTTTGCGTGTTTTAATTTTGGGGGATTGTTTGGGTATTTAAAAATTGTTTAGTTGAACCAACAACTTCAATGGGCAAAAAATGGGACACAACTTTGTTTTAAATAGTCAAAGAGTTGGGCTGAAAATAATAATAATTATTATTGATCATAGAAACAAATGAAACCAGTTAAACACTTGATTATATGTATTTGTGTTTGTGATTGTGACCCATAATAATTTTTTCTCAGTATAAATAAATGTTTTGGGTTTTAAGAACTCCAAAAGAGCAACGACAAACTTGGTATTCTCCATTGAGGTTTCACCTTCCACTCCTGGTGTTAATTGCTCTGTGTGTGCGTGTGTGTTTTTGGCGGGGGGATGGGTGTGTGTGTGTTTTCGGCTGTTCAGCAGTTCTAAACACAAGCACAGTTTTTGTCCTTAACTAAAATACTTCAATACGTTAATAATGAATTTATTTTGTTGAATAAGGTAACAAGCGATATTTAAACCAAACCAGTAAGTTAAGTAAGTGTTCCATACATTAAAGTACTGTGTATAACCAAGTGCCCTAGCAAACACAGTTACAGTACAGTTTACAGTACAAACAGAGTGTGTGCGCTGGGGGGATTGGAAGGTGAGTGAGAATACTCATTTACAAGACAAAAGACGGTCAGAGGCAGCGCCGTTCTAGACCAGACAACACGGGGTGGGGGGAGGGGGGCATCATGTTCGAGCACTGTTTTTACCTGGCCTTACTGTATAGTAACAGTATTGTATTTGCTGAATTGTGTTGAGGCACGCAAACCCCCAGACCACAATAAGGTGGCAATCCCTCAGGGGGAAACTAAAAAATAAATATATATATATATATATAATTATATAATAAAATATCCTTAATCCAGATTTTATCAATGACATAACATTTATCTAAGCTGGATGGTCAAATTCTCAAAAACGTTTAACCTAAAGTAAGACTTAACACACTATAACTAAAATATTTACAAAACTGAAAGGTTGTCTTATGAATAATAAAAAACAGAAACTAAATTAAAACAGATGGGCTGTTGAACAGATCATAATATGTTTTATGTTTTCTGATTATAAATGATATATGGGTTGATTTTAGAAAGGCTAAATCAAATAGCTAGTTTTGGTAATGTCAGTCCAGTAACTATACTATGTAAAAGTAATTATAATATGAATTAATTAAGGGCAGGACCTAACCTAATGTTAATAATTTACACCATGATAACATTAGTATTCATGTTTTTGTATTTTTGTATTAACATTTTAAATGTTCAAATGAACGTTTCAGAGTATATAATTTGTCGTGTCATCTGTGATTGAGACCCATGAGTTAAATTGAAATATTTTTTATAGGTAGTAAGCCAGGTTTTAGTAACCTGCTTTAGTAATGGGCTCTAAAAGACAATGGAACATTACAGAACGTGCGAGTTGACGCCCATGCACAGATTAAAATGTTCATTTGAATTAAAATGACACACGCATGTCTGTGTGTGTATATATATATATATATATATATATATATATATATATATATATATATATATATATATATATATACACCCTAAAAAATGCTGGGTTAAAAACAATCTGGGTTGTTTTTAACCCAGCTGCTGGGTAAATATAGGACTAACTAAATGCTGGGTTAATTTAACCCAGCAAGATGGGTTAAATATTCAATCCAAATGCTAGGTCATATTTAACTATAATGCTGGGTTAATTCTACCACATAAATGGTTCAAATGTTCTACCCATATGTTTGGGGTTTGTTGGTTCATTTTAACTGGAATGTTGGGTTAATTCTACCTCACAAATAGGTTATTATTATTTTCATGTTTTACAGTGAATCTGTAAAAAAAACACCCATGTCTATTAAACAGTTAAATTATTTTGATATACTTGCCTATTACAAAAAAACATACATATATGCAATAAACACCATCCTATTACATGTTCTTAGAAAAAAAATTATTTTTCAAAAGCACAAGAACAGATAATCAACAGCGACATCATTACTATACTATCATTGATAAGGGCGGGATGGAGTAATTGCACAAATAGACTGAGGCAGCTTCTACAGAGCAGGATCTCTCTGTGACTTCAGATATCTTTTCTGAAGAACAAAACTATCCAGCTATTTTTTTTTTGGTTTGGTTAGATTAGTTCTGAACTCGCTTCCGTGAAACTATCGCTAAAACAATGTACTGAGCCCTCCTGAGGATATAAAGCTTTATTATTGTGTTTGAATAAATATTCAGATCTACCACAGCAGGTAATAAACTATGGTGTGTCATAACCGAAGCAAACACCACGATTATGCCTCGTTTCGTTCGACGGGAACGTGGTTCACTATTATAAACCTGTGGAATGTTTCACTGTTTATGCTCACATAAGAGGAACAAAAGCTCAATGAGGACTAAACCAATGATTTCGGTAACTCCACTGAGTGTAACATCTGCATAGTGACACTGAACATCTTCACTTTTCCGTTTACCTCTGAAAAAAAAGCTGTATTTTGTTTGTTTATATTTAGAGTTTTTATAACAGTAGAACAAGTACCCGCGCGGACGCACACACATAGACACACACACACACAGACACACACACATAGACACACACACAGACACACACACATAGACACACACACAGACACACACACTCCCCTGAGCCCTCGGGAAACATCCAATCACCGTCGGTATACAAATGAGTCAAGACGCAGCCTAATGTGGTGTCGTGTCGGATTTCAGTGGTCACGGAGTGGGAAGACTTTGAAGAAGCTGCAGTGACAGTGAACAGCTGAACAACTTCACTTTTCCGTTTACCTCTGAGGAAAAAAAGCTGTATTTTGTTTGTTTATGTCTAGAATTTTTATAGTAGTAAGAGAGAGTTATAGTTTGGTCTGTACTGTTCTTCGCACCCTTGTAGAGAATAAATAAATGAATAACACCTTCATATCCCCTCTCAAGAGTGTCATAGTCCATTGTTAGTTTTAATGATTTGGCTGAAACTAATTATCACTACATAAGTACCCTAACACCATTGATCATGAGTCTCAGCTGAACCTAATTCTATACTTGTAACAGAAAATGTAGATGCAGATTCCAAATGTGTATTTATATAATAGATAGATAGATAGATGTGTGTGTGTGTGTGTGTGTGTAGGCTCTACGCAGGGGCAAGAGAGGGCAGCGCAACCTTAAATGTCTGCACATGTTAATATATTCCTAAAATGTATATATTACAAGTTGATAAACTGATCTGCGGTAGCGGAAAAATCCGCTGAAATAGGACAGGCACACTAACCCGCACACACACACATACACACGCGCGCGCACACACACACACACACAGACACACCTCCCTTGAGCCCTGCGTCTGTCGGATTTCAGCGGTCACGGAAAGACTTTGAAGCAGTTTATATATGAATCTAAGCTTGAACTTATCAGCATTGTAAATATATAATACTTTTCAAATAAAATCGCTATTACTTTGACCCTGAAGTTTAGTTTAGCACACACAAAAAAACAGAAAAGTCATTTCTGGTAAATCAACGGAATGTGTAGTTTATTTACAGTAATTCATTAAAAAATGAATATACATTGTACAGTACACGGTAAACACGGGAAAGATTACAAAATGAAAAAACAAACAGTGTCTACTTTATAAACAGCTTAGTATGTGCGTCGAGATGCTGAAATCCCTTGCATGTTTTTGCTTCCAAGTGGAGAGATATTTGACCGATAGCCTAGAACAAAAGATCTATAGGTGTGATCACAACCCCCTCCGACCGACCGTGCCATCAATCACTGACCACCTCAGAAGTTCCCTCCAATGTATGGCTGCAATACTTGTTTTGCAAGTATTTTTAACACCATTCAAAGGCTTCAAAGGGGCAGTTATCGGCTATGACACGTTGAAGGAGAACTTAATAGTTCTCAAAAATAGTGTAAATGTCTGCAACAATCACTAACCATTAAAATGTTTTTTTTTTTGTAATTAAACACGAAAATATTAATTATATTTCCATATATATACATACACACACACACACACAAGGGCGTAGGTTTGCTACCTATTACTCCCTATAATAATGTAAACATTGCTAATTTATGTTTTGGAAAGAAACTTAAGTAATTATTTCATCTATATCTTTCATAAATCACACAACTAAAATATAATTAAACAGTTTATTCGCCAACATTACCAAATATTTGTGACATTCACAGTCTAGATCCAAGTTGTCTTTTTAATAAAAGTGCATTCAGCTAAATTTTGCATCCATAGAAAAAAACTGCACGGCACCAGGGCCTGAAATACTTGTTTTAAACAAAATTGTGTAAAATAATAAATAAATAAAATACAGCATTCATTTAGAAATAAAATGCAGCAGAAAATACTTTAAACAAACTGTAGAATAAACGTTAAAACGTAATAGCCCTCTGAAGCAGTGAAGTTGCAACTTTCAAATCAGCACTCTGGACTAGTGCACTTAAAAGTATGCCATTGAAACCTTAATGCATGAAAACATTTTAAGCTGAACATGTAAACACAACATGTAAACACTTGTAGTCAAGCCAAATCAAATGTTTTAAGATGATAACTTCATCTTTAAAGCTTGCACTTTTGGTGATAGCTTAATCCCATCAAGTTCTAGAAGAACTTTCTGAAAATAGCCTCTCCTTCAAGGATTATGGATACACCAACCGGTTCTTCCCCTTCAACAGCACGGACGACAAGGATTTTAAGAAGGTGTCACTTCGTCTGTCCCCCTGCATAAAATTTACAAGAAAATAAATCATTTATTTTGAGAAGCAAAAAAAATCTGAATTGCTTCAACCTGTGCTGACTTCATTGAGAAAAAAATAATAATAAAAATAAATGATGATAAAAAAATGACCATCACTTCATATACTTCATATTGTTAAACTTGGGTTAAATTGCTTTATCTTGCATCAGTAAAACATGGCATGAGATGGCTTTACAGTGTCAGGAAATCCTATGATGAATGCTGAGTTTGTATTTAAAGGGTTAGTCCAAACATGAAAATTCGTTCAATAATTACTCATTTATATATACATTTGCATTTATATGCTTCTGTCCAATACAACAAACACTATATTCAAGGTATTAATAAATTGTATAATTAATAAGAAAACAATGCTTTACCAGGCAATCATCAAAGAGATCCTCTTCAGATTCACGTCTCATCTTTACACTTTGTTTCTGTGAAAATATTTACATTGTATCATTACATAATCTTTTATTCGTACAACTACATTCAGGCATTTCTTCATCTTTTGTAAGTTTGCCTTTATCCAAAGCAAATTACAAAAGAGGAAGGCGTCAAGCAGTGCTACTAACACAAAGTTTCTGACACCGTTAGAAAATACAAGATAGAACAGTGAGGGATTAAGGAAAAAGTGAGAAGCAAGAATCATGTGTGCAAAGATTAAGCATGTAGGGTCACAGGATGACTCGACTTATTTTTATTGTCTGCAATGCGATTTAGACAAATTAGAACTGCGGTAAAGCCAGCCGCGGTTCAGAAGAACACGGTCAAGCCAGCCGCGATTGATTTTAGTGTGCGCACATATTACAGTGATTACGGTAGTTTCAGGACCGACACAGAGACAACGCGCTTTCAGAGCGCTTTTCATTTAGACGCCCAGGACTGAGAGATAATACAACATGCTCGTCAATTTTTACTTGCTTATTTATTTGCATTTCTGCTTTAATATCCGTGTTATTTATTGGTGACTTTGACGGTTGTCTGTTACAATATTTTTCTTAAATATTCACCATTCAAATAATTGTTTTATGTAGATAAGTTACAGCAGAATTCGTAGAAAACAGACAAAATAATGTATTTAGTCTTTCTAAATACCAGAATTGATTTTTATTTTGTTTTACTGTTCAAAAGTAGCAGTTATTCTTCAATGAATGTTTTCTATAATGAGGATTAACGTCTGCTTTGGAAGAGAGGTCAAATAAACAAATGTTCACAATGGGGAAAAAAAGTTAAATAAAATGCCTTTATTTCACTTCAGAGACCTATGAAAAAATAAATTCTAGTAAGTATAAAACGCCATGGTCAGTTTTTATCCCATATAATGTACACACATTATATGATAAAAAAAAAAGTAGAAAAAAACAATGATCAGTCCTTATTCAGGACATCCCATACTATATACACACCACATATGAAACTATTTTACTGCAGCATTTTTCAGATATGGGGCATGCTCTCTGTGTTGTTCATGAAACTACCGTAATCGCTGTAATATGCGCGCACACTAAAATCAATCGCGGCTGGCTTGACCGTGTTTTTCTGAACCGCGGCTGGCTTTACCGCAGTAAATTAGAGCTGCTGTCAATACTGTATGAACATATGTACAGGTTCTTTACTCGTAACTCATTAATAAAGTCCGGCTTCAGAAAAAAAACGTTTATTGCTAGTGCTCTTTTACCATTTAATGCTTTAACACACACGACTCAGTTTGTTCAGAAATGGCATCTAACTGGCGAGGCTTTGTCTGAAGACGCCGTTTTCACTCGGGTGGGGGTAAGAAACACACATCTCGGTGTATTAATCCGCGCGCTCGGTTCGTTATTATTTTATTTATTTACCACAGGACCCATGGGGGGCTCCGTAGGTTCAGGTTTTTACACGAAAACGGTGTTTTGTGAATCTCCACACTATTAAACACTGAAATTGCTAATTGTACGTCCTGAGATTAAGATGAACATTAATTGGGAGTCATGAAAGCGAGAATCACATCCAAAAAAGAAAGCTAAACTTACCTCGAACACGACAAACTCCAGCTCCAGCCACACCGTGTTGTAACCTCCGTGATGATCCACAACCGACTGATCCACAGCGCCGGCACAGCGACTCCAAACACGCATGCGCAGTTTAATTTGCACACATTTTCGGCTTCAGTAGACACACAATACTTCAGACTGAAACACGACTGCCCCCTACAGGTAATGAAGGGCATGTTCACAGCTTCCCGCACGCAGCCGCGCAAAGCCGCGGCAAGTCACGGGATCCCTTTTCTCGAAACGCAGGTTTTTAATGGCGACATCTGTAATGTACTCAATGGTGGTGATTTTGCCGATTTTAAAACACTGAAAACTAACTTAAAAAACAAAAACAAAGAAAAGGTGGTCGGAGCAGTCGTGACGGCAGCCGACCTCACCGGCACCATCTTGGATCACCGCGGCGCACGTCACGGCACGTTCAAATGAGGCGGGGCTTCCTGTATGAAGGAGAGCAAGAGAGAGAGAGAAAGGGAGGAGAGATCGCGCACGCGCCGCCACCCGCCGTCGCGCATGCGCACATACGTGTACTACACACACACATACATGCACTACACCTCTGCACATAACAGCTATAGATAAATAGCTTGATGGTTTTGTTGGGTCTTTGGCTGGTTTCCTAATTGGAATCACTACTGCTTCTTTCCATACCTTTGGTAATATTTCCTCTATCCATATTTTATTATATTCCTCAAGCAGCTTCTTAATTGCTCCATTTCTAAGATGTTTTAGCATAACTTATCTGATCTTTTCCAGGAGTAGTTAGCCGGGCTCTCTTAATTGCTCTTATCATTTCTGCCATTGAAAATGGTTCATTTAGGATTTCCTCATTCTCTTCATCCTTCCTGTCTATTGTATGTTCATATTGGCCTAATGTTGCTATCTTTCTCCTTTTCTCTTCTTCCGTCAAATTATCTGACCTGTGTACTTTTGAGAATGATTTCACTATCATCTTTGCTTTTTCTTTGTTAGTTACTCCAACCTCTCCATCTACTGTCATCACTGGATATTCCCACTGCCTCTATTCTCCTCCCATTTTCTTTATCCTTGTCCATATTTCACTCATGTGTGTGGATGTTCCTATTTCACTACAAAATTTCCTCCAGCTGTCCACTTCTGTCTGTGCTCTCTTACACTCTATCATAATCTGCATATTGTGTGTCCTTTTAACTAGCCTGTATGCTTTATTTCTTTTCCTAACTGCTTCCTGACACTGCTTCTCTCTATTTTTTACTTTCGGGATAGCTTGTATCCTAAGTAATTTTTCCAATGTCAGCCTCTTACATGGATTATAGTAGTTGATTATGGTTATCTGCCCCCCATTTTCCCAAACCTCCACCACTACATACTCCTGATCCTCGCCCATTTCTAAGACCCTGTATGGTATTCCACTCTTACGGATTATAAAGCACCAGCATCCGGTATGATGAATGCAGACGTGACTCTGGCAGACGAGCTGAACACCTTCGCTGCTGCAGCTAAAGACGCTAGCGATGCTAATGCTAATGGTGCTAATGCTAACGGCGCTAACGGCTGCAGACAGGAAGACACTGCCAGTACCGGAAACGCGCTCATCATCTCCGAGCACGACGTGAGGAGAGCCTTCAAGAGAATGAACACCAGGAAGGCAGCAGGACCAGACGGCATCTCAGGCCGTATCCTCAGAGCCTGTGCAGACCAGCTAGCACCTGTGTTCACTGAGATATTCAACATCTCTTTATCTCAGTCGGTGATCCCCACATGCTTCAAAGAGTCCATCATTGTTCCTGTTCCAAAGAAACCACATCCTGCTTCCCTCAATGACTATCGCCCTGTAGCCCTCACCTCAGTAGTGATGAAGTGCTTTGAACGCCTGGTCAGAGACTTCATCATCTCTTCACTACCGGACACACTCGACCCACTACAGTTCGCTTATCGTCCGAACCGTTCCACAGACGATGCAATCTCAAATCTCCTCCACACATCTCTCACCCACCTGGACACTAAGAGGGGAAATTATGTGAAAATGCTCTTCATCGACTACAGCTCTGCTTTTAATACCATAATTCCTTCCACACTCACCACCAAGCTGGAGCACCTGTGACTCAGCTCACCCATGTGTCAGTGGATCTCCAACTTCCTAACTGGCAGACCACAGGCAGTAAAGATGGGCGGTCATGTCTCAGCCTCCCTCACACTCAGCACTGGGGCCCCCCAGGGTTGTGTTCTGAGCCCCCTGCTGTACTCTTTATACACCTACGGCTGCGTGGCCACTACCAACTCCACCGCCGTCATCAAGTTTGCTGACGACACTGTCGTGGTGGGCCTGATCATGAACAACGATGAGTCGGCCTACCTGGAGGAGATTGGAAATCTGGAGAACTGGTGCCAGAGGAACAATCTCCTCCTGAACGTCAGTAAGACAAAGGAGCTGATAGTGGACTTTAGTACAAAGCAGGAGAGGAACTACCAGACCCCCATCATCAACAGGAGCCCAGTGGAGAGAGTAGACAGCTTCAGATACCTCGGTGTTCACATCACGCAGGACCTGTCATGGTCCTGTCACATCAACACCGTGGTGAAAAAGGCCCGGCAGCATCTGTACCACCTCAGACATTTGAGAGACTTCAGACTGCCCTCCAAGGTGCTCAGGAATTTCTACTCCTGCACCATAGAGAGCATCCTGACGGGAAACATCATGACCTGGTTTGGGAACAGCACCATGCAGGACAGACGAGCTCTACAGAGGGTGGTGCAATCAGCTTAGCGCATCATCCGCACCAAGCTACACTCCTACACTCAATCTACACCAAGCGGTGCTGGACCAAGGCCAGGAAGATCGTGAAGGACCTCAGCCATCCCAACAATGGACTGTTCTCTCTGTTGCGGTCAGGAAAGCGCTTCCGCTCCCTGAAGGCCAACACAGAGAGACTGAGGAGGAGCTTCTTCCCGCAGGCGATAAGGTCTCTCAACCATACCACATTCACACCACAAACACAGAACTAATACAACCTGTTAACGCAATGGACACTATGGACACTTTCATGCACATCTACACTTACATTGGAAATCATGTTTATGTTTACATTCTGGACAGTGGTGTCAAAAGTATTCACATTCATTACTTGAGTAGAAGTATAGATACTAGGGCTTAAAAAGACTTCTTTAGAAGTTGAAGTATCAACTCAAGCTTTTTACTCAAGTAAAAGTGTAAAAGTACTGGTTTCAAAACTACTTAAAGTATAAAAATAAAAGTAACGTGAGGGGAAAAAAGCATTAAGGATAAAAGCTAAGGCTGTGCCACGGGCCTATATACTGCACTAACACCTAAAAAAAAGAAAAGAAAAGAAAAAAGTGTTGTTGTTTTTTTAAACGGCCATAGTGATTTAGGATACTGTATATGGCAATTGAAAAAGAATGCATTTTAGTACAATGCAAACACATTAAAGAACCTCATGTGTACTACTGAGCATTAACATGTTTTATGGAGAAGAAGATATGATAACTAGTTGCCTATAAGTATTTTAATGGTGCAAAAAGTCAAACTTCAGAGGCATGTCATCGGTAACCTTTATTGGAATGTAAATGTACATCCAAGCTTAGCTGCAGGAATCTGTGAGGGCAACATACAAAAAAATTTGTGTACCCAGGGCAGGCTTAGTAAAAATTACCCTTGTATGGTTGTCTACAATAAACATTAGTGCTATCAGAATGAACATATATATATATATATATATATATATATATAAAAAAAAAGTCCTCTAAAGTTTGGACTACTCAACATTAGATCCCTTGCGCCTAAAGCACTTATTGTTAATGAAATTATCTCAGATTATTGCCTTGACGCACTCTGTCTCACCGAAACCTGGCTTAAACCAAATGAATATTTTGGTCTGAATGAGTCTACTCCGTCAGGATATTTCTATAAGCATGAGCCCCGTCTAATTGGTCGCGGTAGTGGTGTCGCCACTATCTACAATGATGTACTCACTGTTACCCAGAAAATAAGGCCCAGGTTTAATTCATTTGAAGTGCTTATCATTAATGTTGCACTAAATGAAATACGTAATAAACCCTTGCTATATTTTACCCTGGCCACCGTGTACAGACCCCCGGGGCCATATGGCGATTTTCTTAAAGAATTTGGACATCTGCTATCAGACCTATTGGTTAACTCTGACAAAGTGTTGATAGTAGGAGACTTTAACATTCATGTAGATGATGCTAACGACGCTTTAGCACTCACATTTATGGATTTACTAAATTCTTTTGGGGTTAAGCAAAATATAATTGGAGCAACTCACCGCTTTAATCATACGCTAGATTTAATTATATCCCATGGTATAGATGTCTCTAATATAGAGATCATACCTCAAAGTGATGATATCACAGATCATCACCTCCTGACATATACTCTACCCGTAGAACAGATTAGCTGTGTCTCCCCACGTTATCAATCTGTTAGAAATATGAATCCCACTACTAAAGACAGATTCACAAGTAATCTGCCGGATCTGTCCCAATTTCTTATTAGACCCCTAAATGCAAATGATCTAGATGAAGTGACTAGCAGCATGGGCACTATTTTTACCAGTACATTAGACACTGTTGCTCCCATCAGATTAAAAAAAGTCAGAGATAAAACACTTGCACCGTGGTACAACAGTCATACTCGCGCCCTAAAGAGAGTAACCCGTAACCTCGAGTGAAAATGGAGGAAAACTAAATTAGAAGTTTTTCGAATTGCGTATAAAGACAGTATGTGCAGCTATAGACAGGCTCTAAAAACTGCTAGGACTGAGCATCTTAGCCAACTTATAGCAAGAAACCAAAACAATCCCAGGTTCTTATTTAGTACAGTGGCTCGCCTAACAAAACCTAAGATGCCCGCAGAGAGTATCCCATCACAGTTTAGAAGTGAAGACTTTATGGACTTCTTTAATGAAAAAATCAATAATATCAGGAAGAAAATAATGGAGGTTCAACCTCTAATAGTATCTCACGATCCAGTTCAGCCTATAGCTTCACATTTAGATTTTCACTGCTTTACAGGTATAGGACAGGAAGAGCTGTATAAACTTATCACCTCGGCTAAATCAACAACGTGCCTGTTAGACCCAATCCCAACCAGATTTTTAAAAGAAGTGATGCTTACGGTTGGAGAGCCACTTCTAAACATTACTAATTCTTCATCATCTAGGTCACGTCCCTAAACCTTTCAAGTTAGCAGTTATTAAGCCGCTTCTTAAAAAATCTAATTTGGACGCAAATGAAATAACAAATTACAGACCGATTTCAAACCTTCCGTTCATATCAAAAATACTAGAAAAAGTAGTATCAGCTCAAATTTGCACATTCTTGCAGGATAACAACATCCTTGAAGAATTTCAGTCAGGTTTCAGGCCCCATCATAGCACAGAAACTGCACTAGTTAAGATTACAAACGACTTGTTTTTAGCTTCAGACCAAGGCTGCATCTCATTGCTAGTCCTGCTCGATCTTAGTGCTGCATTCGACACTATAGATCATAATATTCTCATAGATCGCTTACAAAATTATATGGGTATCAGGGACAGGCATTAAAATGGTTTAGATCTTACCTGTCTGATCGCTACCATTTTGTAGATCTAAATGGAGAACCGTCTGGTGTAATGCCAGTGAAATATGGGGTCCCACAAGGGTCAGTTTTAGGACCTCTGTTGTTCTCAATATACATGCTTCCCTTGGGTAACATCATTAGAAGACATGGGATTAGTTTCCATTGTTATGCTGATGATACCCAATTATATATCTCAACTAAACCAGATGAAATACCTAAGTTGTCTAGATTAACTGGGTGTGTCCAGGACATAAAAGATTGGATGACCAATAACTTTCTTTTATTAAATTCAGATAAGATATTTTACAAATTCAGAGATATTACTTATTGGCCCCAAAACCAGCACACAACAGCTTTCACAATTCAGCCTGCGCTTAGAAGGATGTACTGTTACTACCAGCTCAGCAGTAAAAGACCTGGGTGTAATATTAGACAGTAACTTGTCTTTTCAAAACCACATTTCAAATATCACAAAAACAGCCTTTTTCCATATATTCAATATTGCTAAACTTAGGAACATCTTATCCGTATCTGATCCAGAAAAACTAGTTCATGCATTCATGACCTCCAGACTGGACTATTGTAATGCATTACTAGGTGGTTGTCCTGCATCCTCAATAAACAAGCTTCAGTTAATCCAAAATGCAGCTGCCAGGGTTCTCACTAGATCCAGAAAATATCATCATATAACCCCAATATTATCATCCCTGCACTGGCTACCTGTTCAGTTTAGAATAAATTACAAAATAGTGTTACTTGCATACAAGGCCTTAAATGGTTTAGCTCCCACATACCTAACCAGTCTTCTGATACGCTACAATCCACCACTCGCCTTAAGATCACAAAGCTCCGGACTTCTGGTAGTTCCCAGAATTTCAAAATCTACAAAAGGGGCTAGGGCATTTTCATATTTAGCTCCAACGCTTTGGAATAGCCTTCCAGACAGTGTTCGGGGAGCAGACACGGTTTCTCAGTTCAAAAGTAGACTCAAGACGCATCTTTTTAATCTGGCATACACATAACTCATCCCATAATCTCATATTCCAGTACACCTATACCGAATGGCAACTACGCTAATTCTCCCCATCTGTTCTGTATTTCTCTACCCATCCCGAGGCATTGGGAGATTTTGCCAGCTTCAGTAGACAAAGGCCGACCCTGCGAGGTTCCTGAGGCATCCAGAGAAGGACCAGCTCCAGCTGGATTCAGCTTTATGATGGTTGGAGCTACACATGCTGCTCCTGTGCTTCCAGTGATCCAGACCTCATCTGCCCTCTGCACCTACTGACTCGTCCCTATGCTGAACTGGTCTTCATGTCAATTTAAATAATTTATGTCATATTGAATTTTCACCTGCACAACACACAAGATGTTATATCATTTCTATCTGTTATCGCCCAAATGAGGATGGGTTTCCTGTTGAGTCTGGTTCCTCTCAAGGTTTCTTCCTAATGCCATCTCAGGGAGTTTTTCCTTGCCACCGTCGCCGTCACCCTTGGCTTGCTCATCAGAGAAATTTCATTCATTCGTCTCATTATTATTATCTGCACATTTTTCTCGCACATCTACACTTCCAATTATTTTCTTTTCTATAATAATAATAATAATAATTATTATTATTATTATTAATTTTTTTTTTTTATTATTATTATTATTATTATTATTTTGTTAAATTTTTTTAATTTTTGTGAAGCTGCTTTGAGACAATGACCATTGTTAAAAGCGCTATATAAGTAAAATTGAATTGAATTGAATCGTGCCATGGAAGATACGCATCAATATATGAACCAGTAAAGTCTCTTATTAGAGTTATATATGGCTGAGTTCGGGATATCCTTGATGACTGGGTCCAAAAAATTCATCCTTGTCTGTTGTTGCTAGGAAATGCTGTTAATTTTAGAAAACCTTTGATTAATAAATTCATAAATCACATTCATAAATTTCATTAGACACAGTAAAGTCACCCATTAGCTGCTTCAATTAGATTTCTGCATCTGGAATAAGAGAGAACGGTGTTTAGTGGCATTACACATTGTCATAATTTGTTTAAGGCTTGCTTCCTTCTCGTGCATTTTTACTGTGGAGGAAATTAAAATTAGTTGTCGCTGCTGCTGTTTTATCTGTAAAAGCAATATAGTGTTAGGTAAACAGAAATGCATTTACTGTATACAATGTAGAGGACACCGATAGTTGTCACACATAATCTGTACAGTTGTTTGTCCTGTTAATTGTGTCAGGGGAAAACTGGTCGAAGTCAGTCCGTCAGTCAGTCTTGTTTGTATCCGAAGTAGATGCTGCTCTCAATCAGATTCTCATACTTAATGTGGTGCAGCTGTGCAATTTGGTATCCAACTTGTGACAATAGTTGGTTATTTCTGAATAAAGATTTTATTTCTTTGCACTTTTCTGATGTTAGGTTCTTCTTTCTTCTATCGTTTTTGGTACTCATGTTTTTGGGGACTCTTGGGTAATGGTTCAAGCAATACCACATGGTTTTGCCTTTCACTTGAAGCACTGTTGGAGTGGCTGCCACACCTTGAGGGCCCCTCTCTCCTGGGCTTGTGCCACTTCCTCCTGAACATTCACAGATAAACCTGGTCTGATGGAGTGATGGGACATGGAGCGTCTTTTTTCCTCCTTCGCCTCCTTGCTCTTTTCCTGCACATAGATGTACGGCAGTTAGTTTCTTCATATAAGATTTTTGAAATTGTTTACGCGGTGGGCCTTTACAGTATATGGCACAGGTATGGGTCGACCCGTAAGCATTTCATGCGGGGTTAGGTGTGTATTAGTGTTAGGTCGCATGCTTGTTAGCTCATTGGTACAGAGGGTAAAGCATCAGTTAAAACCCAGTTAAGCGTTGTACTACTACAAATATTATTAACCTTGGCATTGAGATTGCCATTTATACTTTCTACCTTCCCCTGGGACTATGGACATACCCAAATCTTAGCTTTTTCCCAACCGTTGCAGCACCTGTCTTACATTTTCTAAATGAATACTGGTCCATTGTCGGAACTCATCTCTGATGGAATTTCAAATCTAGATATCACTTCCCTTGCGATTTGATAACTGTTCCTGCCGCTTCATCTGCAGATGTTATTGATTCTACTCATCTACTGTACTAAATCTGTCATTATCAAAGATAATGTATTAGATAATGTAGCTCCAGCTAAAAGAAAAATTATTAGAGATAAGAAACTCGCTCCCTGGTATAACGATCACACGTTAAAACAGACCGCTTGGAAATTAGAGCGTAAATGGCGTCAAACTAAATTGTTAGTATTTCAAATAGCATGGAAAGAGAGCATCCTGAACTATAAGAAAGCTCTTAGTGTAGCTAGATCAACGTATCTCTCCACTCTTATAGAAGAAAATAAAAATAATCCTAGATTTTTATTTAATACCGTAGCCAAATTAACCAGAAATAAGACCACTACAGAAATCTCCACAACAACATCATGCAAAAATTAGGACTTCATGAATTTTTTTATAATAAAATTGTAAATATCAGGCATAAAATTTAGGCTTTGAAACCGAACAATGTAATTGATACAGATGTTAACCTAGCCATGTCAGATTCAAACCTAGAATACTTTACTCCCCTTGAAGAGAATGAACTAATTTCACTCAACTCTTCTGCAAATTCATCAACCTGTATATTAGATCCTATACCGACACATTTTCTTAAACATATAGTACCAGTAATAACAGAACCGCTGGTAAAGTAACTGTAAAGCACTTGTTAAAGTAGTAAATGACCTCCTATTGGCCTCTGATCAGGGTTGTGTAACTATGCTTGTATTACTCGACCTCAGCGCAGCTTTTGACACTATTGATCATGCTATTCTTCTTCACAGATTAGAAAATGTAGTAGGAATGAAGGGTACAGCCCTCTCCTGGCTCAGATCCTATTTGACCGATCGTTATCAGTATGTAGACTTAAATGGTGATTATTCTGCATGTTCTCTAGTGGAGTTTGGCGTTCCGCAGGGTTCAGTTTTAGGCCCACTGCTTTTTTCCCTTTACATGCTTCATCTGTGCAACATAATCCGTAAGCATGGTATTAGTTTTCATTGTTATGCTGACGACACACAGCTATACGTCTCAACAAAACCTGATGAGAAAAACCATCTTACTAAAGTTGACCAATGTGTGGAGGACATAAGAAATTGGACGCTATTTAACTTCCTTCTGCTTAATCCGGATAAGACAGAAGTACTAGTCATAGGACCACATACAGCTAGAAGTAAAATCTTAGATCACACCGTAACTTTAGATGGCCTTTCTGTTCCATCAAGTGCAACAGTAAAAGACCTCGGCGTGATTATAGATTCCAGCCTTTCATTTGAAGCTCATGTAGATAATATCACCAGGATAGCATTCTTTCACCTCAGAAATATTGCCAAGATAAGAAATATATTGTCGCTAAATGATGCAGGAAAACTAGTTCATGCTTTTATCACTTCTAGGTTGGACTATTGTAATGCCTTACTGTCTGGTTGTTCAGTTAGGTGCATAAACAAGCTTCAGTTAGTCCAGAATGCAGCAGCGAGAGTCCTCACTAGAACCAGAAGATATGAGCACATCACCCCTATCCTATCTTCACTACATTGGCTCCCTGTGAAATTTCGCATTGATTTTAAAATACTACTTTTGACATATAAGGCATTAAATGGTCTCGCCCCGCAGTATCTGAGCGAACTGCTAGTGTCTTACGATCCGCCACGCCTACTTCGGTCAAAGGATGCAGGCTGCTTGTCAGTCCCGCGTATTATGAAAACTACAGCTGGGGGCAGAGCTGTTTCTTACACGTGAACAGTACACGTGTGCATGGATGTTGATTATACCAGTAAGAGATGCGCACTAAGACCCAGCAGGGGAGACGATTACCTACAATTCCGCAGCACAAAAGAGAGAAAAACCGTTGGCTTAGTTGTGATCATGTGACGCTCGGTATCAAAACAAGAAGCGCATGCATGATACCTGATACTCGGTACTCTCATGATACTCGTTAAGCTGTACATTAATTCCCAACAATAAGTATATCACCTGTAATAAATTCTGTCATTAATTAATTTTACATATCTATATTAAAATTTTGATATCTGGGTGTGTTAAGATTAAAATGACGAAGAAGTGTGTCCGAGCTAAGTTTTAAGCTAAGAGAAGAAGAGTTTTAGCTTGTTGTGTCCGCTGCACCTTGATACGCTTACCAGTCCGGGCCCGATCGACCGGGAGAGACAAACACACACACACGCAGACATGATGTCTGAAGATCTCTGTTTATTCTCAGCAAAGAGAGCACATTTAAACGGCGCTACGTCCCGAACATCAAAAGAACCCAGTCATTAATATGTCAGTCATTGAGGGACCCGGAGACAGACAGGTGTGAGGAGATACATTTGCATTCTCCTGATTAAACAAAAGGGTTCTGGCAGACAGGAGCCATTTGGATGTATCCTCGTCTGGATACAGGATATAGAAGGTGTTCCCACAGAAGGCATGAGGAAGCACAGTGAGGGGTCTGTTCTCAAGGCACAGGAATCTTCTAATTAGATTACACTGTCTTACAATGTTATAAAACCTTACAGGGTGAAAGTAGTATTTCAGTTTCCTCCCACAGTCAACAGACATACAGATTAGGTTGATTGGCATTCCCAAATTGCCCATAGTGTGTTAATTGAGTGTGTGAGTGTGTGTGCCCTGTGATGGGTGAAAGTAGGCCAGAGATTCAGAGGCGATATGCAGTAGTGAGAGCACCTGCCTCCCAAAATCCACCTTCTAAACCAGTCACAGAAGCACCTTCAGGAAGAAAACACATCTGATAAACATTATGTTACATAAACAACACTCCCTCTCCTTACTTCTATGTCGTTTGGAATTACCTCTTACCTTCAGTGTTTATTACATTTGACAACATACTGCAGTTGATGTAAAGCCGAGAAGAGGTGAAGAATGTGCGATAAAGGTTGTTAGCAGTACTAGCAAGATTTTAAAACTACTTCCACCATCATATGCTAGCGTACATTCCCAAAGCTAAAAATAATCTGCTGATCTTTAATGTAATCAGTGATATTATTATTATTATTATTATTATTATTATTATTATTAATATTATTTGAGGTTGAAGTCCACGTCCATGTCTGTGTGTCTTTCTGTACAGCAAAACTCTCTGTCTAACTTATTAATAACTTGCGATTTCTAATCTGGCACAAAATTGCTCATAATTTCAATTCTACTCAACAGTTAACTTCAGGTAAATACTAAAGGACTGGCAAAGTTTGTTTAAATTCTGTCCAGACAGTTTTGTGAGACAAAATCTGGCTGTCAATTCGGAATATGTTTTTATTATCATTGTATGTTTTGACAGATACACATTACACAATATCATAAAATAAAAAAGCAGCTGAGGGTTATAGGGTTAAATATGCAAGTACAAATTACAAAAGAATGAATAATCATTTATTAGCAATAAAGTGAGTAAGTAACTGTTACCTAAAAAAGAACAATGATAATTACTCATTAAATGTAATGATCGTCACTGTGTAAGATTGCAAAGTAATATTCTTATTTTCTTCTTAATCAAGGCACAAACTTGAAGAAGAGGAATAAGAATTATTTATATTTTTTTATTGAAGCACCATGTTCTTACGGTGCAGAGGTGGAACATGTTTAATGTTTAACCAAAGGGTCTTCCATACCAGGATGATAATATCACACAGTAGAAGAGCTATAAAGAAAACCATAACGATTCTGTTAGATCAAAAGCTAATTCTAAAGGCTTTTCAATTAAATGCTGCAGACAAATTTTGACTTGAATCCACATTTCACTTTATATCCCTTTATTTTATCTCACATTATGAGCCCCTTTGTTCCAACTCACATTCCACGTAATCATAGGCAAAATTTTGAATATCTCTCTACACTGAGCGAATGACCAGGTGGATTAATTCATCTTGGTGTGATGGGTTACAGTAATAGTTTCAACATTTTGGGGTGTTGAGCTTGTTGAAGGTCTTCCTGATCTCTCGTCTTCCACTGATGTTTTTCTGTTCTTTAAGCACACATGGCACTCAAAACGTCATGAACGACTCCTTGCAACATCGGTTTAAACTTGCTGAATCGTGTCAAACGTCTCTGTGGAAGATTTGCCCCAGTTTCGTGCAGAATTTCACATTTGCTCTTTGTTGTAACTTGCTATTGTGATGAAATAGCAGATGTGGTAACGCACACGGTCAGAATAGCACCAGTCGCACAGCTCTTGATGTACACAGGATGATGTCTTTTGGCACACTGACTTATGTGCTAAGCTGTTGTGCAGATCGGATGGTCTGCTGTGGCGACCCCTTGATGGAAGTAGCTGAAAGACTATCAACAATATACTTATGTAATTATATTCTAGTTTATAATAATATCATGTTCAAAGCTTCCAAAGAGGGGCCTTGTTTATGTTTATAATGAAAGAAAGAAAGAAAGAAAGATAGATAGATAGATAGATAGATAGATAGATAGATAGATAGATAGATAGATAGATAGATAGATACTTTCCTATTTGTTCTTCACTTAATTTCCAAAGATTCAGAGATTGCTGATTATGTTCATAAACACTTCCTCTAAACAGTGGATTTTCAAACATCAACACAGACATCACACACAACTGACACGAGATTCAATGATGAATGCAACATTACTTGCAGCTGCGTGTCCATACAAATTTTGCTGCTACAAAAAAATGTCCACTAGATGGCAGTACAGTGAGCCCTTGAATGATGTTTCGTGAAATGAGCCTTTTGGTAAAACTATAGGCTGGACAGCCACGACAGCTAAACGAGGCTTCATCGCAACATCACTTTTATCCAGCAGGTGGCAGTATGTAGCAGATATGACTCTGCTGTCGGATATAACGAAGAAGAAGGACTATGAAAGAAAGCGTGAGCGCATCTCTCCTTCTCTTCATTGCGGTCCGTTTCACCATGTGGAGGTCTGCAGCTCTTTCTGTCCCGCGCTCTCCGGCTGCACAGCTTCTGGTAAGTGATAAAAATTATTTTCAGGATGATTAAAAAGACGTTATCTAGACTCGGTGTTAAAGTAGTTGCGATAAGAGATAAGCTTTATTTCACCAGAAGGGATTTATTGTGCCATAAACGTGTGCAGTGTAAATAATGCCGACGGATAAAGTCAATAAAAACGTGGATGTTTATGGACCTGCAATAAAACATGTTTCATTATATAAATATTTACTTCATATACTTTTTAACGTGTATTGGTGCAGTAAGATAATTATAAATATTGCGAAACTGATAATTACTTCCCAAAACAGCGCAATATTTAAATAAGACTTTAAAACAACGCTGCTTCTGTGAAATAAAAATTACACTTTTACACCCCCCACCCCCCTCTCTAGGCTCACGTGGAGTGGAGAACTGGCGTCGCACGTGATCCCGCCTTCCGCGATGTGATTGGCTCCCAAACATGATTGAGTTCTCTGATTGGACGGCGAATTCAAACCAGCCAGAGAATGGAGTAATCTGATTGGATGGAGCGCGGCTGTAACGGCTCATGCTTGATTCTCCTTTCAGGTAAACGGTCTACTTTGTTTGTTTTTTAAACCTATTTCTGAACCGATGATGACTCCTTTTACATTTTTCTGACACCTCGTATGAACACTGCTCAGCAGTACCTGATTATACTTTACACTCTGAGGTTCATTAAACTGCTTTAATGTATAGTGTGCACTTGTGCTGGCTGATGGAGATTAATGGGTTTTTTTCCCCCATAAACAGGATGTGACGTTGCAGGAATATGAGCTGCTTCTCTCTGTGTTGTGCAGAAGGTGAGTTTAGTGTTGGTCTGGATTTCACTCAAACACACACAATGTGCTGACAGAATCCATGATGTATGGATTAGCCTTCAGATTCCTTGGAAGATTTAAAATGTGTCCAGATCTGGATTTCAAGTAGGATTATAGTTGCAGCAAAGATGCAGTTCTTGTGCCAGTCTACTGCTATACTGACTCTGATGTATCTTAAAGTATTTTGTAATGTTATGTATGTTTGAAAATGAGGCGGTAAAATGTTGCAGTTCCTCTTTGATCCTAAATTAAATTTTAATCAAATTCGAATTTGGCACGTACACAGTACGATATGCAGTGAAATGTGTAATCTAATCTACATGTATTGAAATGCTTGACTGTGGCCTTAAAAAAAATCACAACTATAGAATCCACAAATGGTTACAATTTAAAAAATGAAAACATCTCAAATCTATACATTATACGGAATATACAGAATACAAAGCGGATTAGAGGGATTTGGCTTGTAGGTATGGCAGCAGCACTATAAGTGAAACATACATGATGGTTTAAAGTACAAAGTTAATCCCCATTTATGTGGAAATAAATGAGGGCTAACTTCTCAATTAAATTATTTCACAAGTTTGTAACTAAGAGTCAGGATATTAAACGGTGATGCTTACAGAATCACGGTACAAATTAAATCAACACCCAGGTATCATGATATTGTATCAGCTGCTCTCTGGTGGTTCCCATTCCTAATTGATACATCACTTTACATTTGCCCCTGTGAACATGAGTATTAATATGAAACAGTGTGTGTAGCGTCTGGCTGTGGATGCAGTGATGAGACCTTGTTTATCTGGCCCTTACTCTAAAGGGATCTGATGATAAACTCTCTCCCTGAAGCTTTAACAGCCTGCCTTTCTAACTACAACACTACAGTTTTTGTTCATCTTGTTTAATTTGATTTCCCTTGTGTTTACAGATTTGACCTCCTGCCTGGCTGGAGTTTTACAGCCCAGAGTAAGTTGCATTTCTTTCCTAGGACGTTATTCTGATCTCGTGTTCATGAGCCGCTGATGACTCTCTTAAAACATTTTTCTGACACCTTCTATGAGGGCTGCACTGCAGTCTTTGATTAAATATTTAAACCTGAGGCTTGTTTTGATTTGTATATTGGTGTGGATTGTGCTTATTTTTCCAAAAACATAAATCTTTTCTTTCTGTAGATGGAGAGCGTCGTACTGAAGTCATCCAGGATCTTGCATCACTTCTGAGGGTGTCCTTTCATTGCTTGTGAAGTCATGTTGTTCACTTATGTTTGGTTAAAGCTTATCAAGGTGTTTGGTCACGTGATAAGAAATAAATACATTTTGATGGAAAAGCTTGACTGGTTTTTGCACAAGACATAATCAAAACATGGCAAGTCTTCTGTGTAGTCACTAATATTCCTATTGTCTTTATCAAAAATTTTCAATACAAGATATAATCAAACCGGATTCCAAAAAAGTTGGGACACTAACCAAATTGTGAATAAAAACTGAATGCAATGATGTGGAGATGGCAAATGTCAATATTTTATTCAGAATAGAACATAGATGACAAATCAAGTTTAATCCGAGAAAATGTATCATTTTAAAGGAAAAATATGTTGATTCCAAATTTCACGGTGTCAACAAATCCCAAAAAAGTTGGGACAAGTAGCAATAAGAGGCTGGAAGAAGTAAATTTGAGCATAATGAAGAGTAATTAGGTTAATTGGCCACATGATTGGTATAAAAAGAGCTTCTCAGAGTGGCAGTGTCTCTCAGAAGGGAATTGGTAGAGGATCACCAATTCCCACAATGTTTCGCAGAAAGATAGTGGAGCAATATCAGAAAGGTGTCACCCAGTGAAAAATTGCAAAGACTTTGCAGTTATCATCAACTGTGCATAATATCATCCGAAGATTCAGAGAATCTGGAACAATCTCTGTGCGTAAGGGTCGAGGGCGTAAAACCATACTGGATGCCCGTGATCTCCGGGCCCTTAAACGACACTGCACCACAAACAGGAATGCTACTGTAAAGGAAATCACAGAATGGACTCAGGAATACTTCCAGAAACCATCGTCAGTGAACACAATCCACCGTGCCATCCGCCGTTGCCAGCTGAAACTCTACAGTGCAAAGAAGAAGCCATTTCTAAGCAAGATCCACAAGCACAGGCGTTTTCATTGGGCCAGGGATCATTTAAAATGGAGTGTGGCAAAATGGAAGACTGTTCTGTGGTCAGACGAGTCACGATTCGAAGTTCTTGTTGGAAATGTGGGACGCCATGTCATCCGGACCAAAGAGGACAAGGACAACCCAAGTTGTTATCAACGCTCAGTTCAGAAGCCTGCATCTCTGATGGTATGGGGTTGCATGAGTGCGTGTGGCATGGGCAGCTTGCATGTCTGGAAAGGCACCATCAATGCAGAAAAATATATTCAGCTTCTAGAACAACATATGCTCCCATCCAGACGTCATCTCTTTCAGGGAAGACCCTGCATTTTTCAAGAAGATAATGCCAGACCACATTCTGCATCAATCACAACATCATGGCTGCGTAGGAGAAGGATCCGGGTACTGAAATGGCCAGTCTGCAGTCCAGATCTTTCCCCTATAGAGAACATTTGGCGCATCATAAAGAGGAAGGTGCGACAAAGAAGGCCCAAGACGATTGAACAGTTCGAGGCCTGTATTAGACAAGAATGGGAGAGCATTCCTATTTCTAAACTTGAGAAACTGGTCTCCTCGGTCCCCAGACGTCTGTTGAGTGTTGTAAGAAGAAGGGGAGATGCCACACAGTGGTGAAAATGGCCTTGTCCCAACTTTTTTGGGATTTGTTGACACCATGACATTTTGATTCACCATATTTTTCCCTTAAAATGAAACATTTTCTCAGTTTAAACTTTTGTTCCGTGATTTATGTTCTATTCTGAATAAAATATTGACATTTGCCATCTCCACATCATTGCATTCAGTTTTTATTCACAATTTGTTTAGTGTCCCAACTTTTTTGGAATCCGGTTTGTATCTGGTTTCAGATTTAAACTCCTGCTATAGATTAAATAACAAACTAAATATAAATTTATTTAATTTTAACACTAACATTGTGCATTTCCCTTGTGGAAAAAGGTAACATACTTAACAGTACATTTTAAATAAGATTGCATACATTGATGCATACAAGATTGCATGTATTTTACAAAAACACGTTGCCTATGTAGTTTTGTTTAAAAAAAACTATATTACATTTTATTTAGAAGTGCTACACAGACTAACCAAAAATCCATATTGTAAATATTAAATTATGCCCAGTGTCCCCCCTGACTTTATGAATCTTTATGTATGAGTTTAGATGTTGGGTTTGCAGTTTAATATTGATTTGGTCCACAAAATTGCCCTCAAACCTGCGGAAAATGTTAACATTCTTGATCATATTTCGATCATTCTGGCTTTATGCTTTCTGTATTAATCACCTGAGGTGGAGGTGTCCAATTTTAAACGATTAACAAATGAATGTTCCAATTACACTGCATAATTTACCTTTGATTTGTTTGTAGGAAAGATTTGTTAGCAAATTAAACTTTTGCAGACTCCAAGAGGTTTTCTTCCAAGCTTGCCCTGTATTTGGCTCCATCCATCTTCCCATCAACTCTGACCAGCTTCCCTGTCCCTGCTGAAGAGAAGCACCCCCAGAGCATGATGCTGCCACCACCATATTTGACAGTGGGGATGGTGTGTTCAGAGTGATGTGCAGTGTTAGTTTTCCACCACACATAGCGTTTTGCATTTTGACCAAAAAGTTCCATTTTGGTCTCATCTGACCAGATTCTTCCACATGTTTGCTGTGTCCCCCACATGGCTTGTGGCAAACTGCAAACGGGACTTCTTATGGTCTTCTGTTAACAATGGCTTTCTTCTTGCCACTCTTCCATAAAGGCCAACTTTGTGCAGTGCACGACTAATAGTTGTCCTATGGACAGATTCCCCCACCTGAGCTGTAGATCTCTGCAGCTCGTCCAGAGTCACCATGGGCCTCTTGGCTGCATTTCTAATCAGCGCTCTCCTTGTTCGGCCTGTGAGTTTAGGTGGACGGCCTTGTCTTGGTAGGTTTACAGTTGTGCCATACTCCTTCCATTTCTGAATGATCGCTTGAACAGTGGCTCCGTGGGATGTTCAAGGCTTTGGAAATCTTTTTGTAGCCTAAGCCTGCTTTAAATTTCTCAATAACTTTATCCCTGACCTGTCTGGTGTGTTCTTTGGACTTCATGGTGTTGTTGCTCCCAATATTTTCTTAGACAACCTCTGAGGCCGTCACAGAGCAGCTGTATTTGTACTGACATTAGATTACACACAGGTGCAGTCTATTTAGTCATTAGCACTCATCAGGCAATGTCTATGGGCAACTGACTGCACTCAGACCAAAGGGGGCTGAATAATTACGCACACCCCACTTTGCAGTTATTTATTTGTAAAAAGAAATGTTTGGAATCATGTATGATTTTCGTTCCACTTCTCACGTGTACACCACTTTGTATTGGTCTTTCACGTGGAATTCCAATAAAATTGATTCATTTTTGTGGCTGTAATGTGACAAAATGTGGAAAAGTTCAAGGGGGCTGAATAGTTTTGCAAGCTACTGTAAGTCTACCAATCAGTACTAATAATAATTAGCCATCTGTTTATATCAGCTCCCAAATTAGTCCAATTACAGGATCTTATTTAATGGTGAAATCAAGTGACAAACAAATTCTAGACTCGTCTCATCCCTTAAATGTAATCCTCTTTCCCAAAGAAACCATCACACGACACATACGTGTGAAACTATTTGCCCCCCTCCTGATTTCTTATTCTTTTGCATGTTTGTCACACAAAATGTTTCTGATCATCAAACACATTTAACTATTAGTCAAAGATAACACAAGTAAACCCAAAATGCAGTTTTTAAATGAGGGGTTTTATTATTTAGGGAGAAAAAAAATCCAAACCTACATGGCCCTGTGTGTAAAAGTAATTGCCCCCTGAACCTAATAACTGGTTGGGCCACCCTTAGCAGCAATAACTGCAATCAAGCGTTTGCGATAACTTGGATGAGAGGAATTTTGGCCCACTCATCTTTTCAGAATTGTTGTAATTCAGCTTTATTTGAGGGTTTTCTAGCATGAACCACCTTTTTAAGGTCATGCCACAACATCTCAATAGGATTCAGGTCAGGACTTTGACTAGGCCACTCCAAAGTCTTCATTTTGTTTTTCTTCAGCCATTCAGAGGTGGATTTGCTGCTGTGTTTTGGGTCATTGTCCTGCTGCAGCACCCAAGATCGCTTCAGCTTGAGTTGACGAACAGATGGCCGGACATTCTCCTTCAGGATTTTTTGGTAGACAGTAGAATTCATGGTTCCATCTATCACAGCAAGCCTTCCAGGTCCTGAAGCAGCAAAACAACCCCAGACCATCACACTACCACCAGCATATTTTACTGTTGGTATGATGTTCTTTTTCTGAAATGCTGTGTTACTTTTACGCCAGATGTAACGGGACACGCACCTTCCAAAAAGTTCAACTTTTGTCTCGTCGGTCCACAAGGTATTTTCCCCAAAGTCTTGGCAATCATTGAGATGTTTTTTAGCAAAATTGAGACGAGCCTTAATGTTCTTTTTGCTTAAAAGTGGTTTGCGCCTTGGAAATCTGCCATGCAGGCCGTTTTTGCCCAGTCTCTTTCTTATGGTGGAGTCGTGAACACTGACCTTAATTGAGGCAAGTGAGGCCTGCAGTTCTTTAGATGTTGTCCTGGGGTCTTTTGTGGCCTCTCGGATGAGTCGTCTCTGCGCTCTTGGGGTAATTTTGGTCGGCCGGCCACTCCTGGGAAGGTTCTCCACTGTTCCATGTTTTTGCCATTTGTGGATAATGGCTCTCACTGTGGTTCGCTGGAGTCCCAAAGCTTTAGAAATGGCTTTATAACCTTTACCAGACTGATAGATCTCAATTACTTTTGTTCTCATTTGTTCCTGAATTTCTTTGGATCTTGGCATGATGTCTAGCTTTTGAGGTGCTTTTGGTCTACTTCTCTGTGTCAGGTAGCTCCTATTTAAGTGATTTCTTGATTGAAACATGTGTGGCAGTAATCAGGCCTGGGGGTGACTACAGAAATTGAACTCAGGTGTGATAAACCACAGTTAAGTTATTTTTTAACAAAGGGGGCAATCACTTTTTCACACAGGGCCATGTAGATTTGGAGTTTTTTTTTCTCCCTTAATAACGTAAACCTTCATTTAAAAACTGCATTTTGTGTTCAATTATGTTATCTTTGACTAATAGTTAACAGTTTTTGATGAGCAGAAACATTTAAGTGTGACAAACATGCAAAAGAATAAGAAATCAGGAAGGGGGCAAATAGTTTTTCACACCACTTTATAATGCATTCTTTCACCTCATATATAGTTTGTTGGCGCCAGTGTTTGACCAGCCTCAGGAACGCTACGTTTTATAATATATTAATTCCTATTGCTAATAGTAATATATGACTAATTTTGGTGGTAGTGTTGTATATTTGAAAATATAAAGTTTTGAGCAGGTTTACTGATTTAAGAACTATGGTTCTATCTAGAGGTGAATTCAGACAAAACTTCTTCTGCTCCAATAAGGTGAGGTCCATAACGCTGCTTTAGTCCAAATTTTCTGTATGATCTTTGGCCATTGATGAGAATACATGGTATGGCGTACTTGGGCATGGTTTGAATCAAATATGAAATCTAAACAATCCTTAACACAGAAGCAGACTGCTGTTTGGAACATGATGTCATCAACATTGTCAGTCTCATCCTCTGAACTGCACAGCCATAACTGATAAAGTAGGAAGGCATGTGAGAGGGTCGCTCCTGCCTTTCTCCTAAATAGAATATCAGTAAGATTAGGCATAGCAAGGCTGAAATATACAATAGCATTTACCTCTTCAGTTACTAGTTAAAGAACAGGTGTTAATCCGCACACCATTCCTTCACCTTTATGTGGTTGTTGGAGTAGTCAGAACTCCACCCCTTATCTTTACAATATAAAAAATGTCTATATGTCTATCATGTAAAGTCCATAACCATAACAGAAATGCTATGATATAAGCTATAATAAGGGGCTGGGCTGTGTTTTTTTTTTGGTTTGTTTTTTTTCGATTGAATACCTCACCCTAATATACTGTATTTGCGGTATATTGTATGTACTTATAATGTGCAACACCTTTTGGTTTGGATGCATATATATCTTAATGTAAATTTTCAATGTTTGGGGAAAAAATCATATTCAGACAAATTCATACTCAGACAAACCAAAACATAATTTTTTTTACCATGCCATTATTTATTTAATGAAAAATAAAATCAAAATGAAAAGAAAAATAAGGGGAATACTAACTACCACCTTACTGTTTCCACATGATTTATTAAAATTTCCTTTAATCTCCACTTTAAAGACTGAATTTCCTAGAGCATGGTACAGTACAATACATATCTACCTCCCACCTCAAATATACCTCAAATCTGTTGCCCCAAACCCCACTTGATCCACCAGACCGTTCATAAGCCATTTGATATTATTTATGGAAACTTTCCAGGAAACGAAACCTATTGAATGGGGAAAAAAACAACGCTTACTTTTAATTTTCGCAGAAAACGACCCTTTGTATGGAATCAGTTCTTTCAAGTCCCAGTTAATGACATAAGAATACACAATAGCCTTTACCTCTCCAGTTACTAGTTAAAGAACAGGTTTTAATCCACACACCATTCCTTTACCATTATGTGGTTGTGGGAGCAGACAGAACTCCACTCCTTATCTTTACAATACAAAAAAATGTCTATACAGTGCATCCGGAAAGTATTCACAGTGCATCACCTTTTCCACATTTTGTTATGTTACAGCCTTATTCCAAAATGGATTAAATAATTGTTTTCCTCTCAGAATTCTACACACAAAACTCCATAATGACAATGTGAAAAAAGTTTACTTGAGGTTTTTGCTAATTTATAAAAAAAATAAAAAAAAAATAAACGGCGAAATCATATGTACATAAGTATTCACAGCCTTTGCTCAATACTTTGTCGATGCATCTTTGGCAGTAATTACAGCCTCAAGTCTTTTTGGATATTCAATTCAGTTTTATTTGTATAGCGCTTTTAACAATTGACATTGTCTCAAAACAGCTTTACACAATCAAAAGAATTAATTAAGTTTGTATGGAATGTGAATGTGTATGAATCAGTATGGTCAGATAGTCCCTGGTGAGCAAGCCCGAGGGCGACAGTGGCAAGGAAAAACTCCCTGAGATGGTAATAGGAAGAAACCTTGAGAGGAACCAGACTCAACAGGGAACCCATCCTCATCTGGGTGAAACAGATAGCAGGAAATGATCTGAGGACTTGATAATGATAAGCGGTGCCTGGTTTCCTCCAAACGTGACGCCTGGCATTCACACCAAAGAGTTCAATCTTTGTCTCATCAGATCAGAGAATTTTGGTCCTCATGGTCTGAGAGTCCTTCAGGTACCTTTTGGCAAACTTCAGACGGGCTGCCATGTGCATTTTTACTAAGGAGTGGCCACTCTACCATATACAGTAGGCCTGATTTGGTGGATTGTTGCAGAGATGGTTGTCCTTCTGGAAGGTTCTCCTCTCTCCACAGAGGACCTCTGGAGCTCTGACAGTGACTATCGAACCCGGGTTCCCTGATTAAGGCCCTTCTCCCCGATCGCTCAGTTTAGATGGCCGGCCAGCTCTAGGAAGAGTCCTGGTGGTTTTGAACTTCTTCCGCTTATGGATGATGGAGGTCACTGGGCTCATTGGGACTTTGAAAGCAGCAGAATTTTTCTCTGTAACGTTCCCCAGATTTGTGCATCGAGACAATCCTGTCGCAGAGGTCTACAGACAATTATTTTGACTTCATGCTTGGTTTGTGCTCTGACATGAAGCGTCCACTGTGGGAACCTTATATAGACAGGTGTGTGCCTTTCCAAATCATGTCCAATCAACTGAATTTACCACAGGTGAACTCCAATTAAACTACAGAAACATCTCAAGGATAATCAGGGGAAACATGATGTTCCTGAGCTAAATTTTGAGCTTCATGGCAAATGCTGTGAATACTTATGTACATGTGCTTTCTCAATTTTTTTATTTTTTATAAATTTGCAAAAATCTCAAGTAAACTTTTTTCATATTGTCATTATGGGGTGTTGTTTGTAGAATTCTGAGGGAAAAAATTATTTAATCCATATTAGAATAAAGCTGTGACATAACAAAATGTGGAAAAAAGTGATGCGCTGTGAATACTTTCCGGTATACAGTATATTGTATCTACTTATATTGTGCAATACCTTGTATTTTGGATGCATTTTTTTTTACCAATACATCATTTTTTAATATCTTAATGTAAACTGAAATGTTTGGGGGGGGGGATAATATTCAGACAAATTCATATTCAGGCAAACAAAAACATATAATTTTTTTTACCATGCCATTATTTATTTAATAAAAAAATCAAATCAAAAATAAAAAAAAATGAGGGCAAAACTAAGTGTAAAGTCAAATAAGTGAAATGGTGGAGCTGAAGTCACTCGACAAGGAACAATTGTGACATGATCAGAGTATGACATCACAGTATGCATCACCTCACAGTAATGGAGCAAAGGTACCGACTCAACATACAAGCACCATGTGCAAGCATATGTGAGACAGGGAAGCGCATTGGCTGCTGGTCAGGGACACTGATATGGTAATAACGCTCTTTACTTATAAGAAGGACAGATCACTTGAATGTTGATTGAGTTAGTAGTGCTCATTACTAGAGAAATAGTAACTTATGTTATGCTGTGATTGTGGTTTAAGTGTTTCCATGTATTCATAAAAAATGTAGTATGACGTTGTGAATTACATGTCCTTTAAAGGATTAATAGAATAGTATGTGTCAGTTAGCTGTATTAGAAGATTAGTTAAATAATTCTGTTGTTGTATTTGTTTAAATTTTATTTTTCATTTAAGGTTATCCACCTCTCTCTTTCTCTCTCTCTCTCTCTCATTTACTTTGAACAATTGTTGTGTAACCCGCAAAACTGTCAGACACAAGGATTAAAAGTGATTCCAGAGGTGATCCTCATGTCCCCTGTAGTTGGCTATGGCTTTTTTCGGGTTTGAAGCAAAGGCTGATGTGCAAATTATGTGCAAATGATGTGCTTATTCCCCTCGGTGTGGGCAGGCGGAATCGGGACCAGCGCTCTTTAGCTGCAGGGACTGGAGCTGTTTGCCTACATTGGACATTCCTATCCCTGTACCCTTAATGTTGCAATGTTGATGTCTTGTGATTACATGTTTTTCTGTGCTTGCTGCTGAGGTAGTTTTTTGTACCCCTGATCCCACACTGCCCTCTCCGAAGGACAGTCTGGGAGGGGATTTTTTTACCCTCGTTATCCTAATGTATCTGATTCCTTGTTTTCTATGATGGCGCCTGGGAAATGGCTGCCGTCGCGACCCTGTGGTCGCAAAAAGCATTTCACTGCATTTCATACTGTATGACTGTGTATGTGACAAATAAAAATTTGAATTTGAATTTGAAATTCCCAGATAACTCGACACTAAGTACCACCTTACTGCTTCCTTACATGATTAAAGAGGGTAAATTGCAGACAGGTGCTTCTAATTTTCTTTAATCTCCAAGACTCAATTTCCTAGAGCATGACACAATACATATCTATCTGCCACCTGCAATCCTCCATTACTGCTAATCAGTCTCCATAAACAAAAGGCAAGAGTTCTTTAGACCAAGGCTTTATATATCACTCATTATATTGTGTGTCGTTTTGTCAGTGACTTGGAAGTTTTACACTTTTACCCTGCTGTAATTCTGTGGGTGGCATGGTGGCATTGTGGTTAGCACTGTGACCTCTCACCTCCATGCATGTTCTCCCCGTGCTTGCTTGGATTAAGGCTTTTCCCCAGAGTCTTGCAGATTAGATTCATTGGCATTCCCACATTGCCTGTAGTGTGTGTGTCTGTGTGTGCACCTGCGATGGATAGGCACCCTGTCTTCCTCATGTCCAGTATCCTGGGATAGGCTTCAGGCCCCCAGCGACCCTGTACACAGGAGACCTAAATGTCCTCATATAAGGACATGACATTTTCTCCCAACTTCATTGTTCCATCCTCATATGAGGACTCTTGGGTATAATTATTTTGCCAAACTTCTTCCTTGTTGAAGACATTGATTCAATACAATGTATAGCTATCAGCAATGAATAAAGAAGAACAGTCAGTAGAAATTGCAAGGTACACAGGACAGGAGGATAGGTGATGAATTAATAAATGAATGGAATTCCCTTCACTTTTAATAAAAATCCTTTTGCAAATAAAATCTGTTGCCACTTGATCCATCCAGACCGACCATAAGCCATTTGATATTTTTCATTTGCAAACTTTCCAGCAAACGAAACCTATTGAATGGGGGAAAACGAGGTTACTTTCGTTTTCGCAGAAAACGACTCCGTGTACTGAATCAGTTCTTTGAAGCAAAACTCTATAAGGGACTCCCGGGATCGACTCCATCAGACGGATCTTTAGTTAGGAACCGATTCTTTACATTTGCCTGACAGGTATAAAGCATCCTGGTGCGCAAGTTTCGGTTGTTCAAGCAGCGACTCAAACAGAAACGAGGCTCGTGTGTCACGAAATAAGCATCACGTACTAACGCTAATTAGTCTAATTGATCAGCTGTCGGAGATGAGCGCGAGCCTCAGTGAGCAGTATGAGGAGAAGGTGCGCCCGTGCATCGACCTGATCGACTCTCTGCGCGCGCTCGGCGTGGAGAAGGACCTCGCGCTTCCCGCCATCGCCGTGATCGGAGACCAGAGCTCGGGGAAGAGCTCGGTGCTGGAGGCGCTGTCCGGAGTCGCGCTGCCCCGCGGGAGTGGTGAGACATCCTGGGGCAACAACAATAACAACAACAATAACAATAATAATAATAATAATTACTCTTTTTTTTTACCGACTTTATCTGAACTTGACTTTTTTCCCGTATGTATAATGGAAATGTAGAGATGGAGGCAAGAAGGATGGAGGAAGGGATAAGTTATACGACATGATGTATTTTAATTTCTGGAACAAAACAATTATGAAAAAGTATGACTACAGGAGAATAGAGAGATTAATTAAATAATTAATATAATAATTAACTGTATGTTACTTAATTAATTTGCCCACTCATTCATTTATTCATGAATGGGTAAAATGATCAGTCATTTAGCATTGTTATAAACCTTTAGTCCAAGCATGAACATTCGGTATAGACATTGATGAAATATTACTGTTTCCCACTGATCTGAAATATACTTGATCCTAGATGTATAGATGGATGGATGGTAGCCAGTTGAACTCTCCGACATTACCTGCAGGCACAAAAGCAGTTTTCATGTGATTTAAATTGATATCTAAAGTAATTATTTATAATATATAATAATATATTACAAATTTCAAACCCCCAACCCGCTCCAACTACCCATGCTGGAAAGATAAAGTGAATAAAATAAGTACAAAGGTAAATAAGTAAGTAGGTAAAAACTGTATGTTCATTTCTAAATACTCAATCCGGATAAACCTGTTATGAACCACTGTTAACACACTCCCATGTTAACACACTCCCATGTTAACACATGATATGGGATTGTAGAAGATTGTAATCTTCTTGTATAGAATTACCAGAATGGGTGTGAAACAACTCACTTACAAAAATACTTTTTCTACGTTCAAACTGAACATGTATGTAGGCATACCTGTATCACATGAGATCTATGAATGGCTTCCTGCCAGCACATGTAATGGAATGTTGCAGTATGGGTTTTATAGGGAATCTAATATTCCTCACAGATCAAGAAACAATGTGTAATTATTAGCAAGCACAAGAACAAATTTGGTTAACTTGTTGATACTCAATATTGGAAAAAAAAAGTGAAGGTGAAGGATCCATATCCATATACATTTGATAGGGAGGAGCTAGCTACAATTTGGAATCACAACAACATATACAGTAGCTACGTAGGTAGTTGCCTGCTGATAATTTATCCACAAGGAAAGTCGCAAATGAATGTTGTCTATACACACAGGTATCGTGACGAGATGTCCACTCGAGCTAAAAATGAAGAGAAGTCGGGAGAAAAACTCCTGGCATGGAAAGATCAAGTACAAGAAAGATAATGATCAGAATTATGAGGAAGAGATTGATGATCCAGCAGATGTGGAGAAAAGAATTAGAGAAGGTAATGTTTCAGCTGAGTTGTTTACTCATGATATCTAAATCTCTGTTTGGCTATAGTCTTTCATTTCATGCCTTTATCACTTCTTTCTAATTAGGTTGGTGTTAGCTAATTCCACCAGTTTGTGTATATTCCATAATGTTACCTACTTACAGTACCTATTCAACTGGCTGTGTGCATACCCTTTTCAGCTCAGGACCTAATGGCTGGTGTCGGTGTGGGCATCAGTGATGAGCTCATCAGCTTGGAAGTGACGTCGGCTGATGTTCCCGACCTCACACTCATCGATCTGCCAGGTATTGCCCGTGTGGCAGTCAAAGGCCAACCGGAGAACATTGGAGAACAGGTAAAGCATCTGATATCAGGTGATGTCATAGGATCCGATGCCTAGTGTTCATTGTCTAATCCGTAGTTACAGGTATGATACTTAGTTATAGATGCTAATACACACTAATTACTTTCATTCAGATTAAAAGACTTATCAAAAAGTTCATTGAAAAGCAAGAAACCATCAACCTGGTGGTGGTGCCGTGTAACGTGGACATCGCTACTACTGAGGCACTGAAGATGGCTCAAGAAGTCGATCCAAATGGCGAGAGAACCCTCGGTCTGTGAAACCTTTATAATAATTCTGAATTTTCTCCTTCTCTAACTTTATTACATGAATTACAATGTCTTCATTGAGCTTGTCTGTTTGTGTGTGTGTGTGTTTATTTTAAAAGGCATCCTAACAAAGCCTGACCTGGTGGATAAAGGCACAGAGGAGACAGTGGTGTCCATCATCCATAATGAAGTAATTTACCTGACTAAAGGCTACATGATCGTCAGGTGTCGAGGGCAGAAGGAGATCATGGACAGCGTCTCACTGCATGAAGCCACTGACAAAGAGAAGGACTTCTTTAAAGACCACCCGCAATTTAGGTGCCCTGTTTTATTTTAACAGTGTCTAGCAGATACTTTTTATTATTTCTAAATTATATTGATTTGGTAATAAATAGAGATTTGACAGAGTACTACTATTTGGAATCATATTTTATCAAATTCTCAAATTTTATTAATTATAATATTTTTGAGTAATATATTATCCTAGCGTTAAAATTGTTAGTTGTTGAATGTACCAATTTGATTGACAACTGCTCTACATATTATAAATGAGATTAAAAAAAATTATATTAATATAAAACAAATATTAGTTTAGTTAGACAAGTAAATAATATTTAAACACATCTCAGCATACACTTTGCAAGAATTATTTATTTTTATCTATTTATAATTATGTAAAATTAGTTAATAACTATTTGTTATAATTTTTTTTCTAACATTAGTTTTATTCCAGCATTATTTGAGAGTCATTTGGATAAAATTAATAAAAACATACATTTAATATTTCTATTATTATAGGTCTGAGTTGCACATTAAATGCATAATAGCAAAAATAAATAAATAAATCACATGAAGCTACAGTATTTGTCAGTTGTTAGCGATAAAATAACTAAACCAGAAAAATTAGACTGTAATTGTTCTGTTATTCTTCAAACAGATTTGACATAAACTGGACTAAAGTGTGGTTGATGTTTTTACAGCACTCTGTATGAGGAAGGCACGGCCACCATTCCTAAACTGGCTGAAAAACTCACAATTGAACTCGTCAATCACATTGAAGTAAAGATAGCTTTGTTACGCAATTTTATCTCTCAGATTGTGTAGGAAACTATCCATCTTGGTACTCAAACGTGTGTATGTGTGTATTTAGCGATCTCTGCCTCGACTAGAGGAGCAGATTGAAGAAAGGTTGGCTGAAGCTCAAGCTGAACTGGATGGCTATGGCTTAGGACCTCCTGCAGAACCAGCAGAGAAGATCTTCTTCCTGATTGATGTGGGTGATACACACTTAAATAACATTGACAATCTCAAAATCATACAGAATTCAGTAGATGTTGGTTGGTAAAACATTGTGCCATAACTGCAACCTCAAATTAGCAATCTAGTCGAGACAAAACAAGAAGTTTCATTATATTGATTGGAGCATAACTACATAAAAATGGCAAAATAACAAATTTTAACAACAACCAGGATTTGAATTCTTCACTATAAATGCACATAGTCTTGTACTGTTCTGTATTTTCCCACATAAAAAGCTGGAATAGTTGCATATTGAATTGAAAATTACCATTTAATTTAGTGTTCTCTATTCATTTGCGTTTTGTATGGCTCTCCTACAAAGACTATAAAAAGATTCTTATCTTCATTTTCATATTTATGTCTATTAGAAAGTCACAGCGTTCACTCAGGACGGCATGAACCTGACGACTGGTGAGGAACTGAAGAACGCCCAAAATCTAAACATCTTTTCAGGCCTGCGAAGGCAGTTTGCCCTCTGGAAGACTCACCTGGACAACTCAGGAGAGACGTGTAAGTAGTGGTGTGATGATGTATCACAAATGTTAAAAGCCTGGAAGGGGACAAGTGTTGTACATCTTCTTCTTTGTCTTTTGGCTGTTCCCTTTCAGGGGTCGCCTCTCCAAATTATATCTGCCTCCATCTAACCCTATCTTCTATATCACTCCTCTCTCACTGCGTTCATAAATCTTCTTTTTGGTCTTGCTCTAGACCTCCTGCCTGGCAGTTCCAACCTCAGCATCCTTCTACTAATATATTCACACTCTCTCCTTATAACATGTCCAAACCACCTCAATCTGGCCTCTCTGACTTTATCTCCAAAACATCCAACATAGGTTGTCCCTCTGATGGATATCTTGATCCTATCCATCCTTGTCACTCCCAAAAGAACCTCAACATCTTCATCTCTGCTACCTCCTGCTCTGCCACATGTCTTTTCTTCAGTTCCACTGTCTCTAAGCTGTAGAGCATCACTAGTCTCACCACTTTCCTGAACACCTTTCCTTTCATTCACTCCAATATTTTTTCCTCCTGCAACACACATGACACTTTTCTCTACCCATTCCAACATGCCCGCACATGCCTCTTCGACTTCTTTCCACACTCGCTGTTGCTCTGGATTGGTGACACTAAGTACTAACTACCCTAAGACAAGTATTTTTGGGGGAATTTTCTAGTTAACAAGAAGATCAACAAGGAAGTGAAAGAGTATGAAGAGAAATACAGAGGCAGAGAACTCCCAGGATTCATCAACTACAAGACCTTCGAGGTGATGGTGAAGGACCAGATCAAGCAGCTGGAGGAACCTGCTATCAGGAGGCTGAAGGAAATCTCAGGTGCTTGCCGTCAGCTTGTCTGAGTTAAATGCTCACCCACGAAGATAGAGAGATTTTTATGCTGTATTTTCACCAATCACGACTACAAACCTAGGGTTTATCATTATTAGCATTCATTACAGGAAGTTATATTTACAGAGGTTTCCTAATCTATCTTTAGATCTCATTCGAAAGGGCTTCATTCAACTGGCTCAGAACAGCTTCATAGGCTTCCCCAATCTTCTCAAAATGGCAAAGGTATGACCAACAAACATTACTGACAATCTCTAGCTATGATTTATGGACCGTGAGCACCAGGTAAACACGATGCAATCTATTATCAATCTACCAAGCATGGCATAACAGTTCTTTGTTTTTGCCACAGACTAAGATAGAGTCCATTAAGCAGGTGAAGGAGGCAGAGGCGGAAACAATAATGAGGACTCAGTTTAAGATGGAGCTGATTATCTACACCCAAGACAGCATGTACAGCAACACCCTGAGCGCACTTAAGATTCAGGAAGAAGAAGAAGAAGAGAAACCCAAATTTCGTGCGCCTCGGGTTGCTTCGTGTAGTTTATACAGTCACTCAGACAGCAGAGCCACACTTGAGGAACTGATGCGTCACCTCAAGTCCTACTACAGTGTAAGTGATTAGCAACTGGCTCCTTTTATAATCATAATTGTTGTTGTTATTAGCAATTTTAACATTACTTGACCACAGTAAATTCCACAACAATGATTCCTAAAATGATGCATTTAACAACATAACCTTAATTTTTAAGCTTAGCCTATAAATAATTTATACAAGTTGGTTGTATTAATCTCTTCTTAGTACCAAGATGCAACCACTTTTGCCTCTAGAAATTCCTTTATTATTCATGGCATTGATTCAACGAAGTGCTGGAAACATTCCATAGAGATTTTGATTTTCCATATTGACATGATAGCATCATGCATTTGCTTATAATTTGTCAGCTACATGACCTACCTCCCATTCCACCACGTCCCAAAAGGTTCTCTATTCCATTGAGAGTAATGGAAGAGGCCATCATTCCAGTACAGTAAACTTGCTGTCAGGTTAAAATAAACAGTTTAAAATGATTTTGTTTTGTGATATATCGTTATCCTGTGGGCATAAAAGGATGGACATGGTCAGTTTATTTAAAAAATGCTGAGTTGCTAGTAAGAAGTCCAAAGTGTGCCAAGAAAATAATCCAGATACCATTACACCAGCATGTTTTCATGTTATTTACACCAGATTTTTACCGTTTCATGTGAATGTCACAGCAGAAATCAAGACCCACTAATACCATGCAATATTTTTACAATCTTTTCTTGTCCAATTTTGGTGAGCACAAGCGAACTGAATCCTTTGTTTCCTGCCCTTAACTGCCAGGAGTGGCACATGAGGTGGTTTTTGGATGCTGTAGCACATCTGCTTTAAGGTTCAACACCATTCTGATGCTCACTTCAGAAGATCGCCTTGACCATGCCTACCTATATCCTAAATGCATTGGATGATACGATATTTGCCTTAACAAGCATGTTTAAGTAGTGAAGGAACTGGTGAGTGTAAGTATGCACAAGGATAGCATTTTATAAGCCATGTTACTTTTGAATTACTATTCTGGAAACCTATGAATTGCAAATCATAGTTAATAGTAAATTTACAAAGCATCGTAGCAAAGTAAGTAATATCGCCAAACAATACATCAGATGTCTGATTAGTGATGTGATCCCACAGGAGCAATGTATTATTACTTTTTATTAATCCTTTTAAAACAATTTGAATCTATAAAATATTTGTCTAGTTACCAGTAAAAAAAAACACACACACACACACACACACACAAAGAAACTGTTACATGGCAAACAGCAGCTAAACGTTTTATTGTATTAAGGTAATTGAAAAAATAAAAGGTATTTAGGCACTCACTCATCATCTATATCGCATTATCCTGTATACAGGGTTGCGGAGGGCCTGGGGTCTATCCCAGGAGACTTGGGGAAGGAGGCGGGGTACACCCTCGACGGGGTGATAATCCATCGCAGGGCGCACACACATACAGTATACACACACTCACACACTCATTCACACACTGCAGGCATTTGGGGAAACGCCAATTAGGCTAATCTGCAGGTCTTTGAACTTTGGAACCCAAATACCCGGAGGAAACCCACCAAGCATGGATGCCATGAGTTTGACTTTGTTTAAACTGTGTGTTTAGATCGCGAGTAAGCGTCTGGCTGATCAGCTGCCGCTGGTGATCAGGTACCTGCTGCTGCAGGAGTCGGCGGTGCAGCTGCAGAGAGAAATGCTGCAGCTCATTCAGGACAAAACTAACGCAGATCAGCTGCTGAAAGAAGATCATGACATCGGCAGCAAACGCAACAACCTGCAAAACCGCAAGAAACGTCTGATGGAGGCCCGCAACTACCTCGTCAAGTTTTAGAGTTACATATTGTTTCTGTTGGTCACTCTAAAGCAAGGAAAAAGTGAAAAAAGCACAACCTCCATGTACTGTATTTTATATAAACAGATATTATATTAAATATAGCCATAATATAATAACATTTAGTTTCCATAATTAGTGAAAGTGTATGTCAGATATATACCGTAAAAATTATTTGTTCATGTTTTTTACAATTATTTATACAGTATATCTGTTTGTTGTTCAGACTCTACACATGCTGTAATAACTCCATGACAAGACAATGTTTCTCAATATGGCAGAAATCTTAGAGGTTTATCCTGAGCATAATTTCAATGTTGTTTGGATTGTGTTGCTAAAGATTTGCAATAAAATCTGATTGAAATGCTGATATTCTTGATGGATGGATTTTGTTTTTCTGAAGCCATTCTGTTATGAACTTGCTCCAGTGATTTAGGTTATTGTCCTGTTGTATCACCCACTACTGAGTTTCTGTTGACGTACAGACATTGTCACATTATCCTAAATAATTTTTTATACACTTTATACATCTTCCCCTTAATGACTGTAAGCTGGACACACCCTGGTGTAGTGCTGCATGTTCTTTCCAAATAGTTCAGTCTTAGTTTCATCAGTGCACAAAATATTTTGAAACTACCGCTGTGGAGTGTCAGTGTGATTTAAACTCAGCAGCGGCTTCCTGTGTGGTGTTCTGCCATAGACACCCTGTTTGTTCAGTGTTTTATGTACTTTAGACTCATGAACATAGATGTTAGCCAGTTCCAATGATACCTTCAAATTTTTGGCTTGTGGTCATTTCTTTACCTCACTGATGAGTCTTCGTTGTGCTCTTCAGTTCATTTTGACCGACGCTCACTTTTTGATAGAGTAGCCACTGTCTGAAAGTGTCTCTGTAGACTAGTGAATTTCTAAAGTCTTTGAAATCACTTCGTAACCCTTTCCAGCTTCATGTAAATCAACAATTCTAGGTCACTGATCCTCTGAAAGCTCTTTGAATTGAATTAGATTTTGTGAGGTCAGATTCACATTTTTTATTTCTATTAGTGTTTTTTTTTTTTTTTTGGTCTTTCGGCTGCTCCCGACAAGGGGTCACCACAGTGGACTATTCAGTCCGCACTACAACTTGGCACAGGTTTTTACGCCAGATGCCCTTCCTGACGCAACCAACCCTCCCATTGTATCCGGGCTAGGGACCGGCACTACATCCACTGGCTGGAGTTTGGGCACCGGCTGGGAATCGAACCCGGGCCTTCCACATGGCAGGCGAAACACCTACCACTGAGCCACTAGTGCCCGTTTTATTTCTATTAATGTAACGAGGTTTATTACCTACTGGATTCCAAACACCGTTGAACAACAACAAAGGAAAAGAAGAAGGAGAAGATATGTAATTCCCAAAGATTCTCATTGGGGTTAAGGTCTGGACTGTGTGGTGGCCAATCCATGTGTGAAAACGCTGTCTCAAGCTTCCTGATCCACTCTTTCACAATTTGAGCCCAATGAATCCTGGCATCTTGGAGTATGCCCATGCCGTCAGTGAAGGAAAGAAAACCTGGTCATTCAGTACATTCAGGTGTCACATGATGTAATTTTTGGGCACATAATGTTGCTGAACCTACAGCTGACCAATATAAGCAAGCCCAGATCATAACACTGCCTCAAGAGTCTTGTACAGTAGGTACTAGGTGTGATGGGTGCATCACTAGATTTACATTTGCATTTAAATTTACATTGAGGCATTTGGCAGACGCTCTAAACCAGAGTGGCTTAGAAAAGTGCTATGAAGTTTCCGGTCACTGCATAGATACTCACTGCTTAGTGGTTTTCTTAAGGCTGCACAGCTGTTTAGTCCCAATCCTTTGAGCTCTCCTCACATTGGCAATGTTTTTACTTTTACTATTAAACATAGCTATGAGCTATAGTGCTGTTTTTATGATTCTATTTCACCAAAAGATTCTTGTGATTGTGTTCATTAAAAAATATATTTCTATCCACATTTTTTACCAAAAGGTTTACCACTATCCATCCATGTTTTAATAATGTGTTTCACACTTCCGTTTAGTAGTGTCAGTAATTTCCTTCCGTTTCTTGGGACAGGAAAGTGTATCTACATTTCATTGTATTTGAGTTTGTTTACTCTTGTTCTATCTAAAGTTTTATGTTTTACTGGGTTGTGTGAGGGTTCACCACTAGAGGACACTGTGTGCCCGGAGTCATGGAGCTCAGGTGGGGGTCTACCCGGTTTCCAATTTCTCCCAGTTAATTAACTAATTTTCCAGTAATTTATAGGAATTTATCTAAGTGTTGAACTTTACAATCCATGTATAAAAGTGTAATAAAATTATAAAAAGTTAATGAAATGTAACATGGCTACCCTGCTCTAACACTTTAAATATGTAGCCCAGCATTTTAGATAAATTAATATATAACTTGTGTCAAGCAGTCGTGCTTGCGAAACAGTTTCTTGTCGATGTGCCCCTTCAATCGTTTCAGCTTCAGACTCCGGCTCGAATTGATAGGGTAAAATCGAGGCCATCTTTTCTATGTGTTGACGGGTCTCCAGAGCTGTCGTTCAGTTATGGTCATGGGCCTTTCGTTTTCCGACACACACTGTAGACCAATCATAAAGGACCGCGCCATCTGACCAATCACAGCATGTGTTCTCACGGAAAGGAGGGGTTTAGACAGACTGAATCTTCGAACCGCTTCACACGAGTCGTTTACGAATCATTTAGAAATGGGGTAAAATTATATCTATTTTTGGAGTGTTTTTTGATCTTGCATACATGTAATCCTGTTTTAAGAGTCACATTAAGCAATATTAGCAATGTTTAAAATGGCATAATAGGGGCATGCCTGATCCTTGAAAGTCAACAGATAACTTGTTGCCGACTTGCGGAAAGAACAGACAGCAAAATCATTCACCAACACCACTTACACATTACAGAAACTCAGGAGTTATTGCCACATCCTCCATACAATCATCACCTCGCTCCAAGCCATTTCCACATGTCTGGCACATTAAAAAGTGTTCCTGGGAGGCCAGCGTTTCAGACAGTAAATCACACTGGCAGTCTGATCATGGGTCAGGCATACTGAGGAAATTTTCTACCTTGATGGCAACCAAGCACTAGTGAAACACTGAGTTAGGATAAATAAAAATAGTTTTTAGTTATTTTATTTTGCCCAATTAAAAGTCCCACTTTGACCTCAATACATCTTGTATAAAGAAATACAGAAAAAAAAGTTAATGTAGGGTTAGCTAACAAGCATTATTACTAGTGTTATTTTAAGCACTATTCACACTAGCTGCTGTGGAAATAGGAGCATGCTACTTAGCCCTACTGATGCCCTGACAGTGTTACTTTTCCCACGGTTTGCCTTCTTCTCAGCTCCTGCAGGTGACAAAACAACTTACCAAGGTGAGCGACTGTAATTGTGGAGGACAAAGGAGAGCTACAATCTACTTTATAATAATCTACTACTAATGCGCTACTGTCTCAATGTAAACAAACACCTGCACCAATAGATATTAATTACAATAGCTAAACTGAATATTTTTACTGGGATTAGTTCATATTTTCACTTTGGCTGAAGTGATATAAGTGGATTATTACTGGAGTCGTTTTAAGACAAAACTTCATCTTTATCTGATCGACTTTTTCCATTTCTCATCTGTGATTCTCTCTCCGATTACCGAACAGGGAGTGTATTTGTCTGAGCACCAAAGAAGGACAACTTAGTGTAAACAAGGCGTCAGATACTCAACCTTACAGAATGTCATTTCTGTCTATTAATAAGTTAGACAGAGAGTTCTGCTGTACAGAAAGACACAGACATGTACATGGGCTTCTACCTGAAATAATAATAATAATAATAATAATAATAATAATAATAATAATAATAATAATAATAATATCACTGATTGCATTAAAGATCATCAGATTATTTTTAGCTTTAACCTTTTAACTGTTTCTACAAACTCTTTAACGGACAGGGACGTGTGATTACCCAAAAGAGAAAACATCATCTATACCATTTTATCCTGTATACAGGGTTTCAGTGGGGCTGGAGCCTATCCCAGCTAATCCATCACAGAGCACAAACACAAATTCGTTCACATACTAAGTGCAATTTGGGAGCACCTAATCTGTGTGTCATTGGACTGTGGGAGGATACCCTATGGAAGTATATTAGTGCCAAAATTCCTGAAAGCAAAATAGCAGGTTGAATTACATGAACTGAAAAAAACGTGTTGAAATAAAAATGTTTTAATTTTTCTGCATTGCAATTTGATCTGAATTGAAAAAAATCCTTAGAGCATTTACAATGTTTGAAATTTTTGCCACTGCAATTTATTGTGGTTGTATATTTCAAGTGAAAAATGTAATTCAAGCATTTAAAATTCAATGCAAAAATATTCAAGTTAATAAATTGCTGTTCAAAAATATTTTCAGGTGTTAAAAATACAATCTTTATTATTTTTCAATCTTACAAATTCAAGTAACAAAATTCAGGTAGTAAAATTCAGGTCGTTAAAATTTATTCATTCATTCATTTTCTATACCGCTTAATCCTGTGTTCAGGGTCGCGGGGGACCTGGAGCCTATCCCAGGAGACTTCGGGCACTAGGCAGGGTACACCCTGGACAGGGTGCCAATCCATCGCAGGGCACACACACATACACACACTCACACACCCAATCACACACTACGGGCAATTTAGGAACGCCAATTAGCCTAACCTGCATATCTTTGGACTGTGGGAGGAAACCGGAGTACCCGGAGGAAACCCACCAAGCACGGGGAGAACATGCAAACTCCATGCACACAGAGACGGGAATCGAGCCTGGCCGGGGAATCGAACCCAGACCCTGGAGGTGCAAGGCGACAGTGCTAACCACTACACCACCGCGCCGCCTATATTCTTTTAAATAATTGTAATTTGATTTTGATTATGGGTTTAATACAGTTAAGGCTAGAAGGAATACAGCTCTAGCTATTGGGCATGCGCACATCAATCTAACGTTATTTTTCTCTCACTGTACAACAATAAAACTTTGCGCGTTTTGATCATGCGACGGAGGGGGGCCTGTAATGAGTAACGAGGCTATTTTTAAAATGTAAGGAGTAGAAAGTACAGATAATTACTTAAAAATGTAAGGAGTAGAAGTAAAAAGTCGGCTGAAAAATAATTACTCCAGTAAATATAGATACCCAAAATTTCTACTTAAGTAAGGTAACGAAGTATTTGTACTTCGTTACTTGACACCTCTGTTCCCATGTGACTTGAAAAACCTTCCATCTACAGTTCTGTGTTCAGTTCTACAGTTCAGTTCTCTGAAAGCGCAGCCTCTCAGGCACATTAACACTGGGTTCCCAACATTGATTGAAGTCATTGCATCATTTTTCACATTTTTTATGTTTGTCAGTTTCCAACAAAAAGCAGCAGTATTGTCAAAGAATTAACAGATAAATGTTTGACATTATTGGCACCCAAAGTTATCATTGTCCAGCCTCATAGGTGTGTTGTTTATATTGTTAATCAATGTAAGTTTAAAGTTATATGCTGTTTTCTGGTTACATTTTTCTGATTGTACCTGTACATAGAAAAAAGTTTATATGGTAAACAGCGTGTGTGATCAAGAAGACTCATTTGAGTACTGATTCTGAACATGTGTGTTAAACATCTATGGGGGCTGATCCCCCTTTAACTGAAAATCCTAGAAACGCCCCTGACATGGCCTAAGAAATATAATGTTTTATGTGGAAACTTTCCACGAAACGAAACCTATTAATGGGGGAAAACGACTCCGTGTACTGAATCAGTTCTTTGAAGCAAAACTCTATAAGGGACTCCCGGGATCGACTCCATCAGACGGATCTTTAGTTAGGAACCGATTCTTTACATTTGCCTGACAGGTATAAAGCATCCTGGTGCGCAAGTTTCGGTTGTTCAAGCAGCGACTCAAACAGAAACGAAGCTCCTGTGACACGAAATAAGCATCACGTACTAACGCTAATTAGTCTAATTGATCAGCTGTCGGAGATGAGCGCGAGCCTCATTCAACAAGTCTCTCTCACACACATACTCAACACACCTAAACTTGGCCGAAGCCATTAACCTAAACACATTTCCTCATCACGGTGACCACAGCAACCCGCCGCAAAGCATGATGGTCGTCAGCCGCTGCCCCGCCCACGCCACAATATGTTTCTTTTTTACATTTTCCTGTTTCCCTTTAACAGTTTAAATTTTATTTAAAGCCTATAATCAAGTTATTTATGTATTTATTTTATATATGTCTTTGGTCTAAGTCAGATGAGGTCAAATGTTGAATGTCAAAATGACGTCCAAGTTTGGTCATGGTTGGACGTCCAAATAGTGAACCTAGTTTGGACGTCAAAATGACGTCCCAAAAAAATTTGGGAGATTAGGTCGTCAAAATGATGTCTTAGTTGGGTCATGGTTGGACATCCAAATAGTGGACCTAGTTTGGACGTCCAAGTTGGGTCATGGTTGGACGTCCAAATAGTGGACCTGGTTTGGACGTCCAAGTTGGGTCATGGTTGGACGTCCAAATAGTGGACCTGGTTTGGACGTCCAAGTTGGGTCATGGTTGGACGTCCAAATAGTGGACCTAGTTTGGATGTCGAAAAGACGTCCAGAATTGGTCATGGACCGACGGACCCAATATAGACATGATCTGCACGTCTATCCGACGTCCAATGTTTAGTGGGTTGTTTCCTGTCCTTAACTGCCAGGAGTGGCACCTGGTGTGTTTTTTTTTGCTGCTTTATGGTTTGATCTGTTGTGTTGTGCATACAGATGTTTTTGGCATAGCTCATTTGTAACAAGATGAGTTACTTTTGTCAGTGTTGATCAGCTCAAACCAGTATGTACTGGATCTCATTTGACCTCTGGCAGTAACAAGGCATTTTTCCCAGAGAACTGACACTCACTGAGTAATTTCTCTTAAGAACATTGTCTGTAAACCCTAGATATGGTTATGCATGAAAATCCCAGTGGATTAGCAATTTTGTAAATGGTCAGACCAGTCTGTCTGACACCATCCTGTCATGCCACATTCAAAGGCACTTTAAACCCCATTCTGATGCTCACTTCAGCAGATCGCCTTGACCATGCCTACCTTGCATAAAACTCACCAAGCACACTGAGGCAAATTAAACATGGCTGGGAATCAAACCTGGACGTCCAAGGCGACAGTGCTAAACCCTAAGCCACCGTTCCACCCAAATAGAGTATTTAATGAAGTTTTCTGTAATGTACAGTATTAACCTTTAAGTGATGTGTAACTTTATTCAGAAACATCAATGAATACGTAAATAACAGATTCAATGCTGGTTTCATATAGTTTTAGCGTAATGAACTAAATTTGTTTTGCCAAAATTTAACATAGTGGGTCTCTGATGTATTCTTCTCAAGTGTTGCATTGGAGCCATGAGTTTGCCTTTGTTCTTAACTGTGTGTTTAGATCGCGAGTAAGCGTCTGGCTGATCAGCTGCCGCTGGTGATCAGGTACCTGCTGCTGCAGGAGTCGGCGGTGCAGCTGCAGAGAGAAATGCTGCAGCACATTCAGGACAAAACCAACGCAGATCAGCTGCTGAAAGAAGATCATGACATCGGCAGCAAACGCAACAACCTGCAAAACCGCAAGAAACGTCTGATGGAGGCCCGCAACTACCTCATCAAGTTTTAGAGTTACATATTGTTTCTGCTTTGGAAATGGTGTTGATCTTCATCACTCTAAAGCAAGGAAAAAGTGAAAAAAGCACAACCTCTATGTACTGTAGTTGATATATTTTATACAGCTTTGATTATGAAAATATTAAGCTTATTAAATAGAACTATCATATAATAAGATTTAGTTTGCATGATTAGTGAAATTATGTGTCAGGTATATACTGTAAAATAATAATTTATTTATTTTATTATTTATATATCTGTACTGTATATATCCTAAACATGCGCAAAATGATGATTGTCTTCCCTCCAGTACAGTTCGGCAACTGTACTGCACATTTGTAGAATACTTGTAGAAGTGACTTGAGGTCCTTTAGGAAAGTAAAACTTGCAAACAGAAGTTAGGAATTGTTGATCTGTATGACCTACAATAACTAGAATACAGTCATGTTAACTCAATCCTATTATTTGTGGCTCTTTACATTAATGTTTTAGGGTTTCCTTCTTCAATTCAAATACAGTGAGTCAAGTTAAAGCTACGAAAGCTGAATATTGATCTTATTTAAAACATGAATGATATACAGAAATGCTAGCGTCCTCTTCCTGGGAGCAGCCGAAAGACCAACAAGACCAAAAGGGAAGGGATGAAGAGCTTGATCACAAAAGAATGGAACAGACAGAAGAGAGTGGTTTCCTACTGTATTTGATATATCAAAACCGGTCACATGTACTGTGGCCTACACATAAATGTCAAACACTGCAATATATATCATAAAAATATTTCTAATGCTTGTGTAATACATTTAAGCAATTGAGGGAGTGCTGATATTCAGCACAACAGCATGAGCTTGTGTGTGATGCTGCTTTTATACAACAGTTTCACAAACACAATTTATTATAAAAAAGATTGTGATTGTTTGTTAACCAGTTCTTTTTCTCTACCAGTACATTTCCTTCATAATATGATCTGCTCTATAGCCCATCTGCTTTAGTTTTTCTTTTTATTATTATTCATAAGACAACCTTTCAGTTTTGTAAATATTCTAGTTATAGTGTGTTAAGTCTTTCTTTAGGTTAAACATTTTTAAGGAGAAATTGTAAATGTATGTTGCATGTAGCACCTTGGTCCTGGAGGAACGTTGTTTCGTTTCACTGTGTACTAACTGTATATGACAATAAAGCCTTTGAACTTGAACAATACTGTTACTATAAGCACAGGGAAAAAAACAGTGCTCGAACATGATGTGTACACATGACGCCCCCTTCACATTTCTGACTGCCCCCCCATATGTGCCTGTCTCGAACCGGCCCTGCTCACAAATACATTTCATTAAACGTAACCGTTTTATTTGTTAATCATTTTATTAAATTTTTTATAGCTAGACCTGTGTTATTAATTAAGCCTTAATTAACAGATGCCTAAAAAAGTCAAGAACTGAGAAGAACTTCTACTGAAGACGCAGGTTAAAATATTCTTAGCTACTTGCTAGCCAAAAGCAAGGATACTTTAATAGTTTACACTTATACAGTTATAAGTTAAAATACATGTTTACATAACATTTACATAATTAGGTTACTAGTGCTATCTGTGCTAAATTCAGTCTACCAATCAGTACCATTCAGAGTTACTCATCTGCTCCTAATACTGTATACTCCAAACACAGTACCTTATTTAATGGTGTAAGCAAGTGACAGACAAATCCTCGTCTCAACAGTTAGATTTAATCCTCTTCCAGCACACAACACACACTCAAAAAGCCAACTAGCCACTTGCTTGATTGGCAAAATACAAATACTGATTAATAAGAATATACTGAGTTTCCATCTGTTAAATGATTCATTCTTGTTACTTGTAACTAAATTTAGAAAATTTTAAATGAATTAGATCAGCACTTGTTGCATCAATTAGACAGAGGCGCTTCATATCGACAACTCTCTCTGCAGAGTCGCTGCACACGCTCGGCACCGCCGCGGAACGTTCGCCAACATTGGGCTCCAAACGGCTGAAAGTGGAGTTTGTGATCGATTTGAACTGCTGCGTCTAATAGTTCTGCATCCTTGATATTGAGGGTAAGTACTCGATGTAGACCTGTTTGTAATTAGTACGGTGGGATTAAAAATAAAAAACAAGTTATTAAACACTGTGGAGATGTTTCTAAGCAGGTTTATTTTCCCAGACTTGAAGCACATGTGTTAAATTCTGTGTCTTCATCGATACGAGTTTCACCTTAACGTTAATATCCACTACAATTCTGTCACAATCTAACTTTTAACTACATAACCTACTGTCATGAACTTTGCTTGTCTGTGTCGGGTGTGTGTGTGTGTGACATGATCGCAGAGGAGGCGAGCTGACGGTTTCTTAGAGTCCTTTTATTTAAATAAAAAGGCATAACACCAAACACAAACTGAAACTTAATCACAACAAAAGCTAGACGCCTGACTGCTACTCAGTCAGGCTATTTATAAGGAAACATAAATCAAATCATAATTAGCCTTCCCTCGGTTCAGGTGAGCTTCTTACGTCACCTGACCGAGGTGCATACTGGGAACTGAAGTCAAACATCCAACATAAACAAACTACAAATCAAAACCCAAAAACGGGCGTTAGGCGCCCTCTAGGGGTTAACCGTCACAGTACTCCCCCCCAAAGAAATGCTCCTCCGGAGCATTGCTGGAGGCCCCGGGCACCCACCCCACAGTACTACCTTCGGCCTCCCGACCCGGAGGCTGGGTGATGGTCCCGGAGACGTGCTCTGTGGCTGCCGTGGCAGAGCTGGAGACGTGCTCGGCCGTGGCAGAGCTGGAGACGTGCTCGGCCGTGGCAGAGCTGGAGACGTGCTCGGCCGTGGCAGAGCTGGAGACGTGCTCGGCCGTGGCAGAGCTGGAGACGTGCTCGGCCGTGGCAGAGCTGGAGACGTGCTCGGCCGTGGCAGAGCTGGAGACGTGCTCGGCCGTGGCAGAGCTGGAGACGTGCTCGGCCGTGGCAGAGCTGGAGACGTGCTCGGCCGTGGCAGAGCTGGAGACGTGCTCGGCCGTGGCAGAGCTGGAGACGTGCTCGGCCGTGGCGTTGGAGCGGTCACTGCGCTCGACAGCGGCGTTGGAGCGCACTCGGCGCTCGACAGCGGCGTTGGAGCGCACTCGGCGCTCGACAGCGGCGTTGGAGCGTGCAGTGCGCTCGACGACGACTCTGGAGCGTGCCGTGCGTTCGCCAGTTCAACGTCGTCCTCAAAGCCGGGAGGCGGCGGCAGAACAGGTGCATGGGACAGCGGCTGCTGGCGTGCTAGCTCGCTATCCTCGAAGCCGGGAGGCGGCGGCCGAACAGGTGTCTTGGTCGTTGGAGCTTGTGCAGGGCTCGACAGCGTTGGAGCGTGCACGGCGCTCGACTGCAACGGTGGAGCGTGCACGACGCTCAACTGCAACGTTGGAGCGTGCACGGCGCTCTCCTGCAGCGTTGGAGCGTGCACGGCGCTCTCCTGCAGCGTTGGCGAGGGAGGAAAAAGCTCCGAGCCCGCTTCGCGGTTGTCCCGGAAGTAGAGGATCATGCGCTGCATCTCCTCCACCTGCTCCCGTATTTCTCGCACTTGCTCCGGCTCTGGAATCCACCACCTGAGCTCCTTTTGCTGCTGCTCTGCCTGGGGTTCTCTCTCCCCCGCGTCACCGCCGTACTTGGGCTTCCTCGCCCTTCTCTTCCGGCCGGTGCGGGGAATCACGTGACCCCGCGCTGCGTCGCCTTTGAATGGCGTTCGCCGAATGGCGAGCCTGCAGCTCTCCCAGCTCCGTGGTGTCTCTCCCTCTCCCTCTTCGCTGCTCTCCCGCACGTGCTCCTGCTCCTGTTTGGCCAGCTGGTTGTACCTCCAGCTCTGGAACAGATCTACTTTTCCGTCTTCCAGCCAGCAGTACTCCCAGCTACCAAACCCCTCTTCCTCGCTGTCCTCCAGCCAGTTCGCCAGCTCGGGCGAGATGGCATCCGCGCCCCCCCCAAAATAATCCAGGGGGAAGTCCTCCGCCATGCCACTTGAACGGTCTAGCTTTCTGTCATGAACTTTGCTTGTCTGTGTCGGGTGTGTGTGTGTGTGACATGATCACAGAGGAGGCGAGCTGACGGTTTCTTAGAGTCCTTTTATTTAAATAAAAAGGCATAACACCAAACACAAACTGAAACTTAATCACAACAAAAGCTAGACGCCTGACTGCTACTCAGTCAGGCTATTTATAAGGAAACATAAATCAAATCATAATTAGCCTTCCCTCGGTTCAGGTGAGCTTCTTACGTCACCTGACCGAGGTGCATACTGGGAACTGAAGTCAAACATCCAACATAAACAAACTACAAATCAAAACCCAAAAACGGGCGTTAGGCGCCCTCTAGGGGTTAACCGTCACACCTACATTAAACCTGAACTCTTCCCTCAACGATGTGAGGAGAAAATGGGAAATGAAGTAATTGGTCGAATTGTTTGTAGTTTAATGTAACTTTAGCTGCTAGCTAGCGTAGTTTTACTGTATATTATAGTTTTACAATATATCTGGGGTACATCACGTAACTCGAAACACCTGAAGTTAATGTTGAATCAGTGTGCACGTCTCATCACACTTTTCTGTCTAGCTAACATTTAGACCTTTTCTTTCTGTCTTTCTTTCTTGAGATTTTGCTAAGTGTGCTAACGGAGGGACTGTTGTTATTAGCTACATTAACGTTGGACTGGCCACAGCTAAATATTACTTTAAATTTCTGTCTTATCAGAGTTCCGAAATGCCACATAATGTTACACAGCTTATTGAATACAGTATGCAAAAATGATCAAGTAAAGTCTATGATGCAGTCGACCATTTGTAATGTCCCAACAAATTGCAGTTGAAGTTATGATTGAATAGATATGGATGGTTGTATTCTGGGAATGTTGCTACTGTATGAATATACAGTAAGTAAAACTCTTGATATTTATAACAGCAGTCAATAGTGGTATTTTCTTTGGCCCAGTTTTTAAAGTCATTGAAATGAGCAGAATACTGCTTATTGTATGTTTTTCTGTTTTCTGTTTATCTATTTTCTCAACACTACAAAATTAGTTGCAGTTTTGCATAATAACTTTTATACATTTTATTTCCACAGCAGAAATGTTCCTTTTCTTCATACAAAAAAACAACAACATCAAAACATAAAGCTGTTTTCACGCTCTTCTGATGTGAACCTCACCTTTATTACATGGTAGTTTTTCTTAACACTCACCAGTGGTGTCAAAAGTATTCACATTCATTACTTGAGTAGAAGTATAGATACTAGGGTTCAAAAATACTTCTTTAGAAGTTGAAGTATCAACCCAAGTTTTTTACTTAAGTAAAAGTGTAAAAGTACTGGTTTCAAAACTACTTAAAGTATAAAAGTAAAAGTACCGTGAGGGGTGACAAAAGCATTAAGGTCTCGCTTTTTGATCATGCAACGAGGGGTGGGGGGGGGGTATGGGCGGGGATGGCGTTGTGCGCGTTCTGATCATGTGACCGGAGGGGTTGCGCGTTCTGATCATAAAAATAGAGTAACGAGGCTGTTTTTAAAATGTAAGAAGTAGAAGTAAAAAGTTGGCTGAAATATAATTACTCCAGTAAAGTATAGATACCCAAAATTTCTAACGAAGTATTTGTACTTTGTTACTTGACACCTCTGACACTCACTGCATTTTTTGTTAAACTCTGCTTTTGCATCACTCACAAAGTGTACTCTTACGGCCAAAGCCACAGATCTGTTTGTGTTGCTAAGTCACATGCTACCTCTTTCTCCTGTATTGGATTTATGTTTACTTTAGATGAGTACCTAATAAAGTGGCCAGTGAGTGTATAAGTGTGCAAGTCATGTAATACATATTTCAGCTAATTTTGTTTGTCATATTTCATGTATTTCATCCCACAGGATTTAGATATTGAGTCACAATGTACCATGGAGCGAACTGTGACGGGAGTTTCTGTCCTACTAAAGGAGGGAGCGCTTCCTGACGAGGACATTGGTGTCCTAATTGATGGTGTGGGACAAGTCCTCGGTGACTTGAGTAGCATTGCACAGGCTTGTGCTCTGTTATTTGGACTAATATACTGTTTGAACCTGATCTTTATAAATCTAAATGGACAGTGGTTGTCATCCAAAGCACAGGTCCTTAAAAAACAAGCTTTTGGAGTAAGTGAGCTTGAACAACACTTTCAAATTCACTTGGAAAACATTGTTTAAACCCTTTACAATGAAGATCTGTAAAGTTATTTGGATTTGTACAACATTATTGTTGAAATACACAGTCCTGGAAAAGGGCCGTTTCTTTTTTTTGCTGAGTGTATATAGTATTGCATCAGATTATTCTTTTTATTGTTTTCCAGCTTAAATTGTTACACTCACAAATGTTTGTTTCATGTTATAAATTCATGTCCATTAATGTTTATGTTCAAATGTTTTTGGTTGTGTCAGGCCAAGGTTTAACTTAAGAGGTTAAGTTAAGGTTTAAGTTTTAGAAGTTTTAAGACCAAAAGGACATTAAAGCCCTAAAAGTGTTGCTTGGGGATCCGTTTCTTCAAGAGCCAAGATTTTCTTGTACATTTTGTTACCAACCCTCGAATGTATTGAATACTTGTGAGAGTAAAGAGTGAAGAAAGCAGAATAAACTTGGTGGTGTAGTGGTTAGCACTGTCGCTTTGCACCGCCAGGGTCTGGGTTCGATTCTCGTCCAGGCTCGATTCCCGTCTCTGTGTGCATGGAGTTTGCATGTTCTCCGTGTGCTTGGTGGGTTTCCTCTGGGTATTCCGGTTTCCTCCCAACATGACATGCTGATTAGGCTAATAGTGCATAGCATGTATACTATGGGGTGTCCCTGTGACAGCACCATTACTTCCTTTAATATGCATATGTAGACTAGTGCCTGGCACAACGAGATGTAGACTAGGTTTAAGTCTGCTTTCACACTGTGGACTGAGGCCCAGACCTGAGTACTCTTGAGGACAAAATTCAGATTGTTTGCATAGGCTCGAATCAAACGTGAAATCCGTACAATCCTGAACAAGAAGTGGACCGTTATTGGTGTCATCAACACCGTCTGTCTCATGGCGCCAATCTCATCCTCTTAAGTACACAGCCTTAACTGATCACTCTTAATGTTTCACTTTCTTCTATTCTTCTTTGTGTTTATTGGTGGCTCAGACATCAACTAGATACTGCCACCTGCTGTATCAGGTTAGTATATCTGACAATTCTGCTAAGTTACACTTCTACCATAAAGAAACATTATGTCAACAATTTATGCAAATCTCATAACATACTAAGGTACTAAGTTCAGCCTTTATTTGTCACACATAGATTACTGCAGAAATTCTTTTTTCCTCGGATATCCCAGCTTCTTGTTAGTAGGCAGGGGTCAGAGCGCAGGGTCAGCCATTTTATTACACATCTGGAGCAGACAGGGTTAAGGGCCTTGCTCAAGGGCCGAACAGCGGCAACCTGGCGGAGCTGGAACTCGAACCGCCGATCTTCTGATCTGTAACTCAAACTTACTTTCTGGATAAGAGTGACGGCCTTTAGAGAAACATCTGGAGCAATCAAAATTGTTAGTCATGTGTTTTCTAATGGCAGCTACTGTAGCTAGCAGTTGACTCCACGGAATGTTAAGTCAAATCCACATCCCCCGTACTGTCCTGAACTCACTCCAAGCCAGTTCTACATGTTTGAGACAATAAACGAGTTCCTGGGAGGCCAGTGTTTAAGACAGGCAGTCTGATTATTGGTCAGGTGTACTGCGAAAACTTTCTACCTTGTAAAGTAGTGTTTGATTCTGTTATTCTACACATTCAAAAGTCCCACTTTGATTTAAACACCTCTTATATACACAAATACACAAAAAATAGTGAATGTAGGGTTAGCTAACAAGCATTATTACTAGTATTATTATAAGCACCACTCACACTAGCTCCTAGCTTTATGGAAATGGGAGCAGGCTTCTTAGTGCTAGTACCGGGACCAGTAGCATACTGGAGTCATTTTAAGACAAAATTTTATCATTACAATTTCTCATCTGTGATTTACTCTCCGATGAAAGAAGGACAACTTATAGTAAACAAGGCGTAAGATACTCAACCTTACAGAATGTGATTTCTTTTTATTAATAAGTTAGACAGAGAGTTCTGCTGTACAGAAAGACACACAGACAGACATGTACAGTAAGTGGACTTCAACCTGAAATAATAATAATAATAATAATAATAATAATAATAATAATAATAATAATAATAATAATAATAATATCATTGATTACATTAAAGCTGATCAGATTATTTTATACCTTTAACCTTTTAACTATTTCTACAAACTCTTTACCTGTCAATGATGTGTACTTATGCTAGTAAGAAATAATTTACTTTTATGAAAAAAACTTGACTATCTTTTGTATTAAAGTCAGAACTAAAACATGATAAGTGTTGTGTAATCAAAAAAAAAAAGCACACCCCTTCACAGTCTATACCACTTTATTCTGTATATAGTATCTGATGGATTGTGGAGGAAACCCACCAAGCATGTGGAGAAAATGCAAACTCCACACACATGCACCCACGAGGCAGGAATAGAACCCAAACCCTGAAGGTGCAAGGCGACAGTGCTAACACTAAGCCATCATGCCACCTCAAGTCACATCAAGTACAGTAGGCATTTATTGTCACTTCATCCATATACAGTTCAGGACAGGATGGAGCGGAACAACGTTCCTCCAGGACCAAGGTGCTCCATACAACATCAATTAACAACATAAAAGAATCCTAATTAGCTGACTAGCTGAGACAAAACAGATTAACATTATAAATTAATAGGCCTATACAGAAAAAAAACAACATAAAGTGCATATGCAAATGAGCAAACAAGAGTGACAACATAATATGTTTAAAAGGAATACATGTTTTTTTGTTTTATATGGTTTTTATGTATTTATATGTGCTTATGTACGTGAAAATTGTGTAGTTTCAAGACATTTAATTCTGGTATCTTTTGGTCATTTAAACTTTATTCCTATGACCTGAGATATTAGCAATTTCTTTATAATAATAAACCTAAGTGTTACAGCGCCCTCTAGTGCCTGAGAGGGTGAAAATTAAAATATAAAAAAAAAACCCTCTCAATCATAAAACGTAGGTAATTTTCTAAACTTTCTAAAGTAGTGTAGGTTTTGTAATCTCTGAAAAGTCTTAAAACAATATTATGGCGTTAATTTAATTTGCTTGTTAAATAAATGCGTTTACACGTGTGTAGTTATAGCGTGAGGCAAATGTTTCTCCTCAGAAAAAGAAAAATTAAAGTTCACGACACAAATACAAAACGTGCACTCGTCATAAGAGAAGTAAAATTAAAATGTTGTTGTTTTTTTCAACAACATCCTTTTTTTTCTCTCTTTTCTTTCTTCGACATCCTCCCTGTGGTTATCTGTTTAAAACCGCCCGCGCTCTGTCGGGCTGTGTTTCAAAATGTCGGCTTAGAGCACTACATAGGGCGCGTGCACACTGATCTCCCCCGCGCTACGCAGGGCGCTTAGATGCGACGCGGACCCCGGATTGAGACGCCGCCCCCTGACTTCCGGCTCCTGAGTCGATTCCGTCAGTGTTTGTTTCAGAGTGATGCTCAGCGCGCGCGTCGGCTCGGAAGAAAGAAATGAATGTTTCCGGAGACGACTGATCAAAGTGTTCCTCCATTTTATTTAGTTATTTATTCATTCATTTGCACATTATAGAGTCCACACATTCATATTTATATAGAGATTGATTTTATTTTTGGAGGAGGGATCATCGTGCAACACATTGTTTAAATGAATCTTGTAAGGTAAGAGGCTGATTAATGCGAGTCGCACCCTCATCATTTCCAGTTCAACATCTGGGCACGTGTTTAATTTATGTTTATGTTTAATTTATTTATCTTTCATATACATTTGCGACAGGTTTGTAAACAAAGCGTCTGTTTTCATTCCAAGATGTTCAGACGCATGACGCACGTGCGTTATTATTTAATTAAAGGATTAATTAGCAATCGGGATACCCATCAGTCCAGATGTGCGGTCTCGTGCAATGCTATCTGGATTACATAACTCCTGCAAAGGTTGACTCGTCTGGAGTTGCTTTATTGATGCATGTTCAAGTCAGTTTGTCTGTAAATATTTATGTAATCACATCATGATTTATTCCTGCAGCTGTGCACATCTGGATTTCTTCATCCAGACATATAAGAAATAACTTATCTGTACAGTATATTCTGATCTGTACGGCTGTAGATCTAGATCACCTACATCTGGTTAGAATTATCTGATCAATTTATTCACACACCGTATGTATTCTTATTCTGGATTTTGCACATCTGCATTTCCTTATTATAAATGTTTGATCTGTTTTGCTGGACACATATGGACTGGTTTATGCACAAATATCTAGATTGCTTGAGGCTTCTAAAGTATATATTTGGATCTCTTTTGTGTTACACATCTGTATTCCTTTATCCCTATATCTTGATCTGTTTAACTGGACACATCTGGAGTTCTTTCTCCAGATATGTACAGTATTGAAAAGAATAATGTACATATTGTGGTCTGTATGCCTGTAGATCTAGATCTCTGCTTCCACACCTACATCTGGTTGGCATTATCTGATCGATTTATTCACAATATATATATACCATATACATCGGATCTTATTTCATAAGCGTCTGCATTTCTTCATTATAAAAGTTTGATCTGTTTTGTTGTGCACATCTGGACTGGTTTATCCACACATACCTAGATTGCTCTTTAGTCTTACACATTTCGATCCCTTTATCCCTATATCTTAATCTGTTTAACTGTGCACACCTGGCGTTATTTATCCAGACATATATTGAAATAAATAAATATCTGCATATTATGATCTGTACGGCTGTAGATCTAGATCACCTACATGCGGTTGGCTTTATCTGATCGATTTATTCACATATGTACTGGATCTTATTCTGGATTTTACACATCTGCATTTCCTTATTATAAATGTTTGATCTATTTTGCTGTACACATATGGACCGGTATATCCACTCGTTTCTAGATAGCTTGACACATTTAGATTAAGTCCCATTTTCCACATATATCCAGATACACATCTGTTTTCCTTTATTTCTATATTTCTTTATTTCTTTATTTCTGTTTAAATGGATGAAAGTTTCATCTGGACAAATCATTTTCTTTATATCTGAATCTCTTTTCTTTATATTCATCTGGATTACTTTTGGATCTCTTGATGCATGCACATCTGGATTAGTTTATTAACATAATATGAATATATGAATTTATTCTTACACATCTGGAATGTTTGTTTATCCATATATATGTGGATCTTATATATATATATATATATATATATATATATATATATGTGTGTGTGTGTGTGTGTGCGTGTCTGTGTGTGTTTGGTGTAGCCAAATATCTTTATCTTTGCACATCTGGATTGCTTTAGCCATATATATGATCGTCTTACTGTTCAGGTCTACACATCTGTTTTGCACATCTGGTCTAATTATCTTGCCAATGGATTATTATTATTATCAATATTATTATTGAGGTACACATCTGGATTATCTGGACATCTGGACATATTTCTGGGTCTATTTAACCTCATGTGTGAATTGCATTTTTAAAAACAAGAGCGTTCACTTTATATATGCACATCTGGTTGACAGCAGTTAATGAACTGCACAACCTCTATAATTATACACACCTTGATTTATATTTGAAAGAAATTCCACGTTATTTTACCTGTGCACATCTGGTTTACTTTAGCCACAAGTATAAAACATCATGTTCTCTATTATAACCATGTCTTTTCATCCGTAACACATCTGGATTGATTCGCTAGTACACACTCTGGGCTTTTTATCCACACCTTTATACACTGCAGCTGGATTATTGAGACAGTCCTACACATCTGGACTCACTTTCTCCAGAGCCTAGGCATGTGGATTGTGTTGTCTCTACAAATCCAGCTGACTATTCATTTGTCCGTGTGGATTGAATATTTTACCCCATGGTGTAACGTGAGGCCGGTTTACTGTAACAGCACCTTGAGGTTGTCTTCGCCAGACCGTTTATTTAGGTTGCTGTATTGGGTCACTATGAATAGAAATGAGAGCGTGTGTAGGATGTGAGAGCTGCTAGGAGTCCGAGCTGTCTGGGAGGTGGGAGTTGTTTACGGCACTTTTGTTCTTATCGTCCTTATGAGACGTCTTATTATACTTGTTCTGATTCCTGAGTGTGTGTTTGTGTGCATGCGTATACCTGTGTGTGTGCGCATGAAAACCACTTAAATAAAAGGTAAGTCGGTTAGAGCCTCTCGAATGACAGGAGCCAAGAGACAAAATGGAGCGAAAGCGGTGTACGAGGAGAGTAACGTGATGCTGCTGTCTGTATCGGCATCAGTCTAGTGCTCCGTATATGTGAGGTGAGTTGACCTAGAAATGGGTGTGGTCTAAATGAACTTTTTCTTTTAATCACTCAGGTAGTTCCTGTTATGACTGATAACACTGTGCAAAAGTCTCCACATCATTTTTTCTATTTTTTTTCTCTTTCTTCCAAAGACTTTCTCGTATTTTTAAAGTAGTCATGAGGAATAGGTGCTGAAGGACGTCTCAGTCTCCGTCCAGTCCCTGAACCTGTACATGTTTTTTGCTCAGTGACCTATTAATCATTCTCACATTATAAAAATAAAAAAACAACAACAAAAAAACATGTACTGTAACTTTAGTCCTGACTCAGTGAGAAACCGGTGCAGATGATGACAGATGATCAGGTGCTGATTAGTTTCCTGCTGATGCTGAACGCTGAGTGGGTGGAACAGACGAGAGGGGAAATGAGGTCGCTGCTGAGGAGGCTGTTACATAAACAACACATTTTTTTTTTATTCTATCTTCAGGCACTTTGCAGCTCATATTATTTTTTCATATTATTCATATTATTTGCAGTTTATCATATTACAGGTAGAAAAGCACTAAGAAACACCCCAACGTCTAAAAACGTCAGTTTAGAGATTTAGGTTTTATTGTCTGTTTCTCCTTCTATAAATGTTCAAGATGTCTGGCGCGTCGCCAGTTTCACACCGCAGTGATCCTGTGGTCCGGCTGTCGTGCACTCTCACCCTGTATGAGTTCACACTGCAGCGAGCGAGCGGTACCTGCAATCTGCCTTCACTGTAAAAAAAAAAAAGAAGAAAAAAAAAAGGAAGGAAGATTTGCACAATACACAATACACACGATACATCAGCGAAAAGGATCATGGGAAACAGTTCACGTCCAGTGTTCGCAACAAACTCTGCGTTGCTGCCCGAGTGTCTGCAAGTCCCATGTTTCCATGGCAACGCTGACATCATGTCCACATAAAAGGGAAAAAGAAAAAAAAAAAAGCAGAAATCCTCAGTCATCCTTCACCATGGTTACCAGCTGTTGCCTAGCAACTGTCAGGCCTGGCACTGAGCAGCAGCCTCAGCGTAATTCGACTGGTGATCGGTCACATGACCGGCCGGTTCAGCGATCACACACACACACGCACACAATGTTGTACAGAGAAAGATTTGTGCATTGCATCATTAAACTGACTTTATGGATCACCGGTGATGTTAATTCTCCGTTGTGATTGACAGATCTGGATAAAAAGGTGATATTAATGTGCAGTATGTTAGCATTTCTGAATTAGCAGCTCATTAGCAGGAATTAATTAGTAGTTACTGCATATGGTGAGGTTTTGATAGAAGTGGGGCAGCACGGTGGCGTAGTGGTTTGGACTTTCACCTTGCACCTCCAGGGTCTGGGTTCGATTCCCACCTCAGGTCTGTGTCGAGTTTGCACGTGTTCTCCCTGTGTTCTTGGCGGGTTTCCTTCGGGTACTCTGGTTTCTTCCCAAAGGCAGATTAGACAAATTGGTGTTCCTACAATAAGTACAATCTACTGTAGGGTGTACCCCGCCTCTTACCCTTAGCCTCCTGGCAGAGGCTCCAGGACTCCCTCGCAACCCTGAATACGTGATAACAACGGTATAGACAATGATGAGTGAGTCTCCAGAGTGGTTTATACATTTTTGGTGTTTTGTTCCAGACGTCTGCTGTAGGTGTTGATGATCTTATTCTTTCTTTCTAGATTTATGAACAGCCGGGCACCAGCGAATAAGAGGTATCAGCCGACGGAATATGAGCACGCAGCTAACTGTGCTACACACGCGGTGAGACACCAGCATGAGCTCGAATCTGTTAAACTGTTCTGCTCAAAACTACAGTCGGATCAGTCTGACCCGATCTACAGGGTCTTGCAAAAGTTTTCACACCCCTTGAACTTTTACACATTTTGAAAAGTGGCAAGAGGAAAACAAACCGGTGGGAGAAGGAGCTCAGGTCAGGTGAGACCAAAATTGAACTTTTTTGAAAAACCCAACACAGCACATCACCCTGAACACACCATCCTCGCTGTGAAACATGGTGGTGGCAGCATGATGTTGCGGGGGTTCTTCTCCTCGGCAGGGACAGGGAAGCTGGTCAGAGTTGGTGGGAAGATGGATGGAGCCAAATACATCAAGTCTTGAGTCTTCAAGTGTCTACAAGAGGTACAGCTTCCAGCAGGACAGTTACACACAGCAGGTGCCTTCAGAAGGACTGGATTTTAGTTAGAGGTATCAGAGTAAAGGGGGTTGATTATAAACACACACCACAATTTCCAGATATTCATTTTTTTTTTAATTATATACCAAAAAAAAAACTTTAGCATTTTCCTTCCACTTCACAAGTCCATGCCACTTTGTGTTGGTGTATCAGATAAAATCCAAATGAATTACATTTACGTTTGTAGTTGTAACCTGAAAAAAATTTGGAAAAGTTCAGGGGGTGTGAATACTTTTGCAAGGCGCCGTATCCCAAAACTCCAGCCTCAGAGTTGGAGAGAATTACTTTGTCTTCTTCTGTTATATTTGCAGCAGTTTAACAACTCTGTGCCTGTCAAAGACTTTTATTTTGAAAAAAAAAAATTATACAGAATTATATTCTATTTCGATCGATGTTACAGAATTCTGTATAAACTATTATACAGAAACTACCTTAGAATGATTTTAGATGTAATATTTAGGTTAGGGGTGTCAAAGATTGCTGCTAAAGCAGACTAAAGCACATATCAGCAATTTTGATGAATTAATTTGTTTAAATAAAAAACATGAAAGCAGATTAAAAAAAAAAATGATCAACTGGCTCAATCAGTTGTTTTGGAAAGAGTTACAGATTAAAACTTGTTGTTTGCTAATTAAGAGTTAAAAATTGTTATTTACGACTTTTTATTTCTACTTTAATTTAGAACAGTATGTCTGTATGTCTGATCTAATATCTACTTTAATATCTGTATTTGTTTTCCGTAGCTCTGGATTATCCCCAGTATTGTGGGCGGACTTTTGCTCTACTTCCACTCTGATGATCACTGGGAGGAGATCTCGGCGTGGCTCTACGGCGCCGGCTTGTCCAGCCTATTTATCATCTCCACCGCCTTCCACACCATCACCTGGAAGAAGAGTCATATGCGGTACACACACACACACACACACACACACACACACACAGAGTCTAAACCAACTAGTCAAGAGCATTAAATAGGGGTTAGCTGTATAATAATAATAATAATCGCCAGGTCACCAGTTTTCGTTCCATGGAGCATTTTTGGTTTGTCCTGACCACTGCGGGCCAGGAACAGTTCCGGAGTTGCTCTGTCTCAGTCGTCTAGCCGTCACAATTTAGCCCTCGTTATAGTAACTACAGTTAGAATATCTTGTATTCTACTGCAGCACTCTGTCACGGAAGTTGTTGGAAACATAAAGAATGGACAGACCTAAGAATTTGAGTGACTTTGACAAGAGCGACGGCTAGACGGCTAGACGGCTGGGTCCGGTCAACTCTAAAGCTGCAGCTCTTGTGGGATGTTCGAGGGCTGCAGTGGTCCGGACGTAGCGACAGGGTGATGGGATGCACACGGGGAGTGAAGGCTCGGGGCCCGTGTAGTCCGGTCTGCTGGGAGAGCTACAGTACTGTACGTGTACGTGTCAGAACACACAGAGCATCGATGTTACAGTTGCAGAATGGAGACCTACTCGATATTAAGTGTAAATACACATAACTCACATACCTATTCATCCGGACACCACAAGAGGGCACACTTGCAATTTACACAAACCCTGCACTTTTTCTGTCCTTCCAGTTCTGTCGAGCAGTGTTTCCACATGTGTGACAGGATGGTGATTTACTTCTTCATTGCGGCATCTTACACACCCTGGTGAGAGCTTGTTATACACACTCCACTCAACCGTTATTATTATTATTATTATTATTATTATTATTATTATTATTAGTTAATTAAAGAATTTTTTCTGATCGATAAATCAGAAGGTTTTTATCTCTGGAGTGACTTTTTCTGGTGTGTGTGTGTGTGTGTGTGTGTATCAGGTTAACTTTAAGGGAACTTGGTCCGTGGGCCGCTCACATGCGCTGGGTTGTCTGGGTGATGGCCTCTGGAGGAACGGCATACGTCTTCTTCTTTCATGAGAGGTGTGTGTGTGTGTGTATGTGTGTGTGTGAGAGAGAGAGAGAAATTGTTCGTGTTTAATCATTATGCAGAAGCCATGCTGTGGAACTTCACTCTTTGTTTTGTGTTAACAGCGGGCGTTTAAAGTTTATAAAACACTCAGAATATCCAGCCTGTGGTTCCTGTAAGAGACGTTCATAATAAAAATTCAATACAGCCTGCAGAATTATTACGGGGTAAAAAAAACCAGAAGTATGTATTACAGAAACGGAAGTCTAAGTTAAACTTACAGAACTGCTCGAGCACGTTAAGACATTTAGAGATTTAATAGGAGGAATAAAATCCGATTAAGGATTAGATTTATTAATTCTTTAATTAATAGATTTATAATTAATTAGGAGTAATTCTAGAAACGATCATGTATCACGAGTATACGTTACAGAAACTGATGCTTAAATAGAGTTTGAAAGCTTTCAGTCAACTTCCTGGACGATCTCTTCCTGGACAGGTATAAAGTGGTGGAGTTGGTGTGCTACACGGCGATGGGAGTGTTTCCAGCCATGGTGGTTCTGTCTATGGTGAGAAAGTATCCGGTCACATGACTGGAAATTATCCAGTTTTCTTGAAGGAATATGAACTTTTGCATTTTCTCTCTCTCTCTCTGTCTCTCTTTCTATCTCTCTGTCTCTGTCTCTCTGTCCCTCTCAGGCGGACAGGTCGGGTGTGTGCGAGCTGTTGGTTGGTGGCGGGTGTTACGTGTTGGGGATGGTGTTCTTTAAAAGTGATGGAGTGGTGCCCTTTGCGCACGCCATATGGCACCTGTTTGTTGCCATGGGGGCGGGAATCCATTACTACGCCATCTGGAAGTACTTGTACACACCTGGCAATCAACAGACCAGCACCGCCCGGTGACACACACACACTAATACACACACACACACACACACACACTGTCACTTCCGCTCTCTCTCAGTTTAGTATATAAAAGTTTAAAAACTGAACAAATTTGATTGAGGAAGGGAAAAATATTTCATTCCAAATTGGTTTACACGGTGCTGGCGGGAAGCACAGCTACACTCGTTGTTCTAATTGATTAATCAGGGACTAATCAGTGGCGGCTATTTACAGATCAGCCATTTGACAGATCTTCATAACGTCCTCATGAACACCTCCATAACGATGACCTCTTTAGTTTGAGGTTTTTAACAAATGTAATTCCATGGAGGTATTACTGCACCTAGTGGTCAAAAATGGGAACTGCAACAAGTGTTAATAGAGGTCCATCGAGGCGGGAATCACGCTGCCCCATGCTCAAGCAGGAGCAGCGAACAAGACAGTTAATAACAGGGTTGCCAGGGTGTTTTCATATTGTAAAGCAATTTAATTTAATTAATTTCTTGCAGACAAAGCAGGAATATGAAATTGATAGTTTTATTATGTTAGAAATGCATCGTGACATTTTTTCCCAACACAGAAACTGAGAAAATGTGTCTCAATGCTTGCTTATTTATTTATTTATTTGTTTGTTTATTTATTTATTTATTTATAGTTATTTTCTCTGGAAATTCTGCTAAAACCTGGCAACCCTAGTTACAAATATTTTGTACACCTCTCACTGATGACTTGAATGAAGACAGACCTGCTATATGGAACACAATCAAACTGAAGAACATCTACAACCGTTCAAAACAAGCTGCTAGATTGTACCTACCAGATTGATATCCACATGTGCTCGACTCTCACCTGCCTGTTAAAGGGTTAAAAGATGTATTCAGTAATAACCTCACGTGTCTCGCTCACGAGCCATACTCATGCCATTAAACTGTAATTGGCTCCTGTGAACATGTCCGAGTTATAACATGAGGCTTCTCAGATTCTGGACGAGGTCTGTGTTTCAATACTGTTTCTGACCTGCCCTTGCTGCCCTCGATCGCAGTGTACTCAGGGGAACCACAGCAGGCGAGGTTGTAGATAGCACTCTCACAAAAGAAACACTTAGATGTTACAGTGATGAAATGCATTTTTCTCTTCAGTACAAGTTAAATAACAGGTTGAACTTTTCTATTCATTAGGGGTGTAGCAGTCTGTTTAGTTCTCCAAATAATAACAACTGGACCTATTTACAGAGGTACCACAGCATAGAAATAGAATCGGTTCTGGAGACGAGTTCTTAAGGTGAAATGTTGTATTGTGAAACTCATTGTCCCATTTGAAATCATGTAAATGCAGATAATCCGTTCCTGCCGCCCAAAAATAAAGATAAGAGGTAAGATAAATCTTTATTAGTCCCACAAGTGGGAAATTAGTTTTGCCATAGCAGCAAGTGGACATTACAAAGTTAAAAATTTAAGAACAGAATAAAATAAAATAAAGTAGAAGAAAAAAATTTAATACTAAAAATAAAATACTAACAGTATAAAATGTGTACTATATTACCAATATTACCAATTTTCAACAATTGAATCATATTTTTGCATAGAAAAACATTTTTAAAAAAGTAAAATATGAAATAAATAGACATTAAACCTAAGTTAACGTTAATTTACGGTTCCTCTTGGCACCGGGATGCTTTAAAGCGGCTCCATTTTCTTTGCTATCGTCCTTAATACCATTCTTGTTACCCATGGTGTTACGTCCTCACTAAATCTTGCACAAAATAGCCAAAAAACTCACGAAAAATATGAAAACTCACCTCGCTTGGCTTTCCACTGACGGAAAACAAGTTTTGAACGGCTCCCGGATGTACGCGCAACTTAGCCAGCGTTCGGTTCGGTTTGTTCACTCGTATGCTGAAAAAGCTTCATATGCGGAGGCGAATTTCATGCAAAATTTCAGTTCTTAAGGCTAAAATTCACGAGTCGGGGCATCCGTATGCTGAGGTACCACTGTATATGAGTTTCTAAACTATATTACGTTCAATAAAAGCTTGTACTTTACAATTTCTGACCTCTGACTAGGAAAAGCCAAAGAAATCCTCTTCCGAAAAATGAAATTCCTACTTGGAAAGCAGAGAAGGTGTCCTCAAAGGCCATCAAATTCAATTTATATCAATGACTTTACAGTTTGCTGTTTTGAGAACGAAACACATAACAAGTGTATGATCAGTAATATATAAGCTAGTTATATAATATAGCATGTTTTCATGTTTTTACTCCAAACCTCGTAAATCACATACAGTACATTTCAGATTTTGTACTTTTGAATTTAAGCTGCATTAAACCTTTAATGTGAATGAAGTAAAATCCACACACTGTCATAAAACCATTGAAAGTAAATAATCTTTGGAGGTTGGAAATGCTAACGCTAGCTATGTGGTGTTTCTGGATCCGAGCGAAAATGCTTATAAAACTTAGAAACATGAGATGTTTGTGTCTCTGTGTAAACTGGGTGCTACTGTAGGTAACGAACAAAATACTTAGGAAATCTTTTCAGGTAGAACGTGAACAAACATGTCAAGGGCGTGGTCAAATTCAGTATAGAAAACATGCGTAGAGCGGAATCAACCCCTACAGGAGCGTAAGCCAATGCGCCAAAAAGATACAGTTTAGGTGTTTATGTGTCAGAAATTAGACAAAACGAAAACATTTCATTGGAAATTTGGAAATTTAAGTTCGATAAAACCTGATTAGCAGAATTTCGAGTCTTTCTGACAATGTTCCTTATAAGGTCAGAAACAGTTACAGTTATCTGACAATCTGTAATTTATAGCTAGCTAACAACTGCTAGCTGATGCTAACCAAATGTGATTTTAGTCATTTGTGGATTTTAACTCGTTAATGTTATTTTCCAAACAACAAATGACTCGCAAATGAAAGTTTTTCCCCCCAGACCGCCACACATATTACATATGCCATAAATAAATAAAATAATAATAATAATGCAAATTACAAAAGTACAGTGCAGTAAAAAGTACAAAAGATACTTGAAATATCTATTCACTCTTCCTGCCGCTGGCACAAAAAACAAAAGGGGGATTTCTCTTGTATTACAGTTTACTGTTTGCGGTTTGTACGCTGTATTTATTAGCATCACTCGTCTGGGTGCATCCTCGCATTTCAGTGTTGCGTCTGCGTCAAATGCCGAAAGTGCTTCGAGCTTCAGTCACTTGGTCTAGTCATAGTTTTGTGTCTTTTTTTAGTTAGTTCGTTTTTATAAAAAAAAATTTCCATTAAAAATCCCAACCTCTGCCATTCCGCTCCGTCCCATTTAGCTGTTAGCGTTACAGTAAGTAATAAGAATGTAATTCATTCATCCAAGTCTCAACACAGTTCCTCAGGACCACCGATTCTTATAACGATTAGCCAGACCACACCAGTCCACAGATTCGATTGGCTGAAGTGGACAAAACTTTCTTCTCAGGGTTTAAGACACTATACGGTGCCATCGCCATCTTTCCGAAACATTCCACTGCTGTGCAGAACAACAACAACAACAACAACAACAAAAAACATTCTCATGAAAAACCAAAAAAAAAAAAAAAAAGTTAAATAATAGATTAAATGTTTTTTATTTAATGGCTTATTATTTATTTCGAATTATGAATATTATTATCTGTAATAGTTAAAGTGAATCTGTAGTGAATGTATTATTTGCAATATCAGTATTCAAAAATATTTTATTTATATGATCGCTTCAATTCACAATTCTAAGTCTGTCAATACCTGATCATCAGTATGCTGATTGTGTTATGTGTTTATTCTTATGGGACGAACAGAAAATATTAAAAAGGCCAAAAGTAAAAATCAACCGCTGAAATCCTGAAGCTTTATAAGTTTTAATAAAATATTAGTCTGTATTAGGCTTGTGCAATAATGATATTGTTTTTCCTGCATGTGATTTAGCATTGATATGCTGAAATAGTTCAGTCAATTGATTAAATTCTTTTATTGTTATTATTATGTGAAGCCATGAGGGTCAAACTTGATCATATGATTCATTTTTGTTAAGAAATAGTAATGTGTTGAAATTTCTAGATTAATTACAGGCATTAATACGTTAATATCGAAAGCCCTATAATAGAAAAATAAAAAAATACAATAGCGCCAATCACTAAAGCATTGATTGGTGGATTTTGGTGATTCTGCTTTAATGTGGAGTAAACAGTGGTTACAGAACACAACAGTACGCTTACAATATCAGGTTTTTGTTTAAAGCATCTGTTGAATATGTTCACATGACTGATGACCTCGCCTGATGCCGGATCATCATTTTGTGGGCGGAGTTCACAAGGCACGTACTTGAGTAAAGTAGAAATATCCCAGGGAAAATATTACTCAAGCAAAAAAGTCCATTTACATTTCAACTTGAGTAAAAATACAAAAGTATTCACGTTTAAATTTGCATAAGTATAACAAATACCGAGCTTGTATTAGCTCATTGTAGCCTTTGACTCGCAATCGATTGTTTCACGATGGGAATTCGTATCATGCAATTACGTATAACAACATTACAGCTTCACATACCACACACACCTGTGTAACGCAAAGCTGTGCAGAAAACTACTCAAGTAAAGTACAGATACATAAAAACTGTACTTATGTACAGTAATGACATAACGGGTATTGGTTCAGCTTCCTCTCAGAGCAGCCTCTGTTTTCTACCTGCTGCAGGAAAGCATATCAAATAAATAAATAAATAAATAAAACACATCGATAGATTTTATTTCAAATGAAAATGCTTGAAAATTTCTGTAGTTACCATGAGGGAAAATCGAAGACACTAAGATCACATAACATGAGAAAGGGCAAAAGGGGCGGGGCTTCTTCACTGTGTACATAAAGACGCAGTGTTTAAACCATTTACACAAGTATTAGCCGTTTATTATGTTATTATAAACATTATTCTATTTGTCCTGTCAATTTTAAGATCTCTTGGTATATTTTAACTACAAACTTATACTAGCATACTGTGTATATAATGGCAGAATAATATAGCAATGTAGCAATTGAACTGTTATATTGCACAAGTCTAACATATGCTATATAAATATTATATATATATATATATATATAAAATATTCTTTTTTTCTTTAAGAAATTTGCGTTTGGAATTAAAAATGCATGTATAATATGCTCAAATGCCTTTTAATTTTCTTCCACAATTCTAACTAAAATCTAAATTCTAACCAAATAATAAAGAAATATAAAACAATTTATCAGATCAGTGTTATGGCCAATATTCATAAAAATAAATAAATTACAAAGTGTTCTTTTCTTTTAAACTGTGCTCCTGTACAGTATTGCCACCAAATCACGAGTCAGATCCTTAATACTAATGTAGTGTTGTTACTCGTTGTGATTTTACCACCGTTGCCTAAACGTTTCTCCTGCTCACGTTTGCTAATTTGTATAAAAATTACACGTATGAATGTTTCGCTTTCATCTTACGACGTATACTTTACATTATCGCTATAAATCCAAATTCCATTGAAATAAAGATTTTAATATTAGAGCTTTAAAGTGTATTGTTGCTCTAGGAACATCGCGTAGTTTACTTAACTTTTAACACATTTTCACCGTTTACTTACATACGCTGGAGGAACTGCCTGGATTCTTATGTATCAAAATATAAATATATTTACAAAGTTATCAAAAATCTTTATCGAAATAACCACTCTGACCTCAATTTATTTATTTATTTATTTATTTATTTCCTTACTAATAATGATATGATAATTTTTTTGTTTGTTTGTTTTCATTTATTTTATTTTAGATTTCCATATGTAATTTATTTGTAGTCATCTTTTTTTGTGAGTGTGTTTGTAACAAGTCCTCTAGAAGACGATTAAATATGGAATAAGATTAAATTTCTCATACGAAACAACAGCTCTCAGTGCCACATTCTGTACATTTAAACATTTTATTTTTAAAACTTTTTTTTTTTTCAAATTGGGCTCATTACAAATTCAGGTAATTGTGAATTTATTATTATTTTAAAAAGTAATAGAATGAAGTTACCTGATAAATCCACAAATTAAACATTAAACATGCCTTATTGCTCAATTCTAATTCAGGCCTTAATGGAAAATTGATCCAATCATTTAAATCTAGAGTTTAGTCTCTGGAATAGTTTAAGCTTTGATTCATGTCAGAACATTTCTCAGAGGTCATTGTAAATATCATTTGTGCCTTTTCGAGTTTCAGCTCCTTTTCAGAGCAGGTTCTTTTATTTTTGGAGGAGTATTAAGTTTGTAAAGTCTGTCATACTGCCAAAACTGCACAGTATAAACATTATGAACATTATTGATGATGTACAAGTCTAAAATTCCGGTGCGATTTGTGATTGTTTACTTTGCTGCAATGTTTGTATTTCTATTTATGTATCTGTACGTGTGCATTTTATAAAGCTTGTCATTTAACAAAAATGCATTTCACGAAGAATAACTCCGCCTCCTCGTTGTCATTATTTCCATTATTGTCATATTAAACAGGACCACCTCTACAACATTGATTATTTTTCTAAAACAGCACATTTGAATCCTTCCATGCCACAGGGGTCTCCTCACAAATGCCAAGATTGTGCCCTGTTTATGGTTACATTTTATTTTGTATAAATGCCCATGATAAAGGTTACCATGTTAATAATAGCATTTTAATAAACTTATGAAACGTTGTACAGTAGGTTTTACTGTAGGTTTTTCTGCTCCAGTTATAGAAAAGAATTAACACATTCTGACCAATCAGATTCAAGTATTCAATATTGCTGTGGTATAAATTGCATTTGTTTAATGGTGTTTTGAGGGGAAATATAAAATGCAGTAAACAACTCATAGAAATTCGCTTTTCTGTTTTTATGCACACATAGCGCGAGCAAACACACATACACCAATTCAATATACTGTATATATATATATATATATATATATATATATATATATATATATATATATATATATATAATTTTTTTTCCTTTATGTAAGTTTTGCTGGCTAAAAAGGTAATGTGAGGTCTTTTAGCATTGCTTGAACTGTCCAGCAGGGGGCACACACTTGTTTTAAATTTTTTGTAAGTCACTTTGGAGCATTTCTTGAATCATCCTTTACAGTTTGTACAGTATGTACAGCACCACACATTTAATTACATTCAGAAGCTTACAGTCTGCTGAAAATGCTTAGTTTATGTCTGAAAGGGCGATTTCAGAGAACATGCAAACTATGGCTAAGGTTTTAATGATGCTGACGCTGATGATGATGATGATGATGATGATGATTGCACAAGGCTGCACTTTTTTCTGTATGGCATATATCAATTTCATCAGTACAAAGTTAAAGATAACTTTATGTTAGAGACTGGTTACAAGTGATTGGACAAGATACAAGTTTTACAGTTTGTACTGTAATTTGTTGATGGACCATGCCATTATTATGCAGAAAGGAAAAACTTTCACAATTGTCCTCACATGCTGCATTCATGGCAGCCCTGCAGGAGGGGTCATCTGAGCATGTGACTGGTGATTGTAATCCATTTGACTTCCGTACTGAGCAGACCTTAAGGGATGTGGAATAGGATGAAGGAAAGCTCACGCTATGCCAAACAAAGAAGGTACTTTTCTTAAACATACTCGAATCAGACTCTCATCATCAGGGATGTAAAAGTGCAGTTACTGTCTGCATGTATATCCTCTATCTGTAGCTCCTTCAGCTCCTTTCTTTTTTTTACTTTATTTGGAACAATAATATATATTTTTAAATAGACACCTGACTAAGGATCTACCAAACGGTTGAGATTACACTTTATGGTAAAACTATTAATATATTAAAAACAGTCAGTTAAAATGCTAACTTGTGTGGTGGTGCAACAGCATAAATGTATTTGGAAATTACTGTACATCCACCCTGATCTGCTACAAAACAGTTGAAAGGACATACATACATGAAAGACACAACAACATGTGAATATTGTTAGGTTCATTTTTTTTAGCACAGCATACATCGACGGAGAGGGAGAGATGGATCCGTCAGGTTCAAAACATTTTACATTAAGATACAGAGGCTCGAAATTTCATTGAGTTCCATTTATTTTCTGCTTTTAACAATAGACATTGTCACAAAGTATCTTTACACAAATAGAAATGTGCTCTACCAAATGGTTGAGCAGGACATTAAAGGATTACAAACATTCATCCTACAACATATTAAATATGTTTACACTGAAATGTTTGTGATGTGTTCATGGATTATTGTGCTGTTTAATTGCTTGTTTCTGGGTTGATGTTTCCATGAGAAAGTCTTGTAGTACTTAAAAAAAATAATTATAAATTCAGTTGATTTACAAATGTAAAATTTAAACACCTAAAACAGTATAATATTTAAAAGACATTTGCCAGTCCCTCTCTGTCTCTTCTATGTCTCTTCCTCTGTCTCTCTCTCTCTCTCTCTTTCTCTCTCTCTCTATTTGGTGCTTTCATTCCGCACTAGCCAGTATCCATCTTTCTCTCTGTACTGTATGTTTTTATCTGATCCTCTTATGTGCCGCTTTTGTTTTGTTTGTCAATCTCTCTGTCTCTCTTTCTCCCCTTTTCTCTCTATCTCTTTCTGCATGTTTCTCTCGTGCCACATGTCTCCTTGTTTCTAATAGTCTCTACCTCTGTGTATGCCCTGGATGAAGAGGAACCAAGACAAGAGCTCTCTGGCATTTATATTTTCATCCTTTTCTTTGATTACATGAGTGATGTTTACTGTATACCAGTTGAGAGTAAGCGAAATACCAAGGATTTTGGTGTCTGTCTGTCTGTCTGTCTGTCTGTCTGTCTGTCTGTCAAGGCCGACTAGCAAGGATACAACTGGCATCAGGCGTGTGCTGGCGATTGTGTACATTGAAAATGGAACATTTGTAAATAGAGATATCCAAGTCCTGCAACACAAATTATTTTCACTGTTCACTTTAATATAAACACTTAAGAATCTGACACAATCATGAGTACATACTACCTCAAACTGGACAAGAACTGAAAAAGATCAGATAGCTTGTGGTAGATCAGATGTGGTGTTCTGCTGTTGTAACCCATCCACCTCAGGCTAATGTGTTGTTGGAAGCGCACCAAAGCTGTAAAATGTGCTTATATGTGTTACTGTGTGTTCCTGGCAGCTCATATTAATCTGACTAAGTCTTGTAAACAAGGCATTTCCAACCACAGGACTGTCACTTGCTCGTTTGTTTTGTTCTTTGCACAGTTTTGTGTAAAGTCTACAGGAGATCAGCAGCTATAGTGAAATACCCCAAAAACAGCCCATCTGATACCACCATCCACAGCACAGACATCAGATCAGATTTTCCTTTATTCTAATGTTTGATTTGAATAATAAATGAAGGTCTT